>JASCQD010000001.1:1200000-2400000 GCA_030180035.1 Pseudogymnoascus sp. SDFLT0511
CTCGATGTGAGAGAGGAAGTATTGCTTAGTTGCGGATGTAAGCCCATCGACATGCTTATTGGCAAAGTGTAATAAGCTGTTCCATCCGCTGCGTTCCTTTATGTTGATGTCGTTGGCAAAGGGTGGGTTATAATACGGATCATTAGTAGTTGCAGTGTTAATTGACGAATTAGTGCTGCTCATGGATAGAGGAGTATGATCTGTCGCCGAGCTTACTGTCGTTAGAGAAGCAGAAGTCGTTGCCATAGGTGAGAGGCTGCCTGAGTCCGTGGTGTCAGTGCCGGTTGACGACTCCCTTGTGCTTTGTGAAGATCCAGGCGGCGCAGGAGCCGGTCTAAACAAACTTCCTATGCCGCTGACTACCAGCCCAGGGTGCATTCCTAAGAATGGAGTATCGAAACTAATAGTGCCGAGAATTCGATGTTTAAACTGTCCCCTATGGCTTGGGTCCGGGGAGGGCATGAGGGCAACTTCTGCGCAAAGCAAGCCTCCCATACTGTGGCCAAGTAACACGATATCTGTGTTATCATCTTCGTGTGGTCCGAGCCTGTGGGGAAATTGTTAGTGATGGGACGAGGTGGGCGTGTTGAGCAGTCCTCACCATTCGCTGAAGTTATCTCGTGCAAACTCAATTGAGTTCCTCGACTTATATCGTGGGTAAATCTTTGTGTGAACCACATGGCTCTCGGCCAAGGCCAGGGTGAGAATATTGTGGACATGAGCCGGGAGGCTCTGGAAGCTCGTCTCGTTTCCCATGAAGCCATGGATGTAGATGAGCAGGAGCGTACGTTGGCCCTCTCGTAACTCGGACGGGCTTATCGATTCCATCGGGGAAGACCTTGGGTCCTGAACCCATGTCTGTGAAGCTAACTCGGCCTTGTCGACGTCGTATAAGGAATATGGAGGCGGCACGGCGTCTCGTGTTGAGGGTTGACGCGGGGGAAGTGGGGGTGGGATTCTGGGCCGAGAGCTGCTGCCGGCCGTTGGTTCTTCAGACCCCGCATATTCGGTCGGCGGGACATACGTGTACTTCTCATCGGTCGCCATGATTGTTGTCGATCTTTCTTGGCTTTGTTCGAAAAGTAGTGTTTATGAAGACATTGAATCGACGTTGGGGGGAGTGATTGCGTGGCGATGGAATGGTGGGGTTAATCTATGGAGCAGCCATCAAGGCGGCGCGGATCATCCGTCGGCGACGCAATCAAGGAAGAAAGCTGGCTGTGCTTGTGGTGGTGGCAGGACTCGTGGGCATTGGGTGGAATGCGTTGATGGCGATGTAGATCTCGGTTTCATGGTATATGTAGTATGTAGAGCAGAGATCTAGGAATGAAGGGTAAGATTTGCTGGTTGAGATCCTGAGAAGCTGATATCTTGTATGCTTGTTCGGGAAGTGTTGTGGTGTTGGTGAGTGGTGGTGATAATCTCCAATAACGGGATGGAATACATGACTAGTACATCCACTCTGTAGGTATACACCACGCAGAGATAGGTAGTACCTGGGTACTCTGAAATCGCAGTAGTCCCGCCAACATGTGGCATCCACGACGACCGCTAATTTAGCTAGTGCGTCCGTCACGGTACCTGGACTGTGGCATAGACTTGGGTGGCACGTGAAGTATCACAGCGAAGAAATGGGCAAATCTAGATTACTGGTAAGTAAGGGCAACTATTGTCAACTATTGTCAACTACTGGCAACTAACGGCAACCGTACTAAGGGACCGTAATCCGCCCTCCTCGCAACCGTACTACTATAAATTAGTGTGTTATAGCGCGTTATAGCGTGTTATAGCGTGTTATAGTGACTGCTCTAGAGTAGCGAGGACCCTGGCCCCAGTTTCCAGGCCCCAGTTCTCCCACCCCTAGGGAAGCTATTTCTATTTCTAGAGCGGACCCTATAATTAATCCAGACCCATAGTTGGGTTTTGAGTAATCCAGTGGCAGTGGATTAGTGGTAGTAGTGGCAGTAGTGGCATCAATAAGATTTGTTTCAACCGTCGATAAAACAGTTGAAACCGTCCTTTTCATTGTTTGTATAATACTGCAGATACTACAGAAACAATAGGAAATCAGCGGCGAAAAGTGATCAATCACTCTGTAGATATGCCGTCGATATGTCGTCGATATGCCACCTGGTTACTGCCTGCATATATATCATAATACTACCTGTAAACAACAGTGTAAATAAACAACAAAACATCTCACCCTTTCTTCCATCTTTCCGTCTTTCCCTCTTTCCGTCTTTCCCCTCCCTCCCTCCCTCCCTCCCTCCCTCCCCCTCCACCTGCCACGCACGCACACGACCACAATACAACCGTCTTACGACTCTACTACACTAACTCTACAGTAGCATCAAATCGTAAAATGCCTCCAATATTGATTTTTCATCCCTTCCCCCAGTCACACGAGCATAAGCGAGATTAGGTCTTCCCGTGGTGTTGTCGTGATTTAGTCCCAAATCGCTCGTAACTCTAAGATTGATGATCTGTTGTGTCTAGGCGTATGTCTGGGCGTCCAGGTCTAGATTAATGATACTTCCTTGCACACCCACTCTACACACAGTTCTCATGTACCTTTTCACTATTGCTGGACACCTTGCATTCTGTGGCGCCGTTGTCATTCGTGGACCTGACCCTTGAATCACCACAGAAAAAACCCACCACCACCTCTTTGGGATCTTACCTTCCTTAACGTCCTTACTACTCTATGGTAGCATCCTTACCCTCGTACAACCATCGCACTACCGTACCGCACCGCACCGCACCCATACCATACCAACCAAACTTCTCGTGTGTGTGTGTGCGCCTGTGCTGTGCCTGTGCTTGGCTTCGCTCTCTCTCCTCTTCTCGGTCCCTTCCTACTTCCGCTTCCACTTCTTCGACTTGCTCCTCTTCTCCACTGATCTTCCTTTCCACCTCTCACTCGCCATGGTCGCAAGTGCCATGTCGCCTCTCCACAATCGTTAACCTCCTCAAACATTGCGGAGAGTGAGTAGGTAGAGACACCAGACACGACCAGAGACCAAGAAAAGGTCACTGTTCGCGCCATCATGGCCGACACCAGCGACGAGGCCCCTTCATTCATTCAGGCCGCCCTCGCAGAGACCGTTCATCGCGAACACACCGAACATATCGATAATCGAGGAAACAAACATACTCACGCACGTTTCCACCAACGGCGAGCTCACGTCCACGATGCCCACGTCCACGAACGACAGGATGAGGCTCAACCTACCGTCACAGCAGTGGTCCAGACCGTGTCTGTAGTCCGCCAGGTCGCCGTCGACGGCGAAGGCAATACCATCTCTGTTTCCGAAGCTACATACACAGCCAACACAGCCATGACCAACGATAATGAAAACGCTCCCGCGACTGCTGCTCCCGCTGCACCTGCCCCGACTGGAGATGCCGAAAGCGATAGCGTGTCTGCCTCTCCCGCTGCCTCTGCTCCTAAGGGAGATACTGGAATTGGCGAAGGTGATGGCGCGTCTGCTGCTCCCAGTGTCCCTGACCCTGTCCCGACCGACACGGCCAGTCCCACCTCGCAGCCCGAACCTACAGAGCCGCCTCCGCCTACGATAACATTTACCGTTGTCCCTACGGAAACCCCCACGGAAGTCCCCACGAGCACTGTCGAGCCAGCTCTTCCGGAATCTACGACTACACCGTTGCCAGACACTGCGTTGCCGACAACCACTGCATTGCCAGTCACAACTGCTGCGCCGTTACCACCACCCGACGTACCGATATTCTCTTCGCTCACACCAGTGAACGGGACTGGTAAGAAACCAAACACTGCATCGATTGGTCTCAGCTAACATCTCGCAGTCGCAGGAAAAAGTTCACATGGGGGGGTTCCTGTATTCGCATCTTTACGTAACAATACAGCGACTTCCAATACCCTGTCAGGCGTGACCGTGACCGCGACCTCAGCGCGCCACAAAAATGCAGGCAGCGGCGCATACTATTCGATATACACAGACGCATATGGCAATGTGTTCACATCAACAATGTATTCAACCGATGCAACAGGAACAGGAACAGGAACGGGGGCAGTATACGGCGCACCAACCCCCGGCGCCGGCACGGGCAGCGGCACAGGCGCTGGCATCGGCAACACTGCTGCAGGCGACGAAGCCGTGGGCTCCTCAAGTGATGATTCCAGCGACCCTCCCCCAACCCCCGTCGTCGTCGGCTCGGTAGTGGGCAGTCTAGCAGGCCTGACCCTAATCGCCTTCCTCGTCATGCTCCTCCTCCGCTGGAAGCGCCGCCAACAAGGCAGCCTCCAGCTGGGCAACGGCCGCGACCTTTCTTCCCCCGACATCGGCTCCGGCGCCGCCGCTACAGGCACCATGGCCATGATCCGCCGCGCCTCCATCTTCACCGTCCCCACGGCGCTCGCCGGCCTGACGGGGCAAAACCGCAAATCCCAAGCCACCAACTCCAGCGCCGCCGACAGCCACCGCAGCTTCGTCCGCGTCTCGGGCCGCAAGCTGCCCTCCGTGCTCACCTCGGGCGGGAACGGCTACGAAGACCCCTTCGCGGACCGCCAGCAGGACCCCTTCTCCGATCCGCACCTGAGCGATACATCCTTCTACCGCGACTCGCGCGGCTTCTACGGCGGGACGGGGTATCCCGCATCGCCCACCTCAGCTGGCCTGCCGTCGTCACCGTTGAATGATAGTAGACCGCCGAGGTCGCCGGGTATGGGATACCAGGCGCATATTTTGGCCGAGTCGGGGACGGGGCCGCTCATTAATATTAATGCCACACCGCCGCTGCCGATGCCTGATGCGCTGGGGCGCTCGCACCCGTCACGGGATGGGTCGCGCAACTCGAGGTTCACGGAGGAGGTGTAGAGTGCCGCTCGCTTGCACGAACGACGTTGGCTTCGAGCTGGGCCTGGTCACACCTACCTACCTACCTGCTGGGTGGGGATACTTTTACATTTACAAACCACGTTTTTTTACGTGCGGGAATTACAACCACAGCAGCGCTGGAAATTATAGCAACGGCGTACAGCGTACAGCAGCTACGAGGTTTACCTCTTCTTTCAACAACCGAAACAGTCGTCGATGAGACGATGGCAACACACACTATCTTTAAAACATTCACTCGGAGTTTCAGGGATTTTTTTTTATCTAATCGATTGGGCGTTTGCGATACCAGCGGACGCAATGTTCATTCATGTATTGGGAGTGTTTTTGCTTTTACTTTTACTTTTACTTTTACTTTACCCTTTCTTCTATTTTAAGGGGTTCGAGAGATTGGGCCCCTTCTTTTTTTACTCACGCCCCTTTTTTACCCGAAGCAAACGACGCACAAAAGCGACGCGACTTGCTATGATCATGGCTTTACATCTTCTTGGTCTGGCACCCCCGTTCCTTTTTGGTTTTTATTGTTGTGTGTTCGAAGAAAAATTGGGGTATGTGGCGTGGGGTTTTAGGTGTATTGTGATGGATGAATGGACGGAGGGATGGGTGGTGGGGGTCCGGATATAAGATGGGATGGCGGGATAAGTGCTGGGAGGAAGGGGGAATGGAAGATAAAGGGGAATTGATGGGGTTGGGGATGGGATTCCTCTATAATACACACAGTGTATGTTTTTCTCCTCCCGCCCTCGAGGGCTGGGTTGGGCGACTTTGTCTGTCTGTTGTCTGAGTCAGTGTAGAAAGGGGGGGTTAATGGGGATGAAATGGAATGGAATAAGATATACTGTACCAAGCATGCCATGCAAACAAAGTGATCTCCTCGTGAGACAGATCCTCGAATGACTGTGCCCACGCCTCGACGAGCCATGCGGTGGGAGCACCCGGGGCCCAGGCCACAGATATGTAAATGTTAAGTAGACAACTCACCACCACCCTCCTTGGGACGAACCAACCAAACCCCTCCATCCCCCCATCACCGGCATCCCACCACGCCGCACCGCCCATCCCACCCCCAACACACACGATCTGTAACCGCGCATCCAGGCACCGATCCCTTCGCATGACATCACCCCCCGCCGGGGTCTCCACTCGCCGCTGCGGGAGAAGGGGGATCCATCGCTGCGTTAAAGCATCGCGGAGCCCAAGCATTACTATACTGTGCAGGAGGTAGGCCAGTGCACGGTAGGGGATACAGTAGGTGTGTGTGCGTGCTTGTACATAAAGTCGGATCCTCAGCCCTCAGACGCTTGTGAAACGCGCGCTGTGGCGGAGGGCGCCTTTGATCCGGGCGCGGCGGGGGGGATGACAAATGATGCGGGGAGGGATTGATGGGATGAGTGAGCGAGGGTTGGCGGTGTGGGTGGGAGCTTCCTGTCTTGGATTGTTTAGGGGAGCGGACGGATTGGGGGAGTGAAACATTGGGGGGGGCTTGTGGGAGCGGTGCATTAAGGATGGGGAGTTTGTTGGGCTGTGAGAAGCGCATGATGGTGCTGGAAACGGTGAGTTTGTGCGTGCGTGCGGGAGATCTAGGGATGTGCTGAAGGTTGAGGCGTGGTGGATTGGGGGAGCACAATCTGTCTGTCTGTCGTTTTGTCGCCGACTGGCTGGACTGGAGTAAGTGGAAGGGCTGAATTTTGTTAGCTGCGGAACCTCGGACGTTACATGGGAGATGATGGACGGACCTGGTGGTTAGTAATAGAGGGGAATTTATGGAATTGCCCATATAAAACCATCCATACAGTAGAGGGCGGGATTGTAGCGTACGTAGGTCTAAGCCTCCATCCCCATCTCCATCTCCGCTTTCTCACATCAGACTAGACTTCAGACAGAGAAGTGTCGGATGCTTGGACGCTATGCGCCCTTACTCTTATCATGGTATAATAATACTTACCATGGTATAGTAATAGTAAGTATAGTAAGTAAGCTGGACCTGGACAGTAAGCTGGATATGTACAGTACTTACTATAGATGCTTGTTATATTTCTTAATAGTTCAGTAATCGTCCCTTCATTCATTCATTCGTTCATTCAGCAATCTAATAATCATCCCATACTCCCTCTCCCACAGCCTAGATTAATACCTTAATAATCTCATAATTAACAAATTCATAATCTGAATATTTGAATATTCGAATATTCGAATCAATTCCCCCTCTGTGGCCGCACTACTGCACTCTTTTCACAGTAGTAGCTGTTTAGAGTGTTTAAAGTATCCAACCACCCCAGCGTATTCGTATCGGTACTTCATACTTCGGGGCCTCGTTAAACTTTGACTCCGACCCCCCCGATCTCCGACCCCGAACCCCATCCATCCCCCCCATTGACCCCAAAAATTCTTAGCCCAGCCCAGCCCCAACCCCGATTTCAAAGGCATCAACCTATTTTATACTCTACGTACGTCTAAGCGCACCACCCCTCCTACTCTTCTTCCCCCTCTCTCTTCTCCAACTACCTCAACTAGGCAATTCAAAGACCCAACTCTGCTACTCCTCACCCGGAAACCCTGTTTCCGGCTGCACTTGTTCCCTCAAAGCGTTTCCAGATATTAATAACGTTTGTCTTGAATCATGGTACTCTAGTCTAATCGATCGCGCTAGAGAGATAGATAGAGGGACCACTACCAATAATATATGGGAAAGGCGGCGAGAAAGATCGAGATAAACTACGAACGAGCCCAAGAAACGAAATACCAACGAACCCCGCCACCTATAATCCCACTCACTCAAACCAGCCTGAAGACTGGCATGCAAACACCCTCACCACACCCCTCATCCCACACCCACGCGCCACCCTGCGACTGACTGAACAACCACCCCTCCTACTGCGCCAGGCGCACGACATAAACCACCATGTCCTCCTCCACGACCAACCAACACAACTACCCCATGCCGCACCTCAACCACGAACCGCCGCCCCAGATATTCGGCTCGTATGCCGCGGACGGCTCCCCGATCCTCACAGGGCTCGAGGGCATGGGCCTGACGAGCGGGATGTTCGGCGACGCCGGCACGCTGCTCGACGACAGCAACGAGGCGAAGCGGCGGCGCATCGCGCGCGCGTGCGACATGTGTCGCAAGAAGAAGATCAAGTGCGATGGCCAGATGCCGGCGTGCAGCCATTGCACAAACTACAAGACGGAATGCGTGTTTACGCAGGTGGAGAAGAAGAGGAGCCCGCCGAAGGGGGCGAAGTATATTGAGGGGCTGGAGAACCGGCTGGGGCGGATGGAGAACCTGTTGAGGTTGTCGGGGCTGCTGAATGAGGAGGATGGGGGAAGCACGGATTTGGGAATGTTGGAAAAGAGGTTGGCGAGTCGGGATTCCTTGAAGAGGGATGCGAGTCACTGTTCCGGTTCGAACCCGACGTCGCCGTCGCAGGCGACGACGCTGAGGGGGACGCCGGGCGCGGAGGGTGGGTCAGAGAGTCCGAATAGTGTGTTGACGCCCGCGACACATGGGGATAGGGGGTCGGAGCGGAGGGTGGGAGAGAAGACGGCGGAGGAGGTGGAGGAGTTGTCAGATTTGATGTGTTCGCTCGTTACTAATGATCAGGGTGAGACGAGGTATATTGGGTCGTCGTCTGGGTTCTCGATATTCTCGCCCAAGGGGATACAGTGGGTGAATGAGAAGACTGGCGACCAGTCGTTTCAGTCTATGATTGCGGAGGCGACGGCCGATGATAATAAATGGATATACTGGAAGCCGGAGGTCTTTGGTGATATCTTTGAGCGACGCATATACCTCCAGCTTCCGCAAAAGGCAGAGGCATTGTCTCTCCTCAAGGACTTCTTCGAAAACTTCAACTGCATGTTCCCTCTCTTCCACCAACCGACCTTCATGCACCTCGTCGAGCGTCAATATTCTCGCGACCCATATGACGGATCAGGGTGGTGGGCGAGTCTGAACATTGCCCTCGCCATCGCGCATCGCCTGCGCGTCATGAGCAACCTAGTCCCCGAAGAAGAAGACCAGAAGGCATGGGGTTACCTGAAGAACGCCATGGCCGTGTACACCGAGCTAACGATGCGCAACACCGACCTCCTCAGCGTACAGGCGCTCCTCGGCATGGCGCTATTCATGCAAGGCACGCCGAACCCGCAGCCCTCGTTCCTGCTTGTGGCTTCCGCCATCCGACTCTCGCACAGCATTGGGCTACACAAGCGCGGATCGGGGTTTAACCTCAACCCGATTGAGATTGAGCAGCGCAAGCGCGTGTTCTGGATTGGATATATGCTCGATAAGGATATTTGTCTGAGATTCGGAAGGCCGCCTGTACAGGATGACGACGATATGAATGTGGAGCTGCCGAGTGCGGACCCAGAGGATAATATTGGGAATATCCCGCTGGCGGATGGTAAGGGCAAGGTCAACCTGTTCCGGCTGATGTGCGAGTTCTCCACGATCGTGAGTAAGGTGTACACCCAGCTATACTCTACGCGCGCCTCGAAACAGTCAGACGGCGAACTGCTCAACACGATCGGCGAGCTAGACCAGCAGCTTGAGGAGTGGAAGGACAGCATCCCCATCGACTTCCGGCCCGAGCATGAGATTAAAGCATCGCATACACCGCTTATCCTACACGTTGTTGTCCTGCACTTTAGCTACTACAACTGCCTCACCACCATCCATCGCATGTCCATCCACCACGGCTACTGGACGAGCCGGCTATCCAACTTTGCGATCCAGGGGCTAAATTCACGACCGCTTAACCCGCGCGTCTTCTCATCAGCCGCTCTCTGCGTGTCCTCCGCGCGCGCCTCAATCCACCTCGTCAAATACGTTCCCCAAGGCGACTTCTCCTGCGTCTGGTATGTCCCCCGCCCCACCCCATTAAATTTCTCTACTAACCCTCCGCAGGCTAATCCTCTACTACCCCGTCTCCGCCCTAATGACTCTCTTCGGCAACATCCTCCAAAACCCCCAAGACCCCCGTGCCCGCTCCGACGTCCGGCTCATGAACCTCGTTGTCAACTTCCTCTCCATGCTCGCCGGCGAAGACGAAAACACAGGCGTGAAGCGCATGCTCGGCGTCTGCTCGGAATTTGAGCGCATCGCCCGCGTCGTCCTCGAAAAGGCCGACCGCGACACCACCACGCGCCGAAAGCGGAAGGAGCACGATGAGGTCCTGCCCAGTTTGAGCGTTAGCAGGCCGCCCATTGCACGGCCGCTGCACGCCAGCGAGACGACGACTCCGCCGCAGTTCCAGGCCGGGGGCTACGGTGACGTGAATCCCTCCCCCTATTCGACGGGCGCGGATGGCCAGGGCGGTGTGCCCGCGCACGATCTCAATTGGATGTCCGACGCGGGGTTCCACGAGATCGCGACGGATTTTGAACACCTCTCCAACGCTGCTGCGGCTGCTAATGGCGGCGGCGGCGGCGCGGGAGGAATCCCGTTCCCGGATATGAGCCGCTATTTGTCAGGCGCGGATCCGCACTCGCCGATTAATCCGCAGAGCTTCCAGCAGCCGTTTGTGCCGCCGGATTTGTGGCAGATGCCGATGACGCTGGAGTGGGATTGGGCGGATTTGACGGGGGGCGGGATGGGGGATGGGACAGGCGCGGGGGGTGCGGGTGGAGGTGGAGGGGTGGGGAGGTGATGAGTTGAAAAACGCTGGGGAAGTGATGTGAGTTGCTGAAGAGGGGCAGGGGAAGTAATGTATTATTATTAGAGGGCCTGGGAAGGTATGGGATGGGACGGGTTTCCGAGGTGTTGGGAGAGCGGGCAGGATGGTCTTTGTCCTTTTTCTGGCTTTTTCTGGCTTCTTTTTTCATGTTCGGCGAGTTTTTGGCTTGGGATTTTTTGAACGGTATTTATTTATCGCTGCATTCTCTCTATATGAGATGGGGGTTATTTTATTGGGCCGTGTGCATGATGGGATGGGAAAACGGATCTTCACTCAAATTTTACTTTGCGGTTGGCGAGGTGGTTACTCGGGGAGGTGGAGGGGGAGGATGCATACGAGCTGAGAATATCAAATGATTTATATATACTGTGATAACTCTTTGGGCGTTGACTTGGGATGGGCGAGCAAAAGTGAGGGACTAGGAGTAAGAGACTGAAGGGTGAGACGCTGAGGCTCGGCAGGGGACTACGAAAGGCTGATAGAGGGTGCGCAAAATTTAGAATTAGTCTTAACAATTTAACCAAGAGGAATTATCTCGTTGATTCTATTTCTAGAAAGCTTTCTTACCGGCCTTTAATTGAAGTATAATTTTTGTATCCACAGTCCGTCTTAAAAAAATCCGGCAGCACGAGCACCAAGAATGGAAAGTCAAAAGCTGGTTTCCAAGAACGGCAGTAAGGTAACTCCGAGGCAAAATACTACGTAGCTCCGTGATTATGTAAGCATCCACCCCAAGGCATCGGCGGGTACTACGCGGAATATTCTTAACAATTTAGCGAGAAAGCTACTGTAGCGCCCTACATCCCGACCTCATAGACATCAACGGCCCAAAAAACCGCCTCCCAGCACCCGGAAACCAAACCAATTCGCAACCAAAACCACACACACGCGTGCGGAACCTCACGCACACCCACGCACGCGTCCCAGATGAGATAAAACCAAGACGAACGCACGACCACGCACCGCTGACACGAGACCGCCGACGGCGCTGACGACGAGCCCGCGCGGGCCGAGCACGGAGGAGCGATGAGCATGCTCTTGCGGCAGCCGGGGCGCATTGCGCGGCTGGGAGCAGCTGCGGCGACGACGAGGTTTGCCTCGAGGCATGGATTGGGGCGGCAGGGCTGCGTGCCGCTGAGCGCGCGGATGGTGGCGGCGAGGGGGTTCAAGACTGGGAGCCCGTGGATGAAGAAGGAGGAAGGGGGGGAGAAGAAGAAGGTGGAGAAGGAGGCGGGGGAGAAGAAGGTGGAGAAGGGGGAGGTGAAGAAGGTGGAGGAGGGGGTTGAGGAGGCGGGCGCTGGCAAGGAGAAGGAGGTGGATTTGGGGTTTCTCCAGGGGGGTTATATCCATGGGTCGGCGGCAGAGATGGCACAGAAGCTCATGCGGAATGGGATAGTGACGCTTTCGCCTGAGGATGCGGCGGCATTGGGGAAAGTAATGAACGAGTTAAAGGAGGGGATGGTTTTCCCGAAGTCCTGGTCGGCGTCCGCAGCTACGCAGTTGTTGACGGAGAAGGGTTATCCGAAAGCACTGCTCGAGATTCTTGAGAAGCACAAGAGGGGGGAACCATTGAGCGTGGCTGAGGCGGCGATCATGCTCAACCTCTACAAGCTTGTGATCGAGCTAGAAGCAACAGGCAAGGGACTTGCGCAGTTCGCGCCCGCGCCTGGAAAGGAGGAACCAGTTGAGGCAAAGCCTCCACCTGGCGAGGACAAGAGCGGCAAGCAGGGAGGACAGCAAGGACAACAAGGAAAGCAGGGCGGTAAACAAGGCGGGCCTGGAATCTACGAGTTCAAGCTGGACTTCAACACTGCCATGTTGGGCGCGTTCACCACATATATGCTCTACAGACTGGTCGTGCCTGGCGAGAGCTCGCGCGACATCACATGGCAAGAGTTCCGGACGACATTCCTCGAGAAGGGACTCGTTGAGAAGCTTGTCGTCGTCAACGAGAACCGCGTGCGTGTCTTGCTACACCGCGAGGCCACTGCACGCGCGTACCCCGAGTCACCAGCCTCCAACCCGAACTTCCACTACTACTTCACAATTGGTTCCGTGCAAGCCTTTGAGCAGCACCTCGAGGAGGCACAGAACCAGCTCGCAATCCCGACCAGGGAAAGGATACCGGTCAGCTATACTAAGGAGGGTTCGCTTGTGGACCTCTTCATCTCCTTTGCGCCAACATTGCTGATTGTCGGCGTTACCATCTTCATGATCCGCCGTATGGCTGGTGGTGCGGGTGGTGGCGGCGGCCAGAGCGGGATGTTCGGCATGGGCAAGAGCAGAGCCAAGAAGTTCAACCATGAGACGGACATCAAGGTCAAGTTTGCGGATGTCGCTGGCATGGACGAGGCAAAGCTGGAGATTATGGAGTTTGTCAGCTTCCTGAAGACGCCAGAGCGTTACTCGAGGCTAGGCGCCAAGATCCCCCGCGGTGCTATCCTGTCTGGACCTCCCGGAACCGGTAAGACTCTGCTGGCCAAGGCCACTGCCGGCGAGTCCGGCGTTCCCTTCTTCAGCGTCAGCGGTTCCGAGTTCATGGAGATGTTCGTCGGTGTCGGTCCATCGCGTGTGCGTGACCTGTTCGCCATGGCGCGCAAGACAACCCCATGTATCATCTTCATCGACGAGATCGACGCTATCGGTAAGTCGAGAGAGAAGTCTGGCTTCGGAGGCGGTAACGAGGAGCGCGAGAGCACGCTGAACCAGATCCTCACGGAGATGGACGGCTTCAACACCAAGGATCAGGTTGTCGTTCTGGCGGGTACGAACAGACCGGATGTTTTGGACAAGGCTCTCATGCGTCCTGGCCGTTTCGATAGGCACATCACCATCGATCGCCCGACCATGACTGGCCGTGAGCAGATCTTCAAGGTTCACTTGCAAAAGATTGTCACGAACGAGGATATCGATTACTTGACTGGACGCCTCTCTACACTCACCCCCGGATTCTCTGGTGCCGACATTGCCAACTGCTGTAATGAGGCAGCTCTTATTGGTGAGTCTTTTCATACAGCTATAGCGTTAACATGTACTAACCAATCCCAGCTGCTCGCACCAACGCTGAATCCGTCATGATGACCCACTTCGAGCAAGCCATCGAGCGTGTCATCGGTGGTCTCGAGAAGAAGTCCCTCGTCCTCGACCCCGAGGAGAAGAAGGTCGTCGCGTACCACGAGGCCGGCCACGCCATCTGCGGCTGGTACTTCAAGTACGCCGACCCGCTCCTCAAGGTCTCGATCATTCCCCGCGGCCAGGGTGCCCTGGGTTACGCCCAGTACCTCCCAACCGGTGACCGCTACCTGATGAACGTCAACCAGCTGATGGACCGCATGGCGATGACGCTTGGTGGCCGCGTGAGCGAGGAGCTTCACTTCCCGACCGTGACCAGCGGCGCCAGCGACGACTTCGACAAGGTGACCAAGATGGCGACGGCAATGGTGACGAAGTGGGGCATGTCTGCCAAGCTTGGCCCTCTGCACTTCGCCGACGACCCAAACAAGCTGACCAAGCCGTTCGCGGAGTCGACAGCACAGACGATCGACGCCGAGGTTCGCCGCATCATCGATGAGGCGTACAAGCAGTGCTCGGATCTGCTGACGGCGAAGAAGGACGAGGTCGGACTGATTGCGGAGGAGCTGCTGAGAAAGGAGGTCCTGGGTCGTGAGGACATGGTGAGGCTGCTGGGGAAGAGGCCGTTCGAGGACCACAAGAGCTTCGAGAAGTACTTTGGGTCTGATGGCAAGAAGAGCGCGCCGCCGCCGTTCCCGGAGGAGGTCTCGGATGGACCACCTGAGGGGCCGCCACCGTCGACTCTAACGTGAGTAGAGGTGCAAAGTCTTGAGTGGAGGGGAGGGTGTGGTGGGTGTTTGTTGGTGGGAGAGCCTGGCCGATGAGTGTCGGCGGGTGTATCCTGCTGTGCGTCAACTCTTCTCATTGTTGTTTTCTCCGGTGTACACATTTGTATCCTTGAATTGCATTGTCCTAGGCGTCCATAGATAAAACAACTTGTACTGTGGGCGGTCATTCGCGAAGATGGGGGGGAAAGACTGGGAGAGGAATTTTATTGGAAAGTTGGATGGTTGATAGATAAATATGTATAAATATGTGTATATTCTTGATGAATTCGGCACTTTCCAACTCTAGCTGATACGGTAATAAATGCTCGCTATAACAATACAGAGGTAGCTAAGCTGATTGAGATTCTGTTTTATGTCCGCCCTTGTAGTATAAGGTCTTATCAAGAGTCTCTGAACCACCTTAGCCGCGGTGTAGGGTACCCTACCGTCAAGATTTATCTATAGAAACTAGCCTCTATGGAGTTCACTAAAGTACCCGAGCGAGTACGTGAGTTGGCTGGAGTTCGCGAGCGAGGCGGTTCGCGGTTACAGCAGGCGAGCGAGGCGGTTATAGTACGCGAGTACACGAGGCTAAGTATGCGAGGCTGAGTACGCGAGCGAGGCGGCTACAGTACGCGACTACGCGAGGCTGAGTACGCGAGGCTATAGTTACGCGAGCGAGGCTATACGCGAGCGAGGCTATAGTTAATCGAGCGAGGCTATACGCGAGCGAGAGCACAGTTACTCGAGCGAGGCTATAGTACGCGAGCGAGATAGTTCCCGAGCATGGCTGTAGGACGCGAGCGAGAGTACGCGAGGCTGAAGTATACGAGGCAGGAGTACACTTGATGCAAGAGATGGCTTTACGCCTATATCAACGATAGCCCTCGTAATAATGCTACGCTCATTACAGTCCAAACTGTCCCGAAAGGTGCACACCGTTTCAAAGTCGCAGCAATATGAAGAATTCTTCCGCTACACAAGTGGGAGGTGGTTATGGGATGAAGAAAATCAGCTTCGTGAGAGATATACAAAGTTTAATGTCGAACTACTCAAGCGCATTGCAGCTGAGAGCATTGGTGCGAAGACGTGTGTCTCAATGGTTAAGCTGGCCGAAGGTGGATATAACAAGGTGTTTAAGCTGGTAATGGATAATGGTTCCGTTGCTATTGCACGCATACCATGTCCGAATGCTGGACCAGCGTTTAAGACAACCGCTTCCGAGGTTGCAACTATGGACTTCGTAAGCTGCATTTTGATTTTTAATTATGGAATGTGTAAGCTAATACCGTGCTCTGTTAGGCCAGAACTATCCTTAATATACCAGTTCCTAAAATCCATGCCTGGAGTGCTGTCGCAGACAATCCCGTCCATGCAGAATATACTGTGATGGAAGAGGCCACGGGCCGATCGCTAGCAGATGTATGGGGAGATATAGGGCTTCGGTCGAAAGATAAAGTTATTAGCGACCTAGTAGCTATCGAGAAAAAGCTACTCTCAGTGTCATTCGCCCGGTTAGTTCTATGAGCATTTCTCTAGGAATTCTACTAATTTCGTAGGTATGGCAACATTTACTTCACAAAAGATTCGTTCCCGGGGTGCGAAAGGGCCGAGGTTTCGGGCAATATTTCTGCAGAACTGAAAAAAGAGGCGGAAGAGCGATTCATAATTGGCCCGGTAGTAGACCATGCGTTTTGGAGAAAAGAGCGAGCATCACTACCAATTGAACGGGGCCCTTGTATGAACCCGAGGAGGCACCACCCCTAGTACTACTGTGCTAACTGTTTGCAGGGAAAACCGCTCATGATTATCTCAAAGCTCTAGCCAACAATCAGATCAAGTGGTTAGATCAGCATGCTGTTCGGGGACCTCAAACAGACATATTTAAAGCATCTGAAGCTCAAAATTCTCCCGATACTCACGTTGCACTTTACAGGAAATATTTAGCCGTTACTCCATACATTTTGCCACAAGATAAGAGCATGAGCCGCCCCACTCTCTGGCACTGGGACATGCACGCCCCGAATATTTTTGTTGAGGATGATCGGTTTACTAGTCTCATCGATTGGCAATCTACATGGGCCGGCCCTTTATTCCTTCAATACCGCTATCCAAAGCTTGTTGATTACACTGGCGACGTACTGTTAAAACTTCCTGGGGACTACAAGGACATGGAAGAGAGCGACAAAGTCCGGGTAAAAGACCAGGTTGAAAGATCTATTGTGCAATTTCTGTATGAGACGGAAACTAAAAAACAGAATCCGCTACTTGTTAAAGTAAATAATACTCCACAGGGGACAACGAGAAGGCGAACTGTTGAATTCGCCGAGGATACTTGGGATGGAGGCATTTTACCATTTAGGCAGTGTCTAATCAGACTAGAGAGGTTTGTGTAGCCTGCTTTCCATCTGGAGAAATCAGCTCACTAACGGCTTTAGGCATTGGGATGAAATGGGTTTTGATGTTCCTTGCCCCATTCACTTTTCTGAGGAAGATATACAGAACCATATGCGTGATGGCGAAGGATGGAACGAGCAGGCCGACTTCTGGGATGGATTAGAAGGGTTTGTTGCTCGTGACGGGTGGACCTCGAATGAGACGTATGAAGAAGCCCTCGGGATGTTTGCTGGGCTCCGAGAGGAGGGACTGAAGCAGATGACCGGTGAAGAAAGGGATGACTTTAAGAGGCGGACCAGGTGGGCTTCGAAGGCCGATAATGAGAGTGGCCAGCGTATCAGCTGAGCTAGCTGATAATAAAGAAATTCAACTAAATCGACCAACCATTCAACTCTCTACCCATCTATGTCAACCGCCCGTGCCCCATGTCTACTCGCTGTACTCCTCCTCCTCGCCGCCCCACTCAACCTCCTCATCTCCATCTCCTCCCCAACAACCCCATGATGCTGCACCCTCTCCCCTGCACCCAAGTGCCCAAAATCCCTAGTCGCAGTAGCACCCACCCGCTCCCCCCTCTCCGCCAGCTCCTCGTCGCTACTAACCGCCGTATCCTCCGCGCTCGTCATCACCCCACTCCCACCACCCTCCCCGTCTCCCTCCCCAAAATTCCCACCCACACTCACCATCGTAAACTCACTCGCCGTCGGCCCATCCATCAGCCCCAGCTCTTCGCTAGTGAACCATCTCGGCATTCCCCATGTGCGCAGCGGCACAAGCAGTAGGATAAAGACGGGGAATCCCACCGCGGCAATCGTCTGCGTGATCGCAAACGTGGCTGCGAATCCTAGTAGCTGCAGCGATATAAATGCGTAAAGCGCGCGCTTGCTGACGCGGCGTAGCGGGTCAGAGGCCGGTGTTAGAGCGCGGTCGCGCAAGAGGAAGAGAATCTTGAGCGTGATACCGTTTGCCTCGAGGGCCTGGACAGCCATGACGAGGAAGAGTCCAGCGAGGACACCACGCGGGATCAGATGGAGGACGATGAGGAGAGGGCCGGTCATCGTACCCAGGGTTAAAAGGCCTTGGGCCAAGTTTGAGACGCGCTGCTCCACGACGTGGTCGATGACTGCTGTTGGGTGGTCTTTGGAACCGTTGTTTTCGGAGGCAGGGACAATCTTGGTGACACATAGGGAGGCAGTGTGGAAGGGGGCTTGAGGGATGAGCCCATTGGGGGCGGGGATCCCAAGGAGGCCTGAGACGCCGGTGGTGAGGCCGAGGAGGAAGAGATCCCAATGGAAGCCAGCCGGTTTCCGCAGGGGAAACTCGGAGCCCTGCGCTATGAGGGACGAGACGTTGTGGTCGAAGTAGAAGAGAATGGTGAGAAGAATAGCGAAGGGGATTGCGAGGAAGACATCGGATACAGAGATGTCCCAAAAGTGGATGAGCCAACCGCGGTCAGCTGTTGGGAAGAAGGCTTTTGAGGTTGGAAGCGTTTGTAGCTGGACGCCATCCATGCGTCCAATATGGACGAAGCCAGTGAAGAACACGATTGTGAGCGGTGTGCCGTAGTCCTTGACGAAGACTCGAATGTAATGCTGGAACATGGTGCTTTCGCCAACGATGCCACAGCCGTAGGCAAAACCAAGCACAAGTAGAGATACCATGACGGATAGATAAAAGGCCTCATCGTAGCCCTGATGCGTGAGGACTTGGATGCCCTTTTGTATGTAAATAAATGCGACGTAGAAGCCAAATATATCGCAGGAGAATCGCGTCACGTAGCGTAGCCCGTTGCAAGCATTCGTAAATGCAAGGGCCCAATGCATGACCAGTGACCAGAGGCAAACCCAGCACATGAATGCGAAGAAATTTGTTCCTGTAGGGGTAATGATATCGTAAACCGTGTAGTTAAACACCGTGATGGGCCCTGTAACGCCGACAATAACAAGGGGCTGCGCAGCCAGAACGGCGAAAACGATGGACCCCAGAACAGACGCTAATAACACTTCGTTGACTCCGTAACTCATTTCGGTTTTCGTAAACATATCCAATGAGAATGCTAGCGCTGGTAAAATACTGTGAGAGAAAGTTAGTTCAGCGGAGCGGTCGGAAAGGCGAGGGCAAAACTTACTTGGCAAAATACATATATACTGTCGCTGGCACGACTCTATAATCCCAAGCATCCGTCCAGTCGCTCCAATAAAAGGGTGCTCTCCTCCTGACATCCTTCACCATACCCCGAAATAGCCTGACCTTCCACCATGCAGGCGCTCTCCCGCTCGCTGTGCTTGTCCTCGTTCTGCTCTGTGCGATTGTCCTGTCCTGGTCAGTCGCATTGCTACTCGAGGCCTGTGATCCAGGCCTCACGATAGGACTTGGTTCAACTGCCATTATGGCGTCGTCTCTGCCCGGAACCGGCGAGACTGCAATGGTGAGCAGACTTTTGGGGTTGAGCCATTGACGATGGAAGGTTTGGCAGACAAGGGCTGGGGAAATTGTGTCCGATAAGCCCGCACGATAGCGACACCGCACCCCGAGCTCTCCACTAGCTTTTTTAGCGTTGTGCGGGGTAACTTGTAGGCTAATTTTTCTCCGCTGAGGGGTTATTGGGATTGCCTAAAAGTCTGAGGAAGGGACTATGTGCTGTTGAGAATTTGATATCTGTAGTTGAATGCGAATAGAATCTATTTCTTGAGTCTAAGTTTTTTAGTAACTAGCTAATTGAAAGGCTCTAATAGTTACTGGGTTATTAAGAGCCTTCATCCTCTTCACCGTCGCTTTGAACAACTTGAGCTATATAGGATCTATAGTCTGTCATGCACCGCCCTTCCTCAGACACCAACGACCCATCTCCCCAATCCAGTCAATTGCCCTTTCCTGTCCATAAGTTGTGCCTGCGGGCTCACAAATGCATCCGCACACTCCTGCATCATCCCAAAGAACCCATATTCCACTACCCACTCCGTCCTATCAGCCCAATCTGCAAATTCCCTACTGAATTTCTCCACCTCTCGCCCATCACGGCTGATGCTTGCAATCTCGCTAACATTCACTGGCAAGTCCGGGTACTTCCTATGCCTGTCCGTCAAGTAGCCTATAGCCTCTGCCGCAATAGTGCCATAGTAATGTAGACCAAGGAAATCAGGCCGCTCTCTTGGATCCCGAGCCGTAACAAGAGCCATGAACGCATCCAGCCAGACCGTCCCAGGGTGATCATTAGCCGCTGCCGGTCCCACAACCTTAGTTCCCCTCTCCCGCCTCAGCGGTACGATCTTCTCGAACCACAGCTCGCATGCCCTCTCCGGGGTCAGATCTGCACGCTCCGGCTCGTTGAGGAAGTGCATGATCGGGTACGGCTGGCTGAGAGCATACTCGAACTCGGGGAACTGCAGCTGCTCGACCGTGCGGAACATGGGCCGGAACGGGACGTGCGCGGGTAGGTCGGGCGGCGCCCAGGTGTTCCAATTATGGCAGGCGCAGATGGGGGAATTGGATGGGATGGCGGGGAGAGCGATCGAGTCGCGCACCGACGTCCAATCCCAAAGGAGGGTGCGCTTCTTGACGGGACGGGAGCTGGATGGGTGGCTGGGTGAGTTGTGACCCCGTGGTGGGGGTGGCGTGAGTGCGCGGGGCGTCATGCTAGAGTTTGTAGTTTGAGAGATCCTTGTCTAGCATTTTTGTCGTGATTACAGACGGATATACTCGGTCTGGGCGATTTCCTTACCTCGTTTCTTCCGGATTTGGGGTGGCGGGGCGCCCTTTCCATCATCCACCTACATTCCGATTGCGGGGTAATGTAGCACGGTCAAGGAGAATTGGTCATCATCATCTCCAACCACAACATACTTGAAATATATCCCAGTATTAAAAACAATATATCGACATTTAAACAATTTCGTCTCAAGTTCGGATTTCACAGTTAAACCGTGCGGGCAGACACCTGTAGCCATGAAGATCACTCAAGTAAGCCGTCGAGAAATTAATACAGAACAATACTAGCTTTCACTCAATCTAACTCATGCCATAGCTTTATATATATCCAGTCAAGTCTCTGCGCGGAATTGCACTGTCATCAGCAACGGTGGTGGGCACGGGCTTACAGTATGATCGCACATTCATGCTCCTTCGCGTGGAAGGTGGAGAGACTACGCCGAGGAAGCTCAATAATATGTTCGTTTCAAGACTGACTGAGATGGCACTCTTCAAAACAGCCCTCGTGCAATCAAGTGAAGGAGATGGGGAGAGTTTCGAGCAGTTTACAGTTACGTATGCTGGGCCATCGAGCAGTCTGCCGCCTACGACTATAACCATACCATTTGTACCAGTTACGGAAAACTTGGAGATGATCGACGTTGTCATGCACAAATCACCTACTCAAGCTTATGATATGGGTGCCGAATACAACAGCTGGTTTTCTGCACAGTTCGGCTATGAGGTTATACTAGCATATATCGGCAATATGAGGAGGCCAGTATTGGGCTCTCTCTGGCCTTCTGCCGCCCAAAGTGCTGTCACCTCTGCAACCCGTTCGGTCTCGCGGTATTTCTCCTCCTACCTCCCTTCCAGCATTGTGGCAAAAGGGGAAGAATCGCGGCCTCCAGGTATAACTTTTGCCGACATTGCCATGTTCCTGATTGTGACGGAGGAGTCCCTTGCGGAAGCGTCATCGCGACTACCTGAAGGCATGGAGATGGATATACGGAAGTTCCGACCCAACATCGTCCTCAGTGGAGCCGAGGGTGCCTGGTATGAGGACTTGTGGGGGCAGATAAATATTGAGAACAAGGACGGCGTTGAGGTTGAGCTGGCATTGACTGCGAACTGTGCGCGGTGTGTCAGTATCAACATTGACTACTCGACCGGCAAGCCGGCCCTGGGTGAGAAGGGGACAGTGCTGAAGAAGTTGATGCCTGACCGCAGGGTGGATAAGGGTAACAAGTACAGTCCAATCTTTGGAAGGTATGGATATTTGGGAAAGGGATCTGGCAGCAGTATCAGTATTGGGGATGATGTCAGCGTCGTCAAACGGCTGGAAGAGCCAACTACTTTCGGTATGTTATGCTCAACTCCGTGGCACTGTATGTTTGGGAGCTAATGATGGGAGACTGGAAAACGAAATAATGGGACGATCGACCTGTGGAGTAGGAATTTCTAACGGGGAACATTTTGAGAAGATTAGAAGGTTTTTGTGGTCAATTCGAGGGCAAAAAATGGTTATCTCCACTTGCTGTTTCGGTCGAGACTCAAGGCTGAGCTATTTACGTCAGAGCTAGAAGTCAGTTAGTGGAGGGTTAATAATCCTCTCCCTGCAAGGGAATCGCAGTTACATAGTTAATGTGAAGTCATTAGTAGTATCTGTACGGAGAGAAGATTGTGTATTGTGATTTATATTCCGTAGTTGAACTCTATTTGAGGCTGTGTCTCACGCCATGCGACTTGTTAAACAGAGTTCCGAACCAGGCTTAGCGTCAGAGACGGTGCTTCTCCCAATGTGTCTTGGCACTGATGCCGAAACCTTAAACAATCGTCGAAGAGATGGACCCATACATTCAGCGCAATATTAAATAAAATGCTATAAACTTGGGATAATAGCAATGTGGCAGCAAGGTAATCTATATTTCTGTGGTAGCCGTACAACCACATCTACTTTTCCTATGTTGTCTTTGTTACTATTTTCATCTCGTCTTCGCTTCTGGTTGTTACTCAGCCATCCACCTGTGGGGATCAACGACACATTCTCATTGTGGTTCGCAGATCAGATACTGGCTGAAGTTAGTTTGAATTTCATCGAGTCCCATGAAAACCATTGCCCGGTTTGAGTATACAAGTTTCTCATGTGGCATCGTCGTGGGTCTTCTATACCTTGAAATCATCGTCGTATGATTCGAGGACCCTTTTTCGTCACTAGCTACGGCCTGAAGGGTCGTTAGTTGCGCCGGCGCATTTCCTGGTTGACCCTGCTAGGACCCCGCTACCCACCACATAAGCATGTTCTCGGCCCCAGCAAGGCTTATCCCAACACTACATTTGCTCTGTGCTGGGGTTACATACAGCAGTCTGGGCTCAGTTGAGCTCCACTCTTACAAAGAGTCCTCAGCGAGGACTCCTCAGAGGCCGCTTCGTCATGTCCCCGGGTTATTATGGGCAGCACAGTCCCTCCTTCGACGCTGATAGGTGGGAATAAGTGTTCTCTCCTTCTCAACCGACGGGACGACTGTTTCACTTTATTTCGACCACATGTAAGAAACTCTGTCATCGTGCGGAGTTTCTTGCTCCTTGCAAACCGTTGGGAACCATTTCTGCTGCCTCATCTCAAGGACCACGGCTACGCATAATGTCCTGATTCCGGCATTCTCATGCCAGGTATTACGGTGGGTCTGTCATCCGTCAGTGTTAGCTCTGCCTCAAGAGGCCTACAAAGCCGCACAATTCCCTCTTTCTGAACGTTTTCCTTTTTCTATCTTACAACATACCGATCGTTGTATTGCTGTAATCCGGATCCTTCGTTCCCAATCATAGCTATCATGCGTTACTCATTCGCTGCTGCTGCTCTTGCAGCTGCCACCCTCACCACCAGTGTGAACGCAATGCCACAAGGCTCTTCCAGCTCGTCCGGTTGTCAGACCAGCTTTGAAAGTAGCTTCCAGATCAATGTTGTGCCGGGGTCCACTCCCCCAACTCCCAGAATGAAGAAGCGCGCCCAGGTTTGTCACCCACACCCAACGCCAATGATCTTACTTAGCTAAACTTCTCTCAGTGCGCTTCCGACGGAAAACTTGTGGCCACCTTGAAAGACGGTACTCTCACCGATGCAAAGGGCCGCATTGGTTCCATTGTGTCCAATCACCAATTCCAATTCGACCCCCCTCCTGGTCAGGTCAACGCGCTTGCCACCAGCGGGTTTTCCATCTGCAGCAACAAGCTCGCTTTGAGGGGCTCCACCAACTTCTTCCGGTGTCGTTCAGGTGACTTCTTCAATCTCTATGATGAGTCTATCGCCCTGCAGTGCGAGCCGATTACCATCGACATTATCAGCTGCGATAGTGGTGGTGATGCCTCTAGTGCGGTAACTCAGGTGATGGATGGCCAGCCACAGAGTGGCGGTGGATCTGCAAATGAGATAGGAGACGGGCAGGTGCAGGCCCCCGCTGCGGGGGGCGGCGGCACACAACCAGGAGGCTCTACCGGTGGGGGATCCAGTGCACAGCAGCCCATCGGAGGCGGAAGTGGTGGAGGAGGCTCGACAGGCGAGGCCGGGGATGGTCAGCTGCAGGCTCCGGGTTCGGGAGGCGGCGGCACACAGCCAGGGGGTGAAAGCGGTGGGGGAGCAGGCTCGCAGCCGCCCGCTGGAGGCGTAGGCGGCGGAGGGGGCTCGGTCGACGAAATCGGGGATGGGCAGCTACAGGCTCCCGGAGCGGGAGGCGGCGGCACACAACCAGGGGGCGCTACCGGTGGGGGTGGGGGCTCCGGGTCGCAGCCGCCTACTGGAGGTGAAAGCGGCGGAGGTGGCGGCACTAGCGGCGGTGGATCTGGTGGCGGTACATCAACTTGCGCTTCATGCGCCAGCGGTTCCCAACCTAGTGGCAACGGCGGCGCAGGAGGAGGTGGCGGTGCCTCTGGAGGTGGGCAGCCCTCTGGGAATGGTGCAGGCGGCGGCACCTCTGGTGGCGAGCAGCCCCCTGGCGGCGGCAACGGCGCAGGAGGTGGTGGAACCTCTGGGGGACAACCCAGCCCTGCTGAACAGCTGGGAGATGGCCAGGTATTGAGTGGTGGGGGTGGCGGTGGTGGAGCTTCTAACGAAGCTGAAGATGGTCAAATCTTGAGTCCCGCTCGATTTTAAGGAGTCAGACGAGGTAATAAGTGTCCGGTGACGGATGGACGATGGAGTAAAAGTATAGGCAAAACTATAATAGATTCTATAGAGTAAAAACAAATCAAATACTGTGCTTTTACAAGTCAATTTCTGAATATGATGGTATTAAGTTTTGGTTATTCATTGCTTTTACTCAGGTTTTCTACTGGGAGTTGTGGTGGGTCTCTCTTCAGCTCGATTTCTGAGTAATGCTCGTTATAGGACCGAATGTAAGAATTATAGCCTTCGGTGATTAAGAGCCTTAATTTTATTTACAGTTACTCTTACTTATACAGCGGAGATGAGTAACTAAAACTCTCTACTTCATTTACAGTTTCTGTAAACGCTTGAGTGATCGAGAGCCTAGATCTCACTTTAGTCGACGTAAGCCCTCAAGCGGCGGTGTGACCTACGGCATACTCTGGTGACGATTGTTCCAGTCCCTTCACAGAGTTTCAAGAACGAGTAGTTCAATAGATGTTTCTAATTGACAGTGTCTACATAAAATAAATGCTCGCGAATAGTCGTCTAAATATTTCTATATTTACTGTGACCTCCCAGACTCATACAATCGTAGCCAAAATGACGCCAAACTCTTTCTCATCTACACCCCACACAGGTGAAATCTATTTGCCAAGCAGCGGCCCCTTTGCGGCCACCAAGGCGGCGGCCTTCTGGAGTTGCTCGCTCCTCATCTTGCGAATATAACGGAAGAGTAGGACGAAAAGAAGTTCCATACTATATATAATGTCAGCAACTGCGTTTTAAAATGAATAGAGTATGTGGAATCTTACCGCTCCTTGGTCATCATGAGGAGACCCTGGACAAGAAGCCCCTTTGTGATCTGGGGACCAATCCCCTTGAACAGACCCAGGAGGCCCTCGTTCTTGACGATGAACTCCATCACCTCGACGAAGCTCTTAAAGGGCTTACCCTGGCGGGAAGGCGGGGGCTTTGACTGCAGGCCCACCTTCGCGACGATAAGTGGCTGCGTAGCAATGGTTGCCAGGGACTTTGACATAGCACCGAGAACTACAAGGATTCGTTAGTAACAGCTTTATGGGCAACCAGGCGCCAGCACGAGTACTTACGGAACGCCTCCATAGGCCTTAGGTTAGCCTTCCCCGGGTACATGATGTCCTTCAGGCGCTGATAAGCGCCATAAGTGATGGCTGGGTTGACCACAAGGACCAAGCTAGCCTTCAGGCCTCTCCACAGACCTGTCCACCCATCCTCACTGTTGATGACTTCCCTCCCGGTGTCAATCATTCCCTTCTGCTCGTCCTTCGATTGCGTCTGCTGGCGCGTCGTGACGACCGCGACGGGAATCGTGAAGATCTGCGCAACAGAGCCTGCGACAGCGCCGAGAGACAGCTCCACCAGTGTTCCAGGTGGGGACGAGTCCTTCCGCGATGTCATGTACAATGTCCGCACGACCGAGTACCAGTAGAAGTATGCGAAGTTCGTCGAGGCCACACCGATCAGGGCACCCTGGATGCCAGCGTACAGGCCTGCGTATCCATCCGAGTCAACAATCTTGGTGATGGCGTCCCATGTCGAGTCGTAGTGGGCAGGGTCGGAGGCGGATGGGGGAGCATCGGTTGCCTTCCGCTTAACCTGGACCTGGATGCGGGTCTTGACGCTGTTACAGATGATGATTAGAGCTGCTCGTCGATTTGCGAGATTTGTGAAGCAAGGTGATAATACTCACATGTCGAGGGGGTACACCAGAGCGTTAGCAAGGACTGCACCAGTCGCGCCAGCTACCGCGAGACCCCAAGGAGGGATGGGCGCCTCCTTTGATTGTCCAGCCATATCAGCGGCGTGTCGTCGAGAATCTGGGCGTGTATTTCCTTTTCTAAACCAGGCCCGCACTTCGAAATGTCGTGCTGCTGCCGAGGTTACGTCAGTTTGGCGATACTGTTTCTTCGAATCTCAGATATGAAGAGTTTCGAAGTGAGGTATGTCAGGGAGAGACAGGTCTGGCAGGCTAGTGGAGAGCGGAAAATCAATGGCCTCCGGTAATGTAGTTGCGATATAGGCGTGCATATTTTGGGAGGGATGCGATTGTTGCCGGTGCGTATGCGAGTATCTCGGGAGCATCCACCAAGGACCGTTGTACCTCGGCGCAATGCTCGGTGATCCCGGAAGATTAAGGCAAAATTCTAGGGTTCTCTATCTTATCATCACGTGATGCTTATTGTTTGTACCGTGACATGTGACTATCAATTTAAATCCCCTTTTGTCCGCACGACATTGATCTCCTGATAAATAATTATCGATTTACAGTCACTATTATCCGCCTCTAACTATAAGATAGCTCTACGCCTACACAGCAAACACCCCCACCCACCCTCCAATAATCCGTGCCACCTCCTCAGGCATACTCGCCCACGGACTATGGCCTGCTTTCACCTCCGTCACTAGCCACTCGACGCCACTCTTATTAATGAACAGATCCTGCAAGAAAGGGGGCAGCGCTGCATCCTCTGAGCACTTGAGAAACGCTATCCTCCCTGCGAACGCCGGGTCTGCCCACGCCGGCGCTGGTGCCACAGAGTCAAATGCTGCCAACGAGTGCGGGAGAAGCGAAGCCTCGAGTGTGGCGGCTAGAGAGGTTGGTACATCGGCGTAAAGGACAGGACCTGCGGGAGAGACCTCGCAGAGGCCAGGGGAAGGCTATGGGAGAGTCAAGGGTTAGAATGGGTGAGGATAGTAGTTTAATCATGGGAAAATAGTTAGGAAGAGAGTAATGCACAGAAAGAAGAATGAATTTTTAAAGCACATACTTGGTTCGGCTGCAGGAACGGCGCGTGCTGGCCACCAAGGGCCTCGACTAGGCTCACCCCCTCAGGGACCACAAAGCTGGACAGATAGATGAGGCCCAGCACACCACCCTTCTCGTTGCGCTCTGCACGGTCTTTCGTTGCCAGACCAGCAGCCGCACCCCCAGCTGGAATGCCACCGTACGAGTGGCACACAACGACAACTTCCTTGCCCTCTTGGATGAAGGGGAGCAGCTGCGCTTGCAAGGCCAGGGCATCGGCGGTGCAGGTGGCGTCGGCGGCGGGAGATACGGGGTTGAGGGAGGGAAGGGAGGCTAGGTAAATTGGAAATCCGGCGGCGGCCAATTGAGCCGAAAGGGGCGCGAAGCAAGTGTTTGGATGCCAGGCGCCGGGGACAAGGAAGAGGGTGGGTTTTGGGACGGACATTTCTGATTTTGAGATGGGTTAGGAGGAGAATGCGATGGATTGTTTAGGAGGGTGTGATGGGGTTCTTTAACTGCGGGGGAAGGTAATATTGCGGCTGAGAGCTTATGTAGGATCATGGCTTAGAGGATTCAGTAAGCCCTACTTTTTTGGGCTTACTTTCTAGGTCTAATTAACAGTAAGCTTACTGTAGGATTAGCAGAGACTGGTTTTCAAGGGGTCCAAGGGTGTGTATGATCTTATTCTATTCTTTGAATTAGATTTGGGGTGAATGCTGAATCATGATTTCTACACACTATATGGTTTAGATAAGTTACTAACATAAAGACATATTCTAAGAACGCCGCCCGTTTCCCTTTCTTTTCACATAAAACACCCTGTAACTTCAACGCTTCCCATCTATACAGCCTCAGTCTCGAACTTTTCAAACCTCCCTCCCTCACCCACACTCCCATCATTACCGGCCCCAGCTTCAACCTTTAAAACCTCACTCCCTCACCCACACCTTCCTCGCAACCCACCCCGCAAACGTCACACTACTCGCATCGAACACCCTCCAGAACACATCAGCAGCATACACACAAACGACCAAATCCACTATCCAGGCCCCAATCGCCGCAAGGAAAAATTTCCCCCATCCTCCATCTCCATCCCAGATCGGCTTTGCCGCATACAACATCTTCATTCCGAGCGTGTACAGCACCGGCCCGTGCACGATATAAAGAGCAAAGCTGATGCGGCCGAGGTATTGCGCTAAACGTGTCGTAAATGGTGCTTGTAGGAAGGGCGAGATATCCATGGCGGCGACGAGGAGCGCCGCGCCGACAGCGAGCCAGAAGCGCTGGCCGAGACCCGCCGAGGACATGGAGTGGGGTGTGATAGAAACGATGGTGCGATAGCTTGGGGTGACGGAGGCGAGTTCGTCGGGATAGCAGAGGAGGTGAGCCGCGAAGAGGGCGATGGCGAAGAGGGCGGCTTGAGCCGCAATGACGCGGGCGAGGGCGGATATCTTCGCTAGGAAGAATGGAACGGGGATGGAGTCCCGCGCAAAGTGCACATCGCACAATAAAGCGCCTGTGAGGAAGAGAAATACCTCCCAGTGTGTTACCCACAGACTGTAGACGCTGAGCCCTGTCAGGACGCAGAGGCGTAGCCATGGTCTCATCTTAGCGACACAGAGGAGCGCGAGAAAAACTATGATTGAGCCATGGTATTCGATGGGAATGGTCCAGAGGTGTCCATCATAGGGTGGTGAATACAGCGCCCGTCCATCAACGTTGACAAGCGGATTCCATAATAGTATGACACTGTGCCACCAGTCCTTCACCTGGGACCAGAAATCGCCTTTCCTTGGAGGGATACCGTTATGCCCTTGCGGGTCCTGTATGTACCAGCCCCAGTAGGAGAAGAGCATGGATATGAAAGTTGACGCTGTGATGGGAAGGAAGAGGCGCATACCGCGTCGGAAGACGGACGAGGCGAGCGAGTCGAGTAGCGCAGGGTACTGAGCGGCGCGCATCAGCCGGATCGCCTTGTAGCTCAGAACGTAGCCTGAGATGACGAAGAAGACGGATACCATGCCGCGGCCCGAGTAGACAATGCGGATCAGCGGCAGTTGTAGGAAGAAGTGCGAGTTTTGGGGTGTTGAGGAGCCGTAACCGCGCGAGAGCGCTGGATACCAGTCAAGTATAGTGTGATGTATAAAGACCAGAAAGGCCGCAACCCCGCGGAGGCCATCGAGGTATGCTGTCGGATGGAGCTTCTTGACTTCTTGGGATCGATGGAGGAAGCTCGGGATGAGACCGATGAGGAAAGCGTGGGCGTAGGCTCGAAGGAGAGAGAGTATTGTTTTGGCGCTGTAGTCGCGGACGTGCGCTGCTTTCTCTGGTATTATGTCTGATGATGCAGAGATGGGAAGCAACGTCTCGTCTGAGCTGGATCTACTCAAAATACTTCTCCTGCTCTCGTTCACCTCTTCCAATTTGTACTCTTCGAGCAGCCCGACCTGGTCATCCCCCGTATTGCCCCTGACGTTGGTCATGGCTATGTGTATAGTAGCACCTTAATGCTGATTAATGATAGAATATAAAGCAAAGAGCAAACGACAGACACCCTCCTGGAGATCAGAGCGCCGCCTCTACCAGCTCATCGGTCAGCAAACCAACACTGCGCCCTACTATAACCTTTCCAGGTAGCCACTACTCAGATCGAGGACATAGAGAGCACATGGAGAGCAAAAGGAAATCCTCAGGTCGCAGGTCGGAGAATCTCCTTTGAGATAAGGAAGTTGAAGAGAAGAAAGAGAACGACAGAAGTATAGTGAAATACAGACTTACCATACCCACCTCTGCTCAGTTGCATTTCCCATCAGGAGGCACATCAGGCGATGGTCAGGCTCTACTCCAGGCTCAATACCAATATTCCAATAGTGCACTTTCATCCCGCGATCACAGTTGGTCGAACCAACTGGACCCGTTATTGCGGGGGTCAAATCTCACATCCAACATGAGCACATGCGCACAGGGGAAAATGGGGCTTAGAAAAAGGGTCCAAGCCCCCAAAATCGCGGCGGAAAGGTGATTTCTTCGCCGCTGTCAGCGTGTTTGACAGGTGAGTTTGGCAGGTGGGCTAATGTGGTAAAGTACGCCACCGGATTCAATATAAAATTGCGGTGTTGGTTGACAAGGATATTACCTCACGCTAGTCTAGTGCAGCCGTGTTGCTGCTCGTGTGTCATTCAATAACCAACATCACTCTGCGCCCTTATTGTCAAAGTTATCGTCTATAACAACTACCGCCCTTGGGTTTCCCAACATGGCTCATATTTTGCTAAATCACATTATGCTTTAGCCCTTTTCAACCTGTCATTCGTTGGAAATAGTACACCAAATGGAATGATTTGGTTTGCTCACCTTCTATTTCCTCCTTCTGTAGCTTTGCTTCCTCCTCTCCGAATAGATCCCATGATAATATTGTTTGCCCACCTTCCCATTCTTTGCATCGGGGCTCCTGGCTCCTGGCTCCTAAGAAATAATTGTTAATTTACGGTCACTGTTATCCGCCTCTAACCATGGAATGTCCCTATGCATTTATACAAGATGAAAATGTAAAATCAAAAGCAATTAAATAAAAAGCATACAACAGCAAGGATTCGCTAGTACTACCTACTATCCCACTGATATCAAGCAATCTTCTAGATAAAGTTAAGTCGGTGCCATCTAAACCAAGGGATGGCTAAATCCAGAAGTGCTCTCCCCATCGACGAGTCATATCCAGGAGAATATCACTCAGAACAAAAGGGTAAGACAACATCACGGACATAGAGCGCAGGTCACGGTGGCTACAAGTAATATAAGTATCTTAAGTCATTCTTGTAAAGCTTTTCTTGCAATAGCACTGATATTATGTAACGCCCATGAATTGCCACAGCCCCATAACCAGCCCAATGCACGCATCATACCCCTAACTTACGCTCGGACTGCCGCACCAAGGGCGCCACCGGTGAACCTTGTCCCACCCTCTTGTCTCTGGGTATTCGGTCCGCCACCACGTCCACCACCACGGCCACCTCTCTGTCCTCCCCTGTTTCCACCACGTCCGCCCCTGCCGCCTTGGCGCTCAAAGGCGTTTGCGGTGCCTTGTGTTCTGGTCTCCAGGGTCCTCTCATTGCTCTCAATGAGACCGCTGGCCTTGTCACTCAGAGTCAGAGCCAAGCTCTGGAGTCTGCTCAACTCAACACCCTTCCTGAAGATGATGGACGAGTTGACCTGGTCAAGAGCAGCAGCGAGCTCCTCGTGGCTGATCATCTTGCTGACGATGGCGGCAACCTTGCGGTTGGACAACTCGAACATGGATGACAGAGTGGCAACAGATAAGGTGTCGTAGAAAGGAGCGTAGGTGAAGAGATATGTGCGAAGGCCCTCCTCTTGGATTTGCTCAGAAAGCATGGTCTTGATGGCATCCGGTTTCGACATCAACTCCCAAATCTTGATGGAGTGGATGAAGTCGGTAGCCTTCTTCCACTCGCCTGCTGCAAGAGCCTTGGACGCCTGCATGACGTGGTCACGAGTGTTCTCCGGTGGCCCAGTGAAGATTTGGCGCTCATGGTATTCGAGCATACGGCGGTAGGTCTTGCTGATAACACGCTTCTTGATATCTGGAGATGATCCGGTTTGTGCCAGGAGAGGGATCTCGAGGAGCATGCTGCAAGTAAGGTACACACATTCGAGAAGCTCGAGGTTGATGTGCATGTGGAATGGCAGCTGGCGCTGGCGCTCAAGGCGCTCCTGCTCGGGCGAAACCTGGTTGTAACGCTGGATCATAACACCCTGAGCGAGCAACTCCTTTTGGCGTCCGCTACCGCAGATCTCCTGGAGTGTGTTCTGTGCCTCATATACAAGCCCAGCGCGGAACGCGCAGAGACCAACTTGGACGAGAGTTCTGTTGAACAAGATTTGGCTGTTTACGTCGAAGTTGCTGATTGTCTCTTGTAAATGCGACATTAACATCATATCACGAGCCTTATAGTAATTATCATGAAGTGCCAGGAAGTAAATCTGGCAGAGCATAGCGCGAGCGCGGATGATACCCTCGCTGTGGATGAAGAGATAGTTGCAGAGAACATTGACGAGAGCGGTGGCGTCGGGGGTTTGGTTTTGCGGCGTAATCGCGGACTGGAGAGATGCCGGGATTGACTTCCAGCAGTTCTCTTCCAAGATCTTGACGACCGTAGCGGGCTGGGAAGACAAATTAGCACATTTAGCAGTAGGTGGAAGTTTGGCAGTCACTAACCTTGAAGTATACATGCTCCAGTCTGCGCATGACAATCCTGTTGGTATTATCTTGCGGAATCTGTAAGCTAGTATCTTTCGTCATCACCTCGATATATAATTGAGTTCTGACGATGCTGTTGTACAGAGAGCCTTCGTCCGAGAGCCTGTCGATGTACTCTGCGGTATGAGGATCGATGTGCTGTAGGGATCGGGTGAGCTCGTCGTCAAGCCTTTCAATATAAGAAACCACGCTGCCTGGAATCTTCAGCTTCTCGCCAGCAACTGGGACCGGCGCTTTCTCGTCATCCTCCCACTCCTCGGCGTTCTCCACGACCACAAGATCGAGGTTCGACTCCAGAATTGTAAGAAGGGATCCGAATTCCTGCTCAGCTGCCTTCCACTGCTCCTGCGACATAAAGGTCTGTGCACCAGTTGATAGATCGAAACGAGTCGAAATCAAGGTAAGAAGGACGCGGATTTTTTGGTATGGTGTGGTGGCGACCTCGTAAAGCTTCTCCATTATCTTGATCTGCTCGCTGCGGTCGGTGTTCTTCTTTCCTCTGGACTCCATGATGCTCCTCAGGTGCTTCAAGATGCTCTCGGGTGTGAACTGTAAGGTGCGGCCGCCCTTGCCAACAGTATGGAAGCCATCATCTGCTCCTGGCTCCACATCCAAGGCGAAGCTGACAGCGGCCTTACTGGGCTTCTTGACGACCACCACCTCCTCTTCCTCCTCCTCCTCCATGAAGGCATCCTTGTCGGCTCTGTAAGCATCGACATCCTTTTGGTAGTCCTTGTTGTTCTTCTTGATGCGTTGCTTGACCGCGTTGAGACCACGGGCATTTGTGGCGTTCATCTTCTTCGCAGTAACCTTCTGCTTCGCGATAGTCTCGTTCATAAAGTCCTCCAAGTCGGCGATGGCCTTAATGTACAGCTTGGGCATGCTTCCAGATTGTAGGAGCTTGGCGACTTGACGGTTGATCTTATCAAACTCTAAAGTACAAATGTCGTTAGCAAATGCGAACTTTCATGGCCGTAGTAATACAACATACCTGCGGAGATAGAACCCCAGTCGTTGATCTTCTTTCCATTCTCGATGGCCTTGGAGGTTGCCTCCAGCTCCTCCAAACGCTTGTCTTTGGCGCTCTTTACAACATGGACTTGCTCGTCATCAGTGCTCTCCTCGTCATCAGATCCGGCACCACGGAAGAAGGCCATGGCACCGGTCTTCTTGCCGCCGGCCTTCTCATCCTCGGAAGAGCTCTCCTCATCTTCGCCTTCTTTGTCGGACCCGGATTCGGACGCCTCTTGCTCCTCCTCTTCCGATTCAGAGTAGAGCTCCTCTTCCTCCTCAGAGCTGCTCTCGCTGGAGGTGTCGTCTCCGGTACGGAAGAATTTTGAACTCATCTTGTTGAGTACAAGGGCGCTTCCTTTGACGTTGTAGGTACGTAGATGCAGAGCGCGCACAGATGTCGTCGCGGTTTTGAGGGTAAGAAATTGAGGTTGGGTCCCCGCGCTAATTTTTATGGAAGCGAGAGATCTTTCCATGCCCTAAGGCATCCATTCATTGGCGGGGTGGGGGAATCGGATTTAGCGCGAGGCGAATGGGGAAGATATTGGCACCTATTGGCACCGCAAACTGAAAACCGTGATTGGGTTTATATTTAGTTGAGAGATGACTCGCTCAAAAATGAATCACGATTGACGCATGCTATAATATTATTCATGCTAAGTAGCTGCCGACAGTCATACAGTGCATAAGCCATTAGGACAACCGCTACGTTAAGTGCCACCAGAATGAGGAATTGACTCCTACCCCCCACCAAATGATAAACCTCATCTGCGATCATTCCCTCATGGTATTCATTAATATCGTCTTCATCATCTCGTTACCGACTTTCGTAGCATCAGCAAACCTAGGCTCAAAGAATTTCCTGGTACTTTCGAATCGATCCTTGTATGACTCAAAATCGCCAAAGGTCACGCAGTCAGACCACCCACGGGCAGCAAATGTGAATTCTAGGTCATCCGATCTAAATGTGTTGTCCTCGATCGCAATACGAATAACATCATCTAGCAGTGCCGGCTTGCGAAATAGGTATTCGGTGACACCCAGCCACAGCCGGAACAGGGGAGTCGAACAGATCATATGATCGTATGGCACGATGCCCATCCTCGACCAGCAGTCAACCATAGCCAGAAGGCTTAGGTGGTTATTTGGGGTCGGCTCGTCCGGTTTCTTCCCGAGTGAGAACCTATCAAGGACTTCGTCTTCGAGGAGGATCCCGTGATGCGACTTTTGTGCATCGAAAACAGCAGCGCCAGCAGCTTTGATACGCCTTTCAAATTCCTTCCTGTTCCCCCCCAGCATCAGCTTGAACAAATCAGTGACAGACTGGGAGTATTGGCGTATTTGTTCTTTCGCGTATGGATTCAGTATTGCTAATCCTGCGTACACGTGCCACTTTTGCGAATAGATACGGAGGGTCAAGTTGATCTTGACGTTTTCGATGCCTCCCACGTAGCGCGCAATTTCCCATGGAAACTGGGCATTGGCATGCCATGCTTTCCCCATGGACAAGAATGCAGCGTGAGTTACTGCCTGCGTGTCTGCGGTGATGCGGTCATGCTCTGTTGCACTGAGATAAACATGCTGCGAGCCAAGACAAGTAAGGACTTTCTCGACTCGGTCGAAATTGGCCTGGGAGGCACGATGTTTTATCAAGACCTATACCATCGTCAGAATACAAGCAAAGGTTTCTGGCATTCTGCAACTAACCAACGGCTGGCCCTTTGGGTCCACATTAGGTCCGTGCAAGGAATGGCAAGAGACGATATCGACGTCTTTTGGCAGGTGGGCCTCGAACGCTGCAATCTCCGGGGATTTACAAGAAGTCTGCCCGCCAACAATAGCGCCCTGTTTTGTTGCTGAACAATGTTAGCCACACATGTTCCAAGTCGAAGCAATCACGGCAAAAGAGACACATACAAGGCCCATACTGTGCCACAACTTTGTCAATGGAGGCGGCCTCAACATTGTAAATGATATAATCGCTCGCTCTCGAGACCAAATGGCCGTTTGGTAGTATCTCAACTTGTTTCTATTGGGTACTCAGCACGATGTGCAAGAATTCTATGTACAGATATATATACTCTACTGGAGAATTCATCCACTAGATCCAGATATTTTTCTTCTCTATCACAAGCATTGACTCTGCAATAACCTTGTTAGTACTGTTTACCCTAGACTCACGAAGTATTCGGCATTATATGCGACGTTGTGCCTGATGCTGAGATATTGTTAGCTTGTGTCCTTCCATATGAAATAGAGAAACAAGTGTTCAATAAGTAGATTCAGACAAATAAAAATAAGGTAGCTGAGATTATTCATCAGTGAAAGTCGACCCCCAATCCCGGTGCCAGAATGGCAGTCGGGGTGAGAGAAGACGATGCGTCGAGCCAAATGCACTCAAGTCATCATTATATGGGAGCGGTGTCGCAAGAGAGAGAAAAAATGAAGCTTACCATCTTGTTGGTCGCCCAACGGCAAGGATTGGTAAATTACCTCCATCCTGCATCGCTGAGCTGTCGCGCGTACATCTTCCCCATATCCCCCATGCCAATGATACCAATGACAAAGTTCTCCATGGCTTCGGTGTTATCGCTTTTCTCTGTAGTTCAATCTCATGGAATTTACCCAATGAAAAGGTTAGTGAACGGCTCACATCTGTGAGTGGTGATGTGTGGCAGAGGGAGTGTGAAAATGTCGCAGTCAGAGAATTTAATTGATAGTAAAGGAAGTTGGGGGAGGAAGCAAACAAAATCTGAAATAAATACGGACCGATATGGGTAACCTGTTCTGGCTTAGTGTCGATTTAGGTCGCTTAAAGTTCGCGGCGCACACAACAACCTCAAGAATTTGATGGCCTAGTTTGTTGAAACATTGTCAAAATCTTCAAACGCCAAACCAACCGCCAACATGCCTCCAAAGAAAGTCGCGCGCCCCGCGCAAGAGAACATCTCCCTCGGCCCTCAGGTCAGAGATGGTACGTTTGCATCAATGTGTTGTGAAGAAACCCCCCACTAACGATCTTTGCAGGTGAGCTCGTCTTCGGCGTTGCTCGCATCTTCGCTTCTTTCAACGATACCTTCGTGCACGTCACCGATCTCAGGTTCGTAACCCCGTGGAGAACCCATACCGTTGAAATCTGGGCGAATATGGTCGAAAAAATGGTGACTAACTTGGATTTGCAGTGGTCGTGAAACCATCACTCGTGTCACTGGTGGCATGAAGGTCAAGGCTGATCGTGATGAGTCTTCTCCTTACGCTGCCATGTTGGCTGCTCAGGATGTCGCCGTCCGCTGCAAGGAGCTTGGCATCAACGCCCTCCACATCAAGATCCGTGCTACCGGAGGTAATTCTCACCATTATATCTTTGCTCCAGGACAAGTGCTGACGAAATCTAGGTAACGGAACCAAGACCCCCGGCCCAGGTGCCCAGTCTGCCCTCCGTGCTCTTGCCCGCTCTGGCATGAAGATCGGCAGAATCGAGGATGTTACCCCAACTCCTTCCGATTCTACCCGCCGTAAGGGTGGTCGCCGTGGTCGTCGTCTTTAGACGGTGGCTTCTGTGGATATTTGGGTTTTTGTGCAGATTTGACAATCACGCGGAGAACGGCCCTAATTGCCTGGTCCCCAATACTGCTATGTTGCTACGCGACAGTAGAGCACATCAGTAGAAAGAATCGAACCCATGCTCAAGTACACGCTGTTCCAATATGCTATGACAAGTGATAATGAGGTGCTGGTGTGGCTGCAGTCAACTGTTTCATAATACTTCTCCGGAGCCATTGCTAGTTTCCTTGGGCCTGCTTATGTTCAGAATAATTGCATCTAGCTGGTAGTAGACAACCACGCCGCAGAAGTACCCCGCTATGAGAATGTCTCTGAACTAGAGACAATGTCCATGCAAGTCTGATATCCTTATGTAGAGATTCTTATGGTCCATACAAAGTATGATAGGACCTGGTATTACATTCCTCAAAGTGAGATATTCCTTCAAATGGTTACTTATATGCCGGATGCTGGGCAGTATACCACAAAAAATACCATTTGCAATTCCTACCATCCAATTGTGCCCTTTTCTCGCCCACCCTCGTCCAGCTCAACCATCACCGGCGCGTATTCGCCCCTTTCATCCTCAGCCTCCAGATCCTCCATTTCTGCATCCACATATTCACCATCCTCAAGCTGGATCTTACCAACTCTAAGATAGTTACCTCCCAGATCCCAGCCCCATTTCGACAGCCAAGTTTCCAGTCTCCCAAAGGCTGCCTTTAATTCGTTTTCCTCCTTACTCAGAGCGTGGGGTATCGCCGAGAGCTGCTCAGTGAGCCGTGATTTAAAAATAGTCAATTCCACCTTCAGCTCGTCCTGTAAATGGTGGCTGTGGTCAAATATGCTCCCTTGGAGATATTCATCATCGTAAACCAGTTGCGCTTGAAAGACTTCAATAACTTTGGCAAAGAAGTGAGCCTCTTCCACTGCAAACCTGAATGCCTTGAAGAGTATTTTGATCACATGGCCCCATTGTTCCATACAACACATATTGCCAAGGAGGACTCCGGTCAGATAGCAGAACTGCAGCTCCCCAAGCACGTCGTCCGGGCCGTCTGAAGTACAGTTGTCTGCTATAATACCCCTCACATGCGATGAGCTGTCCATGGCCTGCTCACTTCGGGCTCGTCCTACCGCCGTTTCCGAGTAAGTTTTGGATCCGGCCGGGAAAATAAACTCGAGCTTCTTTTCCTCGGCAATGGTAGTATCCGTTGCCATCTGGAGTTGGTTGTCGGCTGGTTTGACATCCGTTGGCTTGCGTTCGTCCATGGATGTTACTCTCCAGTCATTCCAATTGCCACCAGTTACCCTGCTAAGCATCGGGCCCTTGATAGCGAACGTAAGATCCTGCCAGGTTTTGGGGTCATCGCCATGAGTTTGCGCTGAATTTGCCCTTGATTTTGAAAGCTCCGGCGTTTGAGCAGCTCGTATATCGTATGGCAGTAACGTGCCATATATTGACTGTATATTGTCCTTTTGACTCCTGATTGCAACAGCACTGTCCTCGTCCTCCAGAGTCTCGGTGTGGCTATCCCATTTCTTCACGAAAATCTCGCCCGGTTCTCCACTCACTCTCTGATTGGATATAACCCAGAACCCATTGCGGGTTGATATCTCGGACATGGAACCACCATAGATGAAGTGCGGCCCGGGAGGTAATTCGCGGATCCCTCCAAAATGGTGATTCTTTTCAATATTTAAGCCGACTGTGTCGTAGCCAATAAAAGAGCCTGGCGGCACGCCAGCAATGATCACAACATCTCCGTCTTGAAGGTACTGTGGTGATCCATACTCTTCCCGAGAGTTGCCAGCATGTAACTGGAGCGAGTTCATGGGAGAGCTACTCGAGCCCAGAGCAGAATCACTGGATTCTGGCGATCTAAGGCCTTCTCTCGGCGCCAACGATCCTTGACTCCTACCTGACTTCGGCAGCGGCCGTAGCGGCAGCGCTATCGCCCGAGTCAAGTGCTGAGGGCGGTGATTTGACTCATTCTGAGACGGCGAATCTTTGCTATTTGAGGCCATAGTCTGTGCTTTGCGGATTGGTACTAGGGTCGAAAAGCGCAATCGAGGCCTATCAACGTGACGGCTCGAGATTTGTATGTAGTAGTCCCGTGACCCAAGTCGTCCTTGCAGTATCTTGGGATATAATTTTATATTTTCATGGCATCGTCGTGGGTGGCATTATAGGTCGCTGGGATGTCAAAGGTGCCAGTAAACGGCCTTGAGAAATTCGCTGGTGCTGTATTTGCCTCGATGTCTTTTAGCTCCTAATGCCAAAAATACGGGTCATAGATTTAATCCGTGACTGCTTTGTAATATTTACAGTATAGATATCAAACAATAGAAGCTGGTACCAGCACTTAAATATAAATACGAAGATAATATAAAGCGCAGCACCTTCAAACCTCCCAGCTATCAAATGTCGTCCATTTAGGCATTCGAGGTGGTATGAGCGGCTCCTTGCCCACGCCACCGAACCTGGACTAGCCGCCGATCCACGACCAGATTCCCGAGACAAAAACTACCCCGTGACTGTCACGTTATTCACACTATCAGCATGACAAGAGCATCTGCATGGTGCGCCTGTTCTGTGAAGGGTTAGGCGATTTCTCACATATTTTACTCGGATTTCTTGATCTAGCTGTCACGATGGCGAATACTGGGGGTGATGCCGTCAATGAGTCCCTAATGGCGGCCAACCAAGGAGCGCATGGACATGCTGCAGAGCAGCCGGAGTGGGACGGCGAACATCTCCAGGAGGCAGAGAAAACACTAAAGGAGATGTATATTCAGGTATGCAGCCCCGCCAGGTGCCATATACAAGCACTCACATGATTACAGCTCCGACAACTCCGCTCAACGGTCCCAAATCTCATCGCATCCCTAGCAACCAAGCAGGAGTCCCGTGAGCCCCCTCCCACTCCAAGACCACGCATCAGCTGGACTAACATCACGGAACAGCCGAAATCCTCTTCCAGCAGCTCAGTGAAGCGGCCCGGGTGGCTAACTCGGAGGTAAAGCAGTTCCGGGAGATCATGGAGGACCCGCAGAGCCGCCAGCTCTTTGAGCATGCGAGCCAGAGCAGGTCGAAAAATCCGGCTGGCATTACGCCGTGGAGGATCACGGATGATCCGAATTGGTTGAAGAGGGATTCGTGAGGTGGGAATGGGTATTCTTGGAGTTTGTTTGGGGAGAGCACTTGAGGCTGTTTATGGCATGGGAGTGGAGGGCACTGTCACATTATGTGTATATATAAGGAAACGGTTTTTTGGGAAAGGATATTACTGGCGTCTGAATGGAAAATTACTGGTTTTCTTATTGCATTGCTGGGACATGTGGAACGCTCATGGTTGGAACTGGGCATACCCATACTTGACCAAGTGTTGGCAATCCTCTCGAGTTGAGAGCTTTTGAGGAGACCGTTTTGGAATTCGAATGGGCCACATTCATGTCTCAGGAGATGAGTGGGCTTTCGAAGCATAAAATCTATACACTTTGCATGTTCTACCACCATAGAAAGACGCAAACATTCGAACTTCGTACATGCCGCAAATCACTGTTGTAATACAAAAGTGAACCATCATCCACAACGACGATTCACACAGCAAAAAAAACTGACACGGGGTGATTTTGACGAGCGTGTGGTAGTTGTGATAAATCTCCAGGTGATCACTATCTTATCTTCATGGGCACGAATAGTTTCAATCGTAGAATCTTTGCATTCTTTCTCCTGCTCGGAATCCTACGCCCATCTCAGCCACAAGCCAACACCATGCGCAATGCATCCCAGCACCACCATCCCGTAATACCCCATCTCCACACGCAACAATACAGGTATTTTAACGGTAAGACTTTTGGTATCTGGCACGGGCTCCTGGACCACCGAATTTCTAGAGAACACACAAACGTTAGCATCATCATCCTTGGTACCATGTCCTGCGGGGACAGCAGTTCGGGGTATCGGGCAGCATACCTTTGGCTCTGTGCGGCGCGGGTCGGCGACGAGTAAGGTACGGTCGTATGCGACGAAAGCGGCCTTCAGCTGGTTCTTTGCGTACTCATCGACGAACTTCTGGTAGTAGGCGACGAGGGACTTGGCGATGGCTTGACGGATGGCGTAGATTTGGGAAGTGTGTCCACCACCGGTGACGCGGACGCGGATGTCGACGCCGGCGAACTTGTCGAGGCCGACAATCAGGAGCGGCTCGTAAAGCTGTGGTGCGAAAACGTTGTCAGAAAATCGTTCTCTCTCTTGTTATAGCCAAAACCCAAAACCCCCATTTTCTCTCTATCTCTCTTCTATCTCGTGAGGCAGGACCAGGGCGGATTTACCTTGAAGCGGAGGATCTCTGGCTGGATCAGGTTGAGCGGCTTGCCGTTAACCTTGACAAGACCCTTTCCGGCCTATACACACACATCGTCAGCATTCCATCCTCATCTCAAACAACAACAAGTCCCAATCTCCGTGGCTTCTGACCTTGCAGTGTGCGACCGCAGTAGCAGTCTTCTTCTTGCCGAAGCACTGAACGCTCTGAGATGTCGAGGCCATGGTTGCGATTGGCGTGAACTCGAGGATTCGTCGGTCGTTGAAGGTTGTCGTCGAGGGAGGGCGGTACCGTGAAGCGATCGTGTTGAATTTCTCCCGAATTGTTCGATTGTGGGCTTCGCTTACCTTAGCCCAGTTCTGCGCTAACGACGTGCGAAAGTTCCAGTTTTTGGTGCGCGCCAAGCTGACTCGGCACGTGATCCCTTATCGCATGCACTTTGCCCTTTATCGCTAGCCTCGCCGTGGGCCTCGGTGACGACGACCTCCCCCTCCTTCTACCAAAGCCCTCCAAATCACCTCTAAATCGACGACCAAAGCACCCATGAACGTCGTCGGTACATAAATATTGCTCCCCCAGCAGTACCCAGTACCCATGTCTCACCGCCATCATGTCCCGTAAACCCGTCGGCCTCGCCGCCTTCGACCGCTCGCGCCTCACCTCCGCCCACTTCGCCTCCCACGGCAACACCCTGCGCAGCACGCACGCCTCCTCGCTCTCAACACAGCTCTCCGTCTTCCGCAGCCTGCTGCAGCAATTCGCACAAACGCACGCCAAGGACATCCGCTCGAACCCGAGCTTCCGCGCCGAGTTCGCGCGCATGTGCGCCGCGATCGGGGTTGACCCCTTAGCGAGCAGCTCGGGCGCGGGGAGGGGAGGGGAGGGGGGGAGTTTGTGGAGCCAGCTGTTGGGGGGGAGCGTGAATGATTTTTATTTTGAGTTGGCGGTTAGGGTGGTGGAGGTTTGTGGGGGGACGAGGGAGGAGAATGGGGGGTTGATGACGGTGGGGGAGTGTCGGAGGAGGGTTATGAAGGGGAGGATGGAGGGGGGGGTGGAGATTACGGAGTACGTCTGCTATGCATTTCCCCTTTCTTTGATACTTTTCCCAGAATACGGAAGCATTCCCATTCCTTTGATGCTTTTCCCATTCCCAGACTACGGAAGAACGTGTATGCTGATGCTGCGATTTTCCCTAGCGACGACATCCTCCGCGCCGTCCTCTCCCTAGGCCCCCTCGGCTCCTCCTACTCAACCCCCAAAATCGGATCGAAACAGTACATCCGCTCCGTCCCCAAGGAGCTCAACACGGACCAGAGCGACGTCCTCAAGACGGCACAGATAATGGGATACGTGACGCTGTCGACGCTCGTGCTGAATCTGAAGTGGTCAAAGGCAAGAGCAAAGACCGCCATCGATGATCTGGTGGCTGAGAGTATGCTGTGGGTCGACTCGCAGTGCGAGGAGTGGGAGTATTGGTCGCCGGGCTTCGTGCTCGATGGGGTGGGTGCGGATTGAGGGGATGGAGCTGGTTGGGGACATAGTTGTATATAACGTCACGTCAAGAAGACACATGCGCATCATACACATTCACGATACCCATCCATATATATTAATTGATTGAAAAAACCCTCCATTAACGCATGCACGCGGATCGTTGCAGGTATTCTGTTGCCTAGGTTTACAAACGAAACAACAACAACGTCGCCCGTCGCCCATCCCCTCACCACCACCACAACCACAACCACAACCACACGACGATGACGACGATGACACGCACAGCACAAACTTGATTCAACAAATCCCAACCCCCATTCACACTCTCGAACCGCGTTCTTTTGCAAGCCCAATCTAAAAAAACGTATATACCATAATAGGCCCGCGTGCGTCCGCGATAGCGAATCTGCGTGATTATCAAGAAACTCAAAACCCGAAACAGAACAAATTCCCCCAAGACAAGAAAAGAGTCCACCACCACCATCTTGGCATGTGTGTGCAATATGGTCCGTCCGAAGTTCGACAAAAGGTTGTCAGGGATCAAACGAGAGGTCGAAAACATCGCCGTCCGTGCCGCGCCCGCAAACTTGGGGTTGGAAGCCCCTGTGCAGAAAGGAATGAAGCGGAGAGACGGTAACGGTGACGCCTCGGAAACGATCGGGATGGGGGTGGCCTCAATTGTCTTTGTTTCTGTCTGTGCATAGAGACTATTCATTTGCGCCGGTGGAAAATCAATCAAACAAAAAACAACAAAAGCACGTTAAAAAACAAGTAACTCGAATAATTTGTGACCGCGCGTGTGCGAAAATAATGCAACGGCAGCAGGTCTCTCTCTCAATCTCTCTCCCTCTCTCTTGCCACATCCCAAACAAAGAATTAGGAGATGCGTCATCGTGGGGACAGAAAAACAGAATCAATGGTCTCGTGATAAAAAAAAGAAGAAGGGAGAAGCCCCGAACCACCCGAATCTTTGCCAACGTCTAGAGGGGTCATCATAATAGACACCGATGAAAAACATGCGATCAGTGACCCATATGATACAGTTGCACCTTCATAACTAAGTAAGCCCATTCCTCCTGCCGCTCTGGAGAGAGCGGTCATATGCCAGTTTGCTGCAGTCTTGATAGATCGTAAAGAACATCGTTTAGTGTTGCTCGTACTTTGGAGCTGGGGCACCGTTATCTGTGAGACAGCGGATCAGCTTTAGTTCCAAATCGATAGAGGGGTATGGGGCTAATGACGTTGGCTATACATCTGGCTTGGGGCCCCGTAGGGAGAAGCTGGGTATCCGGAGTACATGTGGCTATTGCTGTACTCCTGGAGTTGCTGGACGCCGCCGGATGGGGCCTGGTATTGGCCGGGGACTTGCGCGCCAGGCTGGTAACCAATCGGTGGGAGCTGGACCTGAGCGCGTCCAGGTTGTTGGTATCCAGGAGGAGGCTGGTTGCTGTCCGGGTTTTGTCCATCAGCTGGGTTGGGGACTTGGGCGGCACGGGCACGGTCATCTTCCGCCTTGCGCTGTGCGTCTTCCTCCTTCTTGCGTGCCTTCCATTCCTTTCTAATCTCCTTGAACTCTGGAGAGACACAATGTTAGTCAGTGGTTTCCATGTGTGAAGTTGTGAAAAGTAACGTGATCTGCCAAGTCCCAGGCGTCTGGGTAGCCGATGCTAGCGCAGGACCGGACGCTTGCATGCCATAGTTTGGCGCCAACGCATGGCACCCTGCCCACGAGGCTAAAATATACAGCCCTGACACCACCATACGAGACAAGCATCGGCTTAAGCTCTGACAAGGGGAAATAATAGGACTGGTCGGATTCCGGCCCCCAACAGCGGAGGTGGTGTAACTTAGCCGCGCATGACGTGGGGAAACGAAATAAATGGAGTTATAAACATACCTTCGGGAGTGCGCTTTTGGCCATGCGATTGCATAGTAACGTGAGCATTCAGATGATTAAGTGTGCCGTAGGCCTTCTCGCAGCCGTTCCATCCGCACTTGTACATGCGCTCAATTTCCTCATAACGTCTCCTGGGACGCTTGTGCTGTTGCGCACCGGGAATCGGGACGAAGGAGTAGACCTGGGATAGTGGGTGCTGTACACAAGTCAGTTTCCAGTTTCAATTATCGTATGTCTATAATGAGAGCAGTCAACGAGCCAACAGGTCATGCAATGTTTTAATCGCATGTCAAAATATCATTGCCTCGGAATCATTTCATGCGCCTGACGCGAATCAAGGCCACAATCCAAGTTGATTGTGGCGCAAGAAACGGTCCATGAACAGGCAACCCTTGCGAACAGTTTGCGCGCGAGGACCGCGGCACAAATGGCGGCACGGAGGCATGAAAATACGAATACTTACTTGTCCTGGGCGGGGTCCTGACGGGGCAGCTGAGTTTGGGGCACTCACACCAGATGACGGGTATGGGGCAGGCATGCCATGTTGTGGGTGCTGGCCGTAACCTGCCCAGTCGGGGCGGGGTTGCTGGGCGTACATCGGGCCACCTGGGTGCTGGGGATAGCCGTGCGACATCTCTTGTTGCGGTGGGTATGCAGAATAAGGGCCGCCGTGGGGAGGATATGTTGGGCTCGACGCAGCGATTGATGGATCTATAGGAACATCCTGGTCAGACTTGATTTGCTGAGCATGATGGTTTGAAGCGCCATCTTGCAGAGGCAGAGACGGACTTGTTGGTTGCGCCATACCTCCACTGCTACCGCTATGGCTGCTTGATGGATAGTATTGACGTTGGATATGTTCTGGGAAAGAACCTGAACGCGCTGACGACGGGTGAACGCTGTACTCGGACGTGGGCGTCGCGGAGGCCGAGTAGTTGACGGGTCGGACTTCTTGAGCTGGGTAGCTCGCGGGGGACTGGTTTTCGGCGGGGGAATCGACGGACGCGTCGTTAAACGTTGGTGTGTAGGGCGTATTCAAACCTGACCGCGAGAATTCGGATGCGCCACGTTCCATAGAGCGTGGGACGGTTCTTCGCGGATTGCGCCGAGGTTATGTGCTCGAAGCTGCGGTTTGTGTTTTGTCTTCTGGGTCGCGCTTGCCAACGTATTTCGTGGAGTTTCGCGCCGAGGGGTAGCGGGATATGAATTACTAGATGAGATGCTGTATAGACACCAAGGACGTGCTAAAACAGTCGCGTCGATAGAAGCTCTCCACACCTTGCAAAGTCGATCCGGGGGGATGTATGTGTATGTGAAAGATATATCCTGAGCTGGCCGGGTTTCGCAGGTTGGTAGGCAGGTAAGACGGAAAGAGGGATGGTTCCAAGTCTAAAGATTTAGATGGATATAAGAAGCCGGCGGCGGGACGTGGGTGGTATTTGCGCAAAGCCGTCGAATGTAGCCCTGACTAGGAAAGCCACCGGTAATGATTGACCAGAGGCCAAGACGAAGATTAGCGGGTTTAGCAGCCGGGTTCGTGGGTTAGGCGCCTTTTTATTCGGGCGGCGGGGTGGGGAGATGTATGGTGTGGTGCGTATGGTGTGGTATGTGGTGGTGCGTGATGCTATAGTGTGGTGTGGTGTGAGAGCGGTAGTGTGGTATGTGTAGTGTAGCGTGATGTAAGTTGCAAGTAGTCTCCGTCGAGTAGTGTTGAGTAGTGTGAGTAGTGTGAGTAGTGTGAGTAGTGTCGTTCGTAGTCGTAGTAGTGTGGAGTTATTTGACGACGAAGTGGAGAAAGTGATATACGTAGTGCAGTGTATATGTAAGTAAGTGTAAGGTAAGTGCAAGTACGAGCAGAGTACTCGTCGAACGTAGCTTCGTGAGTGGTGTGATATTGGCTTTTTGGCGTGTGGACTAGTACTCGTCGTAGTGAGCAGTAGCGGAGGAGTAGTTTGAGATTCCTTGTCGGGGGGGAAGAAGAGGAAGAAAGGATTCGGACTTGGGAGAAGTTCTGTTTGTTGTTTTTGTGTTATGGGATTGCCACCGGGGGGGTGGGAAAGAGGTGTGGCGGTGGGTGGAAGTGAAAGTGGGGGAAAGCGCGAACGAGGTAGAGACGGAGAATCCGGTGTTCGCCTTCTGCTTCAGGCTTTTTCTCGCCTTTTTTGGGTGGGTATTTTTTTTTTATTTGGGGGTTTTTTGACCGTTCGGCAGGTGCAAGACAGGGCAGATTTCAGAATCAGTGGCTGCAGTGAGCGACTGGAGTGACTGTCAGAGTTGAAGAGAGTACTCGGTAACTTTCCCGTAGAGATAGATACTCCTTCTCGGTGTCTGGGCGAGTACCAAGCGGCGAGTCTGTAAGTACCGCGAGTCGTACCGTACGAGTATTCTTTTGAGATAGCGCAGTGTAGTGTGGTTCTGGGTCTGGGTTCTGGGATCTGCGTAGTGTCGTAGGTTTGTTGTAGTAGGTTAGTGTCGTAGTGCCGCAGTGTCGTAAGTGTGCAGATGCGCAGATGCGAATGCAGAGTAGAGGAGAAAAAAAGAGACGTGCAGCACGATCCTGTACAGCAGTCTACTACTGTACGCCTGCCTACTAAGCCGTACTAAGCTGCAGAGACGCGGAGACGCAGCGCCGATGCTTGCAGGAGGCCCTTGTATAGCTGCTTCGGTCTTCTGTCTCTGCTTCTGTCTCTGCTTCTGTCTCTGGCTTCTCTCAGTGTCTGGCTTCTGTCTCTGGCTTCCACAGCTTCCCGCCTTCCTTCTTCCTTTTCCCCTCCCAAGGATCGTTTGCAGGGCAAGACACGGCCAGACCAGGGCAGCTGGGCAGGGTCAAGACGCACGGTAGATGCGCCGTGATGTGATGTGGGCAAGGCACACTAAACCCGCCTTCGAGAACGAACACCGAAACAAACAAACCCGCAAAGTACAAGCAGTCTACCTTTGCACGCAGGTCTCTCGACTACGTACGTACTTCCTACTACCCCTTTCTTACTTTCTTGTCCTCCTTATTGATCGGTGGACGCGAATATGGGGCCCGGAGCGGAGTGTACTTGGGACTATACTCGGCGCGCACTCCCTTCCCGGCAGTAGTTTGGGCGTAGGCTGGGATTTGTTAGGCTGGGCGTGGGTATGGCGTGGGTTGGTGCGCAGGGTGCGTAGTGTGCGTAGGGTGCGTAGCGTCCGTGTAATGGCGTTGTGTGTGTTTGTGAGGTGGAGGAAAATTTAATGCACACACAGGGCAGGCAAGGGTTAGGATTGCTTGTAGCCCAAAGTACTACTGGTTCGGTACTGGGACTGGGATTGTGTGGTGGGTGGGTGAGAGTGAAGTGGGTGATGGATGGTGGGTGGTGGGAGGTGGGTGGTGGGTGGTGGAGTGAAGAGTGGGTGTGGATTTGTGTGGCGGGTGATGGTGGTGGGTGTTGGTTGGGTAAGCGGGTGGTGGGTAGTGAGTGGGTGAGTGGGTGAGTGGTCTGAGGGAAGGATTGAAGGAAGGCGGCCGACGAAGGGAAAAAAGAGTGGGAGCGGAGTTTCCTTGGCGTGACGGAGGTAAGGGAGTATGTACTTGTGTACGTACTCGAGTAGACTCTCGAGTAGACTCTCCACTACTACAAAATTGTGGGCGTGGGGTCTTTTTCCGCTTTTGCATTTAGCCTCTCGGCTGTCGGAAGTATAGCGAAGTAGCGATACGGTGTATGCGAGCGGCGAGATACCTGAGTGCTTCCTGACGGAGGAATAATTGACCGACGTAGCGTTGTTAGATTAGCCGATGATGGAGTTAGTGCTAGAGATACAAGGAGTACTGTACCATCGCCGCACTCACTGACCACCCGACTAGAGCTGGTTTCATCCTAGCGTCCTGTGTCTCGCTGTAACTTGGCCCGGTGCGTCGTAGCCTCAGGTCATTCCCAACTAAAACTTACTTACAGCGCTGTACTGTGTGCACCATGCCAACTCTACCTCGCGCTATATTACCGCTATACTATCACTGTAGTACTATACTACTACTATACTACTACTATACTACTATAGTAGAAGACACCGTCGACGGCCTTAGTGCGCGGCTCTCTGACGACTGATTGAACTCTAAACGATGATGCGCACTGGGATCATCCTGTTCTGGAAGATCCGAAGCCGCAGAGCAGCCGAACAGCGATGGCCTGATTCATCATCATCACCATCATCACCATCACCATACATCGTATGCCAAACGGTACCGATAAAATATTACAAACCACCAACCACAATACAAAATATTTGTATGTAAAATAAATATGTATTTTATTTTATTTATGCATGGATGTAGAGTCTATCGGTAACAGTATGTACAATATTTGTACATACATACAATAATACCATCTGTATCTGCAAATGTATGTACAAGTATACAGAACCCCCACCCTCTCCTCTCCTCCTCTCTCCCTCAGCTGTCTCCTCTCCCACCTCACTTCGGCTGCGTAATTTGTGGGTACACCACCCACGCATCGCGGAACTCACACGCCATGAAAACAAAATGACGGAAATAACACAAATAATCCGTGCATCAATCCAATAATCCCCCATCAAATTCCAATTTTGTAATTGGCCCGTTCGCTTCCCCTCTCCGCCCCATTTCCCATAATTCCCATTGTTATCTCCGGAACCCAGAAAAGACCAAAAGCCAAAGCCAAAAGCCAGCCAAAATAAAAAGACCTCCGAGCGTCCGATAGCCTCCTCCTAAAAATATTCCAAGGGGGGATGGATCCCCCCGTTGGCGTCCTCCTTCGTAAGCAAAACCGTTAGTCGCCGTTCCTTCCCCATCCCATCCCATCCCTCTCCTCGGCTTCGGCAGTCCTGGCCCGTGAAGTACCCCTCCCCAAGCCCTAAGTACCCCCCGCCGTCTCCTGCAAGTAAACATCATTCCTCACATCCCCCATCCATCCATCGCGCGCCAAGTCAAAAGTAAAAGTAAAAGTTGCCCATAATAAAACACACAGATTGGCCCCGCGGCGGCTTGGTCTGGTTGCATTCACGCACCCTTACAGGAGAGGAGGTACGTTTCCGCCCTCCGCTCAAACCCTTCCTGCATTAGTAAATTGTTACGGGAACAGGTACGTTTTTTTCTTGCGTGTTTTTGTCTCAAGCGGTGGCGCGGTGGGTGCGGGATGGGGCAGTGGGCAAGGGATTTCTTGGTGCGGGATGGATGGGTGATCGCCCGTGGAGCCATTTCGGGGGGAGGGTAGGGGGGTTTTGTCATGGCAATTTATGGGACACACATGCTCCATCCCACACCCCCCCGGTCCATCACCAATCCCCAATCCCAATCCCATCCCACCCCATCACATCCCACCACCCACACACACACACACGCCCCCCTTCTCCCTTGGGCACCTGCCTCACTCCCAAGGAACACACGCACACACGCACACACCCACCAACCACCACTACCACCACACCACCGTCCCAGCTCCCAGCACTATTCCCAGCACCATTCCCAGTTATTCCCAGTTATTCCCAGCACCCAGCACCAGAAATTCCCAGCTGCTAAAACAACCTACAGCGGCGCTAACTGTACCCTCGGATTCTGCTTCGATTTCCATGGGACCCGAACAGACAATCGACCTTCCACGCTACCGGATAATCTCCGAGCCGGGTCTAACTAGCCCATCTCTGGGACCTTGCTTGTTCCTTTCGAATACCTCGAACAGAACATGAAAGAGGCGGCTGTGTGCGCCCGTTTCGGTAACTGCGATCTACAACATCAGGCAACCTGACTGACTGCTCGAAACGGGATCCGTTGACAAGAATGAAAGAACCGCCCGTGCCGTTCTCGCGCCCGCATCTGCGCCCTTCTCTCCCTTCGCCCGCCTCCCTCTACCCTCTCCCTTCCCCCCCCCTCCTACCCTCCCCCTCCTCCCCTTCCTGATCGGTCCGTTCAACGAGGTAGGTGAGGGGAACAGGTGCATAAACACAGTACAAAGTCGGGGAACAGAGCACACAGTTCCCCGAGCCACTTTCCACGCGTGCCACATACTTTTTCGTAGGTACCCAACTTGCTCTCTCCCTCTCTCTCTCTCTCTCACACACGTATCAATAACCCTCTTCGGGCAAAGCGCCACTTCTATTGCCCGCCTCTAGTGCGCTTTCGATGGACGCTAGAGGGGCGGTGGCTGGGGGACTGTGCTGAAAATGGCGGAATTAGGGAATTAGGTCCACGACTGTACTCTGCGACCCCCTTCTGCGACCGACACCATCCCCCCCACCCCTGTGTCAATCGTGGAGAGAGTAATGCAAAGTATAATTAATGTCCGGTGGCCCTCCGCACATACGCGAAAGGTACCTCTGAAGATCAGCACATAATACAGTAATAATGGCGAGGTGGCTAGGGGTGCTGGTGTACTCGTAAGTACAAGGCAGACGACCACGGGGGTTGAGGTACCAAAGATACTTGGCTTCTTCTCCATCACCCCGAGGGCCATCCAAGGGCAATCCCAATGGCAACCCAAGGGCGAGCTACCGCGATCAATTGCCGTTGGCCATTGGAGCAGCTGCGTCAAGAAGCTTCGTCGTCCTGGTCCTGTCCCCTGTGTCCCATCCCCCATCAGAGGAAGCCGCCGCTCCTACTAGCACATGCGCTGGCAGATCGTGGCCATAGCACCTTAGCTCTCGGTGGCGGCGGTGCTGGGCTCCGGCGCGCAGATCAGAACATTAGCCAGAAATGTCAATCTAAACCAGCTAACCAGCTAACCAGGCTGGCTACCCAACTCTGGCACCACTGGTGCTGCCGCGCCCTGGTGCTGGTGCTGCCACTACGCAGTGCCACCAGCACTAGAGTACTCTCCGATGGTCGCGTTTTGCGGAGGGTAAGCGCTGTACCGCCTGCAGTCTGACACACCAACAATAAATAAGATGCACGCTAATGGGTTCGGCGGATGCAACTAGGCACCGCGTGGCTTCGCTTTGGTGTGGGATGACGAAGGATCCAATGCAGTACAGATGGGCCTGCTGCTAAATCGCATGTGGCGTAGGCCGGCGGGATTGGGCAAGCCTGAGCATGACGCTCGCAGGGTCATCAGAAGAGACGACACATGGAAAAATGCCTGTGGCGGGGAGCTCCGAAGCTGGGTAAGCGGAGTCAGCGGACGGGGCCAGCATCACTCTCTGCGTAATTTACATCCCCTCGTTCAGATTATCTTTGTATCATGAATGCAGGCTGCAAAACAATCTCATCTCGTTCGCAATGATTCTGATGCACCCAGCGGAGCGCGTCGTCGTCAGCGCGGGCAAGGGGGAGGCACAGAGAGGCCCGTGGAGCCGGGGGGGAGGTGACAGGACCTTCCAAGCACGTGAGCGAAAGCGGCAGGTGAGATACAGCATCGTGTGCCTCCGCATCACCACAAAGTGCTGTATTCCCGGTCCCAAGATGGTAGAAATGCGCGCAGAAAGCGGGATGAGGTCCCATACTGCGTAGGCTATGGCCCTGCTCCCACGACGTGGCTGGGGTGGCTTGGGCGCTGGCCCCTCCCCCAGGCTCCTTTTTTATTGCTCCCTGGGCGGGTGGGGGGGAGGTAGGGGAGAAGGGCCTTTCTTTGTTCAACTTTGGTAACCAAACGACCTCCTTGCTGTTCCCAAGAAATTGAATCCCACGTCGCATGTGTCGTTGAGTGCGGCAAGGATCTTCGACGCGTCGGAGAATCTGCGGGTTCATTAATGTCCACTAGTCATGACTCGGTGGCTCCACCCAATACAGTTGCTGTATTTTGTTGTTACCGCACGATACTACGAGCGAGAGCGAGTACGACTGAACGCGGCAGGGAAGAGCCTCGGTTGTATAGTTCGAGTCGTTTGGTATGGATCTCGAAATGTAAGCAGGGTACGCTCCCAAAGCCAAGTACATGTACCGTGCTAGTACAGTACTGGAGCTTCAAGTACTGCACGGGGTATGGTCTTGTACTGCCAGTGTTACTATCTGTATACTGTCTATTAGCATGTGGATGCCAGCGATGGGAACGGCTCTCTGACAATTGAATCACCTTAAAGTGGCGGTGAAGCCGATTCGCATCCGCCACAGCCGTTCATAAAATGCAAATCGCTTCTGACTCGAGCGAGTCGAGCGAAGAGACGATCCAGATGTGCGTCTGGATTTGCTGGAGTCGCTCTCCTCCTCCGCTATTGCCCCTCAGTCTGGCCCGAACGAGGACATGGCAGATGAACCAAAAGGAGATAATGCACCGTTCACGTACTCAACCTGTGCCGCGAGTTGTAGAAATCCAGTGCTTGTCGTTGGCGGGCTGCTCTCCTCCCTCAACCTTTTTTTTTTTTTTGCCCACCTTCTTGGGAGTAAGTACCACAGTGCCATCCATGTCCGCACCCATGGCCCATATGCCCATGTCCCATGTCAAATGCGTGTTCAACGTACGGAGTACCCTGCCCCTCCTTCCCACCCCTCCCCTCCCCTCCCCCCCACTCAGAACCCCCACCCTCTGCGACGAGGAAAGCGGCTTGAAGAAATGAGCAGGAAGATTTGGAACGGCAAGCCCGGCAAAGACGGCAACACACGTATCTCTTACGTTTGTCGATCTGTCCTTCCTGTCAAGGACACAATTCCGAATTCCCTGGGCGGAACGGAAGAGGGGGAGCGAGGGGAGGTGTGCCCTCGTCGATTTTCGCAGCGCGTTTTGGTGCAGAAAAATATAGAGAGGATCCAAACAAACTTCGGTTTCTATATATACTAGCGAGAAAAGAAGGCTGCAACCTGTCAACGGGCTGAAGTCATTATAACCTCTTCGCCCTAAAACATCACTGGCAGAAGCGACTAGCTAGGGAGAAAGGGGAGATAGCCTCTCCCACCGGCTTGGTAGCGGCCATCGGAATGCTAGATGGCATAGTATAGTAGGTAGGCTCTAAAATGATGCCCGCCAGCCATGTCCGACCATGCGACACCACCATGGAGATCTTTGTATTTTCACTATAATAATGTGCTAGTACTACCTACCCGACCGGTCTGCGGGAGTACCGAGTACTTGCCTTGCCATACAGATATGGCCCGTCACGTTCGTACCCTACTACCAACAACCACCACCCGTCAAACATGCAGAGCAACAACACCATTTTAGTGCAGACAACCAGGCAAGCTATCCGGCAAGGTTACTGACTGGTGCTGCGTCGCCGACCAGCGGGCTATGGTAGTACAAGAATGATGCTCTCCATACCTTAGCACCAGGGGACCACGCGCCACAGCGTAAGGGACCAGGACTAGCTCTGGGGAAACCTGAGGGAAATGATGCAGCACTAAAGAGTTTGATTATTTTGGCTAATTGTTGTTTTTTTGGGGGCCACTCGCATTTATTATGTTTGAAATCATATTTAAATTTGATTCTTCTACAGCGAAGTTCATGCAATCTAGGTCTTCTTGCGGCTATGCAAATGCTCCACAAACTGACGAACGAGCAATAGGCATCCTGATCTGATCAAAGAGAAGACCCCCAGATGCAATCTACGGATGTAAAGCCTCGTACACATCCCCATCTATAATACTGTAAAATAAGGAAATCACCATGCTTTTATCCCCAGATATACGAAGACAACAACCCCCTCCCAAAGCAATCTATCTCGCCCATCCATGTGCAAAAACGCCAAAACAACCGATATCAAATGCGCAAAATTAATCGTCGAGTGTCGATAGCCGGTCTCGCGAGTTTAGTTGCAGGCGTGCAACATCGACATCTACCAACGCCGGCTCCCACCTAGAGGGGCAGCGTTAGAAGAAGAAGCTCCACCTACCAACGACCGCCTTCGTTAGTCCCATCAGCGATGGAACGAAAGGGGGCAAAGGAAATTGACTTACCACCACGTCCGCCACCGCGGCCTCCACGGTATCCACCTCCACCGTAGCGGCCGCCACCACCACCGCCGCCGTAGCGGGTCATCTCACTGAGACGGGGGTCAATCTGCTGCTTAGCCTCAGTGAGAACATTTACGAGATCACGGGCCTGCTTCTGGTCTATAAATTTGTCAGTGGAGATTCTCTAGAGGTTCTTGGGTGTGGAGACTCACTGTCAGTGGTGAAGAGGGTGATTGCGGTTCCCATTTGGCCGGCACGTCCAGTTCGGCCGATACGATGGATGTAATCCTCGGAGTTGTTTGGGTAATCATAGTTAAACACATGAGTAATGTTGCGGACATCTTTGTACATTGGTTAGCAAGAGCAAACATATGGTATAGCAATGTTCCAGTGTCGACAAGTGACGCTACATGTTGACATGCATCCAATACTCTCTCTGCGTCAGATTCGAGCTGACAATTGCGATTCTGTACCGGGGCGGTTGATTCACACATCCTGGTCCTCTGGACTGGGACTCTTGGAGACAGGGCTTGAACGAATCAAGAAATGCCAATTCCGCCTATGTATCCTCACGATACATAGTAAACGAAACTACTAGTGTAGCAGAAGAAATGCTGCACCACAGATCCAAGCTTCCCCTTGAGAGAGAACCGTGAGACGAAAAATGCCCTGGTAAGGTTACGCAATATGAAAAGCACCGGAGCGTTGAGAGTATAGCACCATTGAGATGGACTGGGCATTGCACAGGGGGTAGGGGAGGACAGGGGGTCGGTGGGGGAGGGGGTTCTAATCATACCAATACCACGCGATGCTACGTCAGTAGCAACCATGATGGGGCTCTTGCCGGTCTTGAACTCATTCAGGACCCAATCTCTCTCGTTTTGCTGCTTGTCTCCGTGGATGGCTAGATAACTGTTAGTACGAGGCGAGCAAATACAAAGTCAAGTAAACTTACAGAGCGCTGGCCAACCATCCTGGCGAAGGAATCGTGTAATATCGTCAGCAACACGTTTAGTACCAGTGAAAATCAGGATCTTGTTCTCCTTGTTCTCCATGATCTTCTCAAGATGCTTTGTCATCTTATCACGCTTCTCGAACTCGGAAACAACCTCGACGATTTGAGTAATGCGGTGGTTAGCAGAGAGTTCGAGAGAACCAATGTTGACCTGGATGAAGTCGTTCAGGTAGTCGGACGCAAGAGCGCGGACCTCCTTTGGCCATGTAGCGGACCACATGCAAGTCTGTCTGTCGGGTCTAATTTGACCAAGGATCTTGCGAATTTGTGGCTCGAAACCCATGTCCAACATGCGGTCAGCCTCGTCAAGAACTAGGTATGTGACACGGCGGAGGTTGGTCTTGCCAGACTCGAGCATATCGATAAGACGACCTGGGGTAGCAATGCAAACCTCGACACCCTTGGCGAGATCGCGGATTTGTCCACCCTTGGGCACACCACCGTACACGCAGGTGTTGCGGATGCGAGAAGACTTTCCGAACTTGGTAATTTCTTGCTGAATCTGAACAGCAAGCTCGCGGGTTGGCGCAAGGACGAGAACAATGGGGCCGTCTCCAGGTGCAAGGAGAGGCTGGGCGTTGATGTGAACGATTGCGGGCAAACAGTATGTGAGGGTCTTTCCTGAACCAGTCTCGGCAATACCGACGACATCACGTCCAGAAAGAGCCATGGGCCAACCCTGAGATTGAATGGCGGTAGGCGCAGGGAATCCCTGGGCCTTGACCTCGCTCATAACGTAGGCGGGGAAGCCAGCCTCGTCGAAGGTCTCGACTGGCTTAGGAACGTTGGTTCCGGTGATAGCGATGCTGTGGAGAGCTCTGAACTTGGCCACATCGGCTTCCGAGCGGTTGGTCACTTGAGGATCCTCCTTGTAGAAAGACTTCTCGAATTTCGGCATGGTGTCGATGTCCCAGCTTTGCTTCTGGAGGCCATCACCGAGGTTGGACATGCGGTCTCCGCCGCCACCACCGTAACCGCCGCCGCGGCCGCCGCCGCCGTATCCACCACCACCTCCTCCAGAGTATCCGCCACCTCCAGAGTAGCCGTTCACGCCGCCACCACCACCTCCGTAGCCACCACCACCACCACCGCCGCCTCCACTATAGATAAGTTAGCAGTTGTTCCAGTATATTTTATGAAATGTGACAGGAAGCATTCGTGATTTGCATCCTGTGCCATGGCTCATTCGTTGGGGACCAGACAAGGCTGGCAAAGGAGCCATGGAACAGGACGAACACGGACGAACACCAGGTGCGTTCAACTTCACAACAATTTCTAGACCATAGGTTTTCCATACCCGTAGGAGTAGCCACTGGAGTAGTTATCGCGGCTTGCATATTTATCGTACCCTGAGTAACCTCCTCCGCCGCCTCCGCCTCCGCGACCGCCACCGTAAGATCCGCCTCCGTACGACATCTTAAGACTCGTTGACGATGAAATGCGAGTGAATCGCGTTCCGAAATAGTATAAATGAGGCTGCTCTGTTGTGATGTTGGGAGCTGCAAGTCGTGTCGATAAGGTGGGAGGGAGTTGTTGATTGTGTTTGATGGAAAGAATGATGGGGGGAATCGAACTGAAGTAATCAGTTGGGGAGAAAGGAAACAAAAATTATTTTTCGGAAGGGGCTACCCTATTTTGGGTCTAGGGTCGAAGTTTCTACTTTCTTTGAAGTACGTGATCACGTGATGATATGTCAACAGCTATGAAAAAGCCCATGGCATAATTTTATCACACTACTCTCTACTCGCCACCCAGAAGTCTGTGGGAAAGGAAGGAATGGCCTGCAAAAACCGTTGTTTATCGAGTCGTTATGGTAACCGTAAATAGATCAAGGACTCCTAATAACTTCGAGTCTATTCTAATTTTTTCCAAAAGGCTATTTGCTCAAAATAATATGAAATAATAAATTTTATTCGTTTTAATTGCAGCTATCGATTCTCACCTGCGTTACTCATCCCCCTCCCCCTCCCTGTGTCTCTATGCAGCACAAGTACTTGTAGCTTTATTCTCGTCTTGGTATCCCGAAAAGCACAAAAGACTGATCTATTCTACATGTCTATCTTTTATTTCTGCCCTTCCCCCATGTTCCAGAAGCCTGTTTCCATCTACAGACAATTAGTGACATAATTCATACGTCTTTGGAATAGAAGAAAACTTACATTAGTTGCATGGATGAATATTTCGACTAACTCCTCCAATCGACTGGGAGATTGCAGAAGTGCGTGCTTCTCAATAGCATCTATCACGAATGAGTGTGGTTTCATATGGCATGAAATCAACTACTTACCTGACCCGACGTTAACGGCCTCAACGAAGTCGTCGGCCACGTAGTTCTCTATCCATTTCCAATAAATGTTGCCTTCACGCTTCGTTAATGGGTCATCGTAAAGTCTTCGAGCAATAACACCATAGCCGATCAAGCATGGTGCCATTGCAATCTGAAGTGCAAACCAGTCTTCCGAATGGCCTACGTCAAGAACATATCTGCCAAACATTAGTGCCAAAACATTGGACTACAGAGGGTCTAGTACCTTGTATATGCAGTACATGCTTCCATAAACCATTAGCGATGCGTGCAGTATACTGCCAAATAACAGGTACTCACCTTGATCTTCCTCGGTGGCAAGAATTTGCTCTTTGGAGACGCCAAAAGCCGCGCAGTACTCGATGTGTAGATTCATCTCATGGATAATATGCGTAACCACTTTGGCTGACTTTTGTATAGGTTAGAAAGGTGACATTTATATTGTTGAATCAAACATACTGTGGCGATTTCATCCAATGTCCGAGCTTTATATCCAGCCAGTGCAGTTGCTCTGGCATATTGAACCTGGGGGGGATGAGCAAAGCGTGCAACAGACAACTGATACTGCTTACTAGGTATAGATAGTCTTGAATTAAATAGTTCTTGAATGATTCGACAGGGAGTGTTCCATCGGCAAGTCGTTCCAAAAAGCGATGCTCTGTATGCTTTTGCCATGCCACCTTAACGTCGGGCCTGTCAAGAAGGTACTCGATAAACCGACCCCTATAAGTAGTGAGAAGCTGTACAAGGTTTGAAGGGAGAATTTACATACGGTGCAAATGGCAAGGTGTAAACCGAATGAAAATGGTTTATAGGGCCATTTCCAGCTCCCATATCTTTCGCAGTCTTGATACCCACCTCAATATACCTGCAGGCAGCTTTCACAGCCCTGTTTATATCGAAACCGTTTGCAATATTCGAGGCAATTGCCGCTGATGGAGTTAAATTATACCCAAGACATAGGGATAAAGGGGTGTTTAGACTTACAGGCCAAAGAACAGCCAGTACCGTGGGTGTTTTTTGACGTCTGATAAGCACTGTCGATGCGTATGAATGCCCCGGCTCCATACAACACATCAACTACTAGTTCCTTCTCCGATTCGACGGAAGCCATAACACCACTGTTTTGGAGCGGTAAGTGGCCACCTTTAAGGAGAACATACTCTGGACCGAGAGATTGGACAGTCTTGGCTATATTCACCAGATCGTCCACAGACGTTGGGGCCTCGGCATGTATCCCGGCATCACTGAGTATGAGCATTGCCTCTGGTACATTTGGTGTAAGTATTGTAGCCAGCGGTAGTAGCTGCTCTCTCATTACTCTAATGGCGTCTTCATGCAGGAGGTGAGAGCCACTGGTCGATACCATTACCTTACTATAGTCAGAACAATGGTACCGTTACAACGGGGGAGGGCGAGGACCATACAGGATCAATAACTGTTTTCTTGACTTTATGCCGTCGAAGAGCATCAGCTACAACCAGAACCGTTTCGGCAGAGGCCAGCATTCCTATTTTAACGACATCAACTGGGATATCATCAAGGCACGCATCGATTTGCTTGCGCACAAAATCCGAAGGCGTTACTTGGATACCAAAGACGCCTGTGGTATTCTGAGCAGTGAGAGCAGCCGTGGCAGTCATTGCATAACAACCATGGCTTGCAATGACTTTCTGGTCAGCCTCTAATCCACTAAATTTATGTGAGCATTTGCGAACCATTTCCAACGCAGATCTGCCGAGAGACTTACGCCCCGCCAGAGCTATCCGACCCCGCAATCACTAGAATTCGACCTTGGGTCATTTTGGGTGAAAGATTTACAAGACCTGTCAAACACGTAGTGGCATGAGCGAAGACTTAAACAGTTCGGAGGGGGGATAAATTTAGTTAGGTTAATAATTGACCGATGGCGGGGTCCACCGTAGGTAGATAGATGTATAGTGGGGTCGAGTCCCCATTAGTCAGACAAACCAACCATAACATAAGAGCAATAATAAACCTCAATTCAACCGCCTTGGAATAATCCAGATCGCTCTGTATTTCCGATATCGATACTCCAAACAAGAAATGGAGTATAATAGGCCGATTTCATTATACTATAAACCCCAACAACCTTTATCCACCCGTACATGACGGACACCCTAGGCGCCCTTGAAATAAACTGCATTTGAACATTCCCCCAAATGCAGAACACATACGACGATTGAAGCCTATCGATAATATAGTACGATACAAGTGCTACCCCCAAACCCTCATTGTGGCCTGTAACTGTACACTGACGGCAAAATTCGTGTTATCAGTCCGATTCAGAATCGAAATCGGATTCTATCTCCCTGTATTGGACAAAGGAGAATCGCCCATTGACGATTTTTTCGATCGTCTGCTTAATGATCGTCTGCTCGGGTGGGCTCAGCCGGCTCTCAGCAGTGGCGTTCATGATATATAGGTGAAGACCATAATTGGTCGGCCGCAGACTAGATAGGTAGCCCATTATCCCATCAAACGTGAAAATCGTCATGGAGTGAAATGACAGGCTTCGAAGTTGGTGTAGCTGTGAGATAGCCCCCCAAACCTCATCACCCATAGTATGCCCGCTGATTGATAAATCCTCAAGCTATTAGAAATATGTATTAGTAAGAGAACAAGAAGGCAATCATATGAATGGCATGATAAACGAAACCTCGACATAATCATAGATCTAGGCAATGCACTTACCTTCGGTAATGAAATTGCGAGAAGCTCGACCTGAAGGCTATGGAAATTATTGGAAGTGTCGAGTATGTTGAGGTATCGAAGCTCCTTTAGCGAACTGATTGAGGAGACTAGGACATCAATATCTTCACGAGTATTGTCATCGTCATCTTCATCTGGGTCTGTCCTGAGCTCCAAAGACTCTAATTCGGTTTGGTTGGCCAGAGATTGATGAAGTTCTTGATTATAGGCAAAGGTATAACCTCTGAGGGTGATGTTTTTCAATCGTATCTCGTCGTTCAAACAGAGGGCTCTCATAATGGCGGGACCGTCCACAAACCTATTAAGGCGAATGGTATTCAGCTGAATGCATCCAGTAATCCAGTCGACTAATTCACGGAAACTATCGTTTGCTGTCGATTCAAGATTAATGCGTCCCTCGGCGTCGTCTAAGTCGAGACTTCGGAGTGCCGTGAGGCCATTGAGCACCGAGAGAGACCTGATTGCCGGAGATTTCAGATTGCTAAGGGCAAGGTCGACGAGGGACTCCCTATGTTGGTTCAGTGCCTGAAATGTTTCTCCGGCGATATCATTATAACTGAATACGCGAAGAGATTTCAACGTGTTCCTAGGCAAAGCGTTGATGAAACTAGCCAAATTAAAATCGACTTTGTCTCCATGACAGCTGTAGATGCTCAGAGTCTTGAAATTCTGGCAGTGGTTTTTTATTATCTCTCCGACGTGTCCGTTAAGAACGGCGCCATCCCACAAGGCCATGGATTCAAGCCTCGGGAGCCTTCCAATCCACGTAGGAAACTCAACCGGATCTATATTTCCAGAGAGATCAATAGTATCCAGTGCCGCTGTGGTGCCTAGCTGATTGGTCGAATCTCCAACGTATTTGGAAATGGAATCTCCCACCGAATTTATGATAAGGGGGATATTAATCCGCGCGGCGCGGTTCTTTCCGCTGCTCCTCAGGGTTCTGGTATTAATTTGCGTTTCATTGAACCAAGGTAGTGACGAGAAGAACATCTCTTGAAAGTTGTCCCGGAAAATATCATCCTCAAGGAGGTCAACCAAGTTCCGAAGATCAAGAGACTGTATATAGAGACAGTATGGGTAAACAGTCTTTCCGAGACTTGATAAAATAATTGATCTCCACTGCAACGCCCACTGGGATACTGTCCACTTCTGTTGGGCCACACGCGCATCAATGCTCGTCTGTTTAAATTCACCTGTTCTTGACATTTCATCTTCATTGCTTTCCCCGCCTCTAATGGATGTATGCGTATGAATCCTGGCATGAGTCAGTCAGTGACGGATAATAGTAATGCTGTGTTTAGTGACGGATGACAGCAATGATGTGTATGGCATTGTTTATAATGCGAACAGGTTATGCAGTTGCTTTCAAAGCAGCATTCCATTCCGTGACTTGAATGATGTTGACACTATGAGGGCATAGTCTTACCTATACAGCCACCATAATGCACCCCCTGCTATCTGTTTCCCTGACAGACAAAGACGAAAGAGGGTCCCAAACTCGCGACGGCTTGCCAATTCTTCACATATCATGTTCATCAGGTCAGGCGGAAGAGAGGCCATTGCCAATAACGGGATCTCGAAAGGTCTCAGAAGACAATACTACCTCAGGTTGGTTGAGCTGTATTCCGAACAACTTAAACGTACAATTCCAGTGGATTATGAATTTTTTCCAAGATCCAGACTCTTTGAGGAATTTTCAATTGTTAAGGAACATTCCACAAGGCAGACGTGTGTTGTGCTGGGATTGTCGCGTTATCTTATCAGCGTCATCAGCGTCCACAGGTAAAGACCCACCTCGAAATTCACGCGTTTACCGAAGTAACGACCTTCGTACTTCGCCAACCTCAAAACAGGATGATTACGCCTTGTTACTGACACTTATTCCATGGCTGTTTTAACCTTTACTTTGAGCCGCGAGGCAGTGGGCAAGATGCACGATGCCCTCATATGCCTGGGAAAGTTCAATGAATCGGTTTCCTTGGAAGCAACACGAGATCACGTGCGTTAACTGAAATCAGAAAGAGTGTTTCGTTATGATTGCTGATTCCATGAAGCTTGTGTTGACAGCCTTGAACACTACAAGGACGGGATATGCGTCCTTCACATTCGCCACTAACAAGTTTTTCTCTAAATATATATATAACCCCCCTCGAACCTCAGGTTCCACAAAGGGAAAGTTTACCTGTAGACTATACAACAAGGTAGACGGGAACCGCGTCACATATATAGGACCATGACTGAATTTTATAGGCTTTAGCATCCATATTCAAGGGCCGATCAGTCGATCCCCTGCGTGAAAAGGATACCGGAATCGAGAGATGTGAGGTGAGCATAGAGGATGGAGCTGGTGGAGTCAAAAGCCGCTTCGTCGCTCAAATGATATGTAGGCATGGTAAGAAAGTAGGGCGCAGAACTCGTAGGATTTGAAAGTAACTGTAGACCAGGTGTCATCAAAACGTACCAATTGACCTTTGAGTCGTCCTCGTCGATGCATGCTCTCTTCAAGCCGGAAATGTCCAAGAGCCATTGGTCAATACCATCCTGCGTGTTGAGAGAGTTCATTGACCATTTCGGGCCAAAGACTGAACAGCTGGATATCTATGCAAAGGATGGGCGAGCAATATTCACGAGCTACACCGAGAAAATAGTTGCGGGAAAGGGTACGAAGTTCCTGGAATCATCCTTGTGTCGTTGCTAATCCGATTAACTCGGTCTTAGAAGTACTCAAACAACCATTACATACGTCGATCGCCATCGATACCACAGAATTTAGCCAGTTCAACGTCGAAGATATGTTGCACATTATCATAAGCGTTAAAGATTTCAAGGCCATCGTACAGAATGCCGGAACGTTAGATACGGAGGTCTCAGCAGCCTACTCGTATCCGTCAAAACCAATGCAGCTGAAATATGGCGACGAGGGCGTGACGAGCGAGTTTATCCTAATGACTATAGGTGACTATAAAGCTACATCGGCTGTTCCGTTGCCAAATACAATTATGAGGAACTCAACCTCAGCACCTTCAAGACAACATACGGAAGACCCATCTGTCGCGAATGCTGTGCAGCAACCCACTGCATCAATGCAACCTCCACCTCGATCAGGGGCACCACCATCCACCCTGCTGGGCCATCGAGCTCGTGCTCTTCGCCATTCGCCTCCGCTACCGCAGCCAAGCATTAATTCGGATTCCTTGTTCCTTCCAGATGACGAAGAGGACCGAAGGTGGAATCCGTCAGGGTTCGGAGGTGAAGATGAGGAATTGCTTGGATGGGATGCTGGCACCGACACTGTGAGGATTACAGCTTTGAGACTTTGTATGGGGTGAGCCTATGCTAACCTGAAATGTAGGATGGGCAACTCAAGGCATCGTCCCGTGGGGCCCAAGAGAGTTACCCTGCGGTTCACAGTATACATGGGTCAATGGCCCGACAACGAAGCGCGAGCCCTTCGAACGTAGCACCTACACAACGAGTATCCCAGGTCAGAGAACCCTTCCTGAGAATGGCGCTCGTTGCGTTGCTGACACCTTTAGATTCGTGGTATCTTCGACGACTGATACCGAAATGTTGGACCGGAAAAGCTATAGGCAGGAGTTCTGGGATCATGGAAGGCGTTTGCTATATATACCCCTGAATTATTGTACTCGTCGTAAACACTATATTGGAAGCTTTACTCAAGACATACCAGGTTTTATGCTGGTATCTTGTTGCAGTCATTTAACCCGGCACAATATATTCCTGGCTCCTTCAGCTATTTCCTCGCAGCGACTTGGAGATTCAACCGTGTCTGTAGAATAGCTATGTCCAGACACTTCGAAGTAGAGGTGGAGGCGAGCAAAAGCCTTCATATTGATTCAAGTGATCAGCCTATGACGCATACTTCCTGCCATCCTAGAGCCAGCCCCCGCGACCAATGTGGCGTTTACGGTTCCCTCCAAGCACTCATGGCAACATTAAGCTTTGACAGCCAGTGAGGGAAATCTGTCAGTTGTTGAACTGGACTTGAAACATAGGATAGTCTCAGGAATGAAGCCTAAGATGGCTGTATACACAACGGTTCCACAGTAGATAGCAAATAAGAGGTCACCATGCATGATCATTGAAGTCGTTATTTGGATCGTGTTCAATTCTGTGCCCCAGAGCTATTTCGCCGATTCGCGCATTATAACAGTCCGGATACAACTGGCAGACCGCAGCCCACAAGCGCTCATCAAAATCTACCACGCCCTGTTCGCCTGAGAGACCTCACACCACTTTATGCTGATTCCTCATCTCTGGCCGCCTTCTATTGGAAATAGTCAGTACTGATCAAATACACTTCGAGTGGCGAGACAAACCAGTGCCTTCATTGTTCCGTGCAGGGCATGCTTGTGGTTTCTTCTGAACTTAGGGTCGGTGCCTTTCAGGGAAGGGTATCTGGAGGTCTTTGGCTTCTTGATACTATCGACACACAAATATTAGCAACTGTCCAGCGGAATCCCTCTTCAATTTGCCCAGTCGATCGATCCCGATCATGGCTTGTAGAAATTGTGGTGTCATGGTGGTGCATACCCGTTACGGTGAGCCTTCTTCGACTGGTTATGCTGGGACGAGTTCTTGGATTCTAAAGAGGTTCGCCGTTAGTGTATACCTGGGAGAAGAAGTATCCTCACACTTACTCGCCATTTTGACCGATGTTGATTATCGAGTCGGAGCTGAAATGGATTTGCTGGTGTCGGTCGTAATCGTCGCAAAATCACGAAGTTCGCGAAGCGATTATCGAACTGTGGGATCGAGAAGCCCTGACTAGGCTCGTTTAAGACAACCTTATATTCTACACGTGACCATACATCATTATTATGCTGCAAGCCTCGTGGTACTAAATTTGGCTGGCGAAATCACTTCTTGCTGAAGTTTCTATCAAAGTAAAAACGGCCAATGCTTATATTGGGGGTAATATATGTCTTGAAATAAGTTTAGTGGGAATGCGAACCTTTCGGTGTGTCAATACTTTATTCCAATGTCATGATGCTGGAGTAAACCATAGGAGAATACTTGAGGAGCGCATATCAAAAATACAGAAGCACAGCACTACGGAAGTAAATAATCAATTGTGTTTTAATTTGCTATCATGTTCCGCCCAAAAGTTCTTGCAAGCTCTATGACCCCAATGCTCAACCCACCACTCCCCAAAGCTGTCCTCAACTTGAACATCGACTTTGGAAATCCGTTCATCCCGCTTCAGGCCGCAAATGAAACAAGGCTTGGGAGCAGTAACAGCGCCTTCTGCCGCAGTCGCCGTACGCACTGGCATCGTGCCACTGATCTCAGGCACTACAATATGCCCCGAGGTATCTCGAGTGCTAGAATTGGCAATAGCAACAGCCGAACGGAGGCGGCCAACCTGATCCTGCCATGTTCGAATAAACTCATTTGCTTCTCGGTCCTCGCGGCTTATTTCAGCTTTGTCGACTCCCATAAGCTTCATGCCACCCTTCCCTCCAGCTGCAGCGGGCCCAATTTTCATTGCCTGTGATAAGTGTGTATCGCGTTTCCAGCGGAACTTACGGCCAGCTATAATCCGTCCTGCAACCGTTGCCAGGAGAATGTAAGCTTTAATGAAGTTGATCGTTGATGGGTCGGACAGTATTCTGTTCTTGAGTGAAAACGGCTGGCTCGATACTGGTCGAAAGAGGCTCGACTGCGAGAGATCGAGGAGCTGGGGGAATATAGTCAGTAGCACCGAAGGCGGAGGGATATTGGTAGGCGGTGGAGCGCTTGATGAGGAAGTTTGATCTTCGTTTGGATGAGTGTCTGCCACGTCCCACGTCCACGGATCTTCTTTTGCTGGCTGCACTTTTTTGTCGATGGGCGCAGCCTCTACTGCATCCCAATCCCAGGAATTATCACTGGTATGCTTGGAGGATTTCTCCTTTATGATTGCGGGAGGCGACTTAACGCCCATGCTGGTCCTGCTTTGTCGTTGCATATCTGGTTTCCCAAACGAGCCATGAAAGGACTCGGCACCTGTGCGAGGACGAGCATCATCTGGCCTGGGAGCCGAAGGCGAAGTTAGATCTTGTTGCTTCTTGACGCTAGTACTGCCTCCTTTCATGTCCAACCCTGCGAATGGGATTTCTTCCAGCAATGAGGCAGGTTGTGGTATCTCAGTGGATTGAGAGGGATTAAATGGACGAGACTTGGAGGCTAAAGGTAGCGGATCTTTAGTATCATTGAATCCAGCTAATATAGAGGTGTCATTTGTATATCCACCTTGCCATTGCTTCTGTGGCGGTGTAACCACAGTCTCAAAGTCTCCAAAGTCATCGTCATCAGAAACGTTATCGGCATCAAATAAAACATTTGGATCTCTAGGAAATACAGATGCTGGCACAGAACTTGTGGAACTCGGCTTTGGATTTGGCGGATACTGGGTATGGAATCCTGCAGCAGACGACTGGGCTACGTTGGATGTATGGGGTAAGAAGTTACCCTGTGGACCTGTCGTAACCCTCGTGGCGCCGTATCTTGACTTATCTGCCACATTTTCCTCCTCCAACCCTATGCCATGTATGCCACCGTCAAACAGGTCGGTAGATCCTTGTGTATTGGTGCTTTTGACCGCCTTCGTATCAGCGACTGGGCTCTCAAAATCTCCCCAGGCATCGGCATCGTCCTGCGTCTCTTGCCTACTCGCTTCCCTAGAACCCCCCGCATCAAAGCCACTTAACGTATTAAAACCGGATATATCGGACCCTTGGGGCCTGTATTGGGGGGCGAGGTCGGGCTGCGCTTGAGAGGCAGGGCTCGGACTAAAAATCGATAAATCATTCAGGCCAGAGGATGGTTTACTGCTGCCATCTTTTGCATTTTTCGAACTACCCTGCTGTGGGGCTACATAGTATGAGTCGAACTCGGCAAGAAGATCAGCAGACATCGCCGGCTCTTTGCGACTAGATGGTATGGATGGTGTAGCTCCAGTATAGATCCTCGGGGCGCGGGATGTTGTGGCGCTCTTCGGAGTGGCGGGGTAAATAGCGAGTGGGAACCTCAGCAGAAGGAACCTTCCATTAAATCGGAATTATAAAGCCTCCCGTCGAGAAGTGGGGTGGTCTTTGGTCAAAGCTTGAGATGTAAACTGGACAAGATGTTGTTGATATTGGACCCTGGCGAGGCCTTGCCGCGGAAAGATACCGCGCCCGAAAGTCATCACGTCACGAAGCTCGTCAACGACCTTGGAAACTTGAGCAACCTTGGGAGTTACCAGCCTCCCCAGCGTTGCAGTAATGAGGTCTTTGGGCGAATCTAGGTCAGTTAATATCATCAGAACGTGGGTATCACCTTTTGACCCTTGACAGGCAGAGGTGGCAAAAAACCACAGAAGGAGCCTCCAAAGTTGGTGGCCTCCAAAGCCTAGTTAAACCCGACGTTGATAGCATATGCGAATCTGGCTTGCGCTCTGTTTGCTGGAAAGTAAGGATAATAGCTATGTACCCTTTAGCTGTACATTGGTAACGGTGCGGTTAGGTTTTTTTATTGTTTCAGAGTGTTGATCGTAACACATGGGCGGCGACCAGTGAGGACTCGAGGGCTGCGTACAGTGCGCTGAAATCCCATTTTCTGAGATTCATTGAACGACCAGGCGATCTTGATTCTACAATCGATCCTCTTAATGATGATGACAATGTACGACAAACACCGTGATCCTTCATTTTTAAAACTATGCTTCTACTTCTCTCGTTCATGGCTAACTCAAGAAGTCTCCCTGGAATACTCTTCGTAGAGATGAGCAACTTTGCGTCGAAATCGCTCAAGATGTGGAAAGATGCATGCCCGACGAGCCATATTTTCGACTACCCGAGACCCAGAAGACACTTCTGCAAATCTTGTTTATATACTGCAAAATTAATCAGGATATAGGGTATCGGCAGGGTATGCACGAACTTGCTGCACCGATTTTATTGGCTATCCAAAGGGATGCACTGGCATCAGTGGCCCCAGAGGAGTCAGCACTGTCTGATGATGACGATCGTTTAATGTTGAATACTCTGGATGCAAGCTACATAGAACACGATTCTTTTACGTTGTTTAACTTGATTATGAGGACTGCGAAATCGTTCTATGAACTCGGCGAGCCTGACAAGAGGTTCAATGCAGGCTCTACATCCAGCTCTCAATATGGATCTTCGCCAATAGTTCAGAGGAGCAAGCAAATACATGAGGTTCTACTCGCGCAAATCGATCCTGAACTGGCTTCGCATTTGACCCAGATAGAAATATTGCCTCAAATATTTATCATGTAAGTGTCTGGTAAGCTATTCTTGGTGGAGCAACTTACTAATGTGCATAATTAGACGGTGGATCAGGCTGCTTTTTGGCAGAGAGTTCCCTTTCGAGGATTTACTGGCGTTGTGGGATAAGCTGTTTGCAGAAGACCCTGACCTAGAGCTTATAGACATGATTTGTGTTTCAATGCTACTGAGGATTAGATGGCAGTGTAAGATGGCATTTGAAATAATGGAGTCGAATGAAGCTAATGGAACACAGTGCTCGATGCCGACTACTCTGTGGCTCTTACCTTACTGTTAAAATATCCGCATCCAGAGCCCCCTTATGGTCCTCAAACGTTCGTAGAGGATGCTATTTACCTTCGAGAAAATCTCAATGAACCATCTGGTGCGACACTTATAAAGAAATATACTGGACGAGCTCCAGTTCCATTATCATCACGCCCTGTGCCTGCTACTCCCGCTGGGCGGGCAAAGGCGCATCGTGCTGAAAGCAAATTTTCGGGGCGCAAATCACCTCTGCCTTCACCTGCTAGGTTCTTGCAAGAACAGGGCGGCGTCGAGGCCCTTCTCCAAGGCGCTGCTAAAGGTGCCAAGGGTGTTTTCGAGCGCGGTGAAAGGCTTGGGATAAACCAGGTTGTGCGAGATGCCGTTGATGAGGTCAAGAGGAACATGCAAGGGCTATCACCTGGACCAGGGTCTCCTCGACGGAGCCCTCGTAACAATGCACTATCGGTCGACGAGGTGGTAACAGAGACTGGGAAATCACTGGCTCATTTGGAGGTACGAAACAAGATGCTGGCGCTATTACTGAGTGGCACGATAGAGGAGATCCAGAAAGCATCCGACTCCACTGAGGATGCATCAACCAAATCGACATCTGTCAATAATGCAATCGAGAAGCTTCGATTTATAATGCTTCGCCTGGAGGACTCTAGCCTACCGCTACAACCGGACACACCGCGTACTCTAGCAGATGCAGAATTTGTGGGGACGATTGAGCCAGAACAAAACCCCCAATCACAAGCAAGCCAAGCAGCCGCTCCAATTAGCCCACAGAAGGGTATTGAAACAACAAATTCGCAGGTAGTAAACCTTCCCCCAACTGTGGGGTCGTCCCCTACACTTGGAAGAAGTATTCCGAGGAGACCAAGGACTTCAGTCACCCAGCCATCGGAAGGTGCCGATGCAGGGCTGGGCAATGTAGGGCAATCAGCAACTGAGATCCCTGCTAGGTCAACACTGGCTCAGTCGTCGTTCGCGTGGATGCTGGGGCCAGACGAGCACTCGGTTCCTTCCGATCAGTCCGCATCGAAAAAGGGCTCGTCGCCCTTTTTATCATCTGGCCGCAAGCCTGGTTCAAGCGTTGTCAGAGATAGAAGCGCATTTCTTTTCGGTGATGATGCTGATGAGGACGACGTCAATTCACAGGCATCTCCTAAACGTAGCGGGAGCAAGGGCGACTTTGGGTTTGGCCTCGAGATGAAAAGGACGAACACGTGATGATATAATACACGACTGATATTGGTATTCACAGGGGGTTAAATTTAGCTATGAAATAGAAAAGACCAGCTGCGGCCCTCGTACACTATGTTGTACTGTACGGTAATCATCTTCACATGAGAGGCCAGGCATATCTACACTGCATAAACGTGACTAGAACACCCAATAAGGGGGGATTTATGAGCAGGCGACAGTGCCAAAGATCACTGTCGACATGGCTGGAGCAGCACAGTGTTACCCTTATAGGGGTATGTGATGTGAACTGAGCTGACCGGGGGCCTCTGACCTTTCACAGTGGCTCACAACGCTTGGCCGCGGGCATTACCTGCAGGTTCCGGGGCAAGCTCATGCAGGAAGATTCTTTTGGCAAGCGTGCAACGGGTGGTCCAAAGCTCATACGGCATTCCAAGCCGGAACAAGGGAAGCAAGAACTACCCAATACAGCAAATCAGTTTCCCGCGTTGCATTATGTGAATATCATAGGGTAGAAGTGTAGCCAAAGAGTAGCCAACTGCAGCCAACAGCAGCCACAAATAGCCAGGAGCATCAGCACAGGCTAGGATCAATAGAGTCTAGAATGATGAATTACAACCACATTTACATCCATTATAACCAATATAACCACGAATATACCATTAGTTTCAGTAGTGTAGTGATGGCTCCGAATAGTCTACTGGTAGTGTGAGAGTGCTGGTGCCAGCTCCTGGTACGTACTCCAATAGTGACCCCGCCTTTCTCCTCCTAGTAAAATTTTATTTCAACCACCACAAAAGAACGAGGTCCCTTCGCGCTAAGCGAGACGCTCAAAGCCCAAAAGCTACCACCTTCTTTCTCCACTCGATTTCTGCTTGCGATACCCTTCCTCTCTCTCTTCCTTACCTCTCAACAAAGAAACGCATCCTCACGGACAGATTCACTCTCTGTCGCTCCTCCTCCCTCCTCACCTCTCCGCCTCTTCATACTTCCTTCTTCTCCCACCATCCACCTTCTCCGCCTCCCGACCCTTCCAATAACTCTATCGCATCGTACCCCCCTCGCCACCTTTCTCCAACAGATTTCCTACGGCCTCATATCGACCTCTCAAGTGAGTCTATCTCCTACGCGATAACAGTGGATGATTCCCACATTCACCTGTTACTTGCGAATCAGTGCGCTGTACTGCTTTTACACTCAGCTTCAATGTGAGGTGGGTACTAGATGGCTGACTATAATTGTGTAGATCCTCCCTCCTGCTACCAACTCAACAACACACCCCTCCCACCTCAAAACAAACCTACATCACCAATTCAAGATGTCTCAACAGGATACCCGCGACCAGTCTGGCGCTGAGGATGTCGTTGAGGCGATGGACCGCCTCAACGTTGATGGCGAGCGCCTTGGACCAGATGGCGAGCCTGCCCCAAAGACTGAGGAAGATTACGCCATTGCTCAATTGACCCTCCGTGCGATTGTCTCCTCGAAGGAAGCCGGTGTTATTATTGGAAAGGCGGGAAAGAACGTCGCAGACCTTCGCGACGAGACCGGTGTGAAAGCTGGTGTCAGCAAGGTTGTCCAGGGTGTGCACGACCGTATCCTGACCATCACTGGTGGGTGTGATGCCATCTCAAAGGCCTATGCGATTGTCGCCAAGGCCCTTCTTGAGGGTGCTCCAATGATGGGCATGGGTGGACTTGTCTCAACCACTGGAACTCATCGTAAGTCAAGCCCGCGATTTTCATGCACACAATATCACTTACTAACTTTGCGCTCGCTTTAGCCATCAAGCTTCTCATCTCTCACAACCAGATGGGTACGATCATTGGCCGCCAGGGTCTTAAAATCAAGCACATCCAGGACGTCTCAGGCGTCAGGATGGTTGCCCAGAAGGAGATGCTTCCTCAGTCCACCGAGCGAATTGTCGAGGTCCAGGGAACCCCAGAGGGTATCCAGAAGGCGATCTGGGAGATTTGCAAGTGCCTGATCGATGATTGGGAGCGCGGAACCGGCACTGTCCTCTACAACCCAGTTGTCCGCACCCAGTCCGGTGGCGGACAAGGTGGCGTCCGCAACGAGGGCCGCGAATACAGCAGCCCACGCGTGATGCGCACTGGCAACGGGGCTGATTTCAGCCAGGAGGCGCCAAGAACCTTCAACCGCCGCTCTGATGGCGAGACTGCCGGCCGTGGCGTCCCAACACATGACGAGAACGGAGAGGAGATCCAGACACAGAACATCAGCATTCCTTCCGACATGGTTGGCTGCATTATTGGCCGTGGTGGAAGCAAGATCAGCGATATCCGCAAGACCTCCGGCGCTAGAATCTCTATTGCCAAGGCCCCTCATGATGACACTGGCGAGAGAATGTTCACCATCATGGGCAGCGCCAAGGCCAACGAGACCGCACTTTACCTCCTGTACGAGAACCTCGAGGGCGAGAAGATGCGCCGCAGCCAAGGAAACGCCCAGGAGTAGGCTTATCGCCAAGTCCCTCCCAAGTCGTGACCACTGGTGTTCTGCATGGGTTTGAGAGAGATCTGACTTGCCGCAAGGCTAACATGGTTGGGCGGCTCTTGATCCCAGCGACTTTCATTTTGAACTCACTTTCCTTCCAACAAAGCATTTTACGACTGGAATTATTTTCTTATCTGATATAGCTCAGAGATGACGATCTTTGCGGTCATCCAACGATTCAAACAACTCGACATTGACATTCGACAACTCGAGGCAGCCGACCTACTGGCTCGACTTCTTATGGAAACGACGTCCTTTTCGAACCTTACGAGAATCGTCCTAATCTCGTCATCACGCGGCTATGATCAGAATAATCTCATAAGTTACGAATCACGACGGCTTCTGCATTTTTGCTTGTCCACACACTTGATCGCTTTCGTTCGACCTCTCGACTCCTCTAAACACCAAACCTCTGACGAATAATTGGGGGATGTGTTTGAGTATTAACCTTTGGTTTTCCGTTGGGCAGCCAGCGGAGTCTTTGTCAGAAACTGGAAATCAGACTTCCTGGCGGGTTATGGAGAGGCAGTAGCTAGCAGTACAAGATCCAATACAAGCACGAACGTGTTCTTCGCAACTTTAAATTCTGATGATGACTTTTATGAATTACCCAGGCTTGTGTATCACTTATCCTACGGCATCGTATTTTCTTGCGTTTGCCACCTTCCCACGTATTTCCCTTCAGCCCCACGTTGGAGGGGTAGTTGCTAGCTTCATCTTAATCGATAAAACTGTTGGAGTCAACCCCGCAGCCTATCTGTAGGTCCAAGCTTGGAAATCAAGTCACTGATAAGAATTAACACGAGTTCGTAGACGTACTAGTAATATCCATTTATTCATTCCGGTGTATCTTGTTCTAACGGACACGCAACCTCCTCATCAACCCCTTTCACCCCTTTCCCCCTCCCCTTCCCTTTCCCACCAGCCCCCTTCCCACCCGCCTCACCCCTATTAGGCCCCTTCCCCCTCGGCCCCTTCCTATCCCTCAAACCCTCCGGCAGTTCCGCCACCTCCTTCCCCTCCTCCCACAACACCCCCACCTCCTGTTTCCTCCCCTTAACCCTCTTCCAAACCCCCGTCCCTACCACCCCCTCCCCATCCCCCTCACTCAACACAACCCCGTTGTCACTAATCCACCACTGCGTCCCCCCCTCCTCGAGACTCTTCCGCACATCCACATAAATCAGCACCTCGGCATCATTCCGCATCCCGCTCACCACATTCCCTGCCTTGTCCTCAGGGAGGCCAGTGGAAAAGTGGATGTGGTTCCGGGACATCTTTTTCAGGCCGCCGCTGGCAAGAATGGAGGGGTAGAAGGCGTAGTAGGTCCCGTGGACGACTACCGGGGGAATGTTGTCGGCTTCCAGCGTGATGGGGGTGAGGAGTGCGGAGGACTCGATGGCGATGCTGTGGCCTTGGTTGGCGCGGATGAGCCAGTCGGACGGGGTGGTGGAGGTGGGGGAAGGGGCGGGGATGAGGCGGGGGTTGAGTTTTAGGGCGAAGCGCTGCTTGCTGTTGTCGCTGACTGCGGTGAGGATGTCGTCAAAGGTTACTTTGAGGGATTTGAGGCGGTTCCATTGGAGCTGGAGAGGGGTGTCAGCTGATGCGTGTGGTTTTCAAATAGAATAGCAATCTGTGAAGCAAAAGAAAGCACCAGCAGTACAACATCTAGGCACTTCTAAGCCCGCCTTGCCCATCAACAGCCCCTTTAAAACAAGTCCGACCCATCAACAGCTTCAAAATATCCATCACATGACCCTTCCCAGCTTTTCACCCTCTCCCCTCCCTCGACGAAGTGAAAGAAATCGCACACTCACCACCTCCTCCACCCCAGCAAACCCCTCATCATCAAGCTCCAGTCCCATCTTGACAGCATCATGTCTCAGCAGCTTACTCAGTGCCTTCGACACCTGCACACCCCTGCTCTGCCCGCCGCCGCTGCGACCTTTGCCGCCCCGCGATCCCCCACCTGACTTGCGGCTCTGTTGAGGCGGCGCATCTTGTTGTTGGTCGGCGGGGGCTTGCTCGCCGGTTGAGGACATGGCGGGTTGAGGGTATGGTACTTTATTTAATTTTAGAAGGGGGGTTGTATTTGGGGGGAGAGATGTGGGGTTGGTGAGGTGGGAGGTTTATGGGAATGGTGCTCTCGCTTACATCGGCGGGAGTCATCGTCACCAAACTTGGGTAAATAGTAGGGAATAGGCAGACGTGATTGAACGAAGGATACCTGGGCATATCCAAGATGCTTTCCTGTAAAGTAGTTTGTTGAACTTCCTAATCCCTGAGTTACACAATCGCACATATGCACCGGCTCACTGCATTATAAGCAAAAGGGCTTCACAATCACAATCACATATCACCAATCAAGGCAGGCAACACGGCCAAAGCTCAACAAGATGTATCTGCCATAATCCCCGACCCTGTCTCAGGCCACAAGCTAGAAATACATCCCCGAAAAAAAAGCACTTCATCAGTGATCTAGCAGAGTATTTCATGTACCCCCTCGTAAAGCAATCAGCTCCATCCATCGTCCAGGGTATAAGCCTCCAATAATCGTAGTTCATGCCACGCATATCTCGTCCGTCTCGTTCTTCTTTCCCAGCCAGGCCTCTTCAGGGCCATGCGTGCAAAGCAATGCTATTTTGGAAGCAGCTCTCATCTCTCTAGCAAGTGATGATGATGATGATGATGATGATGATGGTGCGGCGTCGAGCTCCTTGCCCAAAATAAAAGCAAACCCTCCCTCGGACGTGTCCGTATCCCTCCAGAAAACTCCGTCACTCCTATCGTACACCCGCGTCCTTCTGTATGCCTGCCCATGCTATGTAGAAACAATGGTTTATACATCCCCCCCACTCGCTCATCCGCAACCGAAAAAAGAAAAGAAAAAATTAAGGTGTCTGCGCCACCGTGCCGCCAGCAACATTACTCCTCGCCCTCGCCCTTCCACCCGGGTTCGCCAGGGTACTCCTCCTATTGATCCCTGCATCCATACTCTGCGTAACGCTCACAGGCATTCTCTGTCCCCTCTCCTCAGCAAGCCTGCCAGCAACACTGCTCGTGTCCCTCTCAGGCGTCGAGCGATCGAGATACCTCCTCTGCGAGGACAGCGTCGGAATTGTACTCGAGGGCGACAGATTACTGAAATACTGTCTCCGCGCCGGCAGCTGTGAGACAGTCGAAGGCGCTCGTTCCGGGAGCGGTTGCTGGCTCGTGTATTCCCTAGGTGAGTTCCTCGCAAAGCCAACCTCCGTCGTTGCCCGTGACGGCGCCCTGAACTGAACCTCGCCTTCGTCGATTTCGCGCTCCTCGGTCCCAGCGCGCTGGCGTCGGAGCATGATCGATGTGCGGCGGCCGGCTAGGGTTGATGATTGGGTGGGTGTTGTGTTCTCGGGGGGGTTGAATCGAGGGCTTGGGAGGGCATTGTCTGGGACAGTGAAGCGCGGGCTTGGGAGAGCACTCGTTGCGAGTAAACTGCTCCGTCTCGCCTCCATCCTGCTCAGCGCACGACTCGGGCTTTGCTTTGCTCTACTCAATACATCATTGGGTGCAATGAGCTGGCGGGGAGAGGGCTCCGATTCTTCAACCTGAGCCTGAAGCTCTTTGCCTCTACTCACTGGCCTGGCTGCAGCAGGCGCTGCAAGCTGGGATGTGGTATCAGACAATGCAATACAGAGCTCCGTTAAGCTCCTGCACATGCTCTCTGCCTTCCTTCGAAGCTGTCGATCAGCAATACTTCCCCCGTTAGGCCCAATAACAGAGTGACCACTAGAGACCGGCTGGCCGACACTACCGACCATTGAGGCAACACCAAGGGCGTCTGATGCCGCGTTCTCCAGTGCCTTATATAAGTCTGGGGTCAAAACTGTTTTCGACTTCGCGAGAGCTGCATGTAGTAACGGGTGGGCCTCTCCGGCGTGAGCGGCATCGCTGGTATTATCTACTATCGATGTGCTAGCTCCCCGCCCTCTCTTGGGAGACGTCGATATCGTAGTAGCCGTGGTAGTGGCGGTGGGGGGTCTCTCGCCAGTGGCGCGCGAGACCGCAGCGCCCGAAGTCGCTGGTGGCTTACCGGTCAATTCCAGTTTCCGTATCCTCGACTTCAGGTCGTCTAGTTCGTCCCAGACAGTGGACGGGGCGGTGGTGGATGTGGTACCATCATCAGTACTATCTGCAACCGCGGCCGGCTCGGGAGTGATTTCCGGCTCTGCCATTCTTCCTACAAGCGGGGAAGAGTTGTACATTCGTGGGGTAGAGAATGACGACAGGTTCGATTGGCGATACGCGTGTCCGCGTACCTGCGAGCCTGCGGCGGACTCGGGGATAGACGGCCTCCTTCCAGAAGCAGAGGACGGCGCGTCATATGTGGGCTCTCGAGTATTGAAAACCCTGGGTGTCACCGGCGTTGTTCTGGTCGCCGACGGCGGGTATCGTGACTTGTTAAGGTCTAACGGGCTCGCTGGAGTCGAGGCAGCACGGCCATGTGAGTAAGTATTATAACTTTGGCGATCGGATCGTTGGCTCTGTGGCGGCGTGCCCTCGTTTCCTCTCGAAGAGTAAGTCGACGGGCTCTGCAAATCGGACCCACGACGAGCCATCGGAGTCGGATATGAATTTGTGAGTGGTGGCAGCGACGAGCGATTATTGGGGAGCGCGATACGGGACTACATGCTTATTAGTGGGGAAACTTTGAAGAATGTGAGGGTTTTGAGGCTCGTGCGGATATTCAAGGAGATAGCTAGACAGGGGACTTGAAACGGGTCATTTACGCAACGTGTGAGCAACGTGTGAAACGCAGCGCGATATCAGGACAGGGGTGAATGGAAGCATCGGGCCAACTTACAGTGCGCCTATTTGTTGTAGTGGGCTTGTCTTGTTGGTAGCCATGCGATAAGTCGTCCAGCGCAAGGTCAAGAAACAGGTCTTCTGTCCCGCCATTGTTGCGAGTCTGATCGCGATACTCTTGCTCCCTCGAAAACGTATCCCTCCTGCTATTGTCCTCGTAACCCTCCAATGCCCTTAAAGTCTGGTCGCGGTCCTCGCGGTCATTCGCTCCGTCATACTGGTAGTAAGGCCTGTTATCCATCCCCAGGGATGAGCGAGTCGCGGACGCTCTGAACGATCGAATAGGCGGAATCCGCGGCCGAGTTTGTGTCGTGGGCAGACTTACAGTCTTCTTCCTTTGTGGTGTTCTAGTATCGTTTGTGGGTTCTGGGCCCGCAGCTGAAGGGGCAGACTGCAGGTTTCCTAGCGTGAGTTTCTGCTGGGCCAATGCCCACTGTGTCGTTGAAGTGTTCGGAGGCCGTATAGGCGCTTCGGGTGGGAATGAGTGTTGCGTACTCAGAGCAGGTGGTGGGCCGGTGTGCGTTTCAATACCATTGCTGCTATGCGACGCGGGAGCCCTACTACGGCCTCTTCTCGATTCCTGGACCTTGGAGGAGCTGTTGGGCGGGTAGCTGGTGGTGCGAGACTCGGTAGAATTAGCTAGTGCGCGTTCTTGTTCGCGCGGCGATGTGGTCTGCGACTTTGTTGTGATGCGCTGCACGGCTGTGTCGGAGACGGATCTGTTGTTGTGGGAGTCCGGAGGTGCTGTTAGGGAGGAGCCGGGTAGCGTGTGCGATCGTTGTAAATCGGCAAACCTGAAGGCGGGAAGCTTGCTGGGAGTATGGTCGAGTCGGTGCGCGTGAACGTTACTCGTTTTGTCGGGATAGTGTGGTTCGTCGCAATCCATGGTCTCTCGAGAAGAAGCAATACAGGGAAGCCGATATTATTCATGGAGAGGCGAGGGCAACACGTGCGTTGTCATGCATCAGCTGGGGGAGGGCGCATACCAACAAGAACCGTCGGGCATATACAGTCACCGGCGACAAGCAGCAGATTGGAGTATATTATCATTAACGACGACGACGATGACAGCAGCAGCGACAGTAACAATGGAGAAGGGTGACGGCAAGATGACGGCAACTTGTAAAGGTCGAGGCCTAACTGACACAACTGTGCGGAGGGGAAGTTAAACTAGTTTAAGGGCACCCGCGCCATCCACAAACAGAGCAGACCTACGAGTACGACGAGTCAATTCGAGTGTGAAGGCACAGTTATGTTACAATAATGCAGATATAGCATGCACAAACACAGAATAACCGTATAGTCGTACCAATCGCACCAGGAGCCAAACGAACGAGGGATCGAAGTCGTTATTTGTTATTGCCCATCAACCAGGACTGGAGATTAAACAGTGGCACCGAGCATGGGAAAATCGCTCGACGTCGACGTCCACAGCGTGGCAGAGGGGATGGCGCACAGAAGTTAGCAGAGTTGTAGTGGAGTTGAGGTAGGGATTAGGGGCAACAATATGCAGGTGCCACTGTCTCAATCACACTCTGTTTGCGGTTGCTCCACGGCTATTGTCCAGGGTCCATTCGAACCCCAAATCCGTCCATCGCGATTCATAAATAATTGAGGGGAAGAGAGACATGACCAAGACACGACAGGACAAGACGAGCTGATCGGAGACACTCAAACCGCTGCAACACGACAAACACGTCCATATCCCAGAGACCCAGATCTACAAGACCACCACCAGCACAACAACACAAACAACGCTCGCCCGCAAACGCAGCCATGCACGCAAAAGCGAGCTCATCCATTTGATCTCGCGATAACCGGGTACGACGCTGATCCCAGCCCCCAAAAGCGCCGATCGCCTGCTCTCGGATAATATGGCTGTTCCGTCGCGATCCAGAAAGGGAACAAAAATTACACGCCAGCCGCTACTATTGCACTGGTGGCAGGGTATACACTGACCATCGCAGGGGGCGGATCGCATAGGCGACAGAAGAAGAGATTAAAGGAGCCCCTCAGGAGCTCCATCCATCCACGTCCCCATCCATCGACGTCGACATCCAAGTCAAATCCGACGTGTCAACTTTCCGCGGGGCTCTCCCTCACACCATGGGAATATCTGCACGCAACCGTTCCCGGTGTCTTTCCCAAACACCCTATCAACCATCCCATCCCATCCCGCACGACATGAACCCGCTCTCGAGCAGCTCGCCCATCCTATGCACAACCACCACAGCAGCATCTGTACAGCCACAACAGCCCGCTGCTGCACACGCTCACGAGCACCTGCACAACCACCACACCACGCATCCATCCCATCCATCCAGCCATTCCCCCAACCCCCCCAACTACACATGCACGACACACTCCCCCCCATTCGCGCCCTCTCAGCCGCCTGATCCGCCGCCGCGCCGGGGGGGTTCCAGAGGAGCTGCTCCAAGACCGTCCGCACGCCGTGCACGGTGCCAGTGAAGCTCCACCACGTCTGGGTCCACCGCGCTATGGGAGGGGGTGCTGTGCACGCTACTGTGCGTCCACGGTCCTCGGCATATATGGCAAGTAGGACGGACATATTCGAGTCAAGCAGTAGGACGCCGTGTATCTGTCCCATCCAGTAGCTACCTACACGTATATACAGTATAGTAGTGTCGTAAACAGGATATCCCCCCTCCCCCCAACCTCCCCTCCACCAGTACCCCCCGATTCTGCTGAAGAAGCGGTGTACCCAGCACCAACCTCTCGCACTGCTCTACCCTACGCGCCGCCCTGTCGCCCGTGCGGTGCTCACAGCTCGTTTATCGCCATGTCTCACCTCGCGCTGCACAGCGACGTAAGTACGTCGTAGTAGTGAGTGAGTGGCGCACCATCACAATCCCCCCGCCGATGTGAGGTGTGGTGGAACCCGGGGGAGCGAGATTCGGGTTCGCTGGGTTGCAGGTTGGGAATGCTGTGTCGGGGAGAGGCGCGGGGGGGGAGAGGACGGGAGGGTACACGACCGCTGAGACTGGGGGATTCGTCCGATGGCTGGGTGTGCTGTGTTACCCCCAACGGTGTGTGGTCGGAATCCGTGAGGTTGGGACGGGGGAGAGGGGTCCCGATGTGTTGGGAGAAGGGGGAGGGAGAAGAGGGGAGCGTGAATTTCGTCACGGGGATTCACGTATATGCATATACCTATATATGAACACACATATCGTACAGTACAAACACGATATGCTAAAGCAGGTATGATAATAATAGTAATATATTAAGAACAGATGTCTACCCTGGGTGGCACGAAGCCAAGCTACCAGTGGTAAAGACCATCTTTTTTGTCTATCAAAAGCCGACCAACCAACCGACTTGGAATGAAGCTCGTCTCATATTCCCTATCCACCCTCATCGGGGCATTTTTCCCTTTCCCTTTCCCTTTGCCAGACGCCGAAACCCAATGTTTTGTTGTTTGTATGAATGCCCAAAAGTAATTAATTAATTAAGGGGTGGCTGCTTTAATATGCCTCCAATTTCGCCAAGCGCTTCGACATGCTGTTGTGAAAGTTAGTTACTGTGAAGCAGAAGGGTAGATAAGGGAGAAAGATAGGGGGGTAAACTTACAAATCAAAGAAAGCAAACTGGCTAGTCGAAGTGCCAAACTCATACACGAACCTTGACGCCAAGTAGCTGCCGAAGATGGCCCTCAGGTAGTTATCTGGCACGCGCTCAATAATCGCATCGAGGCCAATCTTATCCAGCAGCAGCTTGGGCAGCGCATCCTTCAGCACCGATCGGCGCAGCGGCTCGTTGTGCCACAGCTCCGTTTTCTGCAGCTCCTCGTCCAGCTTCGTGATCGCGATACTGAGGGTATCACTCAGCACCGAGCGGGCCACGCCAGTCTCCGCGTTCTCGCGCCAGATGGCCTCGAACTCCAGACGCGCGTTGCGCTGGATGATCTCCTGCACCTCGGCGACGTAGGCCTTGTAGAATGCCGGGGCCTCGCCGTCAGCACCGACGCACATGTGCTTGAGGAAGCCGGCGTCATCGAAGGAGAGGGAAGCGAGGACCTCGAGGGAGGAGGAGGTCACGCCACCCTTATTCGCGGAGGCGTCCTTGAAGAGGATGCAACCGGCCGCTTCGAGGCGGAGCTTGGCGTCCTGGGCGATGAAGAGGTTGGCGCCCTCGACGATGTAGGGGATGAGGGACTTGCCGTTCTCGATCAGCTTGTTGCAGCTTGCCAGGTCGATGGACTCGGGACGGCCGCCGCAGGGGACGAAGATGTCGGTCAGCCCGGTGTGGCGCAGGTGGAAGGTGTTGCGAAAGGTCATGCCGTTGGGAATCACCTCCCCGGTGGGGAGGGTGACGTCGGTATCATCGAGGAGGACGCGGTAGCCGTCCTTGGAGAGCTTGGAGATGTCGAACTCGGAGATCATGACGCGCTTCTTGGCGAGGCGGAGAAGCTCATCATGGTTGATTCCGTTGGGGTCCACGAGGACACCGGCACCATCGACGATGGAGGTGTACTTCTCGTTGCTGAGGAGGATCTCGTTGGAGCCGAGATCTCCATCAGGGCCACCAGTCTGCATCTTGCGGACGGTGGAGGGGTCGAGGTTCAACTTGCGGTAGATACCTGTGACATACTGGCGCACCGACAGGGTCGTCATACCGTAGTGGTCGTGGGGGATTCCACCAAGCTTGGGGCTCTTTCCGGTGAAGAAAGACTTCCACCATGGGGCACCACGCTTGCGGGCATGCTCGGTGGCCCAGTCGACTAGCTCAGCAGTGTTCTCATCAGGGCCCATGAACAGGATCTCCTGCTTGCCATAGAGGTCGACAATGGGATCCTTGATACCTGGGCTGGCGGGTGGCAGGAGAAGATCCATGATCGAGTCAATGTACTTCTCGAAAGCTACGCTACCCTTGTCCTGCTGTTGGGGGTCGAGGAGAATGACACCCTTGGATCCGCCCTCGGGGATATCCTTGTTCTTCCTCTGCTGGGTGTTGGCCAGGCCGTAGTTCTCGTCGAACATTCTCCTCGCGTTGATGGAGAATGCCTCGCGATTCCTCGACTTGACGATACGGATACCGCCACGGGAGATGTCACGGAAGCGGAGATGGAAGCCACGCGCCTCAGAGCTGATGACGAGGAACATGCCGAACAATGGCTGAGGGTACTCGATCGCTGGCAAGAACGACGGGTCCATGCGGAAGCTCAGGGCGACCTTGGTGGGGGTGAAGAAGTTGGTCTTCAGGACCGATTTGTTGAAGGTGCGGAAAGCATCCATGACAAGCTGCTCGTGCTCGTTGTTAACAGTCCTGGAAATGAGGTCCTGGAGGGCCTTGTCGCTGAGAACATCGATGGGGGTCGTTGGGATCGATTCCTCAGACGCGAGGCCGGCGTGGTAGTGAGTATCGGCGAAGCTCGAGTAGAGGGATCGGACGAGATCTGGGTACTGTCCAATGATCTCCAGGATATAAGCAGCGGTGAAAGTCTCCGTACGAAGACGTCGCTTGATGTTGGAGAGGACCTCGGCGTGGCCTCCGTTCGTGGAGTCCAAAGCCGAAACCAACGAGGCGTACTCGGATCCCAGTCTGTTGAGGAAGTGCTGCACGAACACCCACACGCAGTGCCCGTAGATGGTCTCCTGAAGGCTCAAACGGCCAACAGCGAACATGTTCTGGAACTTGTTCTGCGGGATACAGTACAGGAGAGAGATCTCGCGAACGATGTGGCGGATGGAGGTATCAATCGGAGGATACTTGGAGTTGGGCTCGCTGGCGCTGGCAGTGGGCTTCAGGTAGATCGAGATGACGGTGATACCGTTGGAGAACTGCTCGACGTACTTCCTGGAGCTGGTGACACCGTAGTAATGGTACAGGTCAGACAGGGCGCAGAAAAGACCCATGGCTCTGCGCTGGCGGAAAGCAACAACCAGACGCTTCTCCTGGGAAGCCTCGATGTCAAAGGCCTCGATAACGGGACCTGTGCGTGCAACGGCCATCTCGATGATGTTCTGGTAGATTTGCATCGTGTTCTTCGTGGCCTTGGCCAGGAAGCCGCGGTCACCAATGACGTGGAGTCTGGTGTCCAGGGGGTCGGGATTTGAGTCGACAAACTGGCACTGGTAGACGAAGTAGCAGCGCATCGTCGCGGGCGACGATGGGTGGATCTTGGCAGGCGAGCGGAAAGTCTCGACTCTGAATCTCCTCTTGTGGTCGCCGCCGTCGAGGTACTTGGCCTCGAGTCTCTGCTCATACCTTGGGCCGCCAGTGTTGGTGATACCGGGCTCGCTGGTATCGATGTAGATGGCATGGTCTTTGGCCTCCATGTCCAGTCTGATCTCCTGGCGCCTATCTTCGCGGGCGGACGCAGCGACCTTAGCGGCGTAGAGAGAGGTAATGTGGCTCTTGATGGCCTCGGGGGACTCGGTCTGGAAGTAGACATCGTCGATGCCTAGGTCCTTGTAGAACCACTCGACCTCGGTATCGACATGGTCCTTGGGGATCCAGGAGCCCTCGATGATCAATCTCTTGACTAAAGCAGGTTGTCAGTTACTGTATCTTCTGTGTAGTGTGGGAAGTATTCACCTTCACCGATCTGAGCTTCCTTGCCCTCAAACGGAGGTGCAATGTATCCAACCGTCGCTGAGCGAAGGACCCTGTGGCCGTTGGCATTGGAGTGGCCGACGCTCAAGTGAGCTGGTTGCGGAGAAGGTGTCCGACCTGGCGTCCTGATGACATGTTCGATCAACTTATTCGCGATCCCGGACCCAATGCCGCTCGTAGGAGTCGCAGGAGTCGCAGGAGAGGCAGTCATGATGTTGAGTTACGCTGATCTGTGGCGAGGAATCTGTGAAGGTTCCAAAGGGTCAACGTTGGAACTGATAACGCGGGAGGTCGCGTATGGTGGGGTATTATTTGTTGGGCAGGTGGCGTGTGAAAGCTACCCGCCTTGAAATTCGGAGGCGACACAGGGAACACGAAAAAAGTGAAATTCAAAAATTCAAACATACCTTGCTTTGAAGAGGTGATTACCTCGCTGTCCAATTGAACACCACCGTTGTTGTTTGGTGATGTAGGAGGGGAAGAGTTTCTTATCGGAGAAGTAGAGCTAAAGAGCAACAACCGTTATCGTCAGCAAGGCGCAAGGCAAGGCAAGGGACAACAGACAACAGGTACACAAACCCAATGCGCGGATATGTGTTCTGGAAGGATTGGATAATACTCACAAAACAATTTCTCTAACAAATCTCGATTGATTTGAAGCAATTGATGAGAGGAGAGTTGTAAGAATTCCGGTAATATTTTTGTCCCCACGTATTTGGAGAAGTTGGAAGTAGGTGGTAGCTTCGATTTGGAGAAGTGCGGGTAGAGAGTGGGGGAGAGAAGAAGCTTATCGATTCACGTGATGATGGGGTAATGTGATGGATAGTGGTGTAGGTAGGTGATAAAGATCACTTAGTGAAGTGAAAGTGAAATCGAATGATGGGATAGAATGTATCCTAAAAAGCGGGAATAAGCTGGGGTCTGGAGAAGTTATTATATACGAAAAAGGGATTAGAGTCAAAGTATTGAAGTAGAGAGAAGAAAGGCGATAGGGAAGAGATGCCGTGTACTTGGACAGGGTACTTTGGTACGGTTGGTACGGTTGGTACGATTGGTACGGTATAGAAGTATTTGTGGTTGTTCGTGGTATTGTATGGTAGTTTCGGTGGTAGGTGGTAGTGGTAGCAGTAGTGTAGTTCGGCGAAGTAGAGGGGCGGTAGTTTCGTGGGTTATGGATTTATGGATTGATGTGGTTAGTATGGAAGTTTTAGTAAGGGTAGTAATGGTAGTAATGGTAGTAGTATGAGATGTATTATGGATAGTAGTATGTAGTATTATGGGTATATGGGTAGGAATAGGATAGTCGTGGGTAAGTGGTAGGTAATCGTGGGTTTGTAGTGGCATCAACGGTAGGAAGGTGACTGGTAACGCGGAGACAGCGAGGGTGGGAAATGGGGCAAAAGAAAGGACTAGAAAGACTAGAAAGAGCAATTCTAGGAATGTACAAGCAGGCCATCCCCGAGCAAAGCCACCCTGAGCAAAGCCCAGCCCATAACAAGCGCGTCGGCGATGACCATGCCCATGACCATGACCATAAAGAAGGTCACGATGTCACAAAAGTTTACGAAAGTTACGAAGGTTACGGAAGTCTCCAAAGTCACAAGTCACGTCAGAAGATATAAAAGTGGAGAAACGAAACGGCAGCGGCGTGAAAGAGACGAAAGAGACGAAAGAGACTGAAGAAGAGACAGAAAGAAGACAGAAGGGGTACGCCGCTCCAGGTGCTATTCCCAGTGCTACCCACTGCAATCCAGTGCTAATCCAGTACTTCTACAGCAATAAGGCAAGTACTTGTCAACATTAGACGGCTCAGACAAATTACAGTGCAAGACACCCCAAAATTAGGTGGAAGTCAGGTGTCCAAAGTTAAGCCTGCCAAGTACCCCACAATCACCTGGCGAGGTATCTTTCCCATTTACTGTTCCCATCGTTACCACATCAACACGCCAAAAATACCAAAATACCCCAAAAAATACCCCAAAAATCTGATCATCAGGTCAGATGAGGAATTCCCTCTATTCCCTCTAGTTTGTCACAACCGTCAGGGATCCGCCGAGAATCTCGTCGAGGCCGCCTGTACAGTGTCCACCGTACTCTCGTACCTCACCGATGCGCCTCTTCTGCGTCCATACAATCCATACAATCCATACGACGGCATTACCACTTTGTCACCACCCGTCACTAACTGCCTCTTACCACCCACAAACCATCATCTTCCAACCACTACCGCCACGCTCTAGCAGTACTAACAATAGAAATTTCCCCAAATTCCCACTTCGCTACCCCCATGCGGCATAGATTTGGAGAAAAAAAGCACGAACAAGGGCCTGCGCGTCTGGGCTGCTGCTGGTGCGTGTGGGCGTATGGGCGTGTGGGCGCGCATCGCATGCATTGCATGGCCTCGCCCAAGCAACTCGTACCTGGTCGGGTGGCTGGCGGGAATTTCATTCACAAGTGGAGATGGGGCCAGACTCCACGCCTCTGGTCGCCACCACGCATCGCCAAGTCGTCCATCACCCACCACATCTCCAGTGTGGAGGTAGACGTGACATATCCCCACCAGCAAATATCACGCATAAAGAAAAGTACCAAGGACGACAGGTGAATTACCCCATCGCTGTGTCAACGCCTGTCCCGCAACCAGGCGCCGTTATGTAAGGCGCCCTCCTGATGGGGGAGCACAAGCAGGGATCCGGCTATTCAAGGCATTGCTTTGCGTGAGATGTGTGAGGCCTTTGCAGACTTTTCGCCGTGCGCGAGGGTCTGGTCTGGCTGGGGCGGAGCGGGGTGGGGCGGGGATGTGGGATGTGGGATGGGGATTGGGATTGGGATTGGGGATGGTAAGGTGTGACTTCCTTGGGGCTTGGGGGACGATGCGGTAAGGCGGTTGGCGGTAGAGGGATGTACACCGTTGCGGTACTTGCGTGTTATTCGCCGGGCCGGACACGGATCTGTGCTGCGCTCGGCGTGCTGACCGTGTGGGAGTTTGACTGGTTGATGGTGAGGGCACGGTGAGAGCGAGGTAAGAGGCGTGGTGATGAGTGGTGGATGGCGTGAGGTGAGGTGCGCGGTGTACGCCTTGCGGTGTGCTGTGCTGTGCTGTGTTGTGCTGGGCTTCGTACATTCCATTCCACACATACCGTCCTCGTGTACGCCGCCGCGCCTTCTCTATTGACTGTCCTCTACTAGGATACCGCATCATCCTCTCCAGCATCTCCCATCACATCACCCCCAGCCCAGCCCAACAAGCAGCGCACCTACCCGTGCAGAAACCCCCGTGGCCCATGACCTGCCCGATCGGTGGGTCTTTCGATCCGCCATCCATCCCCAACCGTTCGGTTCGCTTGTTCTGGGCACTTGCTCCGTGCTGGTAGGGCGGCAAGTTATGTGATGTGTAAGTAAGTTACTCACCGTTACTTTGCGATCTCACGATGCACGAGAGGCCGAAAGGAATATGTCGCCATAGCATGGGATGCATGGTGAGGTAAGATGTTTCTCGTTACGTTTATTACGTTTTGACGAATGCGTGCTCAGGTACTGTACAGTCTGACCTTCCTCTCTTGTGAACGGCACCTGAACTGAGCGTATAATGGGCTCATAGCACGAAATCCGAAACATATATCAGACTGTACAATACTATACTTACTATACTTACTATACTTACTCATATTCAACTATACAAAACATACATTAACATCCACACCGTCCTCCACAACGTGACTAATCCCCCCCCCTTTACCCCAGAGTCTGGCCCATCCGGGGTCTCTCCTCAGGTCTCATCCCAGGTCTCATCTCAGTCATCCAACCGTTCCCGCCTCCACTCCGCTCCTCCTCCATCAGCCCTCTCCTAATTACTCGCCGCCGCCCTTGGCTTACCGGCAGCCGGCCTACCTACTACCCCGATTGGGGAACGAGAGGATACGAAAAACGTAAAAATGAGAACTGCTGACCTGGTGTTTGACATTTCGTGTTTGATCCTTTTGGATTTCTTATTTGGATTTTAATTATCTTACCTTATTATTGTCTAAGAAAGGCATGTACTCGCGGTATAACTCCAGTATAAAACCTCCTAAACACCACAATGTACCAGACCAATGTTGAGATCTCAATATACGCAACCCAACTTCCCCCCTGTCCCGTACCTTTTCTCTTGGCCAACCTCGTAGATCTCTCAATTAGCCCTCTTCCAGAACCCAAAAAATCGCGCGTCCCCCGGCCCCTCACCCACCACCCCGGCCCCTCCCCCGCTCAAATTTGTCAAAGTCCCACCCCAGAGAGTCACGGGATGTCCAAGCCTTCCAAGCATCCCCGGTTTCTATTACCCCCAGGAAACCACAGCGGAACCCAAAATTATTTTTTCTTCTCGGCAATCGTCCTGGAGGCTCGTACCTGGGCCGTACTTATAGTAATGTACTGTAGTTCACCGTGGATGTGTTGTCACGGGATACGCTACCGTTACCGTACTTTCTTACTTCTACCGCACTGGCCCTCCCTGCCATTTTCGCCTTCGAAGGAGACGTGTTCAACCTGCTCGAACGAGCAATCAGATATATGAGGCACAGCCCCAACCATATCCTCAACAATCCAATAAGCCACCGAAACCACATTTTATTCACCTTCTCCCTTCCACCGTGGTTCACCGCACCCCGTGACCACCGAGGTCCCGCTTACCAAATCATGCATATCGGCCATTCATAACCCCTCTTCCCCCGGCTCCCCATCCGAGCCTGACATCACCTGCGTGCTGCTAATGGAGGGGTAGGAGCTCATTCCGCTTCCGCGCTCCGCGCATATTCACGGTTTATACGCCGAGGGAACACAGTTACCCCAACCACGCAGATAACGGTGAATTCTCCTAAGATGTCCATAAAGTGTGTTTTTTTTTTGTAGGGACTCTCTAGAAATCTGTAGCTACTCGGATTTTGCGATTCTATACTCTTGTTAACCCCCTCACCAAAATTATTCGCTCTGTACGACCTATCTACTATCTCCCCTCATTCACCCCTCCATAAGCGAGACCGACTCAATACACTCCATCCTGATACCAACTCCCCAGCCTCACCAACCCGTGCCAGACAAAATTATATACCACACACCTCTCTCTCCAGCACCAGCTACAGACATAATGGCCGAATCCCATGCCACCGCCAGCGGCAGCCAAGCCACCCCAGACGCACCTTCCCTCCCCCATGACAGCCGCGACTACGCAGAGTACCTGACCAGCCAGGATCCACTCAAGCACCTCCGCGAGGAGTTCTTCATCCCCTCCAAGGCTGATCTGGCGAGGGAGACGCTTCCCAAAGACGGTGAGTGGGAATTTTTGTTGTGTCATGCGGTTCTCTTCTATAACTCCCCGGACTCTCAAGCCCTCCATTGACCTCCCGTCCCCCCCCCTGCACGTAACTTCGTCTACCGGGGCTGGCTCGCACGGCTCCTCCTTCTCACCTCATCTCATCCCCCTCCTAACCCCCTCCCCCTAAATACCGTCAGCTTACTCACACCCCACCAGCCTCCCCCACCCCCGCATCACATGACCAAAGCGTCTACCTCTGCGGCAACTCCCTCGGCCTACAACCACGCCGCGTCTCCCAGCGCCTGCAGCAATACCTCTCCACCTGGGCCACGCAAGGCGTGCAAGGCCACTTCAAGGCCCTGAGCGACTCCCCGCTGCCGGCATGGCTGCACGCCGACGACGCGGCCGCGAAGGCGATGGCGCCGCTGGTGGGCGCGGACCAGAAGGAGATCGCGGTCATGGAGACGTTGACGGCGAATTTGCATTTTATTTTGGCCGCGTTTTATAGGCCGCAGAAGGAGGGGAGGCATAAGATTATTCTTGAGAGCAAGGCTTTCCCCAGCGACCACGTGAGTTACCTCCTTCTCCCCTTCCCACTCCCATTTGCCCGTGGCTTAACCCCGCAACCCCTATCTCATCCCCTATCTCATCCCCTATCTCATCCCCTATCTCATCCCCTATCTCACTCACTCCCATAAACTAACCCACCCCCAGTTTGCGGTAGAATCCCAAATCCGCCACCACAACCTCTCCCCCTCCACCTCCATGGTCACCATCGACCCTCCCTCCTCCAGCACTCTCCTCCTCCCCACCTCCCACATCCTCGCCACAATCGACGCCCACGCCACCACCACCGCCGTCCTTTTGCTGCCAGGAATCCAATTCTACACTGGCCAGCTCCTCGACATCAAGACCATCACCGCCTACGCGCAGGCCCGCGGCATTTTCGTCGTCTGGGACCTCGCGCACGCAGTTGGTAACGTGCCCTTGGAACTCCACGACTGGAACGTCGATGCAGCGGCGTGGTGTACGTACAAGTACCTGAACTCCGGCCCTGGGGCTATCGGGGGTATGTTCGTGCACGAGAGGAACAGCCAGGTCGCCACCTCTTCGGCTTCGGGGGAGAAGGAGTTTCACCCCAGACTCTCGGGGTGGTGGGGAAGTGATAAGAAGACGAGGTTTGCGATGGCCAATGACTTCTCGCCTATTCCCGGCGCAGGCGGCTTCCAAGTCTCCAACCCCAGTACGAGCGACTTGACGACCGTCTGCGCGTCCTTGGAGGTGTTCAACCTCACCACCATCTCCGCCCTCCGCGCCAAGTCCCTCAAACTTACCGCCTACCTCGAGGAACTCCTCCTCGCGCTGCAGAAGAAATCAGGCGGCTTCAAGATCATCACGCCCTCTAACCCTGAGGAGCGAGGCGCACAACTGAGCGTACAGCTGGACGAGGGGCTCCTGGGCGTGGTGATGAGGGAGTTGGAGGCCGGGGGGGTGATTGTGGATGAACGCATGCCGGATGTGATTCGTGTTGCGCCGGCGCCGATTTACAATAATGCGATGGATGTCTGGAAGTTTCTGGGTGTGTTTGAGGGGGCGCTTGGGGTGGCGCGGGCGGAGAAGGGGAAGAATGGCGGGAATGGCGGGGAGGTGGAGAAGGTTGTTACGAATTGATGGGGGTTGGTGATTAACACGTTTGCTGTGGGAGCGCGGATTGCTTAGATAGCATAGAGCTGGACTGAGCGTAGATTTTGGGGGAATGGGAGTATATTTTACCAATCTGTTCGGGGGTGTAGGGAAACTGTGCTTCTACCGCGCCGCGCCAGAGCCTGATAAAGGGGTTTCGCATTACAGTCTCCTTGATGCAGGGGGCAGCTAATAGGCCCTATTAATACTATAGGTGATTACAGTTAGTGTAAATAGAGCAGCGGCTCATAATCACCTATCACTACATTTATAACATTAGAGCCTAACCACCAGCTCACCTGTCTGAGTATATATATTTACCAATATGTTTAGAGGGATACGGAAACCGTGATCCTACTAGCCAGACATCAATAAATGGGTTCGCTTATAACAATCACCTAGAAGTATAAAACAGCTTCCAGAGCCCATCATTACTTCGTATATCTACAGCGCCTATAACCCAAATAAACGCTCCCAATCACTCACCCACCAACAACACAAACCCAACTGGTCGCGCACCCACCCCCAATCGAAGCAATGCTGCTCCCCGGCGGCAAATACTTCGCCGAAGCAACAACATTCGTCGCAACCCTCACATCCCCCTCCTTCGTCGGCCCACAATTCCCATGCTCCCCCCATCCCCACGCCAGCACATCTCCCTCACGCGTAAGCGCTAGCGTATGCTCGCTCCCTACCGCTATCTTGTCTACCGCCGGTAAATCCGCGGGTGCACATTGGCCGTGGTCGTTCCGGCCCCATGAGAGCACCTTCCCGTCATCTTTGAGAACCACGATGTTCCCCCACCCCGCCCCGACGTCTGTCCAGCCCCTGACGTCCGCGTCGGCAGGGGGCTTGACGTCCCATTTCTCCGCGCCGAGAAACAGACTCTCGCCCGACCCGGTGGGGCCTAGGAGATACGTAAATTCCCTCCCGCAAACGGCGCGTGTGACGGGGAAAGTAACCCCGTCTATCTTCCGCGGCTCGTGCACCACACCCGCCGGCTCGCCGAGCTGGCCCTTCCGCCCATTTCCCCAGCCGTACACGTCCCCGTTATCGAGGACGACGACCACGTGTCCCACGCACGCTGCTAGATCCACCACTTCCCTGTCTTCGGGCGGGAAATCCGGCAGCAGTTGAGGGCGCGCGGAGCGGAAGATTAGGGAGCCCAGGCCGAGCTCGCCTTTGTTGCCTGTTCCGAAGGTGTAGATGTTGCGTGCGCGGCCCGGGGTGTCTGCGGTGACTACGATGGAGGATTCCCAAGTTGCGGCGCAGTGTGTGATTGTGGGGGGGGCTGCTTCTGTGGCGGCGGATGTGGAGGTGGAAGAGGGGCTGGTGAAGATGACGGGGCTGAAGTGCGTGGATTGGGATGGAGGGCTGGAATCAAGGCCGCGAGCGCCTTGCGAGGAGTCGCCGGAGCTGAGAAGCGTGCCTGAGGAGGTTAGGAGGAGGGTGTGGTTTCCGCCGGCCTTGATGGTCACGGGTCCGGGGTTGGTAGAGGGGTCGAAAGAGGAATCAGGAAATAAGACTTCTTTAGGGACAGAGACGTCTTCTTTGTGACCTATTCCGAGTTGGCCGGAGCCATTGGAGCCTATTGCGTATATACCGGCCATTTTTCAGGTCCGAAGTCTGTTCTCTCACATTGGTATCATTTTGAGAAAGCTGTATGAGATAGTCGTGCATGCGCCTCGACGTCCTTATCTTATCGGCACTGGTGCCATGCGCCACACTTTGGCGCGCCACACCCACTATCTTCTCTCATAGGGTTACGGAACCCCGTGGCGTAAGCGAGACCAACAGAGCACTACGGAAGTTGCAGCCTCATATTACTGCTTAGTCACCGGCCCACTGAGACCATTGCTCAGGTTTTCGGCTTGATCTCGAAAACCTTCACCACCACAACTCCACCTCGACAACCGCAACAATGCCTTCCGACAATCTCTCCACGCCGACCCAGGAGCAGATCCTCGTCCCGGAGACGCTCCTGAAGAAGCGCAAGTCGCAGGAGAAGGCCCGCGAGGAGCGCTCCGCTGAGCTTGAGAAGAAGAAGAAGGTACGCTCTTGAATTTTTCCACACAAAATATACGAAGCATTTCGGGCATGGTCGACGATTATATGATGCATAACACCATCTTTGCGACTAGGCACAACAGTGTCGATGTTGTCGCCAATTAACCATCTTTCGGGTCTGATCTATCGTCGAACCATGCCGCTGCTTTCGTTGTGTTACTCGACATCGGTCTTCGATCAACGTTGCTAACTCAAGCATCATATAGGCCCAGAAGGAGAAGCGCGGTGTCATCTTCAAGCGTGCTGAGAAGTACGTTAAGGAGTACCGCGATGCTGAGCGCGAGAAGATCCGTCTTGCTCGTCTCTCCAAGCAGGATGGCTCTTACTACGTGCCTGCTGAGAACAAGCTTGTCTTCGTTGTCCGCATCAAGGGGTAAGCAATTGCATCACTGCACCATACGCAAGAGCACGAGACTAATGCAATCAACAGTATCAACAAGATTGCACCAAAGCCCCGCAAGATCCTCCAACTCCTCCGTCTTCTCCAGATCAACAACGGTGTTTTCATCCGCCTGACCAAGGCCACCCTCGAGATGCTCAAGATCGTCGAGCCATGGATCGCCTACGGTTACGCCAACCTCAAGACCGTCCGCGAGCTCATCTACAAGCGCGGATACGGAAAGGTCGACAAGCAGCGCATTGCTCTCACCGACAACGCCATCGTCGAGGCCAACCTCGGCAAGTACGGCATCGTCTGCATGGAGGATCTCATCCACGAGATCTACACCGTCGGACCCAACTTCAAGCAGGCCTCCAACTTCCTGTGGCCATTCAAGCTCTCCAACCCTACCGGTGGCTTCCGCACTCGCAAATTCCGCCACTTCGTCGAGGGAGGTGACCTGGGTAACCGCGAGGACAAGATCAACGCTCTCATCAGACAGATGAACTAGAAAATAAAAATAAATAGTTCGCTGCATGGTGTGTGTGTGTCAGGAACCGGGATGGGAGTCTTGCTTGCTTCTTAGCTACTTTTAGCATGAATGGCGTAACCACGGCAATACTGATCTCGATTCAACTTCAGTATAAAATGACTTTTTTATGATATTCAATTTTTTTAATTTTCAGCGATGTAGTAGCGTGATTTCCGATTTCCGTCCCATTTCTCTCTTTTCTCTACCCAAGCTTGGACCGTTTTATATTATACATTCCGTCCCTCTTTTTAGCCTTTATTCCATCCAGATGCTACATAGAGTACAGAAGGGTATACCCAACTCCTATACCTAGAGTACCCAACCTAGGACCAACCGCCCCTCCTCCTATTATCCTTCGCCCACTCCCCTCCTTCGCTCACATCTTGACATCAAAACTCGTCCCACACCCACAACTACTAGTCGCCAACGGATTATCCGCAATCTTAAACTGGCTCCCAATCAGCTCCGTCGTAAAATCAACCTTGCTCCCCTTCAACAATTCCAGACTCGGCCCATCCATCACTACCTTCGCCCCCATCTCCCCCTCAAACAACGTATCGTCCTCATCCAGTGCCGGCGCGCTCTTGTCGTTCGCCACGGCGTCGTCGACGGCGACGGGCTGCGAGGTCGAGGCGTCGATGGGGGGGACGTTGGTCAGCGACATTTGGTATTGGAAGCCGTGACACCCGCCCGATTCAACGGTGATGCGTAGCGCGAGGCGGGGGTTTTGATCGCGGGCTATGATTTGGCTAAGGCGCTAGAGGGGGGTGTTAGCATGAACTCTTGCTCTTATTCGTATTCCCCGTTGCGTATGCTAGGGGTAGGTTGGCCGACTTACGTTGGCTGCTCGGGGTGTGATCTCGATGGTCATGTCGTTGCCGTCATCGTCTTTCCGTGGGTTGTAGATTGCGGTTGCTGCGCGCAGTGCTGATGCCGTGAAGGTGCGCGAGCTGGACAGCTTCGAGAGCGAGCGCGGCGCGTGTCGGTGAATGCTGCGGGGGGCGACTGTGGGGATACTTGGGAGGAGGAAATCGAGCATTGGGGGGGCGCGTTGGTGGGCGAGCTGGAAGAAGGTTCGTGCTGCGGGGGCCGAGGCCGTGGCTGCTGCTTTGCAGCGCCGTATAGACATTTTCGGTAGAACATGAGTCGCCATTGCGTTTGCGGAGTATGAATTGGAGAAGCGCAGGTGAGGGTTGGAGCTTCACTGGGTTGTTGAAGGGTCTCGATGAATGCTTTTGGGTCTTTGGAGCTGGAGATGGGTATTACTAAGTCGTATCCGAGCTAAAATGCGGGTGTCGGGCGAGGCTGTCCGAAATTCGGCAAGGCTGTGGAAATAATTCGTAATCGAGATCATGAGATACGCCGATGAGAATTATAGGACCTAACCAGGTTCCGGAGGGCCTATACTTTAAGTACAGTTACTGTATCACTATTGTTACGTATAGTATTTATTTCTGGCCTTTGGTAACAGTAATAAGTAGTTTAGGAAAGGTATTAATTAATATAACGACCTTCATATATTTACATATATATATATACTTTTTAAATTCCATTTGAATATCGTATTTGTGGTGCAAACCAATTTTATACCTTGTATACTGTCTATACTACCAAAGGAATACAACTCTCCTCCCAACTACAGCTCGTCCTTAACCGTCCCTCTCTGCTCACCAGCGCTGTCCTCGCAGACAGCAGGTGTGCCGACTTCCATCCTGTAAACGCACTTCTCCGCCTCGACCACCCGCCACACCTCATCCTTCTCTCTACACGCCATAACGACAATAGTGCTCCTTCTCGGTCCATTCCAGCACTGCTGCCCGTCCTCAAACACCATCGTGAGTCTCTCTCCAACCCCGAGGCCCCTTCCATCGGCGCCAACATCCTCATCCACCTCGACAGTATCAAACCTCTTGAAAGTGCCCAGTTGTGTGCTCCCGCCATTCTTCTTCGACTTTTGCGTGCTCTTGTCCATCCAGCACAACTCGTACGTGTACTCGCCGGAATCGATATCGACACATGAACCCTTGAGAGCGCGAAAGACGTCCTTTGGCCCGTAGTCGGCTGTTAAGTCGTTTTTCTTGTCCTCGAGCTCGGATCGTTTCGACTCTCCATCGCTCTTGATGTTGTTGTATGTGTTGCGGGCTTCAGTAACAGCGCGGGATTCGCTGTCGGCGGGGCCAGTGGTGTCCGCAAGAAGACCATTATCGATGAGGGTGCGGCGGAATGACCTCACTTTGTCGTGGACCCAGGTGCGAAGGGATGGGGGAAGGTAGGCTTCAAAACTGTAGACTGGGGGGTAAAAATTTAGCACTTGCGTATCATATTACGTGTGTTGGATGGTGTCGACTTACGAGCTTCAACATCGCTTTCCTCCTCCTCCTTCTCCCACTCTGCCCAGTTGATACCCTGCTCCTCACTATCTGGCTTTCCAATCTCCTCCAGGTCCTTCTCAAACTCGCTCGCATCGGAAACAGAGTTGGGGTCCTTCTCAGCCACGTAATCCTCCCAAGCCTTGACAGCGCGCTTCACTCCTTCATCGTTGAAATTGGGGTTGTACTCCACCTTAAACGCTTCCAGGATCGCCTCGAGCTTTTGAACCCTAGAATTCGCCGCATCCCTTTGTTCAACCACGCTCACTAAGCCGTTTCTCAACTCCTCAACTCTTGCTTTCGCCAACTTGGCCAAGACGGTGACCTTCGTCGCCTTCTCACTGGCGCCCTTAACGACTTTGCTTCGCTCCGACCACTCGACATCCTCCAACCGCCGTCTCGCCTCTTCCTCCTTTGTCCGCAGTGTTACGACCTCGCTCTCCAACTCGCCAATTCGCTGCTGGATCCCAGCTCTGAGCTTCTCAGCCTGCTTAAGCAGCTCGCCGCGCTTCAGCAGTGAAGCCCTCGCACTCTTCACCCGCTCCTCCTCCTTCTTCCGCCATTCCTTGCCCATCGCCACGCACCTATCCTCGCACGCCACTCCGCCGACACCAGCCCACTCATCGCTGCCATCGCAGCAGAGGTCATAATCGCACACCCCGTCGTTGACGTAGCTGGACGGGATGTAGCCAGGTTGGTGACCTTTATTCTTGCAGTAGTAGCCGGGTAGCGCTAGAGTCGTGTTGCTGGTACCACTGGACGTGCCGGGGATGGGCTGTATAGGCGACAGCGAGGAGAGGTACGTGCATGCTGATGTGCCTGGCTCATCTGAGCCGTCGGGGCAGTCGCAGTAGTCGTCGTTGATGCTCGAGAAGGGGATTACGACTGAGGGAGCTGTGATACAAGTGAATAATTCCTTGGAGCCCTTGTAATGCTTCGCGACTAGTTGTAGAGATGATGTGTTAGCTTCAATTATGCCTGGTGTTCTACTCGGTATCAGGGCAGGTGGAGGGGGATTGGGCTCCAAGACTAACAATCGGGGCCCACGCCACGAGGCCGAGCCGGCTCGGACGCGGCGATGGAGCTTGCTGCATTGCCGAGCAGTAGGAGAGCCGTTAAGTGCCGCATGACGATGTGTTTATGTTGAGGTTGAAGACAATTGAACCTCGGCGTGTTTTGGGTCTTGGTGCCAGACTGGCAGCTTCGCAGGTGGGTGGGTGCACGGATAAATCTTGGCTGTGATGTCAACGGCCGGCGGCTCTACCCCCTAACTAAATCCGATAGTCTACAACATTTATCAACTCTTCTCACCGTTCTCCAAAAATTCAAAATACGATACTTGAAGACCATTGCATTGAATTCATTCCTATGATCCCAGTTTGCGTGTTTGGCTACCTAATGGCTCCCTATTTTTATGCCCATAACCAAATTAATGGCCTGTCCTTCGGCCATAATGCTTATCTAAGGCCCTTCCCGTGAAGCTGTTCCTTTCTCCCGCCCCAATCGTACCGCTATGCATCCCCGCGAGCCATCCGTTGGCCTTCCCTTTCCCCACAATGATGACTGGTATCATAAAGCGCGTATCGAACATGATCCTAGAATGCGAGACCGGTATAACGCTGAAGACGAATGCAAAAACGCTTTTGGTAAACGCATGGCGCGGCAGTCTGTCGTAGTAATAATCTTCAAGTTGAAGTCTGTGTTATGCGTAGCCTTTAATTGTTTCACTCTGGGAGCCTGAAATCAACCCAAGTCTTAGTCAGGGTAGGCATCTTGCGAGGTTCCTCAATTTCGACCCCCTCTTGCCATCCAACGGACTGCCATTCCTTCTGATTGGAGATGCGTACGTCGTTAGAAACACTTCTATCGTCCCGGACGCGATTACGACGCTTCTCGCGCTCGCTAATGACCTCATGCATAACAGTCTGACGCATAGCAGACGTCGCCCAATCATGGATCCCCAGAGATGGTGCTTCCAGCACGTATTTCAGCAGCTGGAATGGCAGGTTAATAAGTATCCTGGAAATAAGAGATGCAGGGTTTGCATTCTTGGGAATGGGAAGAATAGGCTCTTCCACAGGATGATCGCCGAACTTGATCGAGCTTAACCGAGGGTTGTGCTTTGAAACTTTGGAATGGCTGAGAACAGGCAGGCGACTATTGAATGGTGGCTCGGAGGCGGTCACGTCCAAATCCAGATGAGGCGGAAAGTTGGCGATCAAGAAGCCGAGAGCGCTGTGTATGAGCATGTCGACGGCTGGGCCGTACGTGCTTGGACAAACTCCATTGTAGTTATTGTCCAAAGTCCACTGCGAGCCGAGGCCCCCATCGAGTGCAAAGTCGAGGGCTTTTTCAAGTGTCAGCCAGTTGACAAGATGACATGCAACCTCAATGCCTCGGCTTAAGACTGGTGGAATTTGGAGAATCTGCCCAGCTGCAGCGTAGCCAAGCGCCAAATCAAACCTATGGAAGCTGGCAGGATTCGAAGATGCCGAATTCTGGGCCTCCATGGTTCGGCCGGGAGTTGGTGGGGTGTCTAGGCTAAGAAGAGGTCCGCCATAGAGACGCTGCAATGCGATCCAGAACCCATCCGAGCATAGAAATCGGTCTGCAGTCTCGATTAAAATTGTTCGAGACGCACTTTCGCTGCTTCCGTCATTGGCCTGGGCTATCATGAGACGCTTCAGCGCTGGGCTTCTGGCAAACAGGAGGTTGTGTCCTGGAATACGCATTGGTTTGGCACGGTCATCCGTGTATCGCACTTCCAGCGTATAATCGGAGAAGGTAGGATCAGCAAACTGGCCTTGGATATAGCCTAGTAGTCCATCAAGGTTATCCACAGATGAAAGTGGAACAATGCCGTGAGGGCCCGACCCACTGCGATCACTCATCTGAGGCTGATGGTAAAGCTTGGCATCATCAGTACGCCCAGTGCTTCCGTTAGTCGCCCGAGGAGTTGCATTTGGATTGGGAAACTGGGTGGGCCGAGGATCATGGTCACGAGGGGCCGATGAATGGGAGCGAAGACTATGAGTGGTTGACGGGTCATAAAACTGCGGTCGACGATTATCGTTGATGCCGGGAGTAGCTGATGGCGAGTATCCTTCGGGGTGTGGGAAAGATGGTGGGTGGCGGCGGCCAAATCCGTCCGTTGCAGGACTGTGGACAATATGATTGCCATGCTGCTGCTGGAAACCAAATCCCGGAGGTGGTGGGACTTGGAAGCCGTTGGAAGGGTGATGCATATGGCCATTCGTAGGTGGTGGCGGCGGGTATGGATATTGAGGCATGCCCGCAGACGAAAGAGGCGGCGCTGGCGAGGAGTTGTTCGAATCGGGATAGCCACCGAACACCAGGCTCCCTTGGCTGGGATGGGTATGGTGCATTGGGTGAGGTCCACCTGACACTTGGAACTTTGTGTATGTCGGAGCTTCGGTGTCGAGAGCTGGTCGATTTGGTAGAGTATGCTGGCCAGGAATAAACTGTGCTGGAGGCATATTGTAGGAAGATCTCGTGGCGCCGGGTTGCTTGTCGGACGGAGTTGGAACAGGATCAACTTGACGTGTCACTTTCTCAATTTGAGCTTTATCTTCGCATGTAGTTTGGCTTGGTTGAGCCCCTATTACTTAATTAGCAATTGACTGGGAAGCACTTGCTTAGACCAGGAATTATATTCCTTGCTTACCTTGAGTATCATATCCTTCCGTGGCAACCTCGTGTCCAGTGTATTCCTGTCCGTTAGCGTGTAGGTTGTTGTCAGGAAGGTCCAATGCTTGATTTTCTTCTACTTCAGAAGTCAAAGTGGAGGCAGCAGAGTTTACAGTGTCACCCTTGTGAGTTGTTTCTTGTTCGGAAGTGCCATTGGTATCAGTCGAGCGGCACACCTCAACAGTCGCCGACGAAGTGTTTGAAGTTGAAGTGCTGCTGTCGATAGCGGTATTAGGCGCAATTTCGATCTCCTCCTTGCGTGGAGCTGCTGCCAGCTTACGCTTCTGCACATATGGCAGGGGGATAGCAGGGACAATGGACCTTGGGCGGGTGCGGTTGCCCTGTAGGTTCTTCGCAGCCTCGGCGGCCATCGTCAATAGTTTGGGTGACTCTCCGGATTATTGAATGAGACCTCGTTGGTTGTAATGTCGGGTGTGACGGATGCAGTGACGTCCCCAAGATTCAACAACGACCATGGATTTGGTCATGTAGCATCCGGGGAGGTCGAGCGCAGGTGTTGGTAGACCGTGGTTGTTTGTAACCGTCGGGAGCTCGTTTGTTAAGAGCTTCTCATCCCCGCCATTTTCGGCGACCGTTAGCCTGGAGCATTTCTGTGCGTCGGGGTTCTGCTGACTCAGCACCCTTACTGTACCTGTAATTGAACCAACAATATACCCGTATTGTTCTCTTATGATCCTAATTTATTTATCTTGTCTCGTAATCCTGCTCATTCTAGATAGGCCTTGCTTTTTTTTTAATAGACATGTCTATTTTTCAATCATTGAAACTGCTACAACTCTAAATATTGGCTCCAATCCTTCCACCCCCATGAATTGTATCAAGCTATACATATCCAGCCGACAGATATGTGCAATCTATGTACATGTTTACAAATCCAATAAGGAAAAATATTAACCAATATGTTGGTGCAAGGTTGACCCGCATAGCGGCATTATGCGGGTAGGCTCACAGTTGACTATCGCGAGTGCCGACGTCAAATATGCATCCCATGGTTCCAACCACATGTCGGGTTTCACCAATAACAACGTCGCCACTTTATACCCACCCGAGACGTCGGCCAAATACGCTGGCACCTCCAAAGAAGGCTGTGACTCCGGTAAATACGATAAGAGGGCCGTATCCACTGCCGTATGCGAAATCTCCCTGATCTTTCCAAGGCATACCTCGAATAAGTATCTCACTCAGTGGCCCCGAGGCAACATTGCCAATTCCTCTCCCTGCCGCAAGGCAAGCAAAGACCATTACTGGATCAGCAGAGTTCTTCTTCTTCTGGACGGCGCGCATTATACCGGGATATGTGCTGGTGAAGCTGCCAGCAAATAGACCGTAGATTATGCAAAAGACGTAAAGGGGAGAGAGAGAAACTGAAAATCCCCATATGACAAAGATACCCACGGTAGATCCAATTGTTGATATCACAATACAGGTTGTAACGTGATATTTGTCCACGATGGAGCCCATCGCAACACAGCCGAAGACGCTGGCGACGTTGAAGATCACAACTGTCAGCGCACTTTCAACGCTTGATGCCCCGATGGTGCGGGCATAGCTAGGTAGGTAGATAGAGGGAAGAAAGAAGCCAAGAGCCTCAATAACATTGCAAGCCTGTAGGATGCCAAATATCTTGGTGTTGAGAAAGCTGAAGTCGATCCGGCGAGTTTGGGTGCTTTGAGATAGCGGCACACGAGGCTTCACAAAATAGAGTAGGGGAGCCGTGAGTACGAACAAAGCAACCGCCCAAGCTCGAAGGGTGGTTTTGTATCCATACTTCTCAAGGAAAACTTGCATAGCGAGTGGTAAAATAACTCCTGCAAGGCCCGTACCTGCCTGTATAGTAAAGCCGTCAGACAGTTTCAATACATTCGAGGGAATCGAGCACACATACCCACATTATCCCGAATGCCAACCCCTTCCTTTTCACAAACCACTCGTCCATATAAATTATACATGGAGAGTACGCAAGGCTTCCACCTATCGCATAGAATATTCCCTGGGTGGCCATGAGGTGGGTAGTTGTGGTTGCGAAAGAGCTGAGACCCAGAGCTAGGCACATAATGAAGAGGCCCACGCCAGTGCAGTATGGACGAAACCTAGGCCAGATCTGCAAAACTGCAAAAATAATGGGAAGGTCAAGATACATAATGCCCTTTAAGGTGTTAGCCGGACTAATTCGCTGGCCGTTCCCAAAAATGAGCCACTGACCATGGCGCAGGTTCCGATAACTGCAATGTTCCGCGATCCAGCAAATGGTTCATGCGTAGTATAGTAGTCCTGGAAAACACCATAGGTGAAAGGGAACCCTATCGCTTGGTGTCAGCACATCCTAATACCATGGACCGACGAGCGGGGTTTTTTTATAAGAACATAGGGAAAATAGTAAAGGAATACGATAATCTAGTGTTGTATCGCAAATAATGACGGACGAGAAGAAAAGTAATTTCACATGGCATACCCCAAACTAAAGCTTCGATAACAAACGACGCTGCGAGGAAGAGCCACGCATCCTTCCCTCGGTCGACGGGCGGCAGAGAGAATTCATGGGGAGCTGGGGAATTGGGAGATTCTAATTCGGCTTCGGCGTCCGAAGGCATACGGCTCTGGTCCTGCCAGACTCCAGAGGTTTGGTGAGCATCTTCGAATCTGTGAAGCTCAATCTGCGAACTCGCCATTGTGCTGTATAATACTGTATTGCAGGGACAACGGAGGAGAGTTCGAACAACGGAGGAGAGTGCGAATACGGAGGAGAGTGCGGGTAGAAGCGGCGAACTGAGAAGTCGTGTGGAGAAGGCTTGGATATCCGTCAGCACTTATTCCAAAAGCAGCCTAGTTTTTTGCGGCTGCACCCTTGCCGATAAGGATCCCCGCACGACGTCATAAAACAACAGGGGTAGGAGTCACAAACATATCTGTGGATAAATACACAAAACGGCCGCGATAAAGACCTTCGACGCTTGTCTTAGTAGCGGCATTCCACCGCTAGATACTCATGCCGCCGACAGCTAGAAACATTGAAGAGGGACCGTCTATATATGAGTGTTGATACTGACCGTTTAAAGCTATAAAATCCAATTATTTAGCCTTATCTCTAAGTAACTATCCGACTGTTATAGACACTGCCTGATCACGCTTTTAGCCGGTGAAAGCACTCAACAGCTAAAGTTCAACACCCGCTTTAGCTCCTTCTTAGTCAAGAGCGAGTGGAGTTCAACCTCTCGTTTCCCCTCAAACGCAGCACAGATCGACCCTGCCACAAAGTCAGTCCGCACCTTCGCTCCTTCAGTCACATGAGCCGACCACACTGGATCCTCGACTGACTGCCCCGTCCCCAGGTTCTTCCACCAAGTAATAATGAACGCCCGGCCCTCTTTACGCCTCCCGACGGCCATGGAGTCGATTCGAAACTCCGTCGCGCAGTAGTCGCACTGTACCAAGCCGGAACATGTGGTGCTAACATCATCGTTCTCGACGTGGGCGCCGCAGTCACACTTTGTGGCTCCGGGTCCGACCTCGACATCTTCCCCGCCAACTCTGTAGAACATACGATACCCGACCTTGCTGTTTTCCATAAGTATGACCCTCCCGCAGATGATACCAAAGTGGGGGCAGATGTAGACGCCCCAATTCTTCGAAAACGGGCCTTCGTTGCCGCGGTGCACGATAAGTATACACCTACGGCGGGCGATGAGCTGGCCGTTGGATATTCGCGTCGAAGAGGTAGATTGCATATCACCAGCGGCATCAATTTCATCAGATTGTAGTAGCCTCAGGAGCGACCGGGTGTCTGCGTCCTGTCGGTGTCGCTTCATCGCCATTTGAAAGACGATATAGCTGAAGTGATAGCCGATGTACCGGCTCATTAAGCTACACACACTACTGTCGCACCTGCTAGCTCGCTTTATGTGTTTCTTATCGGCCTTGATAGTGTGCAGCTTCGCGCAGTGGTAGCATGCAATGAAATCTTTAAGATCCCGCTCGACAAGGCTTAGGAACTCGGACATCTTAAAGTGGTGGTGGCCGTGTTTGCATTTTAGATAGGGGATCGCGAGTAAGGTGTAAAGGGGCGTGCAGCAGAGGGCGAAAGATGCGGCTGATGCAGCAGGAAGGAATGCCGCAATGAGGGTCAGGAGCTCAGGGGGAAGCTTGGAGAGGATCGAGGATTCGAGCGCAGCGGACATTGGGCGAATCAGTCCCTTGATTAAGTAGATGAGGGATTCTAGAGGTGCCATCTGAGAATGAATAAACGCAATTATCGTCTGGCCGATTTGTGTATGCGAGTTTGAAGGAAGAGAGAATAACTGCAATCGATGGGATGATTTATATATACCGTTCCGTGGATCGGTCCCTTGGTGGCGTGAACTGGCCTGGACACGTTTTATAAGACCACTAATGGTCCAACAGCCCAGCCATCACCAACATCAGCCCCTCCGTTGATAATGAGGCCATTACAAGACAGTTACCCGGAGCTACATCGTTTAGTCTCAGGGCACCAACACCGCTCACCCCCCTCTCTGTTCCCCTGAGCGCCTTTGGGGCGCTCTCGTTATTTTCCAATGCCGACGACAGGCCATAAAACTATTCCATGTTTAATTTCTCCTCAAACCCGGAGGAATCTTCCCCACTCTGCGCCTTGATTACGTTCAGTTCACGCCCAATCACACCATAGCCACTAAAATTTCACGGGGGATTATTCACATTTTTGTCTGTTTTCATCGGCCGTAAGACAATGCGGCATGGGTGATCAACCGATACAAACGGCCATGAGAGAACACGCAGGAGAAGACCAGAAAAATATTAATAGTTGAGAGTATCAGTAAACTTGTATTTGAAGAGCTTATAGGGAACCTATAATGCCCGCACAATCTGCTAACTACTCAAAATATCCACTGGCTTGCTAGCTGCGTGAACTGCGCCGGGTACAGATCTTTCGGTACCGCTGCGCTTTTCCTCTCCTTGAAATTGTCATAGAACCTCTTCAAAGCCGGGAGCTGTGGGTCTTCCAGGAGATCGCGACTGTACAGGTTGTTTGAAAACTGCAACAGGGAAAATAAGACGCAGTCTGCAATAGTTGAAGCGCCAGTAGTCGAAGCGCCTACTCCAGTCCCAAAACGCACATCGCCGTCATAGTACGTCTCGATCAGTTTTAGATTCTTCGCTGTCCATTCCATCGCCATCTGAGCCCCATCTGGGCTTGAGGGCTCAAGAGTCTCAAACAGACGAGAGCCCTTGTGGCAGGCAAAGCCAAAGAGGGCCATCGCTTCGTCGGCTAGTCCGAGGATACTCCGCATTCGGGCTCTGTCTTCGGCCGAGTGGCCTCTCATGTTGGGCTGTTTCGAGTAACTAGCTAGCTTCTTCTGCCACTCTTCACGAGGGTTGTCACAAATATCTTCGAAATACTCGAGTATCGCAATGGATTGTTTGATGAAGGAGCCGTCTGGAAGCCGAAGAATTGGAGTTGTCCCATCGGGTTTGCCAGGTGCGCCACTTTGCATATCAACTGGTGTAATCTTAATCATTCCCGAGTCAAGGAGGCCCTTTTCACCGAGGTAAATAACTACTCGTCGAGGGTAGACGCCGAAATCGAGGACGTAGAGTTCGAGGGACATTGTGGCGAATATTCAATTGTAGAACGTGGATTGCAAATGCATACTGTGGTAACAAAGGCATTGGAGAATATGTGATAGAAGCAAGTTATTTGTATATAGTTGTTCCAAACCATAAATAAGCGCAAAAGGCCTCCGACGTTACCTTGGGGGTTGTGTTGTGGGGCGGGCGGGATTCTACGCATTAGTCAACCAGTTGTCTAGGCCTATCTTATACCCCTACAATCCAACCTCGATGTCCAATGCGGTATAGACTTAGGAGGCTACGGAGCTTGGATTAGAATTGGGTCTCGACCGTGGTGTAGATTAATCAGTAGCTGGTTAAATATATATCATCACATTTGTGTTTTAGAAGATCTGGCCAGTCTATCCCTAGGCCTCTAGCTTCTGATTTCTAACACAGAATAACTCTCAGGCACGGTGAAGCTATATTAGACACTATACAAAGCTCGCCTGATTAGAGAACGAAGGAAGCATATCTCCGATAACAGATGAACGAGGCTCGAACTTCATACGGGCATGCCAAAATGGTCATTCGCAGCACAGAGTACGCTGGCCAGATGAGAAGAGTGTTTTCAAAGTCCTCTTCTACGAGATGCCGGCCACCCTGATTTATGATCACGAATTAAGGCTAGAGTGGGGATGGATGTTTGGGAAGGACTCGGAATTGCAGTAGATAATAGCTTCATAGCCTTGGCTGCGCTCATTTGGCTCTCGTCCTCGCACGACACCCCCTTACACCCCTGTATCTTAGCCAAGCCACTCCCGGCGCTACCGCGGGAACGAGGGGAAATTTCCCATAGTGGTGATACTACCGTCGATCCCCGTTGATGGCGCACAGCGCTAGGACGACACGTAGAGCCTAGGTGGATATTGGCATATATTATGGGTACGCGACAAAGGGTTGGGAAGGTTTATCACTTCGCTATCCCCGTCCCTGACGTCCTCGTCTCGACTCTGCAGCTTCACGACAGTTTGTTTAGTTGCAACGAGATTAGCAATTGCAGCAAATATGAGGGCCTCCATTTTACTGCCATTCATGGCGGCGGCGGCAGCGGTAGCGGCGCTCGATCTCACGGTCAAGACGAGCAGGGGGCGTATAACGGGACATAAGGCGCCAGGGGTGGAGGGCGTATATGAGTTCCTTGGTGTGCCGTTTGCGAAGCCGCCGGTTGGGGAGCTAAGATTTGCGCCACCGGCGAAGTTGGGCCCTGTGGCGTCGAGAGCTGTGTTTGTCGCGGATAAATATGTGAGTTTTTCTAGGAGCGAGCTTTGAGCGAGAGAGTCGGGGGAGATACTGACCTAATGGATTCTACTAAATGAGAATTTTGCTGACTTGAGTGATTCTAGTCGAAGTAAGGAATCGTTTATGTTGTGAGGTCGAGGGCATGTGCTGACGAGCGTGTAGCGATTGTCCGCAGACCGGGGGTAAGGCGGTGGACTACCCAGAGCACACTCCACAGCTCCATGAGATTATCAATGCCTTTACAAGTCCTATTGGGAATCCGATGGGAGAGGATTGTTTATACCTAAATGTGTGGAGCAAGTCTAGCTCAAAGAAGAACAAGCCTGTCGTGGTGTTCTTCCACGGAGGCAGTGAGTATCTCCCTCATCTTTACCTACTTATTAAAGCTAACACTGCATTCCAGGATGGTCAATTGGTGGCACAGGCACACCCTTCTTTACCGGCAAGTACCTCGCCGATGCCGAGGACGTCGTCGTCGTCACTGTAAACTTCCGCCTTAACATCTTCGGCCACCCAGGCGCCCCTGGTGAGTCCCAGAACTTGGGCATGCAAGACCAGCGCCTGGCGGTAGAATGGATCCACTCCAACATCGGCGCCTTTAACGGAGATCCCTCAAAGATCACCATCTTTGGACAGTCCTCCGGAGGGCTCGCCGTCGACTTCTGGGCGTACGCTTATAAGAGTGATCCTATCGTCGCGGGCGTCATCGCGCTCTCTGGTAACGCATATAGCTTCCCACTTAATACGCTTGAGTTGGCGGCGCAGAACTGGTATAACGTGTCTGACCAGCTCGGATGCGGAGCGCAGGGAAATACCATGGCATGTATGCGCCAGGCGAACTGGGATGATATCCGTGCAGCAGCAGCAAAGGTCCCACCACCGCCAGGGACAAGCCAGGCACGCTCGCAGCCACCGTTCCAGGCTACGATAGATGAGGATCTCGTCTTTTCCGATTACTACGAGCGCGCACAGGCGGGGAATTTGGCCAAGATTGTAAGGAGGCTCCCTTGCTGAAGCTGTGTCTTTGGAGACTTGAATAATTGGCTAACGATTGCAGCCATACGTGGTTGGGAACAACTACAACGAAGCCGGATACTACAAGGTACCTGCTTACGGACAGGGCAGAATCTTGAACCAGTCCGTGTGGGACGACTTCAACCTTGAGTGTTTCACCTGCGCGACTGCTCTCGAGGCCGCGCAGCGTGTTGCGAACGGTGTCCCGACGTGGCGTTACGTACACCACGGTGACTGGGATAACACAAGGTAAGTTCCTTATATTACAGTATATCTACCAAGTGCAGACTCTAAGTGCCTTCCAGACTTTACCCCACCAGCGGCGCCTACCACGGCGTGGACCTACATATGATCTTCGGCGCCTCCGCCGACGTCAGCGGCCTCCCCGAAGTCGCTGCCCAGACAGAAGCCAAGGGGCACATCCAAAAGGCCTTCACCGCCTTCGCAGCTGACCCTGTCCACGGGCTCACCAAGAAAGTTGGTTGGCCGGCATACAACCCCAACAAGAATACGTTGATTGAGCTGTCCCTGAACAATAACCCACAGCCCGTGTATTCGAAGGCGTCAACGTACGATGCGGAGTGTGCGCAGTTCTTAGATAATTACAAGGCGGCGTAAATGGGGGTGGGCATAAATAGAGAGATTCATCACCTACCAGAGGTCCACAACTTCCAAGTCAAGCCATTTTGATCGCGCTACTCTGTACGGACGATTGAGCTTGGTATTTAACTCGTAGCTCATTACAATAACCTGCTATACATAGATCTGGCCATTTAAATCTGGCACTACCTTCTGATGAGCGACCCAAAACGCCGCCGTAGACCCTAATCGTACAAAACACCTGCAAACATCCATCCAGTCCTTGAAATGCAAAAAAATCCTTCAAAATACGCCATATAGTGTGTAATTGGGGGTCGTTTCTGATCATTCAAGTCTCGTCGGTACAGTCGGGACACTGATACTTCTTTGGCGCTCTGTGCCCGCTTCGCTCCCATCGCTGCTGTCCATGTCTTCTTCTTCGTCGTCACTGCTTTCCTCGTCGAGAACTATCCGTCTCATGACGCTTCTATCAAATAAATCCACTACAAACCTCCTGATTGGCAATCGGAAGTGGTGGCACTCAAGGATTGTCATGATTTTCCTGAAGAGCTCCGGCTGTTTAAACCCGGGTGCTTTTCGTTGCTTGATGTGCATCAGCTCGTTGATTGCCTTCTTTGTGAGAACTGTGTTGCCCAAATCGACAATAAGCTGCAATATACGCTTATTTATGGGATCAGTCTCCTTTCTCGATTCGTCCCCTAAAACCATTTGCGAATCGCCTAGGGTTATATCGGACGGTTTCATGTGCTCCCATGGAGTAAACGAAAATAGTTTTCGGAGATTGGAGGGGATACACAACCCGAGCGACTCGCCCATGCTCGTGGTATTACTGTCCCAACCTAATTCAGACAGTATCTCGAGACCATAGACGCTGCGTGATATGAGTCCCAGCACAAAGAATGCAGTGCCTCGCATGCTCATGATCTGATGGTTTTCGGCCATCTTCACGATATTCTCAACAACGTCGGATTCTTCGAGGAATGGCGCTCCAAGCTCCATGGAGCCAACGTTTCCAACAGCCCAAAGGCAGCCTTTGACTTTTAGCATCACTTCTGGGTCCTCTGTCTGCATGCCGGAATCGCGAATAGTTGCGGAAAACTCATCAAAGTGGCCTTTATCGCTCAGAAGTTTACATCCTTCTTTGGTTCTTGCAAGCTCCTTGTAAAAATGAGGTGGCACGCGGGAATCATTTTCAAATCTGTCGGGTTCGAATAGATCTTCATCGAGACTCGCCCTTCCCGTCGCCTCTTCTTGGGGTTCCGCAAAAGCTCGTGTCAGTACCGCCTCGATTACGGCAACGTAGGCGTCGTTGCGGCCCAGAAACCAGTCATCCATTTCATTGCTGATATAGTCGAGACCATCCAAGTAATGGTATCCTATCGAGGATGACAGAAATCGTAATAGAAGAGGGGCACCGATCTCGCCGAGATGGTCCAGGGCCGGGCGACACTCTACAATATATTCCAGGTAACTTTTGCGGTTGCAAGCCTCCTCGAGTATCTTGATTGCTGTAGCACAAACTTCTATTTCAGGGTCATAAAGTTGAGTAACAAGAAGTTGGATAGCCCATTTGGAATCGCTCACGCCCAAGACACCTTGCGTTTTTGACCGTGATCGAGTTGAATATTTTCGAAGGACGTTGGTTGCAAATATTCGAATGTCTTTGGTGCCACCTGTCAGAGCCTTGGATAGCAGAACCCGTGGATGTCCATGTAACGAGTAATCAAAGTTTGAGAGTAAAAGCTTGATCAAATCCGGTCGTTGGTTCAGGTCCAGGATGTGATACATCATGTTGATCATCCGCCAGCGGTCCATCATTTGCAAACCTTTCTGGTCCGCGCTCAACACCCCTATCATTGCAAAATAGCCGCTTCGGAGCGTCTCAGAAAGCCAAAACTGGGAGAACATGGGGGATTGCGCTGTTATACCGCTTGCCTGCAGCGTATTAGTATCCAATAAGCGTAACTAGGAAGGTGTTGGGTAACTTACCGGATCACATTGAGCCAGGCATTCGGCAATTTGCCGCAGCAGTTTATTTTCAGCAAGGTACTTTACACCCTCCGGTGACTGAAGCAGTGTCTTTATCAGAGCACATCCCACCTTAATGTATTTTTGGTTTGGCCCAGTATTCCGTACAGCGGCAAACCTGTACTTGAACGGTCGATAAAAGCTGACAATCCGCTTAATGAACTTAGACGCTTTGATAGCTTCATCCAAACGCTTGCCATTGACTAACGGCCCTTCGATGACCTTGAGGATAAGGTCCCATTTCCATTTGATGTAGTTGGTGCTGTTTAAAACCTGTGTGTCCACGAGCACCTGTCGAAACGAGGTTTCATCAAAATTAGGGTTGGGGACACTCTTCTGCGGTTCGTCGAGGCTGTCGGTGCTTGAATTTTTCACAATATTTGCAATGGAGTTGGTGCTCGTTGGCGCTGATCTGTAGAGAGTACGATTGACGCTATCCATCTGATAAACAGTGCCTGTTGCAATATATCTCTCCTCTGTACCGAAGCGGGATGCGTCTGCAAAAAGAGCAGGCAGCAACTGTAAATCGCTGCTCCAAGAGGGAGGCAGTAGCTTGTTTGCAAGCTTCAAAACTTCACCGAGAAGCAAGGTAGCTCTGCGTTTCAATGTCGGATTATCTGGCTCACTCGTGATTTGAAGAAGCCCAGGTACCATGTCCGATTTTATCAAAACGGCAAGTAGCAGAGCAGTGTAGTGGTCAGTGAGGCTCTTCTCAGCACTCTCCTCTTCAACTGCTAGGGACGAGGTAGCTTTAGTCGGTTGGGCTTTCAAGTTGGCCACGCGCCCGTATGTTGTCAAACGCCGGCCAGCCAGAAATGAAGAAGACCACGAGGGTGACTTTATTCGGAGCAGACTGAACAGGAGGTCTATGACTGTCTCGCGAATGGCGGGGTGGGGTAGCATCAACGAAGAGATTAAAGATTTGATAGCCCTGAAGTCGTACATTGATAGCGTTAGCAGGCCAGGCCATGACTTCATCGCAGATGAGATGGCTTTGGCATTTTGCTTCAGTAACCTTTCACGAGTAAATAACGAATCTGTGAAGGTGGTGAACAGAACCTCGAGTTCGAAGCCGGAGCGAAGATATTTCCGCCGCTGTGGAGCGTCCAGCAAGTACAGAAATGCGGCGATAAGTCCTTCACAGGCTTCATAGCCACCTTCGCCGAGAGCATCCGTAAGGGGCCGCAATCCACCAGCGGCAAGTAAAAGCGCCGGATCTTTGATCATGATCTCGGCTAAAGTCTCAATACATATCGCTTTCAGCCGATCTTCACTATGCTCCGCAACGGATGCAATTGTACGAACGATGGCCCTTGAAATTTCGTGTACTCCGTCCTTAACTTCGAGAAATGCGCGCACAAACTTGAGCGCCTGCTCACGCTCGACATCAGCTTTCCTTTCTTTGATAAGAGATAGTACGACGAGATAGTCTGTATTCAGACTCCTAATCTTATGCAATGAGTTTAGGTCAGAGATGGCATGGCGTGTCATGCGATATCCGGCCGCAACAACTTCTCTGCTCTCACTAAGAAGCATAACCTGCATCCGAAGGCCGAATATTGACCACACCAAATCATATTTTAACGTTGGATGTCGCTTGAAAAGTTCGACTAGATTATTCGCATGGCCAACGTAGTAGTCCGGCGCCAGGCCCTCCACTTCCAATGCCTGTAGTATTTCAGCGAGGACATATGTTGGAGACTCAGAAGGCTCCTCGTCGTTCGAATCCGTGGCGCCGCTCTTCGCCAGACTAGCGGGAGACCTCAATCCAGTGCTGTGGAATAGCCCGGCCATGCGAGATCGTGTTGGGGTAGATGGTGTCTGCAATTGTGGCTTCTGGAGCTCTGAGATTTGAGATACCAAGTCCTTAATGCGCTGGTTGGAGGAGTTGAGCTCTGCCTCAACACGTGTCCGTTGTTCCTTGGTTTGTTTCGCCTTCTTGGTGTTGAGAGCTTCAAGCATGTTCTCACTGCCCTCCTTGATCTTCAGCTCTCGGTTGAGTGACTCTTTCAATACGGATATCATTTGCTCAGACACATGAGTGGTGTCTTCTTCAAGTCTTTCCAGGCCTATAGAGCCCATTTCCGCCTTCGAACTCGCCCTCGATGACACAGCTTGGCTCCGTAGTTCTGCACTGAAGCTCCCGGGCGCGCCCAGAGGGGCTAAGGAGGAACCTCGAGGGCCATAAGACATGGCCGACGAGGACAACAACGCCTGGGCCCCATTATTGGATCTTGGGTGTTGTGAGCCATCTCGATCTAGGCTCGTCCGCGACTGGGCAACAAGGTACGGTGTCGACTGCTGGTTTTGGAGTGTCTTTTGAGTCGGCGTCGCGGACGAGCCCAGGGTGCTCGGTGGGGCAACCATTACCCCATCGGCTTGCTCCGTCCGTCTCTCTACCTGGTGAGAGTATATCGCATTTGAGGTGTATTCGATGGCTGTTGATTAGCCGTGGTGAGGCGCTCCCGGAAGTGAATCGAGGTTCGGATGGGCGCAGTCAAGGACGCTGGTTGTTGCTATTGATGGATAAGAAACGATAGAATCGAGAGCCTAGAGCAAAGATAGTAGATGTGTAATGCCGTAGCTGAATAATGAGAGTGATGCCAATCAGTGGGCTCGAGGATAGCTTAATTGTTAACGTTTACATTGGCAACTGATAATGGCGTTGTCGCCAGTCGTGCCCGCCCGCGTCGCCAATTTAGATGCCTAAAATGCAAGGTGTCCGAGTATATGCCAGTTGCGCGTGGCACCGTTTTGTCAAGCCGCCTTCCCCGCGTTTAGCCCTGGAAATCCGGAGCTGGAAGTACAGGCCGAATCTTTAAATGTTCAATGGAAGGAACAGCAAAAGCAAACCTACGCCGACTTCACCTTACGTACATTATGAGCCTGTATGTGTTTTTCTACAAGCTCTTTTTTTTTTCTATCGGTGAGATGCATAAGCATCTACATACACGATGATGTACCGTACATACTGTGCAAGTCTCGTGCCGCCCAAAGTCAAAAGAAAGGAGTGTGTGTAGAACTGCAAGAAATCAATACAGATGTTGAAGCTGAAAGAATTCATCTCTTTAGTTCAAATTCCTGAGCAAGTGGCATATCGGAAAGCCGCAATATGCTAACTACAGCACTGGGTGATCCAGAGTCTCTATTTTAATCTCAGTTGCCAAGAACAATTATGAACAGTTTAAGTAAGAATGAGTTCAAGTACTCTACCTGTTCGAACACAGCATATAACGAAACAAGTTCGAAGAGACGAACTTGGTTTGTTATATGCTGCCCTTCTTTGAACATTTCGACGGCACGACTACGGAAGGGTACTTCCACACCCGGAGCTTTCGTGCTGGCGACTGGGTCTCTCCGTGCGGCGATCTGGTTGTACACAGGAGGTATCAAGCATATCGGCGTACTCCGACCCCGCGCTAGCTGGCGGCCGGGACAAGGAGAAGATCTCGACATCGCCTCATAAACGTTTTTCTATACCACTTTATAATCGATATTCATACTATTTACTTAATCCCCGTCTCTTTATCCTTGTCAAGCCACCCGATTCGTGTTTGATCTCAATCCCTAAGCCGCTCAAGCCGTTGTCTGTCTCCGCTTCCATACCCAGTTCACACCCGTGATACTCAGATAGCACGTATCTGCTGAGGTCACTGGCTGCTTCCGGATCTATATAAAGAGGGTCGAACCCGTCCTTCAATAAGATTTTCTCATCACGTCTCATACATATCTAAAGTCCAACTTGAAAACAAAGCATCACAAGAACAAACTCTCCATTACCTTATAAAAGCACTTATATCAAGATGGCTAGTATCGCTGAAGCCCGTTATGGAAAGGATAACGTCCGCGTTTATAAAGTCCACCGCGATGAGAAATCCGGCGTCCAGACTGTCACCGAAATGACCGTCTGTGCTCTGCTTGAAGGAGACATCGAGCCCTCGTAAGTGCCCTGAGAAATTATCCTCCACATTAGTTTAACCGGAATCCAGATATACCGTTGCCGATAACAGCGTCGTCGTTGCAACGGACTCAATCAAGAACACCATTTATATCAAGGCCAAGGAGAACCCCGTGACGCCTCCTGAGCTATACGCCAGCATCCTCGCGTCGCACTTCGTCGACACGTATAAGCATATCCATGCTGCTCACGTGAAGGTCGTAGTCCACCGTTGGACCCGTATGACTATAGATGGGAAGCCCCACCCCCACTCGTTCTTCCGTGACGGAAACGAGACGAGAAATGTTGAAGTTACTGCCCGGGAAGGAAAGGGCATTGAAGTCCGCAGCAGCATCTCGGGACTGCTGGTTCTCAAGAGCACTGGCTCCCAGTTCCACGGCTTCGTCCGTGATGAGTACACCACACTCCCTGAAGTCTGGGACAGGATTCTGTCCACCGAGATCGATAGCACGTGGAAGTGGAACAACTTTGAGAGTTTGAGATCAGTGCGAGCCTCTGTTCCAAAGTTCGATAAGGCGTGGGCGGCTGCACGTGAGATTACGATGAAGCTGTTTGCGGAGGAGAACAGCCCATCGGTGCAAAATACCATGTATAAGATGTGCGAGCACATTTTGCAGGCGGTGCCAGATGTTGACACTGTCGAGTACTCGCTGCCTAACAAGCATTATTTCGAGATTGGTAAGGACTCCATGACCCCGTTATAAGCGTATTGAATCACTAACACATTCTCCAGACCTGAGCTTCCACAAGGGTCTTAAGAACACTGGGGCTGATACCACTGTCTACGCTCCACAGTCGGGCCCGAATGGTTTGATTAAGTGCACCGTTGGGCGCAAGGACAAGCTTCAGAAGGGCAAATTATAGAGGGGTTGTTGCTATATAATATGTTGGCGAGGTTGTTTTCGGGTTTCTTCTATGGTATATACTGATAGATGTTCATGTCGCACAAGTTATCGTTTTTAGCTAGGATTCTTGTACAAATTAGGTTATTCTCACCTCCTTCACGTTACACCTCATTTGGCACGCACTGGAGCTTGCACAAGAGATAGATGTTTAGCATTGGTTTCTCCTCTCGTATAGTTTCGGCGTCCCATTGTTATGCATTTGAACCACTCGTCTTATTTAAATGCTTTGAATGTGTTATTTCATTTGAAGTTTGGTCTCGTGACCATTTGTCGCCGGGTGCCTTCATAATTTACAATATATGTATACAAAATACAGTGTCCACAGTCCCGCTCCCCATCCATATTCCCATCACAGCCTCCTACGAGGAAGCCTCAACCTTGCTTGCAGTTGGGCTTGCAGGCGGCCACTTCGCAACGTTGCTCACCCCATTAAACTTAACAATATTCCGCTTGTATGGGTGAGCGTCTCCCTCAAAAGCCTTCAGTCTCGCCAGTCTGTCGTCCCTCAGCCTGTTCTTTGGCAGCATCCCCGAAACTGCTTTCCTCAGCACCTCCGCGCCTCCAAACTTATCCATCAGTCCTTCCATGTTGATCTGCTTGAGACTTCCAGGGCGCGTGTTGTGTCGGTAGTATTGCTTTTGGTACATCTTCTTGCCAGTGACGCGCAGCTGCGAGCAGTTCGTGACCACCACGTAGTCACCACAGTCGGTAGATGGGTCCCAGATCGGCTTGTGCTTGCCGCAGAGAATGGTAGCTATCCGCGACGCCAGGCGGCCAAGAGACGGTGGCTCGAGGAGAGGCGAATCGACGGGAGGAAGAGGTTTAATGGTGGTGAGGGCGTAATGGGGAGTCGAGGCTGAGATGTGGTGCCATGTCCGGGAATACGCCAGCTTGGTCTACACGATCGGGGGTCAGAAATAAAATCTACGAAGAGGGATGGCTGCTACTCACCACGCCATTGACTTGCGACATAGCTGCGAACGGCCCGTTGGCCAATAAATCCTCCGCTTGTGATTGAGGAAACGAGCGACACGAGTGACAGGCGTTAAGGTGGTGGTGAAGCTGCGACGATGCTGAACTGTAATTGAAAGTCGAGACGCCAAGGCTCACCACTCGACTCTGTCGGAATTTCTGAGGTCACGTGCCATGGTCTTTCAAGATGATTACGTAATCACAAGTATTATGTAAGTCAACATCAGACAATGCGCCCGATTCCCCATTGTGTCTGTGGTCGTCCCGATGCTCCACGAGAAATAAATCCACTATTCACTCCGTGGACCACGCACCGTTCAGTCTGTACTGGTACACTTCATGTCAGGCCAAATTAGTAGTGTTTGACATGTCACATATACCTCCAGTGAGCATAACATGACACCCCGTTACGCGCCCTTGGTTTCCAAGAGCCCTGTTTTCTAACGTATGACGCGCCAGAATTAGATGTGATCCCCTGTGACCCCTGCCTGTCCAACCAATCACGGAGGCACCCCAACACTTGGAAACAGTCGCCGCCTTGAGATGGGACCTCCCGACTTTCCCGTCCGACACCAAAGGGACTGTGCGATTGTGGTACTGGCGGCGGTGCTGACGGCGGTATTCTGCGTGCGGTCCATCTACTCCACTGCTCGTGATTGTCACGGCTTGTATGGCTATACCGATACAGGGCTGCTGTCATGCAACATGCAACAAACCATCATGCACCACCACAGTTTAACCTCCAAGAAAATGCCCCAAAGCGGCGTGAGGTGGGCTCAACCACGTCGAATCCAAGCCCTCGAACAGCCGCCTTCAGAACCCAGCACTGTGACCATACACTTCACACTATCGATACTCAAGTGCCCGAGGCCCACGACGATTCCATACATCCCTTGATTCTCTACTGTGGAGTGCCCCTCATCCCTGCTGGTGCGTCCCATGTTGCAAATGCAGTCGTACATTCTTCTAAACCGTCTGGTCTGTGTCTGTATCACTTCCATCGGCCAAGCCCAATTCCAAGCCACCAACTTCTCCGACATCTTCTTCCCCCTCCTCCCTTCCAAACTCTCGAAAAACTTGTCTCCGAAAAACCCAACACGACTCTCCATGAACAGCTGCAGAAAAGCCAAACTGCATAGCCAAGGCCCTATACGACTTTCTTGAATTCTTCCTCTCTGCTGCCCCTCGAAAAGCTGCATTCTTCCCTTCCGCTCATCCCACCAACAGACACCAAATCCAACATACATACATATCCCTTGGCCCCTTGGCTCCTTGTCCCAACCATCTCAAATACACTCCCAATCCGACCCTGAGTTTACGCGCCGAGTTCTACGCCCACTCTCGTTCTTGCCCAGCCATGCCATTTCACTCTTTGTAGAGCACTCAGAACCGTGGCCCAATCGACGTTCGTTACTTGACCGATAGTCAACCCCAAATTAGCGGAATCAATATCACGGGAAGACGCCGCTCGACAGTGCATGCATATCCAACTTGCCCAGCTTTGACAGCCCTGGCGCAGATAGTATACATACAGAGTGTACCGACCACCCATTCAATCATCTGTTTGCGAAGTGCATACGATCCGTGGAAGCCGTGAGAAATAATAGAGTGCTACGGCTGTGCGCTGCCTCATACGCTGGTCGCTGCGCAGAGACAATATACGAAGGCAAATCTAAAGCTGTGTTAAGCGGCGGGACAAAATGTCATTAAAGCAGGTATGAAGTGTCATGTTGGGAATGGGTTGCACAAAGCTAACGGTTCTCTCCAGGAAATCGAGACGTGGGTTTCCGCGCTGGCGAATTACGATAACAACGAGTTCGATGAAGCATTAAAGACTTTCGATGGAATCTCGGACACTTCTAAGATTTTATTCAACTGTGGAGTCATCCATGCGACGCTTGGGGAACATGGGAAAGCAGTATGTACATCTGGATGGCAGATGTTGGCCAATATAAACTAACATTTATCAAGGTTGAATGCTACCAAAGGGCCGTTCGGCTTGATCAATATCTGGCAGTTGCCTACTTCCAACAAGGTGTATCGAACTTCCTCGTGGGAGACTTCGAAGAGGCCCTTGCTAATTTTAACGACACCTTATTGTACCTACGGGGTAACAATATGATTGACTATGCGCAATTGGGCCTCATGTTTAAGTTATATTCTTGCGAAGTACTTTTTAACCGCGGATTATGCTACATTTACTTGCAACAAAAGGAAGCCGGAATGCAGGATTTCTCATTTGCGGTGAAAGAGAAGGTTGTTGAGGATCACAACGTAATCGACGATGCAATCAGGGAAGAGGCCGAGGTTAGTTCAATCATTCAGCGGCACTTACGTTGTGGTGACTGACATAGTTCTAGGGCTACACGGTTTTCTCTATTCCTGTTGGCGTCGTCTACAGGCCGAACGCAGCAAAGGTTAAGAACCTCAAGACGAAGGATTATTTGGGGAAGGCGAGATTAGTCGCGGCTTCTGACAGAGCAAATGCGTTTACGGGATTTGCAGGCTCAGAGATAAAAAACGTAGGTGATAACGGCAACCAAATATTGTCAGTGCTAACACCAACATAGGCTGGAAGGGTGTCGGATGCGAAGGATGATCGGCCTGCGGAGAATCTCTCATTTGCAGCTGCTAACCTGGTCAAACCTGGCTTGTCAAGCAAGCGTCAACAATCTGAACCCCCACTCAATCGAAACGTGTTCCCGCCAACACCACCTCCCGAGTCAGACAGGAGCTTGTCTGGAGGATCAAGCACGGGCCAAATCAGCAGAGGAGCCTCTGTTCGCAATGGGGTCAAACCTGTACCTGCAAAGCTCAACATCGAAAAGGCTTTGCCACCGCAGCGCTACGAAGTTCGCGACGAACCTCCAAGGAGGCTTCCTTCTACTCGTGCCGCATCGGAATCAAGAGGCCCAACAATGAGACGCGAAGAGTCGCGAAGAAGAGACCCACCACCACCAACACGTAGAAGGATGTCGGATGAAGAGGAGGAGGATGAGTACCCCGGAGAGCTTTACGACATGTATCGGAACTCTCGGGGTTCTAAGGGGAGGAACAGACCACAGCAACGGTATATCGAAGAGGAAGATGAGGATGGGAGCGACTATGAGGATGACCAGTTTGATGAAAATGATTTCGAGATGCTCCCTGGCCGCCCTGCAGCACCCAGGTCTACCCGAGCACCCTCCTCATCTGGCAGAGGCTCGTCTCGGAGACCCGACATTCGGAAAGTGCGTGTCAAGGTCCATGCGTCTGAGGATACTCGCTATATCATGATTGGGACCGCAATCGAATTTCCGGACCTCGTCGATAAGATCCGGGATAAATTTGTTTTGCGGAAGCGATTTAAGCTTAAAATCCGCGACGACGATATGCCGGATGGAGATATGATTACGATGGGCGATCAGGATGATTTGGATATGGCGGTAATGTCTGTAAAGGCAAATGCCAGGAGGGATCGGGTTGAGATGGGCAAGATGGATGTGAGTATCCCTATTTACTAAACCTAATTACATACTAATGTTGTGCAGATATGGGTCCAGGAGTTGGCATAGAGCAAACTTCGGGAGAGCGCTTCGAAGGCAACTCGAGCGCAAATATGACAACAACTACAGCGTTTCCTTCCGTGTTTTGTATTTGTCAAGTTGTTTCAGCGAACCGTCGGCATATAGATGATGAATTATAGCTTAAAGGATAATGAGATACCATGTCAGTTGAGCTGGCAGGTAGAGACCAAAATTGATCTCACCAATAAAATAAAAATAATCAAATAGTATTGCTAGCCCTATTTGATGTCAAATATGCCAAACCGTACTATTATCAACACCCAAAGATCATTTGAAAAACACTTCAAATGTGGGCAATTATCGGGCGCATTCTAGACCGTGGACTATTGGCAGTATATTGGCCAATCGCTGTCGCTGGTGCAAGGATGTCCATATATAGACACGAGAGATCAAGCACTAAATCGACAGTACTTGAGTATGACGGACCCGCAGCTCGTCTCACTCGCAACTCGCCAAAGTAAACAAGGCAGGCTGCAATAGACAAACTCCAGAGTAAATACCTGCTTTATAGCGCATTATATTCTGCCATAATCTCCTTTTCATTAGTTCTGCCTCATTAAACCATAAGCTTAAGCGTCCCTGCAGTTTCGTCCATACAGTGGTTGCATGTGAACCGTGCAGTTTGAGTGTAAGCGTCGTGGTTGCCCCTCCAACGAGATCCAGATCTCCCCGGCGAGGCCGCCCCCGGAACAAACCGACCACAGAAACCGATGATCTCAAGGCGTCGCATCAATCGAGCGCAAAGACTAGATCCCCAAGCAGAGTCTGGCGCTCTACAGGCTCATGTTTAGAGCCATAAATCTTTCTATAGGTCGTCGCGCATCGATGCCTAGTCTTCAACTTGCATAGCGACAACAATAGGAGGGGTCCTCGAATTGAGAGGTAAGTCGCACCAAGCTGCACCGGTGACGAGGCGCATATAGTTGGCATTCTCGGTGGAGCTTCATCATAGGAAAACACTGACTCTGGACTGCGAATTAGGACATGCCTACCTGCGAAACAGAGGACGACGACCCGGCCAAATCGCAAACTCCAACAACTCCGCAACGATCCCCGGCCATCAAGCACCCCCGGAATGGCAGTGGTGGTGGGAAGGCGGCAGCAAACAAAGCAGCGAGTCCACGCAATGCGCCGGGTCGAGGGAAGGCAGGCGGAAAGAAGCCCGAGCCGACTCTGTTGAGCGACTTTCTCCTAGGACGCCCATCTGTTGATCGAGTGCGACGAAGGAGTTCCGCTGTTGCTCCCCCTCCTGCGGAGGTGAAGGCGAGTGCAGTGCAAAAATTGCAGCCCCCAGGTGGAGTCAAATATAGGGTGAAGCAATGGCAGCAATCAAGTGCAGCAGCGGTTATCGAGGATCCTGCAACACCAGCAAAGAAACCGGACGGCGATTACTTAAATAGCGATGAGGAGAAGCAGCAGGAACCACACATAAATCCCCCGCTTGCCGTCAAACCCGAAAAGAGGAAAACCCCCTTGCCTATGCCCCCAAGGGCTAGGGGTACACCTAGGAAGAGAGTGGTTAGCGATAGCCACTGGGTGAGGAATCGAAAGAAGAGCCCGCAAACAAAGCAGGAAATCTTGCTAAACCGTATTGTTGACCCCGTTGCTAACAAAAAGAACCTTGCAACGAAGGCCGATAAGACGGACAAGGCAGACAGCGGGAAACGGCTCCCAAAAGACTTCGTAAAATCCAACTGGGCCAATCCTCCGCTCGAGCGCAAGATACAAGACTGGGCGTCAAGAATCGATGGGCCTCAGGCCGCCTCGCACAGCGGCACTGCCGAAGAGGCGGCAGACACCTTGCCGACCTCCATTTCAAGTTCCAGTGCTACGAAAGCAGAGACACCTGCAACTAAAGTAAAGACGCCTGCCACGAAAACAAAGACACCAAAGACACCAGAAAAGGTCGATAAATCGAAGCGTCTCCCGAAGGATTTTGTCAAATCCAATTGGGCCAACCCACCTCTTCAGCGCAAGATACAAGACTGGGCAGAGCGAACAGCTACACACAATGAAATTCCACCTGACGAGAATTCTGAGGAGACGTCCGGGGACAAGCCCGAGGAAATGTCGGAGGAGAAGCCCGAGGAGCAGACTGAGTCTATATCAGATTCCATGCCACCACCTGCAAAACCCATCAATTTGAAGAGGACCCCTGCAAAGAAAAATAAACCCAAGCCGAAAACGAAAACCTCTCCAAAGGAGTTTGTTGAATCCATTTTGGCAAAGCCACCTCTTGAGCGCAAGATCCAAGGCTGGATGGGACTAACAGACAAACTCAACAACACCATTCGTGGAGAGAGTCCCGAGACTGTAGTATACCCTGATTTAAGCGCACCTGCTAAGTCCACGACTTTGAAGAGAGGCCCAGCAGGAAGGAAGAGTAAGCCAAAGGGCCTTCCGAAGGATTTTGTTGAATCGAATTGGGCAAACCCACCTCTTGAGCGCAAGATGCAAGATTGGGCGGCGCGTGTGAACGTACACGACACGGTTCCACACGATGAAGAAGCGACAGAACTCGAGCCGAACTTACCGACAGATCCTAGCACCCTAAACAGCAAATCAGTCACGGGTACGAGAAGTCCACATGGAATTCGGAAGGGTTATGTGGAGGCCAACTCGGTCAACCCACCCGTTGACCGCAAGATACAGGATTGGGTTGAACGAACAAACAACTCAGATATAGCTTCTTCGCATGAGGAAAGATCAAAGGTAACACCAAGGAAGGTTTCAAGACATGTCGACGATGGAAAATCTTCTGAAGTGCAAAAGAGCACAGGAGGGACTGAACCTCTTGGTGTTGCTGGTGCAAAGATTATGAGAGAAAGCCCCCTGAGTCAACCACCTGCGCCTAGCGATATTGATAGTGCCCTTGATATAAGGCCCATGAGTCAAAACCAAGTCAAAGAAGAGACAATGGAAAAGGCACGTGAGGATAGACCGAAGCGCAATAAAAGCAAATCGAAGATTGGGCGGAGGGGGGCTATTCACGGAACAGTCAGGACAAACGCTAAGAGGTTCGATCCTGTGCAAGACCAAGACGCCATAAAACAAAGTGACGATACCGAAAGCCAACTACAAAGTCGGGTCGACAGAGACCGCCGCCTTGCAAAAGAAGAGCTTGCCAGAAGGCAAGACAGGTTGGCAAATAACAAGGATCCAACACGGGCACGAGATTTACAAACTCTAGCTCCCCTGAAGGGTGCTCAAATAGACCAGACACGGCACGTCAAGGCTAAAGAATACTTCGATCTCGATCTCCGGCACTCGAATGGTCAGCGCATGGCATGTGAGGTCGAACTCATAGTCAGAGATAGTGATCATGATAGCGGTGATATACTTATCTGTGAAGTCAACGCCCGGCGCAGCCACTACCTGTTATTTCAACCACTGGTCACAGATCAGATTTCTGTCCGAAGGGGGGATATGGAGGACGATTTGATTGTCATGGCCCGCGGCCAGGATGACGCTGCTGACTGGCAAGAATGTTTCATACTTAAGGCTGAAGATCCAGAGGTTGTGGAAGAGTTCATGGTAATGTTCAGCGACAAGCCAGTCCCACCTGCTATATCACGCTTCGACCCTGAGCCCCTGGGATACACTTCCCCTGACAAAGCCTTGATGAGTGGAGCACTGGTGTGCCCAGATTCGCCAGATGTGCCTATTGGCGAGCATGCAGGATTCCGAGACCAAACACCTCAGTCAAGCCCCAAAGCCATTGACCCCTTTGTTTCGGCTGATGGCTATAACGTATCTAAGGAGCGGGCGGAGTATCGTCTCCCTAAGACTCCAACACAAAGAGACAGAGTTATTGAGCCTGTTTCTTCACAAACAACACCAACAAGATACCGACCTCGCTCAAAAGAGCTTTCACTTGCTACGCCAACAAAGTCTTATCCAAATAAAGATTCAAATGAGAAGAGTGGACGATCTCCAACACCGCCTGGTTCTGTTTCGAAGTCAACTTCAATTGCTCCAGCTCTCACTTCAAATACTGAGCCACCTCCACCACCTCTTCATAAGCAAAAATCTTCCCGCGACGTTGCTATTGAATTGCAGTCGTCACACAGCGCAAGCTATGAGCCAAACCAACGTCGGTCATCGTCGCCCTTGAAGCACGAGTATCAACCTTCCGAATACACAACTAGTTCATCGACATCATATCTGACAGACTCGGAAGACGACGTTTCAACTCTTGAGTCTTCGGGTGATGGGTTAACAGGAACAGAGGATATTGCAAGCCAGCTGCAACAGGTGGACGACGCCGTCCTTCCAGATATTCGTCTTGAGCCACCCCAAGCATCCTATTGTCTGAAGTTCAAATCTAACATTTCATGCTGGCGAGTTCCTCCAGGACGATGGGACAATATTCATTTGGACCTTTGTTCAATTGTAATTACGCCTGGCTTGATTGAAGCCTACGCCTTGGAGGTTTCTCACCCCTTCAGCACGGATTCTTTGAATAATGTACAGCCAAGAGGACGACCACTCATTGCACTTGTCTTGACTCCAATTGTCATGATCCGCCAAAGTAATGCATTGGATGTTGAGATACATTCTCAGCCACTAGAAACCTCCACGCTGAAGAGCACCCACATTGTCCGATTCAGGGCCCGGAACAAAGATGAATGCATGGCCTTATATGCAGCTACTCACAAGGCTCGGCAAGACAACGAGAAATACAATCGACTGCAACGTGACCGCATATTGAACGACTACAGCAGACAATCTGACAATGAATGGGACGACCGCAAGGCTCGCTACAGTTGGTTTGGACGAAAGAAAAGCTACAGAGCTTCAGCTCGCGCTTCATCCAATTCAGGCTCCGATGGAAGCACTTTCTCTCTCGGGCGAACAGCGGTTATGGCACTGAGACGCATGAGCAATGGGGCCAACTACGACAACGGCCGCCTGACTCCAAATATGTCTAGGTTTGAGGGTGGCCCCAGATCAAGAGGGTCAAGTATCTTCGGGGCTTCAGAATCGGCGCCGTCCTCATCTCCTCGGACCCGAACGGATTCAAGCTTGGCAGCATCAAGCACCCGCAACAGCTCAGTGTTCGACACAAACAACTTGATCGTCCGAGTCTACCGTTCAGAAAAAACCCCTCGATGGGTGGACTTAGGCTATTGCCGCATATTAATCAGAGTTCCGCAGCCCGGGATGAGCCTAAAAATTCCAGTGCACGATGGAGTTCCGAAGCATATAACCCTGATCCAACATACCGGAGAGAAACAAACGATCCTCAGCAGGCACTTGGGTACTACGAACTCTCATAATGAGAACAAGGAACCGCCCATTGTCTTTTACGATGGTGTCAGTGGCTCCCGCGATTTCACTCGTGTAAATAAGATAGGCATCGTTATGCACGTCCAGCAAGAGGTATATGGCACAAATGGCGAAGTCGGACTGCCTGGGGCTATTGGCGGAGTAGGCATAAGGCAGAGGAGGTGGATGTTCAAGAGCCCGAACGCCACTCAGTGTGGCTGGGTTTTTGCTCTGCTGGGAGGTGGCGTCTGATCTTAGGGACAAGGAGTATACTATCATAGGCGCGAGGTATATATGGAAGGGTTGAGATTCTATGATGATGACGCCACGAAGGCATGCCATTTTAGAGGTATAATGGGTCTGCATAATTTTTTCTAGCACTGAATATGGCGGGTTTTATCTGTTGGAGTATTTATGGATGGCTGGGGGTTGGTGGCTGGGCGGGAGGGTTTGCGGTTTTACCGTTTGCTGTTAGAGTCTGTATTGCATATTTTCGATGTAAAACATAACATCATCCATTCCATAAGCAGACAACAGAATACACACATTTGAAATTAAGTCGCACTAATTATAAGAAATTTATGGTCCTGTAGAGGGCCAACTGGGTTTTGAGCGTGCATAGCGTTGGCAGGTTGTTGTTTATAAATCAGTAAAAAACAAAAAACATGTCAACTACAGATCACACATAACATCTCAAGACTATCATGATCATGTGAAAAATTGTAAAAAGGTAATTGTTTTATTTGGTCATATGAGTAATGCCGAACGCCATCCCATACGCAGTAGTAGGTACACCAGATAAAGAGACAACCCATCCATTTCCTGACCATGGACAAGTGGCCCTGCACATTCCTTGCAAAGAGGAGGAAAAACGAACTGAAAAAACAAAGATCTACTCGGCCGAATGCTTGTAGATAGCAGTCACGACGCAATGGTCTCTCTCGAAGGGCTCTATAAGATGCGTTAGAAGTTGGTTTATCACATGGAGAGGATTGCGGCTTACCAAGAGTTAACTGTTCCAATGGCTTCATCTTCTCTTCTCTCATCTTTTGAACCTCACGCGTGAAGACAGCCTCGGGTGCGGCAGTCGAATCAATGCAGTTGGCCTTGATGGAGATGACAACACCACCTCCAACCTTGAGGAACAAGTGGGCGTTCATTCCGACGATACGAGCCTGATCAGGCTGGGCAACATCGGCAAAGATGACATCAACCATCGACACGAGCATGCGGTAACGGAGCGGGTGACGGGCATCCTCAATGATTGGGATGACGTTTGTGCGGTGGGTAGCCATGTTGATCAGGTCACGGCCAGATCGGTGAGAGAACTCGACGGCAAAGACGGTTCCAGTTGGGCCAACAATGTCAGCAACGTGGGAAACCGAGGTTCCGGAAGCGGCACCAAGGTAGAGAACCTTAGCTCCGGGCTTGATGAAGATCTCATCAAGACCACCAAGGACACCAGCAGCCAACTTAGATCTGAAAGGGTTCCACACTCTGTATTCGGTCTTGGTAGTGTTTGGGGTTCCGTCGTCGTTCACGCCAGCGGTGTTCTCAACAGAGATGCGCTTCTCGCCGTAAACCGACTCTCCTGGTGCCATGTTCTTGGTCACCAACATGTCCTCCTTTCCGCGAGCGACGAAGATACCGCCATGGCGATGGGGCTCCTAAAAGGTTGTAAGTAAAAGAGCAGCAACACACACTGACAGAGAGGTCAACATACAACAATGGTCTTTGCGCCACCTCTGGCACCAGCACCGCCGCGTCCACCTCCACGTGGGGCACCACGCCCACCTCTTGGTGCACCTCTGCCGCCACGACCGCCTCTGCTATCACCTCGACCACCTACCCCCCGGTCAGCTTATTATGTTCCCCAGATCTGGAATTGAATAGCCTCCCATAGCTGAGAGCCAGCATTGGGAAGCCAATTAGAGAAAAAACTGACCTCTGCCACCTCCACGGCCGCCAAATCCACCTCTGTCACCAAATCCACCACGTCCGCCGCGATCACCACCACCGCGGCCACCAAAGCCACCACGTCCACCGCGATCACCGCCGCCGCGCCCTCTTGGAGTGAATGCCATTGTATATATGCGTCTCAAATAACACGCGGTTGTGGTGCGGTATTAATGAGTTTGCGACGTTGAGTGAAGTCGCTGTGCTGGGTGTGGAGATGAACTTTCTCGACGCACGAAATTCTGCACAGAGCTTCTCTCCAAAATTTCTTTTAGAAAGCGAGCTAACAGAATAGATTCTCGGTCATGCCTTGATGCCTGAGGCACCACTTAAGGCTTATTGGTTAGGGTTGATTAGCCGACCGCACCAGCCGAATTTATCGAAAATTGACAACTGTAGAGAGACAGACATCGACAAATAATTACGAAGATTGTAATCGCATTTTCCAACAGTCGCCAACATGCGTAAGTTATCCCAGAGATGCCCGAATTACCCAGTCTAACAATCACCAGCTCCAAAGGTCGACCCCACTGAGATCAAGATCATGTAAGTCGCCAAATGCCAACCTCCAACGAATTCGAACTTTCCGTCGTGCTCCAGCGAGTCTGGAAAGCATGAGCGAACGATGCAATCCCACAACACGAACATTGCTAATGCCCGCATAGCCACCTACGGGCAACCGGTGGTGAGGTCGGCGCATCATCTGCGCTCGCTCCTAAGATCGGTCCTCTCGGTCTCTCCCCAAAGAAGGTCGGAGAAGATATCGCAAAGGCAACTGGCGACTGGGTATGCAAACCTTACAAATTCGACGAATAGAAGGAGTAAAGGGCTAATTGTGTTTGTCTCGATAGAAAGGACTCCGTGTCACCGTTAGACTTACGATCCAGAACCGTCAAGCAGCGGTCTCTGTTGTCCCATCCGCCTCGTCCCTCGTCATCAAGGCCCTCAAGGAGCCCCCGCGCGACAGGAAGAAGGAGAAGAACATCAAGCACAGCAAGTCCATCACTCTCGATGAGGTCATTGAGATCGCCCGCACGATGAGGTTCAAGTCGATGGCAAAGTCGCTGCAGGGAACGGTCAAGGAGATCCTCGGCACAGCGTTCAGCGTTGGCTGCCAGGTTGATGGAAGAAGCCCAAAGGATATCAGCGATGATATTGAGAGCGGAGAGATCGAGAGTAAGTTCCAACCCTTGACGAGGTTTCGATTGATCCCAGTACTAACTATTTCACAGTTCCTGAGGAATAAATGGGAATTTTCGTCTTTTCTTTGCACTGTAACCAAAGCTTCATGCTTCACGAATAGGCTGTGAGAGCAATGACATTGATTCTTCCAGATGTGCGTTCCCATGCAACTGTGCCTGTCTACAACTATGCAATGAGCCAGAGACTATATGGATCATTTATATGTCGTGGAAGCAAAGGATGTAATATCCTTGGAAGGGACAATTGTGCATTCCGTATCCAGAGTATGTCCACGGGCCTCCATCGCCATCGTGACGGCACCTTTATGACCTTTGTTGGAATGATTGATGTGTTCTGATGAAGTGCCTACCATGTGACAATTGCAATCGCCAGATACCTACCTATATTATTGGTGGGGTATGTGGGCTCCTCCGATAGGCAGATTGTGACGATTGTGGCAGGGAGAACAACAGCCAGCGAGGCGAAGCTGACCTATGAGCCTTGAGCAATAACTTGGACGATTATGCAAGCCTTGAACATGGATAGACAGACTCTATGCAAGAAGTCGGAACATGGACAGACCACAGACACAAACGGCCCTTCCTTCCTTGCCGGTGTGCTGATGGCAGATGGGTTGATGGTGGGGGACTTTGGGCGTTGGATCAGCCACACTTAGCAAAGCACTAACTGATCCCCCCTTCCCTCAACAGGCACCAACGACAATGGACCCTTGCTGATGAGACCCAACACCCCTCAACCAACACCAGAAAGGCCGTTGATCCTCCCTGGCGTCCTCCTCCTAAACTGTATGCTTTGACACAAAAACTGGAGTAGAGCAGAGTATCTCGTGAATGTCTGGGGCTGCCATCAGTCCCCATCCACCACTTCCCATCACCAGTATACGTGTCCTCAAGTGTCCTTATAGAAACAGAAGACTGTAGATATCTCAGGATTCACTTTTGATTGAGCCAAGGGGCCAAATAAAACACGCCTGTCCGGCATTCTCCATTCTCCACTCGTTCCTTGTCCCTGTCCTTGTCTTGGCCGCTGACTTCTGAGACAAAATACTCGTAGAGCACGCACAATAGGGCAGTACTGTATCGTTGGCGCATTGTCTTGCTCCCCAGGGTAGGTAAGGTAAGCCAAGGTATGGAGTACAGTAACTCCAAATAGGTTGGCAATGGCTGGCAGTGGCTGGCAAATGGCTGACACTGAGTGGTACAACCAAGTGTTAACGCGTGGAAAGTGTGGAAAGTGTGGTAGGTACCCTTGTAACCAGTCTCCATTTCCACCCGCTCAAGCGACCGTTAACGCATCTCCCAGCCGCAACCACCGCCATCAAACGTGCATCCCTACAGACCCCCAATCTTTTGACTGACCACGCTCCTCCAAGACCTGACCGCCGGCTGCTTCAACCTCTTGCATCGACGAAGATGCTCCGTACTGGCAAAGCCCTCAGATTTCGTGCAGGTATTGGCACTTTTCGTGATTTTGTGACGTGTTAGGCGCCTTTCTTATCGCTATCTCGAAGTCCCTCTCGCACTATGCTCCCTCAGGGCCACCATGGTCCCAAAATCGTACAACCTTTCAATGACACGACACAAGATGGCTTCTCAGCCCCTTTAATGACTTTCCATACGCCTGCTGGACCACAGGCATTTCAATCTCAACCCTATATACCTCGCTCTCTGGGCCCTCCACAGTATGCGTTCGCTGTCCGCCTGAACCCTCACCATGCCTTGCCGGATACAGGTTACCAATCGCGTCCCGGTGACGGATCACAAGCCCGCGGTGCCTCCGAGCATATGTTGCGCAGGAAGACCCCGAATGGCACACTGGCAGCTGGCTATGATGGGACTCCAGTCCACTGGTCAACTGAGCCACCGCCCACCAAGCATATAGTGCTTCCTTTATCTAGCCTTCCGCGAGATGCAAATCGAAGGGGACAAGAGCATCCATACGGTGCTGTACACGGCCAAAATGGCCACGACAGCAGCAGCTCCTACCAACAACAGCCATATCAACCCCAGGCCTCGAGTTCGACGAGTGGGTCGTGGGATACATTTGGTGGTAGCGGGGTTTGGACACGCGTGCCCCCCTTCTTTCTCCGCGGACAAGCAATGGGCAATGGTGCGAATATTAACTATGACACCACGAAGCTTGCATATAATGGCATGCTTGTGCCTACGGTTATTCAGCCGCCCTTCCAGCCCTGCCTTGGCCCGACGGCCTCGAATGACCCCGGAACATATGGGCCATACTACGCGGATGGAAGATATCTGGCCTATAGGCCAGCTGCTGTGCGTGATACTGGCTATCATTCATTTAACCGCTGTTCTTGTCCGATTCAAGGAATGCCACCTTGTAATCATGTATACCAAGGCATGGAGCCGTATCCCATTTCGCTCGGACATAACCAGCTGCCAATTAGCCATCAGCTACATGTTGGTCCGTCAAAAGATCACATTGGTATAATGGATGAGTTTGCTCCACACGGCAAGGCGGCCGACCACATGATTACCGGGCACGCTGCAGCTAACATAAATCTAAATCAGCGCCATAGTGGCTCGAGCTACTACCAGGTGCCTTTCGGGGCAGGAAATCATCATGTCCAATTCAAGGAAAGGGCACTTGGATGGGCACACCACATCTACGTGGATCTTTTAGCTTCTATACACCAGTCTAGGAGGGAAGCGCATCAAGAACGCAAAAAGCAAGGCCTGCAGCGTTCATACTCTCAGACACACATATACCCAAGGCCGCCTCGTCAGACAGCCTTTATGCTTCGGCGGCCATCGGACCCCGCCCATCACAGCTATGCCACGTCTCCACCCTATTCACAAGACTTTGGGCAGGGTCACGATGCCAAATCTGAACCTGGCCCCTATCGCCGACGGTCAAACTCACTCATTAGCATAATGGAGGATAAAAGGTCGTTTGCCAATCGAGCATCCCTGTCAAAACACAGCATCGGCGGGAATCTTGTCAGCTCCAATCGTGGCGGAGATCAAGAACACATCCCAGTACCTTTGTACCCTCAAGGGTTTCCGCAAGGGTTTCCCCAACGTGGTTCAATCAAAGAGTCCGCAAAATCCGCTCTCGAGATACTTGGTAATCTCTGTCAAGAGAGCGGGTGGCGCTGGATTGATGGCATGCTATTGGGAGGATGTTTAGCATACGGCCTGGAAGAGTATGAGAAAGCACTTGATTGGTATAGCAAGATTGTTGCTCTTGATTCAAGCCACGTGGAGGCTATTTCAAACCTAGCTGCCACCCTTCTATCTTTAAATAGAAGAGAAGAAGCCGAGCAGCATTGGCTTCAGTCAGTAAAACTACGACCAAGTTACTTTGAGGCTGTGGAGCATCTTATCGGGCTACTCTGTGGAGACCACAGAGCGGAAGAGGCCATCTCTATCATCGACTTTGTAGAGCGATCACTCCGCCTTTCAACTTTCGATGAACAAGACCGAGAGAGTGATACATCGAGTGATGGTGGCCGCTCATCAAGTAGTTCTGCCTATGCTTCTGAACATGCGGCTTTTGATTTCGATCCTAGGCCGAGCAGTCATACATTTTCAAGACAACCAGGCGACGATAGTTTCAAGCAACCCGGATATGGGTCTAGTGGATATGCAATTGCTGGTTGTGATAATGGCCGAATACTAGCGCTAATCCACGCCAAAGGCAATATGCTCTACGCTGCTGGAGATATCAGTGGTGCCTCCCGGGCATTTGAAGATGCCGTTCTTGTTAGTGTTGGGAGAAGAGTTCATGGTATACATGGCCTCATTAGGAATATCCTCAATGTCGTGTCATCCATGGACGTGTTCAACCCCACTGCCCGCCAAAGTGCCTTGTGCATGCCTACTACAGGGGAGCTTATGCCAGTGTTGTTACCCCCGGAAAAAGCACTGCGAACCGCTGCACTGGTTTTTTCCAAGCACTGTCAGCTACCCGGACTTCGCTACACCTCACAAGGAGCTCCCAGGACCTCTGCTATATCTACTACGAGCAACTCATTGCTATCACTTGCAAAGATCTTTCAGGATGGCATGACAAATGCTAGCCAATCACCAATAGCAACGTCACGGCCTTGTGGCACAGCTGATATCCTCGCGCTCTACTATTTGTCGCTGTCACTGCAACCAAGTCCTTCAACTTCAAACAACATTGGAATACTTCTAGCAAGTATCCCTCAGCAAATCTCTGACCGTACTGTACAAATGGCGGATGCGGATTCAGCCCCCACAATTCCAGGAGTTAAGCCTGGCAGCGGTGTTGCGCTTGCTCTAGCCTACTACAACTATGGCTTAAATCTAGACTCTCGCCATGCTCACCTATATACCAATCTTGGCAGTCTATTAAAGGACATCGGTCAACTCACTGCGGCCATCAAGATGTACGAGCAAGCTGTCGCTTGCGATGGGAATTTTGATATTGCCCTGGCTAATCTAGCCAATGCGGTCAAGGACCAAGGCAGGATAGGCGATGCCATAGAATATTATAAGCGTGCTGTGGCCTCAAGCCCCAACTTTACGGAAGCCGTATGTGGTCTTGCCAATGCGTTGAACTCTGTTTGCGATTGGACTGGGCGCGGCGGCGTAATTTTCGAGGGAGGAAAGTACGACCGTTGGCATGTTGGCGAGGATGGAATGCTTTCTGATGCAAAAACCAGTGTGACTGGGACTGGATGGATGAAGCGCGTAGTCGCTATCGTAAACAAGCAACTCGAGGATGGCGCCAGTTGGGGCTGCGGTACTCTGAATACCCAGGTTCTCCATTCCATGCTACAGGAACTCGAAATTGCAGATACGGGTAGCCAATGGTCTAACGAGAAGGCTTCAGCTATGCTTACAAGGCTGCGCTCTTGGGTAGGAAAACCATGGGAGGGGGCTCGTATCATACGATTGATTGAACGAGCGATCAAGAGAGCAATGCACCGATGGTACACAGACAAATATGTCCGCCAGCTGGATTTCCCAAAGTCCAGCTATGCCCGACCTCACCTTCCGGGTTCGCTAACTGTACCTGGAGCACCAACTGTACTGCCTTTCCACACTTTCACCTGCCCGTTATCTGCCAAAGACATCAGAATGATTTCGGAGAGAAATGCCATGCGTATCTCCTGTGCTGCGCTGCGTGCACCATGGCTTCCGCAGACAGTGTATCCACCTCCACCGCCGCCATCACCAACGCTCAACATCGGTTATATCTCCTCAGACTTCAACAACCATCCCCTTGCGCACCTAATGCAGTCCGTATTTGGGATGCATGACCCACGAAAGGCAAAGGCAATCTGCTATGCCACTACGTCAAGCGACAATTCGGTCCACAGGCAGCAGATAGAAAAAGAGGCTCCGATGTTTCGCGACACCAGCGGCTGGCCGTCGGACAGGTTGGTGCAGCAGATTGTGAAAGATGAAATCCACATTCTTGTGAATCTGAATGGGTACACTCGAGGCGCAAAGAACGAAGTATTTGCGGCTCGTCCTGCTCCTATCCAAATGTCCTTCATGGGATTTGCGGGCACGCTCGGCGCAGAGTGGTGCGATTACCTCCTGGCTGATGAGACGGCCATACCGCGAAGTACCCTGCGGCCTTGGAGACGCAACATTGACCTGGATGATCAGCTCCGTTGTGATGAGACAGTCGATGACGAAGACTGGGTCTACTCGGAGAATATTATCTTCTGTCGAGATACATTTTTCTGTTGTGACCATCGGCAAAGTAGTGAAGATCGCCAGCTTCCTTGGGCAGGAGAGCAGGAGCGGAGGTGGAAAATGAGAAAGGATCTCTTCCCAGATCTTCCTGACGATGTGATTATTCTGGGGAATTTTAATCAATTATATAAGGTTTGTAATTTGTCAATTCTTGCTAAGGCTAACACTAACAAATATCTTCAGATCGAACCAACGACGTTCCGCACATGGCTTCGGATACTCGCAAATGTGCCCAAGGCCGTTCTGTGGTTACTTCGGTTCCCTGACCTTGGGGAAAGCAACCTCAGACGGACAGCTCGACTGTGGGCAGGTGAAGAGGTGGCGTCACGCATACTATTCACCGATGTGGCCCCAAAGAATCTACATATATCTCGGGCACGGATTTGTGATTTATTCCTCGATACGCCAGAATGCAATGCTCACACTACAGCCGCGGATATTTTGTGGTCGTCAACCCCGCTCCTGACTCTACCCCGGTACGAGTACAAGATGTGTTCTCGCATGGCAGCCTCCATTCTGAAGGGTGCATTACCCCGGTCCGACGAGGGTTTGCAGGCTGGGTCGGAACTCATTGCTACGGATGAGCAGCAGTACGAGGAGTTTGCGGTGAAATTGGCCAGTGGGCTGCGTTATGATGAGCAAGGGGTGGGAAGTGGAAGGCTCAGTGAGCTCCGACGACTACTCTACGAGAACCGCTGCCACAGTGCGCTGTTCGATACGAAGAGGTGGGTCTCGGATCTTGAGAGGGCATATAGTGAGGCTTGGCTTAGATGGGTTGAGGGCATTGGGGGAGACATTTATTTGTGAAGCGGGACTTAATGTTCAGGGTTATTTTGAGGGCGCATTTCACAGCGAAAGCTGGCTGTTAGACTTGGAAGGTGTTAATGGGGCGTCACAAGCGCCTGGTACTATTACGTGGCGTTGATATTGGATATTGGATTGAGGGTCCCGCTCGCGGACCAGTCCGCCGACCCGGTTGGAGTTATCTGATTGTATTATGCGTCGTTTTATATCCCCCCAAGATTAGAGTCGTGGCTTTGGGCAATGGTTGGCACAGCTGCTGTAACCGCACTCATGGACTCAGATGAAAGTGATCTACAACCGGGGTGCTGGGGCGATCAGGGGGCGTTTTCTTGCACGGTTGGCCATGCATATTGGATATTCCTTGCCTATATTTCAGACAGATATTGCATTTTCAAGGTTATGTGTCGCCCATCCATCGGAAGCAGGGATTAGGGTAGCTGAAGAGCAGGGTGCGGAGAGTGGTAGCGTACCAGCCCAAGGCGTTCTGGCTTTCCAACTACCAACCAATATATGCGGAAGTGTGGGAGTGTGGGGGAGGCTTGGAGTAGGCTTTCACTCATTCCCGTTCCCTGCCAAAGCAATCAAGTGACTGTATACTTTTTTCATTTGGGAGATGCATTCGGACTGTACCTGGTGGGGTACAGCATAATCTGATTGTATCCAGGGTGAGAACGGATGACAGATGACATGAGAGGTGTGAGAGGGCAGCCAGCGACAACGGATAAAGGAGGAAGCGAGTTAAGCGATGCAGTGCGACCATCCACGCTCTCCCACGCCCACGCTGTCCACCACCGTCGTGGCTCTTTGAGACTTGTCTTAACAAGGGTAAGCGAGTATAGAGGACCGGGACCCGGGGTGCTGAAAGGCTGGTTGCCGTTGTGATTGTCGCTTGCCGCTGTTGTTTTTGGGGTTAAGGCGCACTGTACTGGAACTCCCCGCGCTCCGCTTTTATTTTTTCCTTTTCCTTGTCCACCGTCATGTCGGTCATCTCATCGTTGAGGAAGGCAAGTGGGTACTACAGCACCATACGGCACTGTACTGATTACTCCGTACATCGCGATGCATCGCCATTCATCGCCATTCATCGTTCGCTCACGCTCACGGGCATATCTCACCGGTCATGGTGCAGTAGCAGAGTATCAGACTCCACATGGAACCCGCGGAATCACAAATCAGTGCCGGCGTGCATAGACGGGAGCAAGAATGTATGGTGCGGACAGTGCAGTGCAGTAGCCAGTGTACCAGTGTGAGCGGCAAACAGGGTGTCTGCTATAGACAGGGAAGAATGAGAGACACAGGGCGATACAGGGAAGATCATCGCGCCTGGTTCCAGTCCAGCAAACTTCCCATACCTCATACTATACAAAACCACCATACAGGAGTCGCCGTGGCAGTATGTACCAGGTACCATATTTCCCATATCCGGGATAGAAAGAGGGCAGCGGAGAGAAGAGAGGGGATGGGGCGGGGGGCCCACAGGTGCGGATGTGCTGGTGGTGCATCGCATCAGCTGGCGATGGATGCATCATCGTAATAATAGCAACATGGCCAGTCGAACATCAACATGGAACATGGTTTAGTCGTGGTCTAGCAGTCGACATGGGCGGGATCCCGAACGACTAGGGTGATCTCCAAGGGTGCGGTTCAACGTCTTGCGTTGAACCGTGTAAGTTCTCGGTTCGAGCCCTTTACATCGTCGTGGAGTGGCGGGTGGAGGGTAGTTGTTTAGAGTCGCTCAAGTTGCCAGGCATGTACTGTACCTGCCGGTAAGTACCATTCAGTGGATCGTGTGGGTTGTGGTGGGCGCGAGAACTGAGCTACAGTGCGCGATGTGCGCGATGTGCGCTTGGATGGCAGTGAATGGCAGTGAGTGGGTGCCCATTCTGTCGCGCCAGGGACCGTTGGGTGTTGTAAGGGTATGAGCTAACCTGAGCTAACTGAGGCAGGGTACAACGGGCAGAGTACCGTCGTGAACGGGATACAACGGGTACAATCCAACCTGGCCTCGCTAATTCGAGACGTATTCGGAAAGGGGCCCAGCTAGCCAACGACGCTCGATCCGATGCGCAATTGGATCGAGCGGCAGCGTGGCTGAGACATTGCGCGCGACCGAAACAGCGCCTGGATCAAACTCGGATCATTTTTGATTCACATTCCTCCCTCGCGCGCGTTGTTTGTTCGTGGCGAGGCCGGGTTATGCGCCTCGAGAAGGGTACGGGAACGGTACTGGCACACCCACTGGTACTACTGTACTGCACATATGCAGCGATGATCTGACCCCCTTTCTTCCCGGGCAGGGGAGGGGGAGGTTTGGTTGAGGCGGGTTCAGGCGGGTTCTCAGCTTCCCTCCCCCCCTTCATCCCATCCCATCGCGTGTTGCGGCGGATGCTGAAGAATCTTGATTCGCTGCGGGGCAAGTCTCGCGCGACGGCCGAACGGTTTGCGATTCGCCAGCGGGTGAGGCTGTTGTGTTGGAGGTGGGGTAGGGTGGCTGTCTCTCATGATTCTCTCATGTTTCTCATGCGGTGCTCCCTACTCGGCAGTAACAGTACTACGCTGGGGTGGCGATGGGCGGGTACGATGTGCGATGTGCGCGATGGTTACCTGTAGGGATGCAGAAGGAATGGTGTTTCTTTTTTCTTTTCCTCCCGTAGCGTAATGGATGGAAGGGGCACATAGAGTGTCTTAGAACTGTGTGGGCAGAGCGTGGTTTGTGTGACACAAGTGGCACGGGTTGGTGTGGTTCTGTGCAGTTTCAACCTTGTGTTCTGGTGTTCTGTCTTACAAGACCTAAGAGAACAAGGCACGCGGAAGGGGACAGTGTACAGGAAAATGCACAGTACATCGGTTAGCAGGCTGGCTGCCGATTGACTGACATACTCTCTACTGGACGTCCCTCTCTACCTGTGCAGAAGAAGGTGCTGATAGTGCCATCGCCGCCCATCATTTCGCTTGGCCTTTGCCTCCTCACCTCGAACACTATTTTATGATTTTTATGATTTTTATGAGCGGCGCCGGCAGGCTAAGTAAGGTAAGAGCGCGTGGACGGACGGGTGAGAGCACCGCCGCAAACGGTAAACCCAGCTGGGTGGGCTAAGAAGCCACCCGCGGCGATCGGACCAGCATAAGGTACAGTACAGCAGTAGCAGCATTTCCACACGCACAAAGCGTCGGGATAGCCATGTGTGTGCAAAACCACGAAACGAGACTTCCCTTCCCTACAATCCTACTCTACTATAACAATTGAGAGGGGTGCTGGCTGGGGCGCCGGCACCCACCACCAGGGCCAGGACCAGGCGATGGAACAAACAATAGCGCCCCATGCGGCGGCGCGTGCATGCATTGGATTCCAAACTCCCCCAACTCCCCGTCCGCGCCCCCATGTCCCCCATCCGCATGAGCATCGCTCCTCCCAATTCCCCCCTTCCCCATCCGCTCGCAATCTCCCATATGGCCGCGCATCTGCGGCAACCCCCGACGTAACCCCCCGTCGTCACCGGCCCATGCAGCACATCACACATCGCGCTGCGTGTCTCGCCTCGACCCTCTTTCGCGCGCGCGCGCGCGCGGGCACCAGAGGACGGCGCATGGGGGGGAGGGCCACACTAGAGCCACATGCTTGCGAGACATGACGACTCGGCGGGGTGGGGGGATGGGGCACGGGGATTGCTCGCGGTGTTCGGGGAATGCTCAGGCACCCGCTGCGCTGGAGGTACGGAGCGCGTGGTACCAGCGCCGCGAGACAGACAAGACCCGCGCGATGCTGATTGCGGCGGTCGCTGTGCGATCATCCCGATGCCTGTCGGGGAGTGTGTAAGCGAGGGGATCTTCTACTTATGGTATTTGTGTTTTATTTTATTTTGGGGGGGGGGAGGGTTGTGTTGTTATTGCTGTCGAAGAAATAGACGGGGAGTGGATAGATGGGAGATGGAGGATGTGGGAGATGTAATAAACGGGTTGTAGAGGAGATGTCACACTGCTGTATTCAAGCCGTAGTAAGATCCATTCATCCCCAGCAAACTGCCGTATCTTTAGCATGCGAGAAACACGGGAAGGGGCAGCGGGAAACACTAAACGGATACTTTGGGGGAACATCAGCGTTGGAAGGGAGGCACCACGGCACACGACTGAGGCGAGCGGGCCCTCTAATGGACCCGGCTGCCACGAGTTGGACGTTGCACCGGCTTACGGAGGGCAGCCGTTCGGTCTAGCCGCGCTAGCTGGAGGGGGGATAGTGTGTCCAGTGGTGGGGGGAGGGATTGTGAGGAGATGTCAGGTAGGGGAGGGGAGTGGAGTGGCGGAGGGACGGGGGGGAAAGGCGCAGGGGACGGAAGACATGGGTGAGGTCGTGGGCAGGGAAAGTCAGCTGGTCGGAGATGGGAAAGTCGGTAAGGAGGGTAGTATAGTACATAGTCGTAGTAAGTGGTAAGTGAACCTCACTCATTCACGCACTCACTACATTGCTTGCTGTCCTCGTCAATAGAGTACCATACATAACAGGACAACAAATTCGGCGCATCTAGTACATACAGTAGATGATTAGTGATGATGTGATGTGATGAATGATGTGCAGGACCACTTTCTACATTCCCATTCCCCATTCCCAACGCAGGGCCCGCCCGCGCCCAACGACTTTTGTTTACCGGACTTTGTATGGGTCCAGAACCAGATTGGCCCCCTTCTCCTCTCTCCTCTGGGGCCGCCGACCGATATTGATGAAAATTCCCAGATCCCCGATTCCAGCACGGGCTACGATCATGTCCGTTTCGGGCGCGGGAAGCGAGATGGGGGAGGCGAGGGTGGACGGATTGGGAGGGGGGGGGGGGAAGGTGCGTGCCTTATACGCGGATAGGCGGGTGGGAGGAGGTGGTCTAGAGTTGTGGAGGTTGGTCGGTGTGATGTATGTGATGTGTGTGATGTATGCGGTGGTGATGTAGGGGAGGGAAGGGCGGTGGGAAAGGCGGGTGGAGGGGCGGTTCATCCGTTCATCGCTCACTCACTCACTCACCTCGCGCCCCCCCTTGCGGCCGACGGATGCTTCACCGTACTTTGCGGCGTGTGAATGGACTGGCGAGGCTGGGTCTGGGGAGTTAATTAAGTACAGGTGCATTGCATTGCAGTATGTAGGTGTACTGTATGTATGTATATATGTATGTATGTATGGATGAATGTATGGATGTACGGATATGGGGAATGGGAATGGGAATGGGGATGGGAAGAATGGGAAGTGGAACTGGCAACTGCAAGTGCACGGAGATACGCGGCACTGTACAACACGGTACTGTATTGCAGGTCGCGTGGAAATGTTGGTGGCGTGGTAGCGTGTGTCTCGCCTTCCCAAGTACCGTCGTGTAGCCGTGGGCTAGAATTGTGGACTGGAGTTGTGGACTGGAATTGTGGTAAAGAGACAGAGTTAGCAGTTGATTAGCAGTTAATTAGCAGTTAATTAGCAGATAGCAGTGTTTAGCAGTATTTAGTTGTTTAGTAGTGTTTAGTAGCGTCTAAGTGGTGTTCGTGTGTGTTTTAGCAGGGAGAGCTACATCCCCAATGTACACATCTTCGCAAGGAAGGCAATCTTGGGACAGACGAGCTAGAGAGCTAGGCGATAACGGGCGCGAGTGCTGCACCGGCAGGGCTAGGCGGGCTGGGCGGCCGTAGCCTCGCTCGGTACGGTGTGTGGTTGGCCCGGAGCACGGTGTGCGGTACGAGCGGCCATGTACCGGACTTACAGTTTGGGTGCTGCACGGTGGAGTAGTGGAGTAGTGGTTGTACCCTTGTCCCTTGTATAGCTGTACTGTTAGCTGTACTGTTAGCTGCACTGTTAGCTGCACTGTTAGCTGTTAGCCCGTAGCCTCGCCCGCTTGGCTGGGATCCACAACCACGTTCCCCATCCAAAACGACCCGTCGATCTCCCCTGCCCACCTCCCACCACCACCCACCACCACCTGCCATACATGTGTCCTGCTGCAACAAAGACGCACAATCCCCCAACGCATGTATCAGGTTCTGTGGGTGTAGCGGTGCTGTAGTGGATGGGTACTCGAGGCGCAGAGTGGCTGTAGAGGGGCCGTACTCGGTGTGCATTAAAACTTGAGCCTCGCCCTGCGTAACAGATTGGGTCTACTGCAGCTGCTCTAACTAGCTAGAAGATACCTGTCCCCCAACAACGACCATACGCCCCTCATACCCCCTCCCTACCTCGCCGCTCCCTGCTCTCTACCCTCGACATACCCTTCCGCTACTCACACACTACCTCGACCTAGCTGCCGGGATTGACAAGGTAAGGGAAGATAGGGTATGGGTGTGGGTTTGGGGTGTGGATATGGGTATGAGCATGGACATGGACATGGATATGGGTATGGGCATGGGTATCATGTTGAATGGCTAGTTATGGCTATGTTTGGCTTGGTCCGGCGTTGTTTGGTATTATGGGATGGCACTTTTCGTTCCCTTTTCTCACATCCCTCCCTCCTCTCACTCCGCCAACATACAACATACCCCACTAACTGGTACCCAACTTATGCTCCCCTGCTCCCCTGCTCCCCGGCTCCCTCCAACTCCTCCTGGTCTTCTCTCAACTAAACTTACTACGTACTACTTCTACTACTACTACTACTAATCACAAACGAGATATACTCTTTCCCTTCTTCGCCTCCCTCCCCCTCCTCCTCCCTCTTTCGTCTCCTCTATTTCTCCCTCCTTCAGTACCATACTTTACAGTAGTGCATTGCCTGCATCCTGTACTCTGTCTATGTACATTCACAAAGATCCAACATTCGCATCCTCAAACTAGGTTACTAGATCGACTATCCCATCGAACTAAACTACGGCCTTAAACCCCATCTCGACTCTCCTCCTCAACCATCTTTCTACACCCCTCCACCCCCCACCACCCCCTCTTTTCTCCTTCCTCCATTGCATTCCCACCTTGCTCTATATTACCGGCATCGCCTGCCTGCATCAAACTCGCTCACCTTCATCGCCTTCACCCTCACCGAAACACCCCTACTCACACACGCCCTACCTATAACTATCCGCTATTGCCTCCGTCACGGCACCCCCACCACCCAATATCTCCCATCTCCACTTTATTCTTTGCCTCGTCTCCATCGAGAGTGACGAACAAAGTTGAGAGGTGACAAGATCCAAGCGCTGGATCACCCCCCTCCCTGACAATATTTGTCCCACCCCACTCAGCCGCACACCCACCCACGCCCCGTTAAGACATCCTCCTCGATCAGCCAACCCTTCCGTCCTCGTCGAATCCACTTATAAGGACCACGCCCGTCCCCCCAAATCTCGCCGAAACCAGATCGTCCATCTACCCGCCATCTCTTGCGCCTTCCTAACTCTAATCTATCACCTTTCTCATTATCCAACACCACGGATTACCAGAAGAGAGACTCGGAATTCACACCAACTGCCGACTCTCACCTGATCACCGCCTCTACTCACTAGTCTACCAACCGACTTCTCAAGAGTATATATAGTTACCGACATACGCCACACCCTTAGCTACGGACCTGACAGACGTGCTTGCACCTAACATCACCATCCAACCTAAGGAATCCTCAGCAACACAGACCTGGCCTGGCCTACCTCCCCCAGCATGTCGTCCCACCGACGCGGGCCCTGGTCCCAAGCCGAAGACGCCTACCTCACCCAACTCGTTCACACCCAAGGCCCCCTCAACTGGGTCCGCATCGCGCAGCTCATCGGCTCCCGCTCCCCCAAGCAGTGCCGCGAGCGCTACCACCAAAACCTCAAGCCCAGCCTGAACCACGAACCGATCAGCCCGGACGAGGGCGTCCTCATCGAGCGCCTCGTATCGGAGATCGGGAAGCGGTGGGCGGAGATCGCGAGGCGGCTGCATGGCCGCAGCGATAATGCCGTCAAGAACTGGTGGAATGGGAGTATGAACCGGAGGCGGCGTCTGGTTGTCAGAAGGAGGACATCGAGTCGCACCCAGGAGGACTATGAGGAGAGCCAGGAGATGCCGTCGTACTCGCGCCACTCAGGTCACCACCAGCAGCCCCTCACCATCTCCTCACCCTACTCCTCAGGAAGGCGGCACATCGAGCACTCCCTCCCTTCCCCCGTGGTCTCTGAAGCCTCCCGCGCTGAATCCGTGTCCAACCCTCCCTCTCTCGTCTCAGACTCTGGATCCCGCCACTCTACCTCCCCCCGCGGTCAGCCATCTCCCATCATCTCTCTCCCGCCACTATCCCACGCCTCCTCCTCCGATGACCGCCGCCAGAGCCTACCTATGCTGCACTTCCCATCCAGCAGCTACACGTCGGAATCAGACGCGCAGTCCCACTCCTTCTCGTCGCGGTACGCGCAGGAGATGAAATTCGCTCGCCCAACCCCGGCGCCGTACGCGGCGCCGCCGATGGGCAGGTGGTACGACAACGCTGCGGCTGCTGCTCCTCCTCAGGCAGAGTACCGCCCGAGCTACTCGGATGCGCAGCCGCGCATGATGGCGGAGCGGCCGGTGGCGTCGGTGCAGTTACCGCCCATCCAGTCATTATCGAGACTCTCAGTGAGGACGCCTGAGAGTCCTGCGAACAGGATGAACATTGCTTCAGTACTTGGTTAAGAAACGTGTGTTTTGTCAGTCAGTCAGTCAGTCAGTCAGTCAGTTGAGGGTATTAGGAGTGTTTGCATGCAGAGGCTGCTTTTAGGCGCTATATCATTTATCTCCCTGGCGGAGAAGGGAGACATCTGCATTTACTGGGAAATATAGAAGGGGGGTCTACAATGGATGGGTATGGATGGGTATGAATGGGATGGGATGAGGGATGGTACTATTGCCGTATATTGGATTTTTTGGGATCCGAGGACGACGCCGACCTGGATATAAAGCGCGGCGTTCACTTTTTATGCGGTTGGATTGGATTTTATGATGGATGGATGGATTAGATACCCAGGGATTACTTTTTTGGTTTGCGGCTTTTGGGAGATGTGTGGAAATAAGAATAACGTGTGATGTCGGCCTATATTATCGATATAATTAATTAATCTACGTCTGTTTGAAGAAAGATACCTACCTCCTCTTTCTCTCTGTCCGTCGAGTGTTCAGTTTGGCTTTTTTTGTGAATTATTTCATGCCAACTAAATTAATTCATTGCACCTCGAAGACAAATAGCTGCCCAACCCGTCTCTCCCCGTTACCGCCCTTTCAACAGGGCAAACGATCTCCCCCAACTCGATGATCACACACCGCAACCCTACTCAACAGTTTTCAGCGTCACGGACTTCTCCAGCGAAATCTAAGACACAATATATTCTAAGACACAACATATTCCTTCTTCCCTCCCCCGCACGGGCAAACAAACCAAAACCCAACCAAACCAAACCAAACCAAAATCTAATCTCAATAAAAAAACCCCCCCATCTAAAACAAAACCCAACCAAACCCCTCGAGCATGTTTTTCCTTCCCCCCCCCCTGCTCCCCCAAAATGAGGGGTACTGAGACACGGCAGCAATTTTACTAATATCACACATCTATCTCTCCATCCCAACTCACATACATCCACGGCCAACGAACACCGCCCCCCGCCCACCGTTGCCTATCCATTCCAAGCACCCGGGATGGGAACAATCACATCACATAACCCACATCCGCATATCCACACACCACGCGCGCAATGCGGGCACCCCCAACGCAGGTAGCCCGAGACCGGCACACACAATCACGCCGTTTTGGCGTTGGAGCCCGAGTTCGGGCGGTGGGGTGGAATGTGATGGGGTGGGAGTGGTGTGCGTTTGGGGTTACACGGGTATATGGGATGGGCGGGAGGGGGGAGGGAGGCTGCTTGTGTGGGGGGGAAGGCTGCAGGCGGACACGAGGGTAGACGGTTAACGCTTTTTGGTGCTCCGGCCTGGCAGATGGGAGGCGGCTATGGATGGGTTGTTGTTGTTACATAAGGTGTGTTTGTGTGTACATGATTTTGAGCCCGCGCCGGTGGGGTGGGTTGGAAGGAACCGATGCTGCACACGGGCACTGACTGTGACAGCATCCATGCGCGCCGAGCTCACATACGTGCTCTCTCACCACCCCTCCAGCTCACGCAGATATCCAACCCGCCCAACACACTCTCCTCACAACCGACTCCCCTCCCTCCTCACAACCGACTCTCCCCTCCCACCGTCGGCACCCTAACCCTCACCACCGCCTCCCCACCCTGTCCATTCCACACCACCTCCTGACAATCCTCCTCCCCAACCGCATTCACAAACTGCGCAACCACGAACCCAACCGTCTCCCCCAACACCACCATCGGCGCATGCCACGTCCCCGGCGCGTAGGTCACCCCCTGATCACCCCGCGCGATGAACGCCTGCATCCGCCCCAGATCCGGGAGGTTCTTCCCCGGCACCCTCGCGTCGGGGTCCGCGGACGCGAGACCGCCGGCGGAGGGGGGCAGGTTCGGGGCTACGATGACGAGGTACCGTGTTGAGGGCGAGGAGGCGGAGAGGCCGAGGGGGATGAAGGATTGCGTGGTGAAGGGGTGGCGTTCTAGGATCTCGACGGGGAAGGTGGGTGACCCGCCACCGACGCTGCTGGGGACGAGAGGGCGCGGGGCGCAGACGAACATGCTGATTGTAGCGCGCGAGGGCTGGCCGCTGGGCGCGGAGGCGTAGAGGTCGGTGAGGGGTGTTATGTCGGGGTATTTGAGGGCGGAGCCTTGGTTGGCGGATATGGCGCCTGCGGGAGGGGGGGCGGAGGAGGGGGTGAGGTGAGGGTTGGGGTTGGAGAGGACGGAGCCGAAGGGGTGGAATGTTGATTGGGAGAGGGGGGTGAGGGTGAGGAGGAGGGGTTGGGGAGGGGGCATGGTGTGAGGCATTGTGGTGGTTGCTGGAGGATTTTTTTATGTGGTTGAGGTTGGTGGATCGATGGATGGTTCTGTTTGCTGGGGGAGTTTTTTTGCGAGGAGGGATGGGTGGGAGGTGGACGGAGTGTAAGGACTGTGATATAAGAAGGATCCGATAAATGGGACGCAGACGCTCCCCGAACGATGCACGCAGAGTGATAACACTAGGTCAACGGCGAAGGGCGGAGTCCGGAGTCCGAAGTCCACTGCCCGCAGCTTGGGAGAAGCTTACTAGCCCTAGTGTCGCGAGTTTTCGCCAAGAAAAGGGGATTGCGTTAGTGCCAATTCTGCTAGTTCGGAGGGGTAATATATGGATGGAGCTGGGGAGGTAAGGCGGGGAGATGGATTACCCCTTTTTCATTCCTTGCAGGGAAACATGTAGGGAACCTTCTTTCTTGGAAAAAAAAACAATATCGGAAGGGCTGTCTTTGTCATATTGTAGACATCGTGAGGCTGCGTTGGAGATGTGACGTGAGGAGAGGGGTAGATGCGGGAATGCGGGGTGGATATGCACGGACCAACCCGTTGGGGAAACGTGGGAAGCACACTATCTAGGCACCCTTTTTCAACGAGATAACTGCTTACGCTGACCTGCCTGTTATGGCTTCAGAACTTTGGAATTTAAAATCATAATTCCACTTTGTCACTCACCATGTTCACCAAGGGCGATGGCTTACGCGGCAGCCAGTTTGCGTCGATGGGTTGAAGATGTATAAATCTCGGCATTGCTGTTTGAACGGGTTATGTTGGGGAATCCCTTCGAGGCGCTGCATTGAATGATATTTTAGACTGCACCGAAAGTGGCACCGAAAATGGACTCAGCTCATAATGATTGTCGAAACCCGCTTGATGAAACATTCGATGCACTTGCAAGGACTATTCTCGAGGAATGGCACGTTCCAGGGATGTCAGTCGCAGTCATAGACGGTGACCAGACTTTTGCAAAGGTAGGCCGTTGAGTGGTCTTCTCTACTTTATATTACTGATGAGTCTAGGGATATGGCATTGCAGCCTTTCCGAGTGAACCAGTTACGCCCGAAACACTTTTCTTCACTGCCAGCACCACAAAGTCATTCACGTCAGCAGCTATATCACTACTAATCGACGACGATGAACAGGCACGTACTACTTCAAGTCCATCCAGTACAGCTCCTCAGAACGAGCCGTTCACCTGGAAAACTCGCCTGGCTTCCCTTATTCCAGATGACTTTGTGCTATCCGATTCGTATGCGACAGCTCACACAACGGTAGAAGATGCACTATGCCATCGTACCGGGCAGCCAGACCACGAGAATAGCTTTGGTCCCAGCACCACGAGTGTCGCTGCAATGGTGCGGAACATGCGGCATCTCCCCATGACGTCTGAGTTGCGTGAAGAGTTCATGTACAACAATATGATGTACACGGCGGTGTCACATGCTCTCGAGACGAGGACAGGGGAGAACATGGGTATCTTTCTTAGAGATCGGATATGGGCTCCGCTAGGGATGACACGGACCTACTGGACCCTGGACGACGCAATTGCTGCCGAAAAGAGTGGAGATGCAAAGCTTGCGCGGGGATATGCCTGGGATGCAGGTGCTGAGCGATATGTGGCTGAGGAATTACCCGACTTCCCTGCTCCATCCGGGGCAGGGGCAATGATCAGTAACGTCCTGGACTACGCACAGTGGCTGAAGTGCATGATGACCCGATCTCCGCCTCTCAGCGCGGCTGGGCATGCCGCTGTAGTGGCACCTCGCATAGTTATTCCGGTTCCCGGGAACAACCCCTTTAAAGGACCAAACCTGTACGCTCTGGGCTGGTTCGTGGATACATATAGGGGAGAGAGAATTATCTGGCATTCGGGGGGGTGGACGGGATTTGGATCTATGATGGCGTTTTTGCCGGATAGGCAGTGGAGCTTCGTGATGATGGGTAACACGTCGAAGACGAGTAATTACGTGCAGATGGTGCTTTATTTCAGGTTGTTGGACCAGTTGCTGGGAACACCGGAAGATGAGCGGGTCGATTGGAATGCGAGGTGGAAGAGAGTGGTGGTTGAACGACGTGAAGCCTCTGCGCGGGCCAGGGAGCGACTTTATCCATCTGTTCCTGTTAAACCAACGCCTCCGTCCTTATCACTGGACAAATACTCCGGGTGTTATTCGCATCTGGGTTATGGGGCAATGGACTTGGTTGTTAACGGAGAGGGCCTAATGGCAGACAGGACAGAACAGGAAATTGCCATGGAAGTTAAGCTGGAGCATGTATCTGGAGAATTTTGGCTGGCTTTCTTGCACGTAAAGAATAGGGATGACAGAGATGTGCAGGTTGTGAGAGCCGAGTTTTACATCTCCGCAGATGGCAAAGCGGGCAAGTTTGGTGTAGAGATGGAGCCAAGAATGGGGAGCGACAAGATTTGGTTTATACGTAGAGATGACTGAGTTTTCTTTCTAAGAAGCTAATTGTGTTCCAATTGAATATTGATGCACCCAAAAAGCTTATTCCAACATACTTCTAAAACGATGCTTAGTTAACAATGCCAGTGCCGGCCTGAGCCTTCACGTATTCGCAGATGCATGCAGCGTCGTCAAGACTAAATGGCCTGTCAGCTGTATGATCTAATCACAAGATATGGGTAAACTTACGCGTAGTCGTATGGTGGGGTGAGGGAGCCTTCCTGGGTGATGTCCGTTGGGCTGTTCTCAAAGAGGTTACCGACCGAAACAGCATTGCCAGGCTCATCGCTGTCCAGGTTGGTGGTGATGGCAAGAGCGACGTTGACGAAGCTGCTCTGCTCAACAAGGACCTGGGCACCCATGCGGGAGTTGATTCCGGAGGTTGGGCAGTCCTCGAAGCAGGAGCTGTAGATGTGTCCAGTGCCGAATCTGAGGGATGGCAGGCGGGAGTTGATGTTGGCGAAGTGGTTGTGGTGGTAGGTGACCTTGAGGAAGCCGGTATCCTCGCCTCCGTTGCTGTCGGAGTGACCGACGAGGGATCCCTTCCACTATTCAGTAGGTTAGCTGCCAGATTCTTGTTATACTGTTGGTAGGAGGGTTGGACGGACGTGGTCGTGGAACTTGGTCCATGAGACGGTGATATCGTCACTGGCGTGGGTGATATCCAAGAGACCATCGTAGAAGTCCTTGTCGCCAGTGAGGCCGTCGGTAGACAGATCCAAGTGATCAATCCAGACCTTGGTGGCGTTGTCGAGAGCAATCACATCTTTACTCTCGGGGGGGTTGTGCAGCTTCAGGTTGCGGAGAATGACGTTCGAAGCCTTCTTAATTCTAAAGCCACCACCGGTCAAGCCTGTTTATAAATTAGCAATAGTAAGCATAAATCTAAAGACGGAAACTCACCAGAGTCAGCACCAACTCCAATGACTGTCGTGTCGCTTGGGATGTCGAAAACACCGCAATCAGTCAGGATTCCATCGATCGTAATGACGCCGCCAGCCTCAACGGCAGAGCCGAGATCAGCGCACGAGGTAACGGTCGTTCCGGCACCGCTTCCACCTCCTGTTACGCCAGCACCGTAACCAACGAGTCCATCGACAGGGGCTGCGCACCCAGCTCGAGGCACAACTTTAGGGGTGGCGTATCCCAAGGCCGCTGGGAGAAGGGCCAATGCAGCGTAGTTCCTCATGTTTGCGGAGTAATGAATGTCTGAAAAATGGGTATCTTGGAAGCGATGATGGAAAACTTGCTCGAGCTGTTGAGTGTGAGTGAGTGTGATTTAAGAAATTCAATGCGGACGCTCGTCTTGATTTTATAGCTAAATCCATATCTTCTTCAATCTCTTGGAGCCTCATTCTTTTTGTATATCCGTCCTAGAATCGAGGTTTTTTCCACCTGTTAGAATGAATAGAAGATCACAGTGAGGTCTAGCGTAGGCAAGGGAAGGCAAACTGCCGCCTGCCAAGTGGAGAAGATCGGCAGATATAAAAACTTAATATCAGATAGATTAAGGGAAAGGGCTGTGTGACAATTATAATAATACGGGCGCCATGGAGAAATATGCTGCAATATAGGGCTCCAAGCTAACCCAAAGACAGATGGGGTTGAACTCGGTCGATCTTTACAAACGAACGCTGGAAAAAATCATATGGCCAGCTACGAGCACACACCGAGCACGACTAGAAACCTAGAAATTCACCGAGTTCAACATCGAAGGGCATCGATTTTTGCGGATAGCCATGGAGGTACTCAAACACTGACTGTTTAATTGGCGATGGTCCCCCTTGGTGAAGAGAGTTGTTCGAGCTTGTTCGAGCCAAGATAATTAATATAGACTGACAAGGGGGTTGTGGTAATGCAACCCCAGATTTGACCTACTCTAAATACGTGCCAATTACCCCGCGTCACCGTCATTTGTGGGGTAAGGAGGGAAGCCAAGATATGGCGCAGGCAATAAGGAAGTCTGAAACATCGCGATAGTGTTTGTTGGTAGAAGGAAGCCTGAACGTTATTGTTGGTTGATTCGGCTCATCACGTGGGCTAATCGTGGAAAAATTAATCGGAAGACGGGGCACAGTAAATGCAATGTTAAACGTCAGTCGAATTCGCATATTAGAAGATAAATTCAGCAGCGAAATCTGGTCTTGGTAGCCTCCCATTCTGATCTATTCCATCCCGTCAATCAGCTTGGAGGTCATCTCTACCGTCATCATACTCGGGCCCCTTCATACTGCCAAGCTCCTTGGGATTTTATCTCAACCGCGCCAACCTCATTCATCCTCCATCCTGGGTATATATTTGTACAGTATTTCAACTCTTTTCCCTCTGCGCATCTGATCAAGCATACCCCTGGCTGCTCTCATCGTCGCTTCCCAATAGCCATGCCTTTCTCCTCGTGGCGGCCTTAGCTGCGGCGGCTGCCGTCTCAAGGTCAATCGCACTGGCATTGTGCTTTAGCTTCCCTGGTGATTTCTCAAAGTCCATCAAGCTGGCTTTGTGCTTTAGCTTTTCTGTTGATTTCTCGATATCAATCATACTGGCTTTGTGCTTTAGCTTCTTTGGTGATTTCTGCAGCGGTGGCCTTGTCGGAGCGCTGTGGGCAGCATCACCACTCTTGGCTAACAAGTTAACCTTCGAGCCACGGCCAAAATGTCCCCAGAGACTCCGGGTGCTATGCATGGGATTTGGGTGTAGGTTGACATCATTGAAATCAGTCAGGTCGAGCCGGCCGAATAGTGGCGTGGTGTTTTCTTTCTTTTGGGGTGAAGAATTCTTGGGCGACTTCTCAGGGGGTTCCTCAGAGAACTTCTTGGGAGACTGGCCGCCGTGGAAAAGCCGAAGTGCATTTTTCTTTGCATAGGTAAGTTTGCCCAGCACCGACCATTTTCCTCGACCTTTGTCAGGCTGGGAAACTTCTTCTGCGAGTTGTGCTTTTGGTGAGGACTCGAAACCAACCCCCATCAACAGAGAGTTCGCACGGCTGCGTGGCGTGAGCGAGTCGGTTATTGCAGCATCCTTCTTCTCTGCAAAATCGGGCAATAATATATTGAAGCCTATTGGGGCTTTGTTAGTTTCAAGGCTCCAAAATTCCTTTGTTGTAAACACCCGATCTGGTTTGCTCACCTGGTCTTAGACGCCTTGGAACATACCCCTCGTCCGGATTGTCCACTTGTTCCTTGTCTTCTGCTTTATTCACCTCCGCCTTTTTCTTATTTCTGCGTAAAACACTCTGCGATCTCGCCAAGGATACCAGCTCCATGCCTCGTGGAGTCTTCGCCAATATGACCTCCAACTTCTTAATTTCCGTTTTATACCTGCTCTCCTCTTCCTTCCACTCCAGTGTCTTCTGCCAAAGCTCCATCGCCGTCTCTTCTTTCTCCTTCTTTGCCTCCTCCAGCTCCTTTATCTTCATCTTCAACTCGAAACGATTGGTATTATACCCCTCGAGCACCCGCAGGATGCATGAATTGTACTCAACAGGGACGGGATCACAACTTCCATTTGTCATCATGATCACTTTGAGTGTTTCGGCGAGCTGGTCTGCGGTTGGGTTGTACACGGCGCGGTCGAGGTCTTTCATGTGGTGGCTTAGTCCACCTTCAGTTGAATGCCAGGACGAGGAGGGTGTGTTTGTGAGGCCTGAATCCAGGAATGGGGAACCCCAAGGGGAAAATGGGTTGAACCCGACCATTTTGATGTCGACGTGAATGTTGTGGGTGATGTCGTGGTGTTCATATGCTGCTGGTGTGTATTGTTCTGGAACTTTTGGAGGTTGTTTTGGAGGTTGTGGAGGTTGTTGGTGTTGTGAGTGTTCACCCCCAGCTAACTGGGCTGTTATACACCCCATATTGCAGTGAACAATTACACGCATACTTGGTAGAGCAGGTCTGGGGATAGTTGTCAAGGTCAACTTTTGATTTCCGACAGCTATATACCACTACATATTAATTTTACGATCCGCGCTATATCTTAAGCTCCCCTAGGTTGCTCCTTCCCGATGAGGATTACCAGAAGTACGATTTAAAGTAGTCCCAAGCCCTGAGCGAAGCTTCATAGTTCCACTCAATCCAAAGTCCCTGGAGGACGCAATGCACCAGGAACTATGCCATAGCCAGGGAGCTGTCCAATCCGGCTCACTTCCTGTGAAAACCACTTCTTATTTTGTATACAACAGTTCCGTACGCCATAAAACTACAGGTGTATATTCTATTAGCAATAGAACTCTCACAGGATGCCGGCAGCTGCACATGCACAATTATGTTCAAAACCAAGCATTATCGAAGTATCTCAAGTATTCAGAGTAGTGTTGTTTGTGCTATTGGGTATATATCGACCTTCCACCACCCATGCTGTGCCATGTGGCCCTTATAAAAAATACTTCTCTCCTCTCACGATGCTGCTCTCAATGAAACGTATCCTCCGCCCTCTGCCTCCTCCCACCACGGCCCTCCAGCCTATCCGCAAACAACTCCTTCCCCGCATTCCCACCCGACTTCCCAGGGAAGAGCTCCCTACGCTCCTGTCCCGATGCCGCCAGTCCCTTGATTGAAAACCCCTCCTGGGCTGGCTGCCTCGCCGTGCCCCTGATTTTGAAGCTCGGCTGGGAATCAGCATCAGTCGCACCGGCACCGGGCTTCGTTATCCTGGACATCAGGTCTGGCTTTGCTGATAACCTGTCGCTGGCGCCATCCATGGAAGGAATCCGAAGTTTGTTTGCGAAGAGATCGGCTGCTGAATCGGCTGCATCATTTCCACCAGCTCTCGCGCCAGCTTTCCGGGGAAACAGTTCGAGCGGCTCAGATGCCGATGCCTTGAGCCTCTCTTTGATGACCTGCGCTTTACGGCGATTCGCGCCGCCATCGTTGGCACTTCGTGCACGATCAACACGCCTGCCACCAGGTCTTGCGTCCAGAATCAGGTCCCCGTCAGTATCGCGCATCGGAGACGCACTGCGATTTCTCAACCTTCCGTTACTCCTTGAGGTGATCTTCTCCGGAAATAACTCTTTCCCAACACCCGCAAACCGCACCCTTTGGCTCCGCTGGTCCCTGTAGCCAGAAGAAGTGGTGCCGGACTCGGATTCGGGGTCCCTCGAGCCTCGAGGTGGCGAAGGTTCGTCATCATACATGGTTGCGTCGAAGTCGTCACCGCGCCTGCGTGGCCCTCTCTCGTCGTAGTCCCTGCTTCTGTAGTTGTCGCGTCGAGACCGGTTCCTCCCTTCGCCTCTCCTACCACGGTCATCTCTTGGACGGCGCTCTTGGGGCTCATGGTCTGGGTTGAGGAGGTAAAATCTGCTTCGCTCTCGTGCGCCTGGTTGCTTCTTGTCGCCTTCGACAGCCAATCGGACCAACAAGCGTGTATTGGGAAAGTTGGGGAACGACTTGGCGGGGAGCATATCCAAGGTTGAGTGAGCTGCCGGGAGCTGGTCTATGGCGACGAAGGTCTGAAGAGCGGCCGATGCGGCTTCGGGTGATGAGTAGATAATGTTGGCAGAGGTGTCGTCGATCCACTCGACCCTCTCGAGAGGCTGGCCAGAGTATTCTTCGGCGAATGATTTGATGTCTTTCGTAGTGAGGTCATCCAGGCCGCGCAAGTGAATTTTGTGCGGAGTCACGGTCGTCAACTCTGAATTTGTCGGGTCGGTAGATATGGGCGCAGCGCTGAGGTCGGGGTGGAGCTCAATCTGGTTGAAATCTTGAGTGTCCTGGCAGATGTCAGCGTGTTATTCCATGGCTCGACGTCCGTCATCGGGTAGATATGGCATTTCATACATGCTCTATATCGACGTCGATATCCAAGCCCATGTCGATATCCATATCAGTCGCCATTGTGAAGGTATTATTGAGCCGTTGGCCTTGTCAGCTGCAGGTAGCCCGTGGTCGCAGGTGCTCTGGTGGTAATAACTGTGGTGAAGGTGATAGGTTTCCAAAATGTGCGTAATCAAATCATAAATGGTAATATATTTCGGTGGGTATATAATTGAGGTGTGAGAAGAGGTGGAAAGAATAGAGAGTGGTATTTATGAAGCTAGTTGTCGTTGCGGACAAGGCTGAAATACCTGGGATCCCGCGAAATACTAATGGTTTAAGCGCCACCACCCAAATCTTATCGGTGCCACATTCGATAAGCGCGCACGTCGACAACACCAAGGTTGAGCACTTCATGGATATGCAAATGAACCAAAACACAGTGGGGATGTGCTCTATCGATAATTAAAACGAAGGCATACTGAAATGAGTGATACTAAATTTTGTATTGATATTATTATATTCAACGAAGACTGCGCTGAATTATAACTTTATGTAATATTGTAGAGTCTGAGCTACTGTTTTCAGCTCGAGATGGTTGCTGCTTTATCCGGCGTCGAAACAGCCAAAATTTTCATCACGTGCTAAATATTACCGATCTGCCGCTAATTAATTATTAGAGCGACGACAATGACGTTGTAAGCGCCCTCTGATTGGGTGGCACTTTTGCTCCTTAAGGTATATTTCTATAATAGTGCCTTCCAATTACAGGTGACTATCCTTATACTAATTCCTGTAGGTCTCTTGGCCCTTGTGAATCTGTTGTCAGAATGCCAATATGTTCTTTCCTCGTTAGCGCAAGGTTGCGGCATGTTGGTTGGAGGTTCTGGCTGCGACGCACAGGCGGCTCGGGGCATGTGATGATTGGCTAGTAGTTGGGATCCATGATGCTGTACAATACGTGTCGCTATCGTGCCTGCTTCCCCGCCTCATGATTTCCTCACCATAGGCGCCTAAGACTATGATCGATATTCAAAGTTTTAGTTACCCAGCTTCAACTGGCAGCATATTCCTGCTACAGCGCTACATTGCGAGATTGTAGAGGTCTTGGAACGAACATTGAAAATGGCAGATCCTTTGAGCGCTACACTAGGCGTTGTTACGTCTGCTATTCAGTCGGCGAAGTCTCTCCACGAAACCGTCAAAAGGTTCAAAGACCGCCACAATACGTTACGTAGGCTTCAACATGAGCTTGATGATCTCATGAATATTTTGGAGTCTCTAACACAAGTGATCAATGCTGAGACGTCGGTAATGAAGCTTCTTCAAGGCCCTATTGATCGATGCACCAAAGTATGTAGCGAGTTTGAACAATCGATGAAGGAGTTCAATGCAAAATCAAAGACAGGCTTCCGAGACTGGACAAAGATGGAATTTATGAGAGGCGACATCAATGAATTTATAGACACCATTGCAGGGTATAAATCAACGATAACGGTTGGCCTAGGTACTATTACTATGTTTGTCGCCATACCTTTGTCTCCTGTTGACTATACTGACTTCTTTAATAAGGACTACTTCTAGAGTTTCCCACCAGGTTATTCAGGAGTACAATGAAATGATCCAGGATACGGTATATAACCTCGAGTTCCACTTGGAGCAAATCAATCAAAAAATGGAGAGATTTACCCCTTCAAACACGAATACCTCAGCTATTAGCATCAACCTAGATGATGAGAGAGCAGTAACTAAGCAATGCCTTTTAATCTGCGAGGACGCAAAGGCGTGTATCGAATCTCTGGCACATCGAGAATCAACCTTACTACAAGAAGCGCCTCCAAACACTATCGAGGATGATATGCGGGAGTTCAAAGCAAAGCTGCTAACTCGTCAAACTCTGGATGGAACTCGAGACAGCCTTGCGGAGACCATCGGCCGCCTTCGGGAACGCTTAGAGTCCCTTCTGAAGGAAGACCCTAATAACAGCGATGATAGAATACGCCTTCAGAACGAGATTAACATTTCGAAGCAGTCCTTAGACATATGCAAACTGGCTAGCGAAGTTTCACACCAGAAGATATACAGAATTGGAGAGGTGATTGCCGATGGTGAAAGCGATCAGGTAGTAGTAACGACTTTGGCAGATCTATTTGATGTCAAGAAAGCAGTGTCTATAGGCAATTCAGCGCAACTAATTGGCTCAATGACGGCAGAGAGTCTTCGGGATTTGACTGATAAGCGCTATAGCAGCCGGTTTGGAGCTGTACCAGCCACTAACTCCGTTCGCAATTCCAAATCACTTTCTATCAACGACACTCAAAAGAGTAAGCATTCTTTTCCGAATCAAACGGATCATGACGAGCAGGCGCCGGGACCGGAAGGAAGACGAAATAGGCCATTTCCTAATGAGATGAGAAAACGACAGGGGGAAGGCGATAACGGACGAAGGGGCTAAGGGTTAATCATAGAAAGAATAGTCATTGAAGGGCTTAAATCGAGATCGTGGCTCTGCGAATGCGTTCTTTGCTACTGCGGGTTTTCAGGTGCTTCGAGGCAAGATCAGGGAGATCCGTTAGGTGGGTTATGCAGCGTGGAACGGGTGGAAGGACAAGCGTCTGATGGTGGACGCAGCAGCTGCGAGAATGCTAGTAGGGAGGCACAGTCGGAGGAGAGAGTACTCTTTTATGAAGCTTCAAACCGGCGGCAGGCACGTGCACGCGCGTTGCCCGATTAGAGCGGCCGCTAAAACCGAAGCTCGAACACCACGATCTAGATTATGATATATGTGAATATATTTGGCAAATTTTGGCAAATAGCTAGACCAATACGGAAAATGTGACGAGGTACTTGCTGCTTTATCAGAACAAACCCAGATAAAAACTATAGAGAAGCACCCATTCTTCAAGTCGTCTGTGAGCTTCTTCGCCACTAATTGGTGGAAAGGTTGTGTCGGATGAAGATTATTAAGCCAGAGATATTCGTTACTTGCAAATTCGCAAGCGTCTAGTTAAGTGTCAGGTTCATCAGTGCCGTCTTGATATGCACTACAATAAGACGAAGTGGCCTTATAACTGACCGTTAAATCGAATAAGCTAGGCTCGCTAATGACAGTGTCCATCAAGATATAGACATCGAAATGGAATACTGTTGTGTAGGCACGGTCATGGTTGACGGCTTTGGCAAGACGGAGCATCCTTTTGTTATAGTCTGCTACAGCTGCTGCCATGACTGGAATCCGTGTAGCACTAGCACTCAATCCTATAACTCTAGGAGACCTCTCAAGGGGTGGTGCATTAATGAAGATGAATTGTCTCGCTCTAGCTTCATACATGTCGTTGACGAGCTCACGGAGCCTGGTAAAAAGAGCCGGATGAACGTCGTCGTCGTCGTCTAGATATGAGTTAACAAGATCGTTGATTCCAATCCAGATCAAAAACAAGCTACTTGAGGCGTCAAAAAAGCCTTCTTAGCTGCCATAGGTGGATAGAAAGGCATCGTTTAGCTCTCCACCAACGTCTCTACCCGAAGAACCAGCAACAATATCTCCATCGAGAGTAGCGCTGCTGAACGCAAAGTCATAGGTCCGAAATAGAGGAGAGTTGTACGTGCTTGTCATATAATGAACTCAATTTAACCCCTTAGAGCTGGTGAATTTCGTATTTCCGAACGGTTCGAGTCGGATGGCTGTGTTTTTGCGATTTCGAAGCCAATTCTAGACCACGAATCGCCACTGGTTCTGTTACAACCAGCATCATTTGCAGCACTTTAGATACCAGAACTTAAGGTCTTTTTTATCTTGCCGAAGCCGAAGTCTCTCGAATATAGTTCTCATGAAGGGAGAGAATAGGCAATTGGCAAGAACTATACGAGAAACGAGCAAGTGGAAATAAACTTCATAATTGTAGATAATTCGGCCGAATGCTCACCGTGATATTGACTGACCGTAAATAACGTGCCATTGGGAACTTTATATAAGGCGTTGCCAAAATATAGAGGGAAATAATGAAAAGAGCCACTAGCCCGGTCTCTTCGACCGGATGCTGCGACAAGATGTTAGAAGAGGATTTACGCAGTGCAGTCGAGGAGTTCCCAGAAGACCGCGATATTTTCTCATTCTCTGGGGATACTTAAATGGTCGGCCGCGGGCCGTTGACGCCTTTATATTGATTCCCACTAATCGCCATCGGGTTAATACATCCTACAGCTACAGGAGCCGTGGCTTTTCCAGGATTGACAGGACTCTATTAATCCTAGGAAAGTCTATACATTCTCATCATCACCCAATTTGTTTTCTCGCTTTCCCGGACTGTTTCCCCCGGTATCCGGACTAAGAGAGCGCCGGCTTCCCCGCATTCTCTGCCGATCATGGACCCCGGACTATTAGTAGCGGGTATATAGCACGGGGATGCGTTGATAAGAAAGCCGGTTATCAACGTGGTCGCATCACAGTGCAATGTCATCCCACGAATGGAAAGAAAACCTCACAGCTAGCGACAAGGGTTGCCTATAGATAAGATATACCCAATGGACTGCGATAATGCATCAAATCCTCATAATCCCAGTCTAATCCGAAATTGGCCTCCGCCCCTATATCTATAGTATCTCGTGCACCGATTGAGACTCCCGCCGAATCAATGCTTTGGGCACGAAATGAGAATTATACAGAATGCATCACTGGGCTATAAGCAAAATAGGAGCTCCGATTATCACTTCATGTAACGTAAATTGTTATTAAGAGCCTTATCCCCACGAGGGTTTAGCTATTGTTGATAAAGCTTTCTATCGGCTTGCGACGTGACGCCAGAAATCCCGCATCATCCAGATGTCAAAGTCTGTAATAACCTGGGAGCTGCCTGCGAGCATGATGAAGTTTGTTTGACCAGTAGGTGTCCAGTCATAGAAGTCATCGAGACCCAAAGTGTGGCCCTGGATGGTTAGCATTCATAGGAGCAAGTAGATTATCAAAAACTCACAAACTCATGTAGCCAAATATGGGGACTATCGATAGACGATAGGAAATACTCGCTCCCAACTCGTTGGCCCCAGTCCCCACCAGCACCGCCTTCCATTCCTGCTGTGAGCCAGAGAGACACGTCGTAGTGGTGGGATGCTCCTCCAGGACAGGAGTCATAGTTGTTATCTTGGTGGAAAAAACGACCACATCGGGGATCACACTCCGGAATACCGTCCTGGTCTGTCGTGGTATACACGTCGATGCCAGAGGTAGAACCTTCGAGGAGGTTCGTGTCTCTAGCGGCCCACCCAACTACACTGACGGGAATATCGTCGTAAGGCCAGCCCATGAACCCAGTGAGATGGTCAGTCCATTTCTTGACGTTTGTCTGGAGAGAGCTCGCAATGGCTGTGCGTTGGGCCTCGGTCACGGTAGCACCAGAGTCCCAACGGACACAGAAGTTAAGTTTCCTACAGCATATTAGCATTCTGCTCTATTGTTATCATAGACACATACCCTTCGCCAGCCACTATGATATCATAGCCATAGTTCTTAAACCCTAGGAGGTCTCCATTGTTATAGGTCGACTCCTGGTGATCCCATACTTCTTTGAGGGGCGTGACAAGGTTCGCAGGGGGGTCCCAGGACGACTGCCGTTTGACTTTCGAAGCAGCCCACACCTCGCCGTTGAGATCACGATGATCCGAGGCAACAACAAGGTTGCTTAGGCCGGCAAGTATAACACTTGATAGTTTCATAATGGCTTCTCTTGGTCGGAACAGTACGTTTGGTAGGAGTAGTTGAGAAACGGGGTGGAGGAATCCGATGGCTTTTAATAAACCCCCTCATCGCAAGATTAGGGAAGGGGGACTGTGAAACGAAACGGATGAATTTGTCAAGCTTTTTTTACTCTAGCCATGAAATATAATCTATGGCCGGGATAAGTTCCACTGTGGATAAACCCTCATTAAAATGGAACTGTTTCTAAGAAGCAAAGAGCGATTTGAGATGCGGGGAAGGAGATGGGGAGTTTTTCTAATTAGCGGAACAAAGTTATTTGTTCAAGATGTCCACTTTATAAAGTTTAACTGAACGTCGGGTTTCAATTAAACTTTCCCTATCGTGACCAGAAAAACTATCAGGAAGGGAAGCTTGTAACATGCGTGCAGCGATGTAACATGTCGAGGCAGTACGGCAAACGGAGTGCAGGGAACTAGACTACGATGGCATAGTAATGTAAACAAGTGTTACACTGATCATTGACCGCATTGCAAATTAGCGGCGATAGGTGGAAAATTAAATAACAGAGGATACGGCAGATAGAACCCCAGAATTGCCTTAACAGTCTGGGCTTTTGTCGCATGGCAGGGACTGATAAGATCGTAGCCCGAGACGCCAACTGACCTCTGCGAGGATGCCTCACAGAGTCCCTTGTCGCTCATGTGCCTCCTGTAACACGACGTCACTGCTGAGTAGACTATAAGACTATGAGCTTTTGGCCCAAGAAATAGTAGCTATTCTCAGCATAATCGTTCAGTTTCCTCGATTGGTGCTGGTGCGGCAGATATTTCTACTTGAGTTGTCAGATGGAATATTTCCGTGATCGGCATGTTTCACTTTGAGTTTGGTGGTGGAAACGCCATTTTCACGTGACCGCTGAGACGGCAAATCAGAGTTTCACTTGTTACCGTGATCTCCAATGATTACTCAACTCAGGGGCAGGGACAAGTGGTTTTTGAAGCATACTATAATGAATGTGATGGGATATATACAAGGTAGGGGGTTTCAATGATTTTACAGTGATCTTACGGTGATATTTTTATTTCCAGGTAATATTATTTTCACACTTGCAATTTATTTGGGAATTTTCAAATCAGCTCATTTCATTCTGAATCTTGATATATATAAAAAAGCAAACGCAAAAACAGCTGAGTCTGGATACAATACCGCGTAAAAAAACAACTCGCAGACGCAGACGCGGAGACAGCACTTGTCATAAAAGCAAAAAAGCAAAAAAACAAGAGAAGCCGCAAGACAAACGCGAGAACCAGGCACAAAGCAACCAAACCCGAGAAACACCACCACAAACCAACAAAAAAAACCAAGCACCAAGCACCAAACCCCGAAACCACCGCCACATGAAAATCACAAAACAACAAAAACAAATCCAGACTCAGCACCCAACCCCCACCCCAACCTACGCCCCCCCCCCCTTCCTCTGCAAACTCGTCGCCATCCTCCCCGGATCCTTCCTCCTCCTCTCATCAATCCCCGTCACCTCCCTCAACCCGCGATTCCACGTCATCCGACACGCCTGCGCCCCGCGATCAACCCCATGATCAGCAAGCAGCCGCTCCTTGACCACAGTCCACAGCGCCGTGTCGTACACCTGCTCGCGCGTCCCGGCGGCGACAGAGGCGAAGTGCGCCGTCATCACGGCGATGAGGGAGGTTTTGTCGTGGGTCGACCAGGTGCCTGCGCGGGCGCGGGCGTGGGGGCGGGCGGCGGAGGGGGGGGAGGTGTCGGTGTCGGTGTCTGAGGAGTCGGAATCGGAGGAGGAGGAGGAGGGGAAGGCAGAGGCGTCGGACTCGGTGTCGCTTGGTGGCGGGGTCGACTCGCGCTCGGAACGCGGAGTCTCGGAAGCGACGACGGCGTCTGACGCCGCGGCGGGGTCAGCTGCTTCGACAGGCCCAGAGACCGCAGCGACGGGAGCCGGGGCAGAGGACGCGGCGCGGTCGAGCTGCGCGCTCCGTGAGTTCCACGACGAGCGACCGCCAGCCGGAGCAACAGAAGCCAGAGCAACAGAAGCCGGAGCAGAAGCAGAAGGACGAGGCAACTCGGGCCCCGAGCCAGCGGGAACCGCGAGCGCCGGACGGGAAGAAGACGGGCCAGGACGAGAGCCGGAACGAGAGCCGCCGGAGGGAGCAGAGGCGCGACGACGGATGCTGCTAGTGCCAGCGGAGGGAGGGGGCCGAGACAGACCGGCAGAGGAGACGCGACGGCGCTTTCTCGCGCTCGCGCGAGCGAGGGCTAGGCCGTCGCGCACATCCTCGTCGTCATCGTCGTCGGTGAATCCCCTCTTGCCGGCTGGAGACCCAGACAGCACTCCACCAGCACCAGCACGGGAAGCAGCGCCGACATCGGCCGCGGGAGCGCGCTCAGCATGGTGCCCCTGATCGGCAGCCGTGCGCGCGCTTCGGCCCGCGTTGCGGCCCTTGCGCTCGAAGGCGTCGGCTGCGCGGTGGAAGGAGGCGAGGTCGGGGGTGCGGACGGAGCGGGCGAAGTGGGTCGCGATGTAGGCCTTGAGGGCCGCGACCTGGGCGTCGCGCGCTGCGACGGTGGAGCGGAGGGAGGAGACCTCGGTTTCCAGACGGTCGGCGCGGGCTTGGTGGTGCTTGGTGGAGGCGTGGGAGGTGCGGAGGCTGGGGGGGGGGGGTTAGTGGTGGGGATGTGAGAGGGGCGGGGGGGGCTTACAGGTTGATTAACTTCTCTCTCACACTGGGGGTAGCTGGTCTTGTCGACATCCTTTCGGAATGGATGCCGAGGAGCTCGGGGGAGGGAAGTCGATGGTGGGTTTTTGGCGATTGACCCACGGAGGGGAAAAGCCGAGAGGGAGGAAGTGTGCCGTTGGCGATTGGGACGCGGCGGAAGTGAGAACAGGCTGTGATAATTGAATTGCCACAGGGGAAACGGTGAGTGATCGGATTGGGAAAGTAGGTGATTGAGATTCGAATGCGTGAGAAATAATTGAAGAAATCGAGTATATGACCGGAATCGAAGCTGGGAAGAGGGAAAAGAAGAAGGAGAACCGGAAACCCTTACTGTAGGGCCTCGAGGCCGAATATATATATTCACTCATTACTTACAGCTTCCTATTGTGGCCCCGCGTCCAACGCCGAGAGGCTTTTGATATTATCATTGTGATAATTGCGGCTATTGGCGCACGCGCGGCTGGTAAGCGGGGACAATGGGCAGAGACAATGGGAGGGGAGCTGCGCTTAGCGGGATGGCTGGGGGAAAAGGGGGGAATAAGCGGTCTTGTGACGGCTTAGGGGTAGGCGAAGATGGGTGTCAATTGGCACTCTGTGAGACGATAATAGGAGATGCTGGATATCAATAGGAAAGTTGGGGGTTGTTGGATAGAGTAATTGCGGGTTTTGATACGAAATAATACTTACCTCTTAGCTAGCATCTGAACAATAGGAAAATACCACAAACGCAAGACGGTACTGGGGGTAGCTCGACATCAATAGAAAAAAGGGGTATTGTTGGATAGATTAATTGAGATTTTTGACACGAAGTAATAGTATAGTTACCTCTTAGCTAGCGTATGAACAATAGGAAAATGCCACAAAGTGAAGAAACCAGACGCAGACTTGGAAGGAAATGAGGCTCTGATGGGAGGAAATCATCAATTGACGTTGAAATGCACGTGATTCGTCACGGGATCACGGGTACCTGAATGAACTCACCCATCCATATCGTATCTTGACCAAGGAAAAAAACACGAAGAACCGTTGTCTGTCGCACCCACAAATAGAACCCCCCCCCCGGTGATCCTGCGACGTCATCACATATGCTTTACCTGCTTGTAGCATTGCGATAATTGAAAAAACTCCGTAAATGGCGCAGTTGGATCGACACTATATGAAAAATAAATGAAAAGAAGCCCCGAAAGAAGGAGAGGGAAGAAAGTCCTCAAGTCCCGACGGCACAACACCGGCCACACCCATACATCTCCAATCTGTCTGCCCTGACTAAGCAGAGACAGATAGAGATAGGTCTCTCGATCTCTGGCGCTGATTGATTTTCAAACGGCACAACCGGCCGGGACGACCCGTGGGGCTATTTGGGCGAGTGAGGGGGAGGGAGGGAGGGAGGGAAGTCAATTTGAAGGTTTGGGGGTGGGTATGGTGGTGGGTGGGAGGGACGGATGGGGGTTGGTTGGAGATAATAAATCACGACGCTGCGGTGACCCCACCTTTGCGTTGGGCAGGGGGAGGGGGGGGTGTGTGTGAGTTGGGGAGTACGTACAGAAAGTAGGGACTCGGAGGGAGTACCTTGGTGGGTGTGTTTCTTGTCAATTTGGGTGAGGGAGGGTGTTGTACAGTACCTTGGTGTCCTGTCGCCCTTTTTTTTCCGTTGTGGCCGTTATTTGGGGGTTTGGCGTGAGTGTGAGTGTGAGTGTGAGAGGTGAGGAGGGTGATTGGAGGTGTCGGGTACCTTGCGGAGTACAAGAGTCCGGGCGCGGTTGTTGTGTGTAATTGTAGGTATATGAGCATGTACCTGAGCATGTATATGAGCATGTATTTTAGAATGTCTTACCACACAGTGGGGGTGCGTGGAACGCATGTGCGTGCGATGGGGTAATGGCGTCGCCTTATCTCGTCATGGATGGATGCACGCACTTTACTGTGGGAGGAGGTGGGAGGAGGTGGGAGGAGGCAGGGTGAGTCTGGTATAAAGGTGCAGTGCAGTGCAGTGCAGTGCAGTGGAGTGCGACGAGTTGTCTTTGGATGCTGTGCGGGCGGGTGGGAGGAAGGGGGTAGAGTTATGAAAGGAGGGAACTAACTACACCGACTGACTGGCTGCCTGACTGCCTAACTGACCGACGGACTTGATTACGGATACCGGAAAAGGGACTGCACATCGGATACAGGACCGGAAAAGACTCGGCACACTATGTACTGCCTCAACCCACGCACATCAACCCAGGTCAACCGTCAACCGACGTCGGGGATTTTCAGCCGGTAGTGGTAGTGGTATGTATGTAGTGGTGGAACTGACTGTGCGTGCTGTATATGAGCAGCGCTTGTCCTGTGCGGAACGTGCAGCCAGCCGGGTACTGTTCTTGCTGCACTTATAGCAGTATAGTAGAGTAGAGCGGAATTGAGCAGAGTAGATGCCATGTAGATGATGGACTCATCACGGTACCCCCTGTACAGAGAATTTCATCATACGTACAGTCAAATTTGTTACGCTGCCCAAGGATCCATCCATCCATCCATCCATCCCTCTCATCCCTCTCATCCCGCGCCAGAAGGTACCACTAACACATACTATAGTAAAAAGGCAGACACATCTGCACGGGCTGACCCGACCGTCCCTTACCCGTCCCTGACCGTCCCTTGCCGCCGCCCCACGTCGCTGTCTTGTCTCCCCCGTCGCCCCGTCCCTCGGGCCCCCAACCCCAACCCCATTCTCATCCCCATCCCATCCCATCGCATCCCATCCCCCATCCACTTTTGTTGTCCACCCTCCGTCCGAGATCCATCCACCGCCCACCGCCCACCGCCCATCATCCACCAGACTGCAGATTATTTGTATACTGGCTAGTACTGGCTAGTACTGTAAACTAGAAGTAAAGCACTATGAAATTCCTAAGCGGCCGACAGCGGTGGTCGCCGTGATTGGCCAGATGAGACACAGTGACGTGCACCCCGTGTATCCCACCCACCAAATTTGTATGTGATGGTACTTCACGCCACGGTAACTTGTGTCATGTCTTCATCAGCATTTTTATCTGTACGTACCTTTCTGTTGTACTACTCCACACCCCCCTTTTCCTATTCACACGCCCACACCAGATCCCACTCGATCCTCCCACGTTTTCTCTTCCCAGCACGCCCAAATACCCATCGCCATACCAGCAAATACCAGCAGATACCAACCAGATACCCCTGCTCCTCCTGCAACCCCCTCCCACTCTCTCCCACTCTCTCCCACTCTCTCCCACTCCCTCCCACTCCCTCCCTCTCCTCCCACAGACCGTACAACGGGGAAATCTCCAAAGCACAAAAAGCACCCAACTCACCCTGTCGCTCACGCCATTCTAAAATTTAGCCTCCCACTCCTCTCACCCCACGCTTCATTTACCAATTTGGCCCATTTTTCCACTCTGCACACCCCCCTCCGCCCCTTCCCCCCTCCCCCCATCCTTCCCCCATTCTCAATATTCTCCCCATTCTCTCTCTCCCTCCTCCTCCTCAACCACCCCCCCCCCCCCCCCTCCCACTACCCACCACAACTTCCCCCCCCCATACCCCCCCCCCCCATCCTAACTAAAAATCCACAAAAAAAAAGACCCAGTAGGTTTGGGTTTGCCCACCGTGTACAGTAAGTAAAAAGTATACACTATACACATTTTTCAACCCCTCGGCCCTCACTGTCAAAGCAAAGTCTCTTTTTCCTACCCTTCCATCCATCCCTCCGCCTCCGTCTCATGTTGGCCTCATCACGTCGTCTCTCGCTCCTCCTTACCGCCTCGTGCCCTCGTTCTTCCCTCTCACCCCTTCTCACATCCCTCTCTTCTCACCCCATCCCTTCCCATCCTTGAGGCCCACTTCGCCCCGGCTGGCCGCGACGCACTCTCTGTACACTACCCATTCGTCCCGCCGTCTCTTCCCGAGCGTTTTATACCTTAATAGACGGTCCGCCCTGATATCCCGCTTTACACAACCAAACTCCACAAAACTCCACCACCGCCACCCATCTCGCTCTCTCACTCACAGGCACATATATATATATGTATATACAACTCTCGCCCACCCAGAGAATATATATATGTACGTGCGTATGTGTCGTCACCCGGAACTAGCTTCTCTCTCCGCCTGCAAGCTCGTGGACGTTCACCGGTGGTGCTGGTTATCATTGTACGCCCGCCGTATCTGATATCTCCCTTATCTTTCGGCACGTCCACCCTCAAAGATACGGACGGACATCCCATTTCGAGCACACGGCACACACATATACGCCGTACTCCCCCCAGCTTGTTCCCCCGGAATGAACCAAAAATAACTACAATATCTCACCGCCGCTGTTTTATATCCATATGGACCATCAAATCGGGCTCTGGAGCCATAGAATCGGTTTGTCGAAGCAACTCTTCCACGACTCATAATGTCATCCCACCCGCCAAGCCCCATCCGGCGGCCCCAATCCACCACCACCAGCAGCCGCGACGAAGAATCTCCCCTCCCCCAAGGGCAGTGCCGCTACCTCCTCCTGCACCCCGAAGTCCGCGGCCAACGCTGCGCCTGCGTCGGCTTCTCGCTCAACAAATCCACCCCCGGCAGCTCCTGCAACTGCGGCCACCTCGCCGTCTACCACCTCCACACCCCCACCACCTCGGCCCTCGCCTCGACCGAAGAGCTCTCCACCATGCGCGCGCGCATCTCCCTGCTCGAGACCCTGCTCGAGCGCGAGCGCGAAGCCAAGAACCACCTCACCGTCCGCGTCTCCGCCCTCGAAGAACACAACGAGAAGGGCCGCTTCGACGCCGATGCCGAAATCAGAAACGTGTACCGCGGCATCGAGGGCCTGTGGCGGCACTTTGGCACGCTGGATAGACGGACCCGCTACCACGACGACTGCATAGATGCGCTCATGGACACCAGCCACGCTACCCAGGACGACATCCGCTCCGTCCAGACCCGCCTCATCGATCTGGACGACGCATCCATGATCCTCGAGGACCGCGTCGACGGGCTCTCCTCCATCCCGCGCCGCATCGAAGACGCCATCTCCCGCCGCCCCTCTACCACACCCCCCAGGCGGCACTCCGCCACCCCTCCCCAGCACCCCCACTCCCGCCGCTCACGCTCCTCGCAAGCCTCCTCCCAGCGCTCCACCCGCGCAAAAGCATGGACCGTCCACATCTCCCTGATGCCAACAGCCTCGCAACCCTTCCCCTTCGAAAAAGACACCATGGCCTACAAGCGCGTCCTCTCGCGCGGCCTGCACCGCGTCGTCGCCGTCCCCGGCCCCGACAGCACCTCCTTCGTCACGGCCACCTCGGCCGAGTTCGCGAGCCTCCTCAAAGGCCGCCCCTGGATGCCTCTCGTCGCCAAGATCTGCGACGCCGAGCACGTCACGGGCCTGCCCATGCTGCGCCAGCTGCCGCGCAACATGATCGACAGCTCGCTCTACGACCTCGACTTCCTGACCGCGCACTGCGCGACCCTCGACCACAACGGCAACATCCTCGACCTCTACATCGGGATGTGCACAGACTCCTTCTCGTGGTCCGAACTCGCCGCCTCCCCCGTCTACCTCCCGGGCCTCGAGGCGTGCTGGGCCTTCGACCCGTTCCTCGACGGCGCGGCGTCGACGCACCAGCAGCAGCTGCACCGGGATAGCGAGGAGCCGGTTGATAGCAGCGTCGTCGATGACCTTAAGGCCGAGGACAGGCATTCGGCGGGGGACCTGCTGCGCGCGTGGTCGCCGCCGGCGACGAGGCTGAAGCGCTCCGCGACGGGGATTACGAGGACGAGCAGCTTTGGGTCCACGGATAGTGCGGTGAGTGCGAGTAAGAAGAGTAAGATTGGGCATGCGGCGTGTGCGATGCCCGGGGTGGAGGTTAGGGATTGGAGGGCTGAGGCGGTGAGGGGGGTTTGAAGTTTGGGATGTGTGTTTTTGGGGTTTTGGGGGTGATAGATGATGGGGGTGTTGTGTTTAGATGGGCGTTGTTGGGGGGGTGTCTTTGATGAGATGCCCTGGGTGTGTTTTTTTTTTGGGATGAGGTTGGGATTAGATGGCGATTAGGGATGGTAGAGATGATGGGGGCGTTTTTTTTTTGGGGGGGGGGGTTGCGAAGATTTTTATCGATATCTACATTGTCAGCGGAATGGATTCTATACTCTTGTCTGCGATCTGGATAGAGCTTTTTAGATACAAAGTATATCCTATTTGTTTCTCGTGATCTTATCTCTGCTTTACTTTGAATGATACACCTAGTTAGCGATGTAGAATCTACACTCATATCTACGCTGGTAATCCTGTACATCCATCACTATCCCATCCCGTGATATCCCTCTCTCACCTCCTTTCCTTGCATCTCTACCTAGTCCCTCTAGTGATTGACATACCTCACCTTTCCCCCTACTGCGAACGCTCAGCAACCCCCCCCTCTCTCCCCCGGCGCCCCCATCTTCCCCCAACTACCTCCCCACTCCACCTCCACCTCCACGTCCCCCCTTCTCCCTCCACCTCCCTCCGCCCCAACCATCCCCCCCTCTCCCAGCCCTTGCGTTTCGTCCGTCCCACCCCCAAACCCGCTCGCGTGTACATCATCAACCCCCCCGTCCATCTATAGGATACCCGCGTGCATCCGTGCGTGCGTGCGCTGGGTAGGAGAGATGCATAGTAGTCCGCACAAACCCCTTAGCGAGGCTGGAGGGTGAGCACGTCAGGACATGGGGGGGGGGGAAGGTGTGCTGTGTGCATATATCGGGTGTTTGTGTGATATAGATGTGCTGGATCGGGATGGGTTCCCGGCGCGGGACGGTGAGGAGAAGGGAGAGGGATGTCTTGGAGATAAGGCTGTGGAACTGGGTAAAAGATTTGGGGTGGGGGGAAACTGACTGTGGTGTATGTAGGAATTTGTTTGTTTTGGAATACTTTGACTTGTGAGAAAGTTGAGATGGGATTGTTGGGCCTCAAATCATTCTGGTGAGTGAGTGGATACGGTACCTTGGAATAAGGAATAAGGACTGCGGGTTTGTGTCCTTATAGAGGTTATACTGCAGTCTTATTGCTGTCTCCTGCTCGAACAGGTTTGTATCGAGGATGGGACATATCCCCTGCATGTGCATGGCAGACGGAAGCTGCGGCGAGCGGATATGGTATCTTGAAATAAGAATTTCTTGGCCCGTTCTTCGTATGTCTAGCCCTGTCGGTGTTCTTGAAGAGGTAATATAGCTCCTCTTCGCCACTCCCCTAAACAGCTCCTCTGCTCGAATCGGCCCACACCGGTCAAGGGATACATCGCCCGCACCTGCATGATCACGGAAGAAGCCAACAAGTCACATATCACAATCACGGCAATCACCATCACACACACCACAAGAAGAGATAACAGAACGAGCTCATCATGCGTGACCAATACCCTGCCATATGCTACTGAAGTACACAGACCGCTGAATCCGGCACGCACCCAGCTCAGTCATTGCGCCTCACTCACAACCCAGCCCGAAAAGTAGCTACGAGAAAAATTTAAGCAGCGGTGATGGCGGCGCGTTGGCGGGCCCCACGCTGTCTCGAGCTCAAGTGCAACACCTCGCGTCCCTCGACGGCCTCTCCCTTGGCCACAACCTCCTCGCTCTCGGTAAGGATCAACTCGATGTGGCAGGGGTTCGACATGTATGGGTTGATCTAGAGGTAAGTCAGTCATTTTGTTCGGATCGATGCTGCCATATAGATGGGTGCTACTTACGCGACCGTGTGCACGGTATGTGCGGCGGCGCTGCTTTGGTGCCTGGTTGACCTGGATGTGCTTTACGACAAGGTTACCGGTATCGAGGCCCTTGGTATCGGCGTTGGCCTCGGCGTTCTTGAGGAGACCGAGAAGGAACTCAGCCGACTTAACAGGCCAGCGAGCGCGGGTGACACCGAAGGCCTTGCCTATATCATCACATCAGTCGCCATTACCAAAATTTCCCGCGAGCACAAAATCTCTGCGCCACGAAGCGGGGGATAAAATATAACGTACCCTGGGCGGCGCGACCGGTTCCGCCGGCGAACCTCCTCATGGCAACAGCCTCCTTGTGCTCCTGGACGTTCTCGAGGAACTTCACGGCACGCTCGAGCTTCCAGCCATTGATGGCCTGGGCGGTCTCGCGGGTGTTCTTGAAGGACACACGGAGGTATGCTCCGCGCGCGCGAGCCGACTTCGCCGGGTGGATTTCGGTGGCTGCGTATCGAACCTGTAGTGACGAGAGTGGTCAGCGTGTGTTCGTTGTGAATCATCTCAATTGCCCATCCGCCTGTCTTCTTTCTCGCCCATTTTGTCCTTTCTTCCTTTTCCTCCCGCCATGGGACGGATTGTCGAGATGGGGGGAGTTGCGTGTGGCATAGAGGATTCTCTGGGGATTGAAGGCAGTCGGATTCGGAATGGAATGGGCTTACCATCGTGTCGTCGTTGGGCGATGGGTCGTTACTGGTGGTTTCTTGATAGTCGTCGTCGTCTTCTCACTCGAAAGTTTTGGTTGTTAGGGTTTGTGGGCTGCGCTAGAGTAGAATAAGCGATTGATTGATGCCTGGGGCAGCCAATATTTTTCCAGTCAGGCCACGCTCTTGAATGCAGGGCTAGACTAAGTCGGGAATAGGCGAATATCACAAGTACTCGACTACTCATGCCAAGAGTCTGATCTCATCGGTCTATTCTGAGTGGAACGGCAATTACTACGAACGGAAAATGGAACTTCTACCTTAAGACGGCTTTAGCCACTATATTATGGACTAAGATTATCAGTTGAGCCTTTACTATACTCATAAGTCGAAGAAAAAAATAAGAACCCCAGCAGTGAAATCCAGAGGTCAATTTTGCGTACACTGTCCTCTGACATTGTGGCCAGGCCGTACAAGTACAAAACGCTTCAACAATGAACATTGATTCCCATTATATTTCCTATTTGACTAATCTTTGGTTTGCAATTCTTCAGTTACTACAGAATCGATGATTGATGTTGCCAGTAGTTGCCGGAACGGATAATCTAATTCCCTCAGCCTGCCTGCCTATCCCTCATACCATCTATGCTTACTCAGTTCGTGCCGCTGACCGCTAACCTAAGAATGCTGCGTTAGTTGGAACTTAATCATCGGGAACATATCTACTTACTTCATCAAATGATCCATGAATGTCTGCAAAGAGACGTCGTCGGTGAAAATCGTCTGCGCGTTTGTTGCGCCAACCCCGCCATATGAACCAGTCGTATGGGTCGTTGAGGGGTTAAGCTTGGAGAGGAGGAATCTAGCCTGGGAGCCTCCAGCGTCGCAAACAATGAAACGGGGAAGGGGGAATCGATCGGTGATCAGCTCCCTTGCATCTTCCTTCGGCTCTTCCAAGAGAGTTGCGAAGTTCTCGTAACCTTCTTGATCCTGGTAACCAGCTTTCCTCCACTCTGCAATCGTCTCTCCGTGGAAGATGAGAATGTGGAAAAAGGTATCGAGGAGGAGAATGTGTGTTGGCTGGATCGAGGTAGAATCAAGCAAAACCGGCTGGCTACCCTCCTGATCAAAGGTGTACGAGTCGAGAGTAGGCTGAATCATAATTAAGGAGTTGCTGACATCTTCTTGGTTCAGAACGTGCCTGTAAAAGGCAGTCTCGTCGGGCGAATTGTTGAATACCTGCAGGAACTGACTCCTGCGAAGATGGAACATGAACTGTGGGTATAGGGTGAAGTTCTTTTCCAGTCGGAAAGATGACGGATCATCCTTCCGGTAATCCGCAAATCTAGAGCATAGGCGTATCAACATCCTATCGACCCATCTCAGTACGTCGGGTCCGTCGTCCACTTCCGCCTTGAAGACAGCAATACGCGACATTAAGACAGCAGCAGTCTCCTGATCGAAGGATTGCGCAATAGCCGGGTCGCCGGCAGGGCCACTCAGATTTCGCGCCACTGTAGTCACCCTCAAGTGGAACTGGCCTGACGAATGCTGATAGTATGTAAGGAATTGCAACATCCCCTTCTGTGGCGTTTGCTGGTGTTGAGCGGGGCCTCCCTGACTAGCAATTTCGAAGTAGATACCGTAACTGGAGCTCGGATCTATGCTGCACATCTTCCAGGAGCATGTGTTTCCAATACCACATTCCGTCTCGCCGACTGACGTAGACTTTTTGTTCATGGAAACTGCATGCCCAATCAGACCAGTCACCTTCAGTTCCTTTGTCGTCAGGACTTCAAGGGACGCGTTGAAGCCCATCAAAAGGTTGTCGTTTGCATCCTTTTCAAACACCCGAACGAAGGACTGTTTGAACATAGACGACGTAAAGCTGTCAGTCAAAATCATATATCCACCAGTTGAATTTGCGAGCCCCTTCATTTCAAGCAATCCAACTTGATCCAAACAACCCGCGAAGATGTCGATGACATGGCCGTTATGTGCAGTACGTTTGGCTAAGTTATCATAAAACTGGAAAAATTAGCCCGTGGACTCGAGAAGATTGGAGCAGCTTTTTACCTTCAATGCCTTCTTGTAATATTTGATTTGGTCCCTGTCAATATCGTGGTGAGATCGGATTGGCTCTCTCAGCTCTGGCCCGACCACCAGTCCTGGGCCTTCAGTTGCTGGTCCACCGGCGAAAAGCATAATTCGTCCTCCTGCATTTTGGAACGATGATTCCATAAGGCCCACAGCTACGCTCAGGGCCACACCCGTGCACCTCAGATTCCTCCGGTCGCTGGACACTGGCCATGGATCTTTCTGCAATTGCTCGAGCGCCTTAACAAGCTGGAATTCGCATTGCTGGACAGGTTGGAGGAATCGCGAGGCTGGCCCCATTGGCGCAGGCCTACCAGGTTGCTGCGGCTGTTGCATTGCGGGCCTGAGTCCCGCAGAAGACAACCCTAGCATGTCTTGTACCTGCTTTGCCGAATAGTCCTTGCTTCCTCGGAAAACGTATGACTTAGCGCACTCTGTGTACCCGATCTCATGTACTTGGGCCTAGTAGCTATTAGATGGCGGTAGTTTGTAGAGGGGAGCTAAATACATACCATCGTCCCGTACGTAATGAGGCCCACCAAGGCATTCTCTGGCAAAAGGCTGAGACTCATGATAAGGCTCTCTTTCAGCGCGGAAAGACTGTCCTCTTCCTGGCAGGTGTCCACAACGTATAGGAAAACTGGAGGGCTTGGGGCGGGTCGGGAGAGTCGGTATTCAATGGTGGTGTTCGTAAGATGCAACTCCGGGGGAATGGCATTTTGGGTGATATCCTTATAGTGTGGTGGGAGGGCGTTGCGTGAGAGGCAGAATGGACAGATCCAAAGACGCGCTCGAACATCAACTTGACTATTTAATCGGTTAACTACGGTTCGAAAATGGATTATGAAGATTGGCTCACCAGAAAGGATTAAGAACAGCTCTGCAAGGAGGCTTGCATGTAACAGGCTCAAATTGGAGGAGAGGAGTATCTGGCTTCTCCTTCAGAGGGGTATACAATGCGCCTATGGGGACAACGAGTCTTGAAGCTTCCTATTTCTTGTCAAATCCCCGGCCATGACCATTTGAAATATTCACTTACCATGCGCGAGCTGGGGAAAACATTCCAACTCAGACGGATCCCGTCCCGGTCCTCCATCTCTCCCCATTGCTCTTTCAATGCCTCATGATCCATTTTGGCTTTTGTGCACAGCTCTCCCTCTGTATCGGAAGGCCTTGTCCAAGGGAAGCCCTAATAGTAGAGTTGACTAGAAAATATGACGCGACGAGGTATAGGAGTTGCAGTGCACCCGGTGCCAAGTTGGTTCCTTGGGAGGAAGTTGTTGTTACGTGGGGATAGATATGCGTCGTTCACCAGAATGACAGCTTGCCCGCAAGTTTACGCAAGGGCCAGATCTGGCTTGGTGGTCGAATGAGGCGCTATGACATAAATAGCTTAGCTTCGGACGTATCCATTCCTCGGCTGTGCACGGTCACAGCTATTTAACTTCCATTTGAATTTTCCTTTCCTTTCTCTTCTTTCTAAACTAACGCCAGCTACAAAAACATTACTTAACGGCAGCCTTGTTGTCACAGTCGACGAGGTTGTTTTCGCGCTGTGCGGAGAGCATTTTATTACCCGTTGCTGGGCGCCTAGCTTTGAGAAGTCGTTTCGACCTCCTTGAAAATATGGGAATCAGCTGAGGTTACATACACAATCACATTGGATTATGGCACTTTTCTTCTCCTTAGATTATTGAAGAATCCATAGCTCTATATACATGAATGGAATATATATATTTTATACGAAACTGCGTGTTGATGTTGTTTGGTGGATGTAACTTGTTGATATTTCGGTTTCACTGAGATTACGTGATGCCGTAACATCATTTACTTTTCATCATTCACGACTGGCGGACTCCCAGTAGATTCCCTCAACACGTTCTAGGTTCTTATCATAGAAATTTAACCTTTTTTTATTTTTTTATCTGTGGCTATGGTAACTGGTAACTAACGGAGTGCTACTTTTGTAGCCAAGTGGAAGTTATGTAGTCAGCCATTCTCATGTTTCCACTCATCGAATACATGGTTTGCAGATTAAATGCGGCATCTAAAACCAGGTCTTCCTTGGTTTCCGAGGTCCGAGCCTCGTCAAGTATCTCTTGATAGTATGGCAAGGCAAGATGTGAGAGGCCGACCATCTGATACGTTCTCGCAACGTTGTAGCTCGCTTCTTGGCGTTCTTCTACTTTATCTGAGGCTCTGCGAGACTTGTAATAATCAAGAAGGAAGGTCATTCCTTGCATTATCTGGAATTGCCGATTTTCTGACTGGCGCTTCAAGCCATGATGAACATAGCCAAGGCCTATACTGAGCTTTATCATGGGGTTTTCAGGGTCCAAGGCGTAAGCCCTGAAGAAATAATCTAGCCTCGTTAGTACGAATGAAGCTTCCTTATGCTGGTTGCTATAAACTTACTGAGAGCATACGCGTAACTCGTCCCAGTGTATAAAATATGGCCATACACCATGAGCAGTGCGATGTCCATGTCTTTATTGACTATCAAACGGCCGGATTCGTCCTGGGCCGAGTAGGAGCCCTTCTCAGAAAAGAATTTCCGCCGTGCATCGTCATTGACGAGTCCGTAGTCCATAGCTTTAATTTGCCTGAGCATATACTTTTGTGTCGGCCCAGAGCTGTACCAGGATATCGGTGACTGGCATAGTCTCGTCAATGCGGCGAACATTCTGTACGTATCGGTCGTAAACTGATAATCCTTCATGAAGTACCTGCATGCCGTTACGCAGGTTTCCTCATCATTTGCAAGAACCGCACAAGCTTTGGCTAACGTCAGCAAAGGGATTTGAAGAGCCAGGGGAAAGTTGCATACCACACCAACAAACGTGGATTAAAAACATGTCTTCCCTCGAGTGATAGAATACGACTGCATCTTTTGCTGCCTCACAAATCTCATATGCCTCTTGGTGCTTACCATATCTTACAAGACAAAGAGCGTAGTCAAGAAATATGTCAAGCCAAGCCGAAAAAGGTATGCCTCGATAATTCTCTGGTATCTCCACTGCCACATTATTCCTGCTGTCGACGTCTGCTCCAAGTTCTAGATGCTGTTAGGATGTAACATTCCCACTTTCGGACTGCAACTTACTGAACGAGATCCGATTAGCCATCTCGGCAAGATCTGCATCTAGGGGTGTTGCTCCTGTCTGAGGCTGTCCACGGGCTGGGCCGACCGTATAACCCAGGAATCGAACATATTTGTCCCAGGGGTAAAATGTCTTGAAGCCCCTGAAATCGTCAATAAGGTCTGCAGCTGCCTCCATCCACGCAAGCGTCGAATCCTCGTCGCCAGCGCGCATGGCATCTCTCTGCATTCGCATTACGGCATACTGTTCCTGTAGTCGGTCTGAAGCTGCCTGTTCTTGTCTTTGTCGTTCCTCTAAGTTGACCAGCCGCTTAGGTTTGTAGTAAGATCTGGAGCGAGTCACAGTCGGCATTAGAGTATCGTTATCCTGTGTTACATCCTGCAATGACTTTTGTTGTTTCGTTTTCGAGTTCTGCAATCGCCTAAGATTCATGATCTCGTTGACGTAGATGAAAGCTTGTTCCTGCTCGTTGAGTTCCTCGTACAGTTTGGCTAGGTGTACGCGGGCATCAATGTTGTCTTGATCCAGAGTAATGGCTTGCTGAAAGCTCTCCTCAGCTTCCCTATTTCGCTTTCCGTTCAAGTAGCACTTGCCCATCTGCAAATAAAGACTTGCATCTTCTTGACTCGAAACGGCTCTCAACGCTCGATAAAATACAAGAGCTTCTTCAGGGAGACCTGCTTGATAGAGACTATCAGCGGACTCGTGAAAAAGATCTGGATAGTCAAGCACTCGGTCCGCAAAGTATTCGTTCTCTGGACCAAGCCAGTGAAGATGAGACTATTATAGTTAGTTTGAGAGTTTCCATCGTTATTAGAAGAGACATACAAGTGCTTCGGCATGGAAACCTAATCTGAGGCGGTATAGCCCGAGTTTCACACGAAGTTCCATGGGAAGACCATCACCATACTGGTGCAGGCCGTATTTCCCCTGACAGAAACTAGGGTGCAATATTCTTCGAGTATCATCGGAGTCCCATTCGCGGTCATCGTCCAGTACATCATCCCAGAACAACTCGGACTCGCGACCTAATATCCACCGTGATAGTGATTTAAGCTCCTTGACTGCATCGGCATATTGACCGAGGTAGGCATGCAACTCAACGTAGATATTAACATCTGACCAGGTAAATTTCTCGCCAGGCTGGCTATCCGAGATTCTGTAGAAGTCGATCGCTTTACTGTAAAGATCCAAGGCGGCTTTGACATTATCTTTATCAATATACGCCTCGGAGATGAGCCTCAGAATGCTGGTGTCGTGCGGTCTTTGCTTCAGAATGTGCTTATACTCAACGATGGCAGCGCTGGTACTTCCCATTTCGCGCAACACTTCTGCTTTGCCACATCGGGCCTCAAAGTCATTCTTCGGGTTTGCGCGAATGGCGGACGAGAAACAGAACTTGGCCGAAGGGAGATTTTTGCTCCTATGATCCCCTGTCTCTTCCAGGGCAAATCTGGCAGCATTTAGCCACTGAGATGCATCCTTTGGCCTCAGATGCGCTGCATATATGAGGGCCAACAGAGTTTTATCTATATCCCCCAACTCTCTGAATATCGACGCCAACAGCGTCCACGCCTCATGAGTCTCGGCATTGATTCGAATAACTTCTTCTACAAGCAACTTTGCTTCTTCATAGTTTTCTTCAATGAACGCTTGAGATGCCCTACCCATGCGGGCTCGAATGTCGCCAGTGGGGACCGCTGCTTTGCGTGGGCCTCTGGTAATAACACGTCCCTTGATGTCGCGCCCTTTCCGTCGCGTGCGCGTTTCATCCGGGCTCTCTTCATCCTCGTCATCACTTTCATCCCTTTGTTCTCGTCTAAACTTGCGAACAGAATCCTCTAGTTTTGCAATATTGGTTTTCAGGTCCAGATAATCGGAATCGGCATCTGAAAGTAGCTCCTCGTCCCTAGGAATCGTAAGTTAAGGCCCGCATCATCCGAGAGACATGGCTTACTCGGCAGAATCATCGTTGTATTGATTACTGCTCAGCGGAAATTGTTGCTCGGGGTGGGAACCCTCATCGTGGTCGACATTTTGGCCAGACCATGCAAAGGTTGGGGTTTCATGAGGCTCTGGATATTGACTTCTTGGAAGGCCGCCGGAGTGCGAGCCCATGCCCGCGTCTTCTTCGATGCCGTCCATTTGTATCGGTATTCATTATCATTGTAGCATCTTTACTGTATGGTACCATCCATTTGGCGTGGGATTGCAAGCTGACCAGTTATGTTGGCGGAAGTGTAACCGTGAAGAATTACAGCACCGAGGGATATGAGACGAGGCGTCAGTACGATAAATCCTTATCTGCAAGGCTTATCTTATCGCTATCCCCCACATATTCCACAGGGCATTTACCACCAAGTTGGCATCTTACTTCGCCAAGTTCATATTAATAAAACTTGACCAAGTTTATAAAGCCTTGTTTGAGGTAACTTAGGTACAACAGTGAAATCACTTTCAGATCAATCCGTCCAGATAGTACATAGGAAATTAGGTATAGCTAAAGTAATTTGCCATGTTTAGTACATAGCCAGGTATACACCAACAATCTCAAACCACTCCGGTTTGGAAAATATAAAGCTTGTATCGCCTCCTCCTGATAATCCAACATTGTTTTCCTGTTCCAGTGCCACCAAATCCTGAATTCAAATAAATTAGAAACCTCAACCATAGTTGAAAGTGCTGTTCTATCCGCAATATCCAGGCATAGAAGCCGTAATTATTCAGGAAAGTTTGCCTTCCGCCTTTGCTTCTGTTTGATAGTTAGTAAGAAGAATCAATGCAAACGATTAGAAGGGCTACAAACCTTTCACCTGCTCGAAAACCTTCAACATCTTCCTCCTTGCACCAAGAGCATTAACACCTCTGTCTTCAAGAGCCTTATCGTCGAGTTCAACCAGCTCTGTCCAGTTCATGTCCTTCAAGTTGTCCGTATACTTGTGAAGACGCAAGCTCCTCAGCCAGCTCGGAATGTCTTGAAGCAAGCTTGGGTCGGTGGGATCCTCCGGGGGCTTGGAGCTGCCACGTCTTCCACGTGGGGATCGGCCTCTGACCATGTCGGAGTGGTCGGAAAGATAGCCCTCATGACTGCCACCGCCCATACCAAACTGGTTGAGGTTAAGTCCTCCCATCCCATTGTTCATAAGGGGAGAGGTGCCATCATAAGCAGACAAAAAGCCATTGTTTTGCGGAGATGCAAATCCCATGTGAGAAAATCCGCCGGCACCGTGCATCGCAAGGCCGGGAGAGCTTGGTCGAGATCTGGAGCCGCCAAATCCGGAGTTTTGCTGGCCCTGAAGAGCAAGGATCTGATCTCTGTTCAGTATCTGGCCATGTTCGTTAACCATGACAACGTTAGCATTGGCCACGCCTGGGAGACCTGGAGATAATGGGCCTTGGTTGTTGATCGCTTGGCCATCGTTGGACCTCGCGCGGCGGTACTTGCGAACGTCATCAAGGGCAAATCGGTTGTTTACGGTCGAGAGAGCAGCGAGCTTCATCGCAGTAGCGTTGGCGATCATATCAGCCTGGGTGTTGTTCGCCGCGTGGTTGAAAGTGGAAGTCATAGGCGTGTTGACCATGGATGCCCAGTTGCCGTTTCCAGCATTGTACGGGGAAAGCAAAGGCAGGTCCGTGGTTTGATGGTCAGGGGCAATGATCGTGGAGTTTTGCAAGTTTGACGAGCTCTGAATGCGTGGGGATCGAAGACCCGCGGAAGGCGGAGGCTGCATGAACTGTCCCATGGGGGGAACACCCGATGAAGACTTGGGTCTTGCGTTGGATGCCTGATCAGAGTTGCTCCTTGGGCCCCAAGGAGAAAGAGGTGGCTGAGAATTATTCTCACCCCCATTGCCAGCTGGGGTCGAAATAGATGGAGCAGCCAGAGAGGCGCGTGTATCGAACACCATGCTGTTCCTATTGGATGTTGGTGGATTACCAGTCTGCTGGGTGAATTTGGCCTTCTCCGTAGCAATTGCAGCAACTGCATCTGGGAACATGGCATTGATCCTGTCTTGATCGAGACCAGAGTGCCTCTTCAATGTGGTGGATGCCGATGGGCGAGAAAACGAGTTTCTCGAACCCTCCACACTCAGTTTGTTCATGGCATCGCTCAGGCGGTTGGACATTGGGTCTACAGTAGAAACGTTAGAGTGGAGTATGTGAGAAGGCTTGTGCTAAATACCTTTGTCAAAGTTGGCCGGAGATAGAACACCAGACATGGGATGGTTCTTGCCCATTTGTTGCAGAACCTGGATGAAGAATCGAATTTGAACCTGTGTGGTTTGCTGAAGGAGGGCATACAAAGCAGCCGTTCTCTCGGATTCGCTCAGCACCTTGAACCATTGTTCGATGGCGCTGAGTTCATCCTTGAAGTCCTGGTCAAGGGTTGCAGCAGCCATCTCTTCCAGTGTAGTCTCATATTGATCGATGTCGGCAATCCATTGCTGTGTAAGCTTGTTGGTAGCCTCGGTTTCTGGGTTGTCCTGTCCCTGCACCTGGTGCGATTGGCCATAGAAGTCAGACGACGGCCTGATACGGTTCGTAGACGGCGAAGTCGGGAACGCGGACATGTCTGCGGATTGCCGAAGATGATGTCCTGACCCGATGGGAGGACGCAACGTAGACGTGCTACTCGGCTCGGGGGTGCTGTTGCGGTTGCTCATTGAATGACCTGTAGACATATTCATCATAACTTAGTGTGGACTTGCCACAACCAGGTTTAACGACGACGAGATACAGGCACTAGCTGTTTGAGATTCGAAACGAGGCTCAATTCGAAGGGTTGGCTTAATATTTCAAAACGTGTTGAGATGGAATAGATTTAGAAGAAAAAACTCCTTTGATAGATGCCTCCGGATTTAAATCGGGGCCGTAGGATATGCGTTCCAAGCGTTGTCGTGGTGAGAATTGCACGTCAAGTCGTAGAGCAAGCAAGCAAGCAAGCAAGCGCTTATGCAATCGTAATTCGTGAATGGGGTTTGGGTTTCGTCGGAGGAAGAATCCAAGACTGTCACACTGGGTATCGAAATATCGAAGAATTACCACAATATCTCCTGCAGTGCCTGCTGACTTCAAAGGAGGTTATCAACTACTCTGCACTATGGGTTCCGAGGGTCAGCTTCGTTTCAGGTGAGCTTATGCCTCAGACAATGTTCTGTCCGCTTCAAAGCAACGTCTGGCTTGAATAGGATATGGATCTTGGGAACTTACAGTCAGAAGACTAAAATTCAACTCGTAACAGACTGACCTGCTGTATAGTGCAGCTCATCAAAGAATGGAAGGTGAGTTGCCAGGTCGTGAGTCTGGAGGCAGGTACAAAACAAAGTAATCGGTAGCGAGGGACCGTTCGTATCGACATTCTTCCTTAGCTAAGCGTTTGTCCATTGTTCACTGGTTGATCACGTGCTCTGTCACGTGCTGTATATGCCCAGTTGCTGATGGTCGCAGTTAGAATGCATCCTTTGTGACATGACTTGAAACTTTTAAAGTTAGCGAACCGGCTGTTGGAAATGGAGAACCGGGCACTGGTATGTACAGTCAGCATATTACGAGATCATGCCATTGAGATACTTGTGTAGGAAGCCGAGGGACGCATCTCGTCGTCGAGAAGCAAGGAAGATGCGCTTGCCAATGCTATATCGGCGGCAGAGTGCTACATGAAAGCTATAAAGTTGGCAAATAGCAGCCCAGAAAGAGCACGGCTGAAAGAGAGGTGCTTGAATATCTTAGCGAGGGCAGAGGAAATCAAGAAAATAGAGCAATGGCAGCCGGCAATGGGTCACACTGGAGCTGTGATAACGCCGAGCGAAATCTCGACAATGCCACATTCACGGCGACAGCTATCGACGCGAGAAGAGGTTATATTACTAGAGGGCTCAAAGCTCCATGGGCTGATCTTTCCCCCTTGGAAATTAGAGCCCGATGATCAAGAGTTTGCTGCCCCAAAAGGGGAGATTTATACGTCCGTGTGTCCCGGCACCATTATATTACCTTTAATCTGACTGCTGCAGAGACCCGTCAAAAATCAATATATCGAATACCCATGCTGATAGCCCAGGGGACTGGCGAAGACCCTCGGATCTGCTAGGCGACGAACTCCAAGATGCTGCTGCCATTCGGGAGAAGCCCACGATGCAAGCAGCAGCTGATATTGACCTTGTACAAGATGTAACGGCAGACTGTTCCGTTGTTGCCAGTTTGTGTGCTGCTGTAGCTCGGCCTGGTGGCACGTATGGAAAGGTATGAAGCTTGACTGACAGATTATCACATACTAAGACTGTATAGCTATTGGAGCGCATATTCTACCCATATGACAAATCTCACGGGATCCCCGAAATGTCAAAGAACGGCAAGTATATATTTCGTTTGCATTTCAACGGATGCTTCCGCAAGGTTGTCATCGATGACCGTCTCCCCGCACCAAGGAGCTCGCGCCGATTATACGTCTTTGACCGCCAAAATCCAGGGCTACTGTGGCCAGCACTTCTGGAGAAGGCCTATTTGAAAGTGAGAGGGGGGTATGACTTCCCTGGAAGTAATTCAGGCACAGATCTATGGGTAATTACAAGTTGGATCCCAGAGCAGATTTTCTTGCAAAGGTAATAATTCCTTTACCCTGGATATAAACCCTTTGACTTACTTTACAAGTGACGAGCTGCAGCCAAACGTCCTTTGGAGTCGTATCTTGAAAGGCTTTGCAGTTGGAGATGTAATGGTCACTCTTGGCACCGGCCGTTTGAATAACAACGAAGAAGAGGCGCTTGGCCTCGCAGGTGAACATGATTATGCGGTGCTTGATATCAAGGAAAATGGAACCGAGAAACTTTTCTTGCTCAAAAACCCTTGGTGTGATGCAATGGTCTGGAAAGGAGCGGAGAACCAGATACCATCAGGGTCTGACAACGAGGTCCCTGCATACGGCAATGCTGCCCCTAAAGTATCCACAAATCCTGGCACATTCTGGATGAGCTACCCAGAGGTGATGCGGAATTTCGACTCCCTCTATCTCAACTGGAACCCTGGATTGTTCACATATCGACAAGACCACCATTTTAACTGGACTATTCCCACTGCAACATCCCCAGGCTGCTTTGTCGACAATCCGCAGTACTCCGTACAATCCGACGTCGGCGGCACAGTCTGGATACTCCTAAGCAGACACTTCACAACCGAAGAGCACAACTACCGCGCCAGCTCCGTCCTCCCCTCCTCCACCTCATCCAACTCCCACGGCTTCATCAGCCTCTACATCTTCGACACCGGCGGCCAACGCATCCACCTCAGCGACAACCCCCTCTCCCGCGGCCCCTACGTTGACTCCCCCCAAACCCTCTCCAAGCTCTCCCTCCCCCCCAAATCGCGCTACACCATCGTCGTCGCGCACCAAGACCTCCCCCTCCCCAAATACACCTTCACCCTCTCCGCATACTCCAAGTCCCCCCTCACCCTCTCCACAGCCCCAAACCGCCACCCCCACATCACCTCCGCCGCCGGCGCCTGGACCCCCAAAACCGCCGGCGGCAACGCCTCCTCCCCCACCTACCCCAGCAACCCGCAGTTCAAACTCCACGTCCCCTCCCCCTCCTCAATGTCCATCGTCCTCAGCGCCTCCCCCCACGACCTCGCCGTCCACGTCAAGCTCGTCTGGGGCCGCGGCCACCGCGTCACCGCCGTCACATCCCAAGACATCGTCGGCGAATCCGGCTCCTACCGCCGCAGCTGCGCCTTGGCCAACCTCGAGAACGTCGCAGCGGGCGACTACACAATCGTCTGCTCCACCTTCGAGACCGGCCAGACCGGCCGCTTCACCCTGCGCGTCGAGTCCACGACGGCGTGCTCGTTGACCCCCGTCGAGAACGAGGATGCAGGCCGCCTTACGCTCCGCCTGCCTCCGCTCTACTTCCCCCCGGGCGTCAATAGAATGCTCGCCCCTATCACGCTGGCGCGCATAACGCGTCTGAGAATCGTGGCGCAGCATAGCTGTCCCGCTGCGCGGCGGGGCGCGATATCGCCCCTGAAGGTGTCGGTGGAGAGGGGGCAAGGGCCGAATAAGAGTGTGCTTGCTATGTCGGGGGGAGGGGGGTTTAGTGATTCCCCTGCTGGGGTGAGGGTGGGGGATATTGATCTTACGCCGGGGTTGGCGGAACGGGGGGGGTTGTGGGTTGTGGTTGAGAGGGTGGGCGGGGCGGAGGGGGAGGAAGTCGAGGTCGTGGTTTTGAGTGAGGTGGGGGTGGACGTTGGGGCTTGGGGGACGGGTGAGGGTTGAGAGAGGGGTGCGTTTGGAGTTGGGATGATAGAAATTTACTATCTGAAGCAACCCGCGAGGCGGGGAACTGCCATAGCGGCAAGACCTATAGAGTAGGTAGGCAGATATCTAGTCACGAATTTTACGAGCAGCCACCTCTAAATACTATAGCGTGTGAATAGGATATGTAGGTAGTAGTGTCTATGTCGCTTCGTTCCCGAGTATCAAAAAAAAAATATGAACATAGAAAAGAAGAAGATGCCAAGCATCATCAGAACAAGAATCGCCCACATGCCCCCACCATCCTAGATACAACATGACAGACGTCCTCCATATTTCGTGGGAGAACCATACACACACAATAAAAAAGAACACAGCAACGACAAACAACAAGCAGCTGCTACTGGGGGCCCGCTCCAAAAAAGAAAAAGAGAAAAGAGGTCCGCGTGTATCCCCCAGTCGTTGGTATATATATCAGCTCAAACTCCTAACCCCCCCTCCCCCTCCCCCATATTGCCAGTTTTAGTGTGGCATGAGGAGGGCGAACGATCGATCCTGGCCACAATTCCTGGCGCTCATCGGGAGGGGTTTTTTAACGCCGTTGTGCAACAAAGGGGAGTCCCAAGGGGGTAGTAACATGATAAAAAGAAGAATTTCGTTAATTATTTCCGCCGCGTCGGCGGCGGCCTCGGCTTGGCCCTTCGGGGCGCTGGGCGAGGACTTCGCGGAGGAGAGGGTCGTCCTTGTCTTTGTCTACGTGATGGACGCGGACGTGTCTAGTGGGGGGATGTCAGTAAGGTTTGTTTGCCTAGTTTGCCATCGGTGAGGTGCGTCACGCGGATGCAACCTGCACGTACCTTTGTAGATTATCGGGCCTCGGGTACTTATGCTCACGATCCATACAATACGGACAAACGTATCCCGGCGACTCATGCACGAGCCCATGCCGAATCATCTCATTCTTCCTCTTGAACCCCTTCCCGCCCTCGCTCCTCTGGCAGCCCTTGACGGGGCAATAGTGCGGCCGGTTCTGCGAGTGCACGTTGGCGTGCGAGTTGAGCAGGTACTGCGTCTGGAAGGGCTGGGCCGTGCAGCCGGGGTAATTGCATTGGAAGCCGCCGATGAGGGGGTTCGTGATGCCGTCGATGCTCATGCGGTCGATGCCGGCTGGGATGCCGTTAGGTGCCGAGCCGGACGGGTCGGTGTTTGCTGCGTCCGCCGCGTTACCTGTGAAATCTGGTGCGCCGCCCGAGTAGGGCAGGCCGTCTGAGACTTGGGATTGCCGGCGGAAGAAGAACGAGCTTGCGGGTAGGCCGGGCGATGGTATGCTACTACGGAAGCTCTCGCGCGGCGAGATGGGTGTTGGCGATGTGTGCGCCTGGCCCGGTGGGTGGTGGTGGGCTGCTGGATCACCTACTCGGAAGAGTGGTGGTTGCGGCGGAGATTGGGAGGAGATCGATTGGCGGTGGCCGTTGGTGGGAGCCGCATCAACAACTCCCACCGCGGTATCTGCCAAATGCTTGAGAACGTCTATATTGCCTAGCGTAGACGATATTGACGGCAGGGTTACGTTCGTCAGCTTCTCGGCCTTCGGCGACGCCTCTTGTATCGGCGCGAGCTCATGATTCCCGTTTATAGTGGGTATTTTGGGAGACAAATGCCGCTGGTCGTCCACCTGTCCTCCCACCTCTTCCGCATGGCTGGGTTTGGCCGCAGGGACTTCCCCAGCATTAAACGCTCTAAGCGCACCCGCAGCCAGAGCCTCCAGATCTGTTGACTGCGCCATCCCCCCTACGGGCACCTCTCCCCCCCTCGATCCATCACTAACCCCCCCCATATCCTCGTCATCGGACGGCGCCCGTATTAATTCGTGGCCCGCCGTCTCCGCAATCTCCCTCGCCTTCCCACCAGCCATATAATCGACCAAGAGCGCATCCCCCGGGTTCGCGACAGGCCTCAGCAGCTTCCTCCTCGCCTTCTGCGCGCCGGGGCTCCCCGGCGGCGTGCTCACCTCCGACAGAGCGCCTTCCAACGGCGGGCTGGGCGTCGGCTCCAGCTTGGGCCGATGTATGCTCGGGGGCGGACTGTCTCGTGGGCCCACGTCCTCGGGATCAAAATGGTCGCTCTTTATAGCGTTCGGCGCCTCGGCGGTGGCCATAGTCATTGGTCTGCCATTGAAGCGCAGAGGCGGCGACGGGACTCGGCTTGCGCGCGCAACGAGGGCACGCCTATCCAACGGTGTGGGTTGTGTGCCTTTTTGCCAAGACGGCGATGCGACCAGCTGGCGATGTGGGGATCAATGGGTGCTATGGGTATGGATGCGTGCGAGCAGGTCGGGATGCGAAAGTGTGTATAGTCGCGACAGCCGCAGATGCGACAGAGGGCGGATTCGACTGGGGAACAGTTTATTCGAGGGACTGTCTGGGTCTCGGTGGCTGTGTCGGTGAGATAGCGGGTATCAGACGCGAGGGTGCGATGGTGGATAACGAGGTTCGATGGAAGGACGGGTCGGATGCGATAGACGGGCAGCAACAGTGGGACCTGCAAAGAGAGTGTGTAAGTGTGGCTTTGAGAGTTGCTTTGTTTTATTTTCTTTTTTGTAGTATTTTATTATTATTTTTTTGCGGGGTTTTAATATTTTCAGCCCGGTGGTGGGAGTATAGAGAAGAAAGAGGAAGTCGCTGGTGGGAGGTAAATGAGCAAGCGCATAACGGGGGAAGGTGATGCGATATAGAGGGGGTTTGAGTTTGTGGTAGTGCAGAGGGAGGAAGTGGTGGTGGGTGGTAGTGGTGGTGGGTGGTAGTAGTGGTGAGTGGTTAGTGGTTAGATTAGTGGCTAGTGGTGGTTAGCAGTAGTGTAATTTTTTAGAGTAGTGGTGGTGCGTGGTGGTGCATGGTTGTGCGAGGTTTTAGCTTCCTGGTCGAGTCCACGCACGCCCGCTCGCTGGGAGAGAAAGAGGAGGAAAGTAGAGTAGTGGTGGTAGTGGTGGTAGTGGTGGTAGTGGTGGTAGTGGTGGTAGTGGAGTGGAGCAGGCGGAATGCGGGATGCGGGATGCGAAAGGGTGATGCACACCAGTACTGGGGTTTTGGGTTGGGCCGGGGTTGGTCAAGGGAAAGGGAAACGGAAAGGAAGGTGGGATTTGGGAGTTGGGAGATGGGAAGCTGGAGCCGAGTACTTTGGAAAGTGCCGTGTGTACCGCCAAATTTGAGGTACTGTACAGTTGAGGTGTGTGTGAATACTACTGGTACTCTACTTCCCTTCTCTATTGTAGAGTAATTTGTCTTATATAAACGTAAGTTACTTTCTCTGAATGTGTGAGGGGAATATGGCTTCTTCTTTGCCTTCTTTACCTGCTCTCTGATAGCCTTCCTTTTCAACTTGTATGTACACTACAGTTACAGTGCCCATAACTGCCCGGCGTAACTATACTCAACCCCTCGACTCACCTCCTCCCCTTCCTCTGCAACCCCCCTCGACGCCATACATTCCCAGACTCCCCAACGTACTACCCACTACCACTCCTAGACCTTGAACATAAAACAAGCCAGGAGAAAAACGGTCGACAGATCGAGCAACATCAAAGGAGATCTGTTCTTTATTATCTACTACAGCTAACAACAACCCGTACCCCCCATAAGCTTCCCCTCAACTCCCCGCCGTTGCTCCCCCCCCCTGTATCACTGCGCCCCCCAGTGCGGCTTAAGTCACTCACTCTGTTCCCCCCCCCAACCCAACCAACCTGCGGCTGAAAGTCTCGGATGTCGTCCTGCCTTGTCTCGTGCACAACCAACCAGTTGATTTAAAAAATAACTGTAAAACTTGTTAAAACACACCGTGTGGCCCTCCAGACGTGCAGTACTTGCGTTGTACTGTACATCCTGAGGCTGGCGCACAGTGTCACGCTACTCCTCCCGCCATCCTCTTAGCCTAATCATAAGCCTCATCCGATGTCACGAGAGGTAAGTGTAGCCAAGGTTTGGTGGTGCAAACCCCAGCACGAGACAAGCTAACGTACTGTAAGGGACTTGCCGACTACGAACCCCTCTCTCCCATCATCGCCCAGTTTCCAAGCTTCACAAAACAAACTCCGCGCGCTGGCCCCAAGATGCACTTCCGAGGGGAGCAGCATTTATTGGCTGGTGTGTAGAGAAGGATGAGACCCCTGGTACCCCTCCACGCTAGAGTGTTCGTATGTGAAATGAGGCACAAACCATGCTCATCACGTAAGTAAGTGCCGATAGGCCCTGCTATCACCGAGCCAGAAGCCTCGCCCGCGACTCCATCAGCCTCATTTCCCGCCTCAGAGGTGTTCTATTGGCTCCTCTGGAAGCAGTTCCTCGACGTGCGATACCATGCAGCGCCGCAGTGGGGGTTGCACGATACCATTGAAAAGAAACGTGCCGTAGACGAGAAGACAGAACCCGGCTACCTGAAGCACCGTCGTAGGCCCCAGTCGTTCCCATCCAAGGCTGAGGGATACAATCCAAATGAAGAGTGTCCGGCATGTATCAATGGTAGATCTCGACGTGGCACTCACAGTCCTCGTCACCGAGAGACCGAAGAAGTTGAATCCGCTGGAGCAGTTAGCATCATGCTTATGAGAAAAGGGTAAGTAGGGTTAACGTACCCGATACTGATCATAATCAACAAACTCGAGATAGCAATCTGCTTGTTATAAAACACCTGCCTCAACCCCTCAACCGCATCAAAGTACCCTAGCTGACCCTCAGGCGTCCTACCAATAGCCAGGTGAAGGACCAACATCCCCAAGACCGTAAACGTAAACCCAAAAATACCCTCCCACCCCACCACCCTCAGCGGCTCGAGTGCATACTTCTCCAGGATAAACTCCTCCAACACAAACTGCGTCGCTGTGAATATCTGAGCACCTGCAATGAGGAACACCCCAATCATCGTGCTAATAGCATCCGGAGTCGAAGCCACTCTCGACATGATGACTGCAGCATTCTTAGCCCCCTCCAAAACCGAGGCAGGCTTGGTAACATCCTCAGCCTGCAGCGACCCTGCTAACCCAACGAGAGTAACACCCAGCACAACAGTGGCAAGTGCACACCACTGGAACAGGTAGAGCTTCTTCTTCAAGAAAACCACACTGAATATGCCGACCCAAATCACCAGCATACCCCTCGTCATCTGATACACCGACGCCACCACAAAGAGGAAGCCCGCGTTCATGAGCGTCGTCCCCAGGATATCGCACGTAGCCGGCAGAGCCAGCAGCGTGACCTTCCAGCCCGTAAGTTCCAACCTGCCCTCCGTGTCCTTCACCAGGACCCTCAGCGCCGGATTCCTCAGACTCTCTTCATCCGCCTCCCTCGCCTCCTCATCATCCTCATGGATGGCGTGGTAATCCGGTCCCTGGTCCTCGGCACGCTCACCTGTAAATCGCTGGTACAGAGAGAACAGCCCGACGACGAGCCAGCAGCCCATCTCGCCTATGAACATCTGCGCGGTCTGGATGACGGGCTGCTCGAAGTGCTTGCGGTTGTCGGGGTTGGGGTCGTCACAGTTGGAGACACATTGGTTGTCCTGCGGGGATCTGTTAGCTAGCTGTTTGGGCTTTGTTGAGGCGGGGGATAAGGAGACGGACTTGGTATTTGGTGAATAGAGTGTTGCAGCAGCCTGTTAGCAGCATCATGGCCACCAGCAGCGGGATGAGGGACTTGGCCGCCATCTTGGAGGAGCTGGGTTGCGTGCCTCAATCGGGTGGTTTGGTGGTAATGAGCTGTGTTGGCTGTGGTTTCTGGCGGATAAGTATGGTGGATATAGCCGCTACTATACCATGGTATAATAATGATGACTTTAATATATGTCTATGCTCCGGCGTGGAAGAGAGCAGCGGCGACTCTCGTCTTTGTTGCGAGGGAGTTGAGGGGATCTCAGGTGGCTGGCTAGCACCCGGATAGGTGTGACAGGTTACAATCGGATCCATCACATCGTGGCTTACGTAAGGCAGATAACAGCTCAAATGGACTCCACCAGCCTCGGCATTTCAAAACTCTATCACTTGGGACTACTAATATAATTCTCAATAAGCATATTTGCAAGACCCAGGTATTCCCGATTAAATGAGTTATTTGTATAGCTACGCACATAAAAATGTGCGTGTGGTATCATATCCTGAACAGAAGCATCGTCGCTAATCCCACCGAGAACAATTACACGCCTAAATACAACAATACTGTGATAACAGTGCCAACACTCCATTACTTCTCCGAAACCCTGATCTTGCTCAAGCCTTATCACTCGCCACGCTTGTCTCGGTGGTTATATCCTTCGCCAGGTCATCCACTTTGTCTCCATTTTCTCCCTTATGCGACTTGTGCATTAACGGGTTATGATGATGATGCTCCTTCTTCGGCTTGGGTTTCTCCCCCCCTAAGTTGTTGTAGTGAACAATCCCCATCTCGCGATCCCTCTTCAGCCGTGCTTGGTCCTCAGGGCTGACCGGCACACCTTCAATCGACTTGACTCTCTTGCCCTCAAGAAAACCCATGATACCTCCAATACCAGCCACAATGCAGGCCATTGCCACGAAAAGACCAGTACTCCATGAAGGACGCTCATATCTATTGAACTTCCACATAAACGTGGAGAGGACAATCTGGAGAAAGGTATTCCACACGAACATCCAGATGAAAAAGTCAAGTTTCCACCTTGCTGTAGGAGGCGCACGCTTTCCTGTCAGCGGAGCGTTGGGGATAGCCTTCAGGGGGTATGGCACGGCATTCTCCGGCAGCTTGGCTATTTCAGCCTCGATGTTATCGGGCCCAACTGAGATCGGTAAGTCCGAAGAGCCTTCCAGTCTGAACCAATCTTTGTGGATGCCAGCTAGGCGGCGAAGGCTAAGCTGGTCGCCTCGGATGTGGTAGTTCATCAGGTAGTAGAGATCCCGGAATCGCCATGGAACTAAGCCGAATCCCGTCACGCAGAACAGCGCGTTGAGAATTTGGGAGTCTATCTCGATCCAGACTCTTCGCGGGGAGTTGATGTCATCACAGGTAGGATGGCACATTGCTGGAGATGCATTGCACAGCAACAGAAATAGCATTCCTCCCCATGCAATAACGTTGCAGCCGTACAGGACGACCAAGAACCCGAGGGGTGTAAGGAAGAACTTCCAGAGCGCCTTTGCACCGATAGCCGTAGATGTCTGCCAACTGTGCTTGGGGGGGAACTCATAACCGTTGTCGAATGGCTCAGTTCTATATTCTTCGTTTGGTTCAGTGGCTGAACCGCCGGCCGCTGGTACAGAGGCAGTGTTGTGTTGGACGACTGGTTTCTGGGTATCCGGTGTCCCTTCGGCACCGGTTGTATCCAGCTGCCTGCTCGTGGAAACGTTCTCTGCCGGGGTCTCTAGTTTATGATTCTCCGCGACTTCAGTAAGGCCGCTACTGCCATTGCCATTCTTAGCTGCCAACGAGTTGGAGGTAGTACGTCGCCCGAGACTAGCACGCCTGCTTTTCTCCTTCAACTGGCCATCGCTGGACCAACCGTCACTCCCATAGCTACCCCTCCTGATGTCAACTATCGAGGGGGCGGATGAAGCTATAGATGCTGTTGCCGACCACATGCCAACTGGTATGCTAGATGACTCAAATGTCCGAGATGCGCTTCGTAGTCTGTTCGTCATCGCTGCGTATCCGACCGGGCTCACTCCCTCGGCATTGCTGTTTTCCCTGGTCTGTCGGGAGCCGGAGACGCTCTCTGGTTCGTTATCAGGTCGTGGTGTCGAGAGGGGGTCAACTCCAGATGCCGCGGCAGTGTCGATAGTAGGAAACGGTTCGACATTGGCCGCGCTGGGTGTCGCTGGTTCGGCCATGTCTCCAGAACAACAAGTTGGTCGAGACTGTGACGGTGATATTTATCTCTAGCTGGCGATTCAGGTCGTCTTCAAAGGAGTCGGAAGATGGAGGTGATATGCTCATCAAGGTTTGAGCACAACAGGGCCAGCTTATACGCCCAATCGTTTGGCTGCGGCGATCAATCAAGAGGTGGGATTGACGTGTGGTGATATACTCTTCGGACAACTCATGTACACATTTTAAACCAATTGTATGACGAATGCTAATACTTCACTTCGAACACCGGCTGTCGTTAAAGCAGTGAGGCAGCGACGAAATATGGACTCCTCGTTCGGAGAAGGAAAGCGGTGGGCAGTCACAGTTATAGGAGAAAACAAGACACCAACATGATGATTGGGAAACGGCCGAGATCGAGATTCGTCGAAGTGGCGTGGCAAAGCTAAATTCCAGGTTTATAGGCAAGGATCGACTGCAAAGTATTGAAAGGCCCTCAGAGAGAGAGAGACAAGCCAGCGTTGGGAGAAGTTACATGTGTAAAGTACCCGCGGTTGTCAAGTTGGGTGCCATTTGGGAGTTTGGGACAGAAAGGTACCTGGCATGCGAAGTACTGCTGTGAGTGGATGAGTAACGACCCACTAACGCTATCGGATTTGTCCCTGCCCATGGAGAGATGCGGGGGTTTGATTGGCTTACTGAACCCCTCTTGGTCTGTGCACTGTCTCTAAGAAATCTATACGCGGATGCAACAAAAAGTGGCACGAACGGTGACCGCGTACACGGGTAGTCTAGTACACGGAATTAAATTCACCTGCCAAGGGAGACTGAGATCTATTCACATCATCACCAACAGATCGAAACGCCTCAGCCACACAATGGCGACTACCGACAATGAGCCTCCTGCTGAATCCGCTCTACAGGCTCTGCTCGCCGCCGCAAGCCAAGCATCCAAGACCAGCGGCCATCCCGCTCACCTTCACCAACTAGCTGCGACCGTGCTCTACAACCTGCAATATCAGCACGAATGGGCCGAACTCTCCATCCAAACAAAGTCGACTATTACAGGCGCTGTCCTTCCCAGGCCTCTCGTAACCGGGATACCTCCAACTCGGGCCTACGTCCACCCCGATGAACAAGCCGAGATCCTAAAAGCTGAGCACAAAACCGGCCAGGCGATTCCTCTGAGCCCCGAGCCAGAATGGGTTCTCCCAACACACATAAACGAGAAGTGGAGCTTAAAGAAGTTTGCAGAGGTTTTTGACGCCATAGAGACCGTGCCTCCTGGAAGCACAGATACACTGGAGCAAGATGACGAAGAGGTTGGAGCAAAATGGCGGGGCAAGAATAGGCAGAAGAGATTGCTGCTGTCAACACTACACGATGACAGCACAGTCGTCTATTATATTGTACATGATGGGATTGTCAAGCCACGGCAAAATTGAACTACTCGCAAAGGTGCAACGACTACATTTGAGAAACTATATACGTTCCAAACGGCCAGTCTCCACGACCTTACTCGGCGGATCCCACCTTGAATACAACCTTCTGCGCCTGCATCTTGTCGAAAATTTCGTATCCCTCTACGGCTTCCGATAGGGGCAAAATTTTGTCGAACATGAACCTGCAGTCAATCAGTATCGTCTAGGCCAAAATGGGGAGTTCAACTCACCCAAGAAGGTGTTGCTTCTCCTGGAGCAGCTTAAGAGCTTCTGGGAAGATAGATCGGACAGGGCATCTGCCCATCTGGACAGTCAAGTTCTTTCCATAGGCTTGGTTGCCATTCCATGGAATCTAGGAAGGATCGAGTCAGCAAGGTCTCACTTTGGAGAGAGAACGAAATTACCTCTGCATTGTGCACCCCAATGCTACTGATCGTACCCCACGGCCTCAAGAGGTCAAAGCCCGTCTTCAACGCCGGCGTCAGCCCAACAACCTCAATCACGACATCCGCCCCCCGTCCACCCGTCGCGCTCTTGATCCTCTCATGCATACCCTCCTTATCAGTCATGAAATTCAACGGCTCAGCACCCAACCCCTTCGCCAGCTCAAGACGGCTCTCAACACCATCCACAGCAAAGATATGTTTCGGGCCAAAGCTAGCTGCCGCGATAATAGCACAGAGACCGACGGGGCCGCATCCGATAACGACTGCTGTCGACTCGGCGATCTGCTCTTTCGTGAGGTTCTTGAAACCGTTGGAGGCGCCAAAGAAGCCAGTTGGGAAGATATCAGCCATCATGACGAGAACCTTGTCGTCGATCCCCGGGGGAGCCTTGACGACCGTTCCATCTGCATGAGGCACCCTGACGTACTCTGCTTGCGCACCGTCCAGGCCTTCAGATCCGAAGAGGCGCGAATGTTCGCAGCGGGAGGAGAAACCGTTTTTGCAGTAGAAGCATTCTGAACTGTTTACCCAGGAATCAGATGGTGTTTTGAGTAATACAATGGAACGTCTTATACTCACCAGGATGTTGTAAAGGGCGCGACGACCTTGTCGCCCACTTTGACTGTTTTAACTTCGCTGCCTACCTCTGTGACTACACCCGTGAACTCATGTCCCATGATAAAACCTACATTCCATCTTGTTAGAACAGCCCACTAAAGCAACGCCCCAACTAGAAACTCACCTGTCGGGCTGGGCTGATGACCACGAAATACATGGAGCTCCCTATCCCTTCTAGTCAATACCCCATCCTACTGCACTCCCCCCTCTTCAAAATAGCACTTACGACCCGCAGAGCGCGGTATACGAAACCGCGACCACGATATCCGTCGGCGCCTTCACCTCGGGAACCGGCCTATCCTGCAACGAAACCTTATGCGGCCCATCGAACACGACAGCCTTCATAGTCTTCGGCGCCATGATTGGTATTAGATTAGCAAGGGTTCAAACGGCGTAATATTCCTAACACAGGTAAAATCAAGAAGAAGAAGTAGAAGTAATAAAACAAGTTGTCTGTTTCTCTTTCTTTGATTTACGGATACCCCAAATAAAACTTAAGCCGGAAACCGGAACGCTCTCATAGTTCGTGTGACGTCCAGTGGTGCCGTTACGCGGGGCTCGCTCAGGCCGCGGCCGCCGAGCTAATTATTGACTATCGGGGCGGGGTTGCGGGGCTGACTCTCTCTCCTCGGCGGCGCGGGAGCGCGGTTGTAACGGCTACACTTGACGCTGCGTGGTGGTCTTTTCGGAACTTCTAGGCAAAGCTGTATGTGAGAAAACTCAACCGGTAAGTCCTTGGGCCACTGTAATTAGAAAATACCGTGCTTTTATTCTACAACCTTGAGTATGCGGGGGAAAAGGCGGGGGGATGGGGGAGAGGGGAATCATACGAAAAGGAAGAAAATATCTTTGCTAGCTAGATACGACAGACTAAAGCTAAAGCTCATCACAACCGTCCCAGCGGTTGTGTGTGTTAAAAGATACCCCAAGTAAACAACAATCAGTCGGCTCCCAGCCTATTCACAGCAAAAATCCAAATATCCCATCCATCCCATCCCATAACGATACCCAAGCACCTAAGCACCATTCCCCTCCCCCATCCATCCCCACCATCCCAATGCGCCCTACCCCTCCCCCTCCCCCACCCCCACCCCCCCAAACGCCCTCCCCAACCCACTCGCAACAAATCCCCAATCCAGCAATCCCATCCCCCCCCCAAAAAAATACCCCGCTCCCCCAGGCCTAAGTCACATTACACAACAGCTCCGCCTCCAGAATAAACATGCCCTCCTTATACTTCTCGCTCGCCTCGTACGCCTTGTCGTATTTCCAGCCCACAGTCGTCTTGCACTGCCGACATGTAATGTCGCGCACGACGTGCTTGCCGGTCGTCATGTTGCGCTCTAGGGCTTCGCCGGGGACGTAGTTGACGACGTTGTTGAAGAGGTAGCCTTTGCCTACTTGGCCGCGGAAACTCTGGTTTGTTCTGTTAGTCTCTCTCTTATGACCGTGGGTTGGGGGGGGAGGGGTGGATTGGCGGAAGGGGGAGGGAGGGGGAGAGGTACCCGGCTGACGAGGTTCTCGTGCTTGGAGAGATGGGTTTTGCAGTTCTTGCAGCCGTAGATCTTGTCGCTGGAGAGGTAGTCGTTGTATACCAAACCCATATCTGCGGTGTGGCCCTTTCGAGCAACTTCCGAGGAGCGTTCGGTGTGTTTCTCTGTAGGTGTAGAGAGGTGTAGAGAGATGTAGTTGGAACAAAGCTCAGGGCAAGCCTTCTAGTTCACTTCCTCCTGTATCTCGAGCTGATCGATTTCGTTCTTTCGTACCCCAAAGACGCTGTAGTCGACCGCCCGAATAAAGCCGACTCGTCAAGTGCGGTTCTCCGATGCACCTCCAAGGTTGTAGCGTCGCCCGCTGGAACAAAAGTTCCGGGTTTCTGGGATCCCTTAAGGTCCCTGAGAGAGCGTGGAATTGTTCACGGCTTTATCGGAAAGACTGGAATGACAGGTCGGATGCTGTGTTTCGGTCTGCTCGTTCGATGGTGAGGAGGGCAGCACAATCAAGGCTGGGTTCACAGAGTGGAGGAGTGGTCAGCTGAGGTGGGGTCGATGGCGTGGAATGGGTAAGTCAGGTACGGTACCGACGGTATCTGTAGAGCGCCTGGGAGAGGGTTCGGGGTTTTCGGGATAAGATGGATTTCGTGATGAGGAAGGGGGTTTGAATATCGAGATGATTGCTGTGCTATTGCTGTCGGAAATGGCAACTAGTTGGCACTTGGAGTGAAATGGGGTTATGTCGGCACTGGTGTTATCTAGGCATCCTTATCTGGATGGTGCTCCGTGCCCTCCACGAAGCGGATAGGGTCGGATTGGGACTGTGCACACCTGAGAATTGATACAGCATTATAAGTGATAGGACTTTCTTCTCATATTCCATTTCTATATTACCAGCTGATCGAAAGGACATGACGACAATTACGGCCCTGAGTCACTGAATGCCTTCACCTCAACCATAGTTTCTAATATATCAGCTATTATACGGTCATGTTGAGTCACTTGGGCAGTACAAATACACGTATAAATAATCTAAATGAATGTAATGTAGCACTGAAGCCAGTATCTAACACACCAAACACCCATGTCTATGCGGAAATCACGCACGGCACCATCCCAAATAAAACTCCAGAAGCATCCTCACCAGTCCCGTGAACCATGCAACCCCTATACACCCTCCTATCCCATATAATCCCAGTCGGCTATCCCGCCGCACGAAAAACGCTAAATCAGATCATCAAGCTGTCTCTAAAGCGTTGATAGATTTTTCTTTGCTCCTCCCCAGCACAAGAAATCTTTCAAGCAGACCGCCCAGCAAAAACATATATACAACAGAAGATTTTATCGGCAACCCCCGTCATATACTACCATGTGAATGCTTCCTCCACAAAGTCGATATTCGACTTGTGTTGGCGGCTCCGGGCAGCGCTCCTTACATCGTCGCTCAGCGATCCGCTACCGCACACCGAGACACCCATAGCGCCGACCTGGTTCTCAACCTCCATGTCCAGCAGTGTCTCAATGTTCGGCCTACCGGGGAACATCTGCACCGTCGCCGAGGGGCTGTGAATCTCCTTTGTCGACCGCGGTCGGCTGATGAAGAGCATGATCCGCAGGATATCGCGACGCTTGTCCATGGCCAGGATTTCCGTCATCCACGGCCGGATCCACTCCAGATGCTCGGGGCTCTGGATAATCCAGACCAGCAGGACCTTGCGAGCGGCGACAGTACCATTGGCGTACCCGGTTACCAGGTCGCGCACGTGGGGAACTTGGTGCGTGATGCCGATTCCGCCGGCGAAGAGCACGACGGTGCCGTACGAGCGCATGAGGTGCGCGCCGCCGTAGGGGCCTTCGACGAAACACCTGGTGTACATTTTGCCTTCCGGTGCGGCCTCGGCTTTTTGTAATAATGTGTTGGTGAAGCCGGTACGGGCACGGATAACGAAGGACATGGTTGTCTTGCGGATGGCGAGGACGTCTTGTCTGTTGCCGGCGAGTCCATCTCCTGCGAGGGGGTCTTCCTCTTCTTGGCTCCACGCCACGGAGAAGGGGTGGGATGTAAACAGGCCGATGGAGGGCATGTAGAGATAGGCATGTTGTCCAGGTGTGAAGGTCCAGGGGCGGGCGACATCGAGAGTGACGCGGACCGCGTTGCCGGGCAAAGCTTCCAATAGTGCCTTGGTTCCACCCCTTCCAACATTGCGGTACAAGACTAGGAGGACCCTGACCGTACGCTCTAATGCCCAGATGACGCAGACGACAATAACGTATTTAGTTTGAGGCACACCCGCTAGTTTAAGATGGTACCAGATGCCAACCAGCACTAGGATAACTAGCATGATGTGGAGATACTTGAATGTCTCGTAGAAGGCGTGTCTGACGAACGATAATGACTGGACCGTAATGGCAACCATCGCAACAGCAGCCTACAAATGATTAGTATTTCTCGCCCCTATGCCAGTGGGAATATAGAAGGGAAGTCTGAACTTACAATGAGGCCGAACATCATCTTCTCGCTATTTTGGATTGACGCTGCAACAGCGGCCCACCCCTTTTTGTGAACAGTAGAGACAACCCAAGCAAAGGTGTGCAGCAGCGACTCGATAACAACGATACGACCGAACCAGCGGTGCAGTAGGTTGAACGTGTCGAAGGAGATATCGAGCCAGTGAATGAGCGGGTTATTCCTCGTGGACATGACGAAGAGTGGGACCATGTTGACAACGGCGAGAATGCCGGATCGGTGTCTCATCTCAACGGCGACAACGGACATTGGCTGATCCCAATGGATCCTGGCCAGGCAGAATGCAATGTTCGTGCCAACATACGCGGTCAAGGCGAATAATTGGAATCGCGTCGGCAACACGCCCATGTTCATTGCCGTCGACAGCTGGAACTCGCGGTTATGCCTCTTGTGGAATATCGGGGCGTAGATGAGGTATTTCTTGAGGCTGGCATAGTTCTTGTACGGCCTCTGGAAGTAGCGCTGCTTCTCGTTTGTGAGGCACACCAGTTGACGCATATACTTGACGGAGACGATAAGGATCCTCCAGGTCACGAATATCACCGCCATGACACCGCAGATTATGAAAATGAACTTGCGGAAGAGATCGGTTACGTTGTCGGCCTCTTTCACGAGGATGGCCTCCGATGCCTCGTCGGCTTTGGCGCTTTGGGTAAGGAATAGTAGGCCTAGGGCAGCGCCCGTGGTCCATGTTGAGGAGAACATGGTTGTGGATTAAGATGCTGTCGACCCGGGCTTGCCGGTGGAGATGTTGAAACTGGGAAAGGACGAGTAACCGAAAGAACCTGTCGATGGCCAGCAGCTGACAGGTCCGCAGTTAGTACAGTGGTCGAAGAGGTTTCCCTTCGATAATGTGAAATGTGGACTGAATCCCGCGTGTGATATGGTCGAGTGTTCGAGTCTAAATGAGTGTCGTCGTAGAAGACGCGGGAATGTTTGCTAGTAAGGCGAGGTAAATGATTGTTTTGTTGTTCTTTGATTTGAGGCGAGTAAAGTCCAGCTTAACAGTCAAGCGCCCTAGTGAAGAGGGTCGCAGGTCGTCTATCCCTTAGGATATCTAGCACGAGGATCGAAAGAGCGGAAAAATCAATCAACGAAGTCGTTGCAGAAGTCGAGTCTCCGTCGAAGATTCGAGATAGATCCGAAGGCGTGCAAAAAAGGGAGTGTCGGTTTTATCGCCGAGAACGAGGTCGAGTTCTCGAGGACGAGGTTGGTGCTGAGGAGTAAAGAGAGAAGGACTGAAGCGCACCGGAGAAGGACGAGATTGAAGATACGAGTAGGAGGCGGCAACGACACAGGGGGGGAGTTGCGGGTCTTAGTAGGGATCGGAGGGGTGGAGTTGGGAGTGGCCAGTGAGTGTGCAGTGGCACAGTGGCTAATTTTCGGCGGTTCCTGAAGGAGACGGCAAGTGGCCAAGGCCATGTACCGACAGTTCACACGAGGTATCAAACGCAGATATAACGAGGACTACGTATGCACATCTCTCCTCTGTTTCTCTACTTTCTAGCATTCTGTGCCTTCTGTTCCTCATCGCCATTCACATTCTCATACTCTCAAACCCCACTGATTCAAGCGTTCAAGCGCTGCCCAGCTATCCATGATCGAGTGGGCGGAAATGTCTGTCGCATTTCGCACGCCCTCCCATTGTTTCGTCTCAACACCGAGTACCCTCCCTTATCGAGGCCGGCCATTCTGATACACCAACTGACGAGTACGTGCGTGCGTAGTATGCTGGCGTTCGACGCCTCTCAACACCCCGCCAGCGCCAGCGAGCGCCACCCACGAGCCCTGGCCCAATCTTGTTTTGACCCCCGCCGCCTCACGACGTTGCACTGCAATATATCCAGTACAATAGCGCCAGTGTAGCGCGTGTGCGAAATGACACTGCGACAGAATCAAACAACTCCCATAAAATGAAGCTCATACAGCAGGCAGCCTCATGTCACGTTACCTCTGTGTCCTTCTTTCTGCAAGCCCACGAAAGATACTCCCCAGTACTCGCCTCTACAACCGACATGTCGATCGAATTCCTCAAGTACCTCCCCAATACGCCCCCGATACACGCCCTCAGTGGCTGGCCCCGATTGATCTCCAGGTACCTTGCATCGCGCCTCGTCTGCACCTCCGCCCCTTCCTCCGCAACGATTGGCCCAGCCCGTTCGGCGCCAAGCTCGCTAGCCCCACACCAGCCGCGCCCCAACAGCCATATCCTGGCGTCCCTGGCCGTTGTCATGAAACCCTCCGCCCGCCACGACCGAGACTTCATCCCGCGTTCGGTTTAGCGGCAAGGTCTAGCGCCAGTCCAACCCACGCCCATAGGAGACGGGGACAGATACTTTGGGTGCGCCAGGATTTTCGTAATTGTGTCGTATGCTAAATGCCTTGGAGCGGGAGAAAGGGAAGAGAAAAAATTATGTGGTATACATGGCACTAGTAGTACTGTAACTGTACTGCGCTTGTACTCTACTATAAAACAGTACTTGGGAATATTTTCGGGTGTTCTAGACTTTCAATCTAGACATCTGTCCCGTGCCCTCAAGACTCTCTGTCCAATGCCATTGAGCCTCGCGACTCGGAACCTCGAAAACTTCGAAAACCTCGAAAACCTCGAAAACCTCAGAAGCTTAGCTCGTCGCCACTAAAATCATCCTCTTCGGCCATCTGCCGAGACGCCTTCCCAGTAGTCATAATACCCGAACGGCGCCTGTGGCTGCCAACACTGAGCCTGGTGTTGCTCTGCACCTCCGTCATGACAGCCGATATCTTCTCGTCAGGTAGGACGTAGGCCACGCTAAGCTCGTCCTCTTCATCCGTAGCCTCCTCCTCCTTCCTGGCATTGGTTGTCTCGCCGTAGACGCTCCAACCGCGGCCGTGTTGGACAGACGTAGATCCAACATTCCCCGGTTTTCTGCTCGTCGTTGGCTTTTGAGGCGCCGTGCTTTTTCTGGTAAAAACTGATGCTATCCGAGGCGGAGGGGACATGTCGGAGAATATCGTGTCTCTCGTGTCGCCCTCGTCATACCCCGTGCCTTCGCTCCCGTAGGTGCTAGGGCTGGAAGGGATCAAGTCAGAAACCCGGGCCGCCACTCGTTGGCCGAGGGCATTCTCTCTCGTGAAAGAAGGAGCCTGAAGCTTCTGAACCTTTCGAAGTGACGGCACAGGTGACTCGACCTCGGAGTCTTCCCACTGTAGTGGATCGACAGAATGTCTGCTCTGTTTGACCGCTGGCGTCGGTGCCACCCACTCGCTGATCCCTTCCTCCCACCGAAAGGCGGCTGTAAACTTGCTGCTCGGTGACTTTCCATGTCCCAACTCAGGGTGTATCTGGTATTTGGCACGAATATCGTCTGCGTAGTCCAGGTGTGCTGCGATCGGAACCTGTTGAGAGAATACGTATGCGCTGGAAACTATAATATTCTGTAACAGATGCCGTTTTTTGTCGCCACCAGTCGATGTGCACGCCTCCACGAGCAGAGAGAAGCGCTTAAAATGCTCCAAGCCAGTTCCCGATAGCCCTCTACCGCAGCATCGTGCCACCGAGCACATAAACTCTGCAATCTCTGGGTCGACGCTGCCGCGAGAGCCCTGGCAGGCTTGTTGTAATAGTTGAATGAGCTGTAAGCAGCGCTTCTCTCCAGCATCCCTCAGAGGCATTGCAAAAAGATTCGCTAGGAATACTAGGCTGACCTGGGCCCTGGGTTCGGTCGCTGGTATCGAATATTCTATGTGAAGATGCCGAAGGATATTGATAACGTTCCTCCCACGATCAGTAACTGAATATTCGCCTGGCTCGTTTGAAGCTTCGTCCAGGATCACAACAGCGGAGAGAGTTGCCAGGACACTGGAGAACGTAGTGCCTATTGCCACCGATACTCTTGTGTTGAATGGAACGGCATCCGTCTTCGATTGCCCAGCCGATGCATTTAGCATCAAGGGAAGGATCTCTTGAAGGAACTCGGTCGCATTCTGGCAAGTAGGTTCGGCTGAAATAGCACGGAAGACTCTTGTCCACAAGCCACAAAGCTCTTTGGTTGCAAGCCACTGAATTGCGATGACACCACCTCCAAATATGTCCGTCATCATTCGGAAGTATACGGCTGTCCGTCTTGTATGGGCGACGTACTTTTCCAGTGCCAATAACGGGGCGAGCTCGGGGATATCTGCAATTCGACTATACGGAGTCGCTGGCTCATTATTTGGCATCGTGAGCAGTAAGGCGTCCAGTAGTACTTCCGCCTCTCGATGGGAACCCACCTGCGAACACAGCATGACCAATGCTTCCCCGAATATCTGGTTAATTAAACCACTCGAAATTGCATTGGCAACAATATTCACACCGTGTGCTCTCACAACAGTGCGCAAATGTTTCCAGCCATGCTCCGAAGTTCCAATATTCTCCAGTTCGGCGTATATCTCGCTGGACATATCTCGTTTCAGTGTGGACTTGAGACCCATCGTATTTGCATCTATCGCCTCCCAATCCTCTTCAAGCTGTATGCGGTGGTGTACATTGCGAAGACATAGAGAAAACAGCGAATTCGAGCGTTCCGGTGCCTGCACATAGGCTTGTTCTGTAGTTCTTAACAGGGACTCCAAGGCGTTGTAAATCCCCATGTATAATGTGTACGTCTTGGGACTCATTGCCGATTGCAATTGTTTCAGAGAAGTATTCGAACGAAAATTGGATATCGCAGAACCTGATGATGCAAAGCGAGCATTTCGGCCTTTGGCTCCTTCTTTCCTGGCTGGGCTTCCCAGGCCATACACTTTAACAGCTGACGCTCGTGACATGCCCTCGTCGGGCCGGATTCGAGTGAGAATGGGTGTTTCCACCGAAATCTCTCCCGGGGGTCTAGTTATTGCCGGTAAACCACGCTTTGTCGATTTCCCCCCATGGCTACAAGCGCCTCGTCCTGCTTCGTCTTTCTGGCGAGACCTTCCTCCGTAAGTCACACGGACTCTCTTCTTTGGCTTTGCACCATCATCGCGGCGGTTATCTCTGTATAAGGCGCTGTTGTTTCTTTTCCCCAAATTATCAGTTGTTATAGTGCTATTTGCGGCCTCTGCTAGTTGAGCTGTAGGTATAAACTGTGCGGCGTCTTTCTTCAGTAGCTCAATTCGGGATTGTAGGGACCGAAGAAGGCGATTGCAGCGTGCGGCAGTCCAATGCTTGGAGTCTACGTCCGCATCATTGTCTTCGAATTCCGCCTTCCGTCGCCGCACAGGTGTAAAGCTATAAGCATTGCCAGTCATGATTTGATATTATATTCCCTTCTCCTATTCCCAGTCAGTATCTCCATGTCAACAAGGTAATGGGGTTAACTTACCCGCTCGATTTGTAAAGAAAACTGCATTAATGAGTAGATATATATAAAGCGCTATTCAAAGCATGCCATATATTATCCAAGTCTAGCAAAATTCCAATGCATTGTTGCTACAGACTCATATTTGTATGGGAAATCATGGAGATTATCGATGTCATTGTTTACATCTAGCCTCAAAACAGACGAGGCTGAGGCCTTATGTTGCAGGGGGGTCATACCCCGAACGTGCGGGTTTGAGCCGATGGCCCGCCCGCAAGTGCCGCCGGAACGGAAACAAACGGCAACATTTTTTTTACCTCGAGGTTCCATGTCAAGTGGACTCGACATAGTATTTACCAGCTCTCCCAAAACCATTTTCTTTGCTGTATTATACGCATTATTATTTCAATTCTTTTACTATTTGCCTGGCAACTGTTTCATTGCCGTTCCTATTTGAACTGCACAGTTCTGTCTCTGGTCAACCATGGCTGAATCTAATGACACAAAGGGACAGTCTCCTGGTACGTGATCCCCAAACCATTGACCCCAGAAACCACAATTACCTATACCCAACGCCACCCCCAGATTTTCGGATAGGTGCAGATGCTAACATCTATCTCATAGCCCTCGCTCAAGAGGCAGTTGCAGAACCAGAAAATGCCGTCACCGAGAGTCATACGACAGCCAACGGCGAGGCCCAAGAAGGAGAGGAAGAGTTAGATCAGGGTGCTGAGAGTATGACCCTCTAAAGGAGATTGCTGGAAACTGGCATCTCCTGCTTGGAACGAAAACATTTAACTGATGCAATGGGCAGCTATCTTCTCCCTGACAGTCAACCTACCCCACAAGCCACACAAGATGCAGATTATGGTAATGACCCCTGGGAATGTCACTGCGGGTCCAACTGACGAAATCGAAGGTATCATCACAGGAGCAAGTCCACGATGTCCGACAATCTGTTATTGAGCTGCCAGATACGTTCCAATATTCTTGTTTCCATTTGGAGCACAACGGAGAACGAATCAACGACTTCATCCAACTTTCTGATGTCAAGGACCTCGTACCCGAATCGGAATTGAAGCTTGTGGAGGACCCATATACGGAGAAGGAAGCTCGCATACACGTTATTCGTGTCCGCGAACTTATTGGAGCGGCTGGTGACCGAACAGATACCCTACAAGGTATCTTGTCCGGCCTGTCTCTTTACGATTCCGTTACGGAGTCAGAGGCCCCAGCTTCTGGCGAGGCAGCGGCAGCTCAAACCAACGGTGCTGCTCACCCCTTGGCAGATTACGATTTCGAGGCGCCTGGAGCATTATCGACTCTGCTCCCACCTACCCAGGAATCGCATCCTAAGACAATCAAAGCGGTCGGCTTATCGCCTTGGAACCCCCCGCCATACCACCTTCGCCAAAAGGGCCACCTATTATACCTTCAAGCGACTACATTGGAGGGCGAGCAATTCCAGATCACCTCCCACGTCTCTGGCTTCTACGTCAACAAGTCGACAAATGGCAGATTCGACCCCACTCCACGAACAGCACCAAAGTCGCATGCCGCACATTCGCTTTTGGCCCTGATCTCGGACCTGTCTCCCTCCTTCGAACCCGCATTCGAGAAGCTGCAAGAATACAACAACCAAAAGGAGCCTCTTACCAACTTCCAGATCACCAACGCGACCCCGGCAAGCCCCTGGATCGTGCCTTCGGAGTCTTCCCCACTCACTACTCACCAGTCTGATCTCACCCGCTCTCAGGAGAGCTACTTGATTTCGGGCATCGAGAACACCGAGACTCTGAGAGACTGGAACGAGGAGTTCCAATCCACGAGAGAGCTGCCAAAGGAGACTGCTCAGGACAGAGTTTTCCGCGAACGACTTACCTCGAAACTCTTTGCTGATTACAACGACGCAGCTGCTCGCGGTGCCGTATTAGTCGCCAGAGGCGAAGTCGCACCCCTGAACCCAACTGAGAGCAGAGACGCACAAATATTCGTATACAACAACGTCTTCTTCTCCTTCGGTGCTGACGGAGTCGGCACTTTCGCTTCCGAGGGTGGTGACGAGGCCGCACGAGTTGCAACTGGCAAGGATGTCATGGGCGTGCGCATGGTCAACCAGCTCGATATTGATGGCCTTTTCACCCCAGGTACCGTCGTCATTGACTACCTTGGCAAGCGCCTTGTTGGTCAGAGCATTGTCCCTGGTATCTTCAAGCAGCGCGACCCTGGAGAGAACCAGATCGACTACGGTGCAGTTGATGGTAAGGAGGTCATTGCTGCCGATGAGAAGTTCGTTCCCGTTTTCGAGAAGCTGTCGAAGGCCTTGAAGGTCAAGAAGCATGCTGTTTGGGACAAGGCTGGCAAGAGACATGAGCTTGAAGGCAGTGTTGAGACCAAGGGTCTCTTGGGTACTGATGGCAGGAAATACGTCCTTGATTTGTACCGAGTGACACCTTTGGATATCGAGTGGATGGAAGAGAGCGGAACTGCAATTAGCAGCCCCGAGCAGACCAGCGAGGCCTCATACCCTCATAGAATGACCGTCCTTCGCCCAGAATTGGTGGAGGCATACTGGAAGATTAAGATGAGGGCGTGGGTTAATGAGCGCTTGGAGGAGAGGCGACAGGCCGCCAAGGTCGAGGAGGACGCAAAGAAGGCGGTCACAGAGGGCGAGGCTGATGCCGAATCCTCCGAGACTCCAGCCAAGCCTGCCGACTCTGACAGGATCGACATTACCGACTTCGCATTCTCCCTCAACCCTGATGTATTCAGCGGCCAGGAGCCTCAGACCGAGGCTGAAATCGCCGAATGGGCCAAGGACGAGGAGGAGGTCAGATCGGCCGGCAAGTTCCTGCGCGACACTGTGCTACCTGAGCTTGTCCGCGACCTGAAGGAGGGAGACGTTGGCTTCCCTATGGATGGCGAGTCGCTCAGCCGCCTGCTCCACAAGCGTGGTATCAACATCAGGTACCTTGGAACGCTTGCTGGCCAGGCCGAGGGCAGACGTCTTGAGGCCCTGAAGATTCTCTCCATCCAGGAGATGATCTCCAGATCTTTCAAGCATATCGCCGGAAACTACCTCAGATACTTGCCAATTCCTTTCACCAGCGCTTGCATCGCTCACCTTCTTAACTGCCTCTTAGGCACTGGCTTCAACGAGAGCCCAGTGGCTCTGATCGATGCTTCGTTGAAGGCTCTCTACGCTGATACCGATCTTTCTTTCAAGGATGTCACCCCTGAGTCCTTAAGAAAGGAGATTGAGGCACAGACTCTGAAGAGATACAAGTATACTCTTGAGGAGAACTGGTTTGATGCCATCAAGCCTGTCCAGATGTTGCGTGAGGTGTCTCTGAAGATGGGTTTCCAACTCGTCTCCAAGGACTACTTCTTCACCAAGGAGGCAGCAGCAAATGCCAAGCCTACAAAGGCAGTTGAGGCACCCAAGGAGGCCACCAACGGCACAGCCACCACGACTTCGAGCAAGAAGAAGAAGAAGGCTCGTTCTGATTCCCCATCGGCAGCTAAGGCAGTCCCAGCGGGTCCACCAATGACCTTCTCGGCTGATGACGTCCTGAACGTTGTTCCGATCATCAAGGAGGCCTCGCCAAAGAGCGCTCTTGCCGAAGAGGCTCTTGAGGCTGGCCGCATTTCCATCCTCCAGGGACAGAAGAAGCTCGGACAGGAACTCCTGTTGGAATCTCTCTCCCTGCACGAGCAGATCTACGGCATCATGCACCCTGAGGTAGCACGTGTGTACAACACCTTGTCCATGCTCTACTACCAGCTCGAAGAAAAGGACGCTGCCGTTGAACTTGCCCGCAAGGCCGTCATCGTGTCCGAGAGGACCCTCGGTGTCGACTCTGCCGAGACTCTCCTGAGCTACCTCAACCTTGGTCTCTTCAGCCACGCGAACGGCGAGACCAAGCTTGCACTAGCATACATCAAGCACGCCCTCCAGCTCTGGAAAGTCATCTACGGCCAAAACCACCCCGACTCCATCACGACCACCAACAACGCAGCCGTCATGCTGCAGCACCTCAAGCTCTACCACGAGTCGCGCCTCTGGTTCGAAGCCTCCCTCGAGATCTGCGAAAGCGTCTTCGGCAAGCAATCCATCAACGCCGGGACGCTGCTCTTCCAGCTCGCCCAGGCCCTGGCCCTCGACCAGGACTCCAAGGCCTCCGTAAACCGCATGCGCGAGTCCTATAACATCTTCCTCACCGAACTCGGCGCCGAGGACAAGAACACCAAGGAAGCCGAGAGCTGGCTCGAGCAGCTCACCCAGAACGCCGTCTCCATCGCCAAGCACGCCAAGGACGTCCAGGCCCGCCGCATCCGCGCCGGCATCAAGATGTCCCCCGGCATGTCGCTCGGCCAGACACAGGCCCAGCCGCCGGTCGGCCAGACTGCCGAGGCGTCGTCGGGCAGAGACCCGCGCAACGCCATGGGCATGGATTCCCGCAGCATCGACGAGCTGCTGAAGTTCATCGAGGGGAAGGAGGCCAAGAAGCCGTCCTCCAAGAAGAGACCGGGCCAGAGCAACCCAAAGCGCAGAGGCGGTGCGTCTAAGGCTTAGGCCATCATCTCAACCACGGCTGCATACGCCATCCAAAGCGCATGCGTGATGTACAGATGTGTTTTAATCGACAGCATATATAACTGCTTGTAATAACTTTTTGGTGGCATGGTTCTGGTTTTTTGTTTTTGTTTTTTGTTTTTGCTTGCTCCTCACGAGGATTGGTGCTTAGATGCATCCATCGTCTCCGCTCTAAATGGCATACTTGCTTTGTATAATTTATACTGTATTTTTAACTGCTCGAAAAAAAAATGGTGGTCTCGGTCCCATGGAATTTGGGGGGGGGGAGGGAAGGGATATATATGTACGTACGGGATTGAAACAACTAACTCCTCTCATTATGATGGGTGGATTGCGGAGGAGGCCTTGTGTGTATTTTTTCTGGGGATAATCTGGACTTGGACAACACACAAATATATATGTATATTACATATACCTAGCAATGCTATACCATTCATACCTGAACTCTTATCCTCACTGAACATAACCCGTAAACCAGTAGACACCTATAGCACACCAGCCAGTCATCAAACGCACACCACACCACCCCATCAGCCTACAGAGCAAAAAACGGAAAAAACACGCGCCATCCCATCTCCCCGCCTCTTCATTCAACCCCCCCTTTTAACCCATAACACCAACCCAAACAAACAACCCCCCCTTAAACATCCACATCCCCCACCACCCCCAACACAACCCCACTCACCACAACCGCCACCCCCCAAACCCCCGCCCAAACCCCCGCCCCCCACCACTCCACCCCCCCAACCCCCCTCACAAGCGCCACCGTATTCACCATCCCCAGCCCCGCCAGCACCGCCGTGCGCCGCAGCACCTCTCTCATCCTCTCACTGTACCCACAGAGGTTATACCTTACATGCTCTCCCAGCCCCGCATTCACAGCGTCGAAAGCGGGGGGGGTAGTCGAGAGCCCTGCGACGGGGGGGGCGAGGATGAAGGACCGCGCTGCGAGGCCTGAGAAAAGGGTTAGGGGGAGCAGCGAGATGAAGCTTGAGTCGTGTGCTGCGGCGACGGAGGGGAGGGCGGAGAAGTGCGTGACGAGCGTGGTGGGGAGGAAGGTGGCGTAGGAGAGGGTGAGGACGAGACTGTGGATGCAGGCTGCTAGGAGGGTTGTGAGGATTTTGAGACCCCCCTCTTCCGAGTCTGGCGCGTCGGCGGCGGTGGTGGTGGTGGTGGAGCGGCGGCGGCGCGACTTGGGCGGCGGGATGAGCGCGATGGGCAGTGTGGTGGATAAGATCGTGATGGCGAGGGAAAGAACCGTCGATGTCGCAGGGGCGTTGTAGAAATAGTGTAGCAGAAACAGCGCCGGGCCGTGCGAAAACAGCGACAGCGCTGCGACTTCAGAGGGTGTATACCCATTCCACCAAGCTATCCCGAGTTCAATCCTATTTCCCCACAATTAGCAATCTCTCCATCCATCCCTCTGTACACACACCCATGACTACGCCCGGACAAAGCCAGACGACAAAGAAAAAGCAGAGAGAGAGCAAACTCACGACCTCCACCCCACAACCCCCCAAACCTCCCCCCACCCCCCCGCCGTCCGCGCCACGCTCCCCACCTCCCCATCCCCAAACTGCGTCGCGAGCACATGCAGCACCGTTGAGATGGCCAGCCCCATCGTCGCGAGCACGGGGAGGCGGAGCGCGGGGGGGAGCGGTTGGGCTTGCGCGTCTGCTACTGTTGTTGCTGCTGCTAATGCTGCTGCTGCTGCTGATGGTGTTGGTGAATGGGGGGAGGCGATGCGCGCGGAAGATGATGAGGTGCGTTTTGCGACTGAGTTGCTGGATCGAAGTGCGCGGGGTGTTGAGGCGGTGGGTTTGGAATCTGCTGCTGCGGCAGCTTGGTCGCCTTTGCGGGTGCGCATGGTGGCGGGTTCTTGTGTCGCCTGGGATTCGGGGGTTGGATGCTTGTTTTGTTTGTTGTGCGTGCAGAGACTGAGATCTCGATTTTCTTTTCTTTGTGCGCGCGCGCCTCCTGGTGTGTAGAAAGAGTTGGTTGGTTGCGTGGTGGGGATTGGAATGTGGGCTGGGATGCGCTGGGGGAGGTGGGAGGTGGTGGTGGTGGTAAATAAACGAGTGACGTCGTTCGCGGCGGGTATGATGCGGGACGTCCCTCCGACAACCTGCTAGGGGCGATCCGGGGGAGAGAGAGAAAAAAAATGCGAACGACGTAATTGATAGACAGGAACACCGTTTTTATTTTTTTAAACCTTGCAGGCAGCCAAGACTTTTTAAAAAAAAAACTGGAGAAATGCGACGATCGGGATTTTTTGACGTGTAGACCTGGGGGATTTATCCTAGGAGGTTACTTTTACGCGTACTTTGGGGTTTTACTGTAGGTTTGGTGGTTTTGGAAGTTGGGGACGTGACGAATGGGAGGGCTTTGGGTGATGCGTCTTTGTTGACTATAGGGATACGTGGGGGATCGAGGCTATTATGCAGCTGGTCGCAGAGGCAGTGGCACGCAAACAAAGATGTGGTTCGACTCCCTCTCAACGCTGTTCAGCGCGCTCGTAAGACGTGAGAATGAGTCATTGGTCATGTTATGAATACCTCGATTGCTTCCTACAAATCGTTTATAGATGTCCCCCCATCATCCCCCCGGGTCTCTAGAGCAGCGCTCATCGCCGCTCCCCACCCAAACAAGAAGCCTCTTCTGTCCCTTCCCCCCTTCCCCCTCCCGCGGCTCGCGAGGTCTCCCACTTCAACCGATGGCTAATGATAAGTGCATCCATATGCGGTACTGAGAGAATATTTCACCCCGCGAGCTGCGCGCGCTGCGGCCCAAAAAAAAGGGGGGTGGTAGGTGTGGATTAAGACGCAATAAGGAAATCGAGATTGATTCACAAGTCCCCCGGCGCCCCGCTATAACACAATAGATTCCGTCTCCGCGTCCCCGGCACCGCCCTATTCCTCCATGCGGCCAAACACGCCGTCATCGTCCTCGTCGCTGCGGCCGCGCGAGCGCGCGTCGTAGTCGTCGTCGTCCGCGACGCTCTCCTCGCTCTCCTCCATCTTGACGTCGCCGTCGTGCGCGGAGCGGCCGCGGATGTAGCTCGTCGGTGCTGAGCCCTGGTGGTTGGGCGTCAGCGTCGTGCCCGAGAAGCCCTGGGCGAGGTAGCGCGCTGGGAGCGGGGGTACGGGTGGTACGTCCGGTGGGAGGGTGACGGGCCCGGTTCTAGGGGTGCCGAACGAGCAGCTGAGGAGCTCGACGGCGGCTGCTAGGCCGGCTTCGTCTTCGAGGCCGCCGGCGCTGATGCCGGATGATAGGGGGCGCCCACTCTGGCTCTGCTGGCCGAATGAGCCGAATGCGGAGCCATTGGAAATGCTTCCTGCGTGAAGCCCGTTGGATGGCGCTGATTGGTAAGAGCGGGAGAAGTTGTTTCCGCTGCTGTAGCGCTTTGTGTGGCCCGCGAACGAGCTGCCAGTGTATGACTGGCCATATGGTGCCTCGGTCTGAGGCGGAGGTGTGGTGTCGGTAGAGCTGAGGCCGTCGCGCGGGTCGGAGGACCCTGACGCGGCTGGCGACGCAGAGTCGTGATCGGAGTTGAAGTCCTTCGCGGATGGTGGGGGCGTTGGCCCGTCTTGGTTCATGGCGACCAGTACCGATGCTGCTTCGAGCAGTTGGACCTGCTGGTGCTTTGAAATCAATAGTTTCGAGGTGTACGACCATTCTGGCGTGTGTTCCCATCTGTGGCAAAAAAAAGTCATGTCAGCAACAATTGATGGCTCGTCAACAATTTCAGGGAGCGAGAAGGGACCCGCAGCAGGTTCCTGCTGCGGCGAGAGAGCAAGAGCGGGAGTGGGGGGGAGGGCACGAACAAATGCTTCGTTAGACAACTGCTGTGCTTGTATCCCTTCCCGCACTTATCACATCTCAGGTCGTTCTTCTTTCCATCGCTCTTGACCGACGATTGACCCTCGCTAGCGCGCCTCATCCGCGCCTTGTTGAAGCTATCGCCCTCATCGTCCATCTCGTCGTTGTGGTCGTCATCGATCGCGCTCTCGTCGCGCTCGGCCTTGCGACCCGCCATGAGCGACAGCCTATGTCCCGGCAGACTGCTCGGCGGCGTCGCGAGGCCGGCGAACTTGGAGCCGCCGGCCCGCGACGTTGTGTGCCGCCGCGATGACGCGGTCGGCATCGGCGCCGACAATGTGGCCTCTCCCATTTCGCGGACTGCCGCGGCGACGGCGGCCGCATTGGCGGAGCCGCTCTTCCTTCGTGTGACGCGGTGTGTCGGGATCAGCGAGCCCGCGGATATGGAGTGTGAGTGGTGGCGAGGATGGCTGCTTCGCGCGGGTAAGCTGGAGCCCAGGGCGGACGACATCGAGAGTCGGTGTTGGCCGAGGGGCCGAGCTGGGTGCTGGATGTCCTGTAGAGTAGCCATTGATCAGTATGGGCGGATTGTAAAGTGCGGTGCGGTGCGGCGTGGTGGAATTGGTCTGACAAATTGCCGGTTGGGGAAATCAGGGAAAGCTGGCAGCATACCTTTGAGGAAGCCATGGCGGCAGTGGGTTATATGGACGGAAAGTGGCGGGTAATAATTTCAAGTCGATTGAATCATAGACCGGCCCTCAATCCCCGAAGCTGATTAGGGTAGCAACAATATAAGGGTAGAGCAGACAAAACAGTTTGAGAAGGAAGCAATAAAAAAAGTTGTAGAATAATTGAAGCTCAGCTCCCTTTGTGCCTTTGTGTGGTAGTGGTTGGTGGTGGTTGGTGGTGGGTTGGGGTGGTGGTGTTTAGGATGGTGGCAGGTGAGTGGTGGGCAGGTGAGTTGAGATGGGGATGTACTGGGAGTATTGGAAGTATTGGATGTATTGGATGTATTAGAAGTACTGGGAGTATTGGGTGGTGGTAGGGGGAGTGTGGATGGATTGAGGAGTGGGATGGAGGGATGGCTGATAGATGGATGGCGGAGGTGGATTAGAGGTGGATTAGTGGGTGGATTAGTGGTGTGGAGCAGGCTGGATGGCTGATTGTTGGGCGCAGTACAGTACACAGTTAGCAAGCAGGCAGTTCTATGGGCGATGGGCGGCAAGTATTGGATGGCAGTGAACACAGTACAGAGATACAAGAGTACAGCGGGGTACAAGAGGATGTGGTTATCTGTACAGCCCAGCCAGCCCAGCCAGCCTAGCCGGCCCCAGATCTGGGAGCAAAAGTGGCCGCGAAGTGGCCCAGAGTGCCGCGAGTGTGTGCGTATCTGGGTGTGTATGAGTGTGGATTTAGCGTGTGTGGCTCATCGTGACCCCCTGTTAGCTCCAGTTGATCCAGCATCTTCCAGCGCGCACCACAGGGTGAATACGCGCCGTAAGCCCACGGCCCAGGGTTCGCAAAGTAGCCGAAGTACCCAAGTCTCCTACGTACCACTGTCCACTAATGCCGCAATCCGCGCTGTGAATGGCCCATCTTGTCCCTATAGGGTATGGAAGGGGACATAAGCGAGCCGCAAAAGGAAAGACTGCGTCCACAACCACTCTAGAGCGCTTTCTAAATGCGGGTGATACATGGCGGTACCTTTGCTACAGATAGTGTCTGGAATGTGTGTAGACCGAGGCGACGCGGAGGATCTGGGAGGAGGAGAGGAGAGAGCGGAAAGAGCGATGAAGGCCGATGGAGGGCGATGGCCGATGAGTGAATGCCGATGGGCGATGGGCGATGGACAAGATGAGATCTCAGTCATAATGGCCCGTGAGCACTGCCGTATTTCGTATACACTATTCTACTTTAGTAGTAGGGAGTGGATGGAAGTGGGTTGCAGCAGATACCATAGGCGTACCGTTAACCATCAAAAAATAATTATTATTTGTCGGATTGCGGGGAAGCAATGTGAGGGCGGGTGATCGGTCATGTGGAATATATTATCTCACCTATCTGACTACCTACCCAGCAGATGTATATTCCGGTAGAGCTGAGGTAGTAATTTCATCATCCTACATATTCGTCGCAGCAATGTTTCAAAGGCAGAGAGTCAATTGACCGAATGAGAGCTGGGAGGTGAGTGCATAGCCAGGTGCATTTGTAAATTGAGGGTTGAGGGATGAGTGAGGGATGAGGGATGAGGGTTGAGGGTTGAGGGTAAATTGTGTCCTTGCCGCCGTCGCACACATGCTCAGTCCACATGTACTGCACGACGCCGCATATGATATGTACGAATGTACGTATAGCCGTATTGTACGTATAGTCTACTACTACTACTACTACTACCCGTATGTAGGTACACACGCGCACTTGGAAGGGTAGGGAAGCTAAGGGAAGGAGAGGGGGGAGGGGGAGGGGACGGGGAGAGGGTCGATCAAGGGAAGGGGAAACGGCTCTAGGCTCAAGGCTCAAGGCTGAAGGCGAAGGAAGGGAAAGGCTCCAAGGCGCACACCACACACAGATATTAGACTGCACTCTAGACTCTTTCCTTCTTTCCCACGCCTCTCTCGTAGCATCGCATGGAATTTCTACATACGTACAGCTCTGCACCTGAACTCTACACCAACGCCCCATTTACCATTTTAGTCACACCCCCCAGGACCATGACACCCAAAAAAGCAAGGAAGCTTAGTTGCACGCCACCCCATCCCATAATTTATGCTGTCTGCTGTTTGATGTCTGATGTCTGTCTGTCCTCTCTATCCGCGCCCCTCCTCACACACAGCCCCCCTCCTCTATCAGTCAGGATTACTATAATCTCCACGTACACTCATGCTATCGCTCCTAACACATTACTTCCAACGTTACTAACACTACCAACACTCCTAACATTACTACTCCTAACATTACCAACACTACCAGCACTCCTACTATCACCACCACCACCACCACCACCCACTCCTAACACCCCCAACACTCCCACCAACTCCCACCACTACACCCAAACCCCCATCCCCATCCCCATCACACGATCCCCACCCTCCAAATGCCCATGACCCCCCTCCCCCCCTTCGGCCTAGTGCGCACGTAATGGAGGGGGGCGGCGGCGGGATAAGCTGGGCTGGGGGCCCTGGACTACAGCGCGGTCCAATGATGCATCCGAGATCCTGTGACCGAGACCGAGGGGCACTTTCCTTCTTCCTTCAGCTGTTGGTGGGTGGGTGCCTGGATTTATAGGTATCAACTAGCGGTACTGTACCGTGGACTTGACTGTCTTCGATTTCCCGAGCCCCGAGGTGTGTGTGTGTGTGGTCTCTATCCCGTGACATCAAGGTAGTCATGTGTACGTCCCCGCCTCTCGTAAGCCAGAGACGCGTCGTCGTTGGTTCAAGGTGGCGAAAATGATGGAGACAGATAGATCACTTGTCTATGACACTGTCTAGACAGGAAATATCCACACGGTGGGAAGTATTCCCTATAGCATGGTGCAGACAGTACCAACATCTCCACAGCGTACACTCACCGAAACAAACACCCACTCCGGCATCAAAGCACGTGCAAGCCGCCTCAATGACACGATCGGCCATGACAATTCCACTCCCCATCCATGACTCCTCGCTCCACTTCCTCTCAGGAAAATGCAAGCTGCCTATCTCTCTCTCCCCTCCATCTCCCATCTCCGTCTCCAAATCCCTCAGGCGGTGCATCCCGGCCCATCTCCCCCCCAACGATAACAGTCACAGTCAGAATAAATCCCACAATCCAAGGAGCCAATCAGTGATGCGATGGCGATAAGATAACAACCTCCCCTCCGCGCCCCTCTCATATCTAGATCTAGCCCCTCTCTCACTACTAACATTACTATCACTACTATCACTACTAACACTACCAACACTACCATAACCACTATACCGTAAACCCTCACCTCATCACCCTCCCCAAACACACTCAATCAATCGATCACACACCCTCTCCATGGCCACAGCGCCCAAAATCATCGGCCGCGGCGGCGCAGGGAACTTCAGAGACCCCTCCACCACCACCACCGCCACCAGCGACAGAAGCGCCGCAGCATCGACGCCCACAACGCCCGATACACGCACCGTGAACCCCAACCCCCCCTCCATCCGCAGCGGGCGCGGCGGCGCGGGGAATATCAACACCTCTACCTCCACCTCCGCGTCCACCTCCACCTCCGCGCCTACCCCCGGGCAAAAAGCAGGAGGGGTGATAATCGAAGCCCCCGAGTCGGCAGGGACGGAGGTAGTGTATGGCGGGCGCGGCGGGGCGGGGAATTGGAAGGTTGGGAGGGAGGGGGAGGAGGAGAGGAGGAGGGGGGTGGAGGAGGGGAGGAGGAGGGAGGTTGAGGAGAGGGTTAGGAGGGAGGTGGAGGGGGTGGGGGGGGTGAGGGTGCCGGGGAGGGTGTATAGGGGGGTTGGGAGGGGGGAGGAGGGGGAGGGGATGAGGGGGGAGGGGAGGGAGGGAGGATTGATACCCGTTTGGATGATAATGGAGGTCTAGGGGAGGGATTGTGTATAACAGCTACTAGAGGGGAAGAAATGGTCGTTTTGGTTTTGTCTATCGGGGTATACTATGCGACGCTGCGCATTTTCAGCCTCCTACGCCTACCACCACTGCAATACTATGCCAAGGCACGTCTTTCTTTCACCTTCACAAGACAACAACACCCCTCTGAACGTGTTCCCCTATAATACGCCGATACACACGCCTTCATCATCCTTGAACTCGGCCAAAAAAACTCCTCTCCTCATCTCAGCCTTTTGGAAGTATTTAAGAGGGGGCTTCCCTCCCAGTTCTACAATGCTTTCTACGATTTTTGGAACAGGGCTTGCTTGCTCTCACCACATACACACGCGCGCTCTGTCTCGATCATTGGTACCTAAGCATGGCTTCTGCATATGACAGAGCGATGGCCCTAGCAGCGATGGTGGGCGCACTTAGTGACGCAGCGAATGCTGGGGCGTCATGGTGGAATGCCTATACGGCAGCTCAATGTAGTAGGAACGAAGAGGGAGATGTAACGTACCCCTTCCACTTGTAGTTTACTCTTTTCACCTTATACTAGTGTTTTTTATCTGAACTGGAGGAATTATGCTGGTGGGTTCCGTAAGCTGATTATTTAACAGGGTCGTTGTGGGAAAGATTGTTCGCATTGGTGGGAGGAAGTTGAGAGGCTGGAGAGGGAGTTGGAGATGTTGGAAAGGGAGTTGGGCATGTATAGAGGGAGTGGAAGAGGGAGCAGGTAGTGTTGCTAGTTATTTCGGGACTTTATTGTTCAATTAGGCTGGGTATAAAAGAAATAATTATTTCTGATAAAAAAAATCAGAATAACAAGTGGAATTAATTGGAACAATGTTTACTAAAAACAACAATTATATCCTTTAAATCAGCCAGTTAACCCCGAAACCAGGCCTGTAGGGAGGAAGTCCATCGCATTCAACTGCAGGTATTAATTCTCATATATCCATAGTCACTCTTCAGTCCTACAAGCCGCCTGGTACTGGCGAAAATCCCAAGAGATCTCATGTATGTATCAACAGCAACCCCCCTCTCCGGCCACTCCAGTTCATACGCCCCCCTCAAGACCTTTTAGCTTCGTTAGTTCTGGCGAAAATCTGCGGAATCAAACATGCATCAGCTGCAATTTCCCCGAATCCATCCACACCACCAGAAAATAAAAGGTTTTTGCTTCAAAGAAGGTGTATTTGCGTGTATCTTCAACGTCAAACCCCCACCAGAATCTCCTAACACAACCGCAACGCCATTTTATATAGACCGAACGCCCGCCACATTCCCAGCCCAAACTGACAAGCCCAGCAGCGACCCGCCAACAGCCACTCCGCCCCTCTAATCCAAATCCATTCCATTCTCCTCCTCCTCCCCCCCACCGACCAACTGCTTCCTCCTCGTCTGCATCTTCCCAAACACCTTCGCCCTGGGCGCCACAACCTCCTCCTCGACCTCCTCCCCCCTCGCCTCGAGCGCCAACCTCTCGCTCCCCCTCATCTTGGGCAAGAGGTGCGAGTTCTCGGCGACCAGCTTGCGGTCCGCAGCCTTGGCGCGCTCCTTGTTGCCCTCCATGCGCTTCTTGTAGAAGACGCGCTCGCGCTTCTGCCGGATCTCGGCGACGCGCGACATGGCCTTGAGCGTCGTGGCAACGAGGTCGCGGTTGTAGCGCACGGGCACGTTGCGGCGCGCCGCGAAGGTGAGGGTGCTGTCCACGACCATCTCTTTGCCGGCGGATTTGCGGAAGGCTTTGGTCCACTTGAGTTTGCGGGGGTTACGCTTCATTTTGAACTATGCCGGGAGAGTTAGTGGCTGGGTGCAAGAGGGAGGAGGATTTGGGGGGGGGGGAGGGAGCAGCGTACGTTCTTGTGGCATTTGCTGCGACAGAAGCGGAAGAGGCGGGCATCGTTGCGGACGAAAGTGATGCCTTTGCTAGGGTAGCAAGGTTGCGAGCAGAAATAGCACGTCTCGATTCTATCACACGATCAATCCGTTAGCCCAACAATCCCAATGCTCATTGCATCTTGCAAAACTGGGCTTCATACCTCATCTTGGCGGTTGTGCGGAAAGACGATGTTTGTGGTTGGGCAAAGAGGGTGCTTGCTTTCGCTGGCTTCGCCTGCTATCTGAATTCTTTCTTGCTTCCCAAAAATTTGACGTTGGCGCGGGTAGCGATAGTGCGATAAAGGCAGGGATGTTTGCTAGCCCCGGGCCGACCGTGGCGCCGAAGTGCGAGGGATTCGCAAAATTGGCGGCCGGACGGGGGCTCCGATTATTTGCCGCCGAATTCCAACGAAAAGCAAAACTCGCAACAGCTCGGCACTTCTTTACGATTCACTGTTACGTTTACGGGCAAAAGCAGCAAGCTGTTGTGAATAAGTCGGGTTAAAGACAGGGAAAAGGAACGCTTATACACAATCATGGCTTCAGTGGTCGCAATCGGCGTCGGTGTCGCAGCCGCGGCTTTCCTGGTAAGCAAGCACCTCGGACCAACACCTCAAGGACAGGACAGGACAAGAAAACTAACACATATCTCCCCAGGGACGCGCCGGACTCGTCGCAATGCGCAGATACCGCGGTAGCGCCGGAGCCGTCGGCGCGCTGGGCAAGGCCTACTACAAAGGCGGCTTCGAGCCCAAGATGAACCGCAAGGAGGCGTCGCTGATTCTGCAGCTGAGGTAAGATACCGCCCTCCCCCGACCGTGTGTGTGTGTGTGCCATGCTGATGATGATGAATAGCGAGCGCCAGCTCACCAAGGAGAGGATCCGGAAGAACCACCGCACGCTTATGATGTTGAATCATCCCGATCGGGGGGGAAGTCCTTATTTGGCTACGAAGGTTAATGAGGCGAAGGAGTTTTTGGAGAAGACTTCGTGAGAGTGGCTGGGGAAGGGGGGGGGGGGGGGTGGGGATGTGTACTACTATATTGAAGCATCAGCGAGGCGTTTTTTTGTGTACTGTAGGTATGTACGATGTTTTGGGAGCTGTGGAGGGTAGATGGATGTATAAAAACTCTCCTCATATCATGATACTATCAATGTTAAGAGTATTCCGACGTTGGACACAAGAGTGGCGTGTATGAATAAGTACGATGGGGAGCTGTCGGCGCATTTATATCTTACACTCTAGAATTGTGCCACCTGCTCAATGGCTGTACTCTGCTTTCGACCATCCCGTGGTCTATGTATGATACAGTTTTAGATGGATCGCTATGGCTATAATCAACGATTCCTCCCCGACTACTGGCACAACAATTCACCCGAGGCACTCATGGAGCCAGTTTCTTAGAAGGTGGACAACTCTGCCATGCTATCCACTTCTGAGAAACCGCCTCCTTGAATGCCTCGGCAAGCGTGAGGCGTCGACTACCACCACGCAGACCGCGCCGCATCACTATCCTCCCTCTCCGGCTTCCGCCCCTGATTCGCACCACCCGAGCCACTCCCCCGTCTCCACGGCGACCGCGCCCCCCTAGCAGCCCCGAGATTCGCCCCCCCACGCGCAGAACTATCCCTCCTATTCCCCCCCACGGCCCCATACTGCTGCTGCGGCGCCTTCTCCTCCTTCAGCACCAGCCCCGGAACGCCGCCATCGCTATCCTCCCCCGCCGAGCTCCACCCCTCCTTATTCTCCCTCACCACCTCCGCGGCCGCCGCCATGGCCTCCTGGATCTTGCGCTCGATCACCTGCTTCTCCCTCTCGCGGATGCCCTGTTTCTCAACTAGCGATTTGACGGCAATGGCTACCATAGCTTGGAGCGTGTATACCGCGTCGTTGCCGGCGTTGTGGAGGTCCCAGCCTGCGATGTCGAGGTCGGCGAGAACTTTTCCGAGGCCGCTGTTGTTAGGCTCCCGCCGGAAGGCGCGGTACATGTGTGTTGTGTCGGTGCATTCGAGGAGGTTGGAGAGGTTGCCCGGGTCGTAGCCGAGTTGGCGGAGGAAGGCGACGTCGGCTTGGAGGTCGTGGCCGACAAGGACGATTTTGCGTTTGTCTGGTGGGGTGGTGGCGGTATGGGGGGAGTTGGGGGTGGAGAAGGGGGGCTTGAAGCAGTCGGCGACGGATTTGGGGGCGTCGGAGAGCTTGATCCATTCACTTGTCCTGTGTGATGTTAGAGTTGCGTTGGTAAGAGGAGGTTGCTCTACTTACCCAAATCGGAACATGTCGGCGCATCCTTGGAGAAACTCCGTATTGTTCAGGTGCCCATACTCCTTTATTCTGAAGTGGCGAGCGCGGATGGCTGGGAGCCAGTTGGTACCGCGCTCTTCGGGGACTAAGCCAGCGATATCTGCTGTATCAAGTGTGGCGATTCCGATTTCTGTAATGAGTCTGTGGTTTTTCTCATAGGCTTCGACGTCAACGCAGATGAAAACCACGGATGATTCTTGCTCGAAGGGCGCGGGTTTGGTGACATCAACATGCGTCCTGATGTTCAGTTTGGCCAGGTCAGCTTCGATTTTAGCCAGGCCATCTCCAGCGGTGGCGGGTGCAATTTTGATGCCCCATTCATCAACGTCTTTCTGCCTCTCTCTGAGACCGAGATAACGCTGCACACGCTTCGTCACATGGTTCCATCCCTGTTGCTTCGCATACCGCTCAGCCTGCTTCTTCGACTTGAGAGCTAGCTTCTTCTTCCTGTCTACCTCAAGCATCTCCTCCATCCTCTCTTTGAAAGCCTCCAGGGATTCATCGGATGGTTTGGTGCTCGAGGAAGGCTCGTTTGGTGGCCTATACCCCTTGGAGGGAATTGCCTTCTTGGTAAGGACGGCTGTTTCGTAGTCGTTGGAACGGCCAATGTATCTGGGACGGGGCGTTCCATCGTCAGGGCAGTCAATGACAAATCCGGGGTCTCTCTCCATGACTGGTATGCCGAGGTGAGTTTTCAGGTGTCTGTTTATAATCCAGATGAAATGCTCTACTTGGGCTAGTGGCACCAACACACTTGCGTTGGCTGACAACTCAGGCGGTGGGTAGATGTAGAAGCTTTAACAGTCAGTGACACATTCGAGGTGGTCCATATAGAAAAGTTCAAATAAAGAGTGCCACAGAAAACAGAACCGGACAGCGGCTGGATTGTTTCGGAGAAAGCAAACGTTCTCCGGGGACTCGCAGCATAGAAAACCTACAAATCCCATTCATGTGTATAGAACTTTTGTTTGTCAAAGTAGTTGCGATTCACCTGGGAGGGAGGCAAGTCAGCGTCTTGTTTATTCTGATAGAACTTGAACGGGGCCCATACCTTGTATCGATTTGCACCTTCTACGTACGTGTGGTGGTACTTTTCCAGGGCTTTCAGAGGCACAAATTTGTGTCCACCTGGTGCAAGCTCTCCAGTTTCCAAATCATAAGAAGGGCGTTCTGGCTCAGATTCTGGTACTACAGAAGGAACATAAATGTTAGCTGTGGAATTTAAGCGATCGATTTCCAAGTCAAGTAAAAGTGAAATAGCATGCCAATGATATTCTTGGGGTCCATTTCGGCACCAAGTACACGCGAGATGCTAAGGGTTTTCTCGTCATCTTCCGGATCTGTTGATAGATATTCCACTGGATCTTTAGTTGCACCGTCCTGGGGTGGATTGGCATGAGGTTCTTCTTGAGAAGCAGGAGCTTCCCATGCTCCTTCTCCCAGAAGGGCTCGCAAACGATCGATATTGTCGCCCATTATGACAGCTATCCTATTGAGGAAGGAAACCAAGAAATGTTGTTTCTGAAGAAGAAGGAGTTTTGATTGCAGGTAGCTGGCCTACCGTTTCATTCGATAATGTTTGTTCAGATTTTACAAACGCGTTGGGTTGTCCAGAGTGAATAATGGCCCGACTGCAGCAAGCTGAGCTCACCCATACACATACAATAGCATATAGCTGGGCCTCGCAGTCTCCAGGGGAAACGGGGTTGGTATTTATGAATGGGTATGCAAGAAGCAAGAGGATTATATTCACTTTGAGTAAATTAAAGTCCAACTATAAAATACGACCCTTGAAGAAATAGTACCATTTTATGAAGATATTTACATACATTGATACCGTCGAGCCATAACCTATCCCTCAGAGTCGTTAATATACGTGCTGCCGAGAATTATTCGTGGAGCCTGTCCGCAGCAATAAACCAAGCTGTTAGCAATTATGCATTTATACAGAAAGATCCAAAATTCGAAGGGGCTGATTCAGCAAGGTCACGTTGACGATAAGTGCACATCTGGACCCTATCATCGACACAGGGATTATGACAGCCTTAACGAATAGAAGGGCCCTTAACGATTTTGCGACAGTTTACAATTGTATCTACCTTCTGCTTTTCACGGCCTTTCCATTTGTTCGAGCAATATTCAGCTCATCTTGAAGCGCCACTAAAAGAGCGTTGCATCTATTTGTGTAGCCTTTGTCACCGCATTACCAAAGCAAGTGAGAATGAAATACAGTCGGCAATCTACGTTCTACGATGAGCCGATCTTATAAAATAAGCCAATGTCTGCACCGAACTTACGCTCTAAACTCCCTAGCTGCCAAAGGATGTGCTGGCAACGCAGTCTACGAAAGCACGGGAAACAACTCCGACTATAATTGCCAATTGCCAATTGCCAGATTATCGAAGCGTCTTAGTGTACAATTATACCCCTGGCAACATCATAAGGGTGCCCATCGCAAACCAAGATTGCGGCGGCATAGCTCCAAGCCTGGACTACACTACAAATGCATGTTTAGATAACTATCCGGATGATAGTAACGAGAAGACCATTGCGCTTATTGTCGATTGCTAGTGTCGAGCATGCCTGTATTGCCCTTGGAATAGTACCATTAGAACCCTATGTATTTGGCGATTATAATCGTCATGACCAAACCTTTGCTTCACTCAAGGTCAGAGGAATCGAATTGTGATTAGCTAAGGAAAAGTGCGCGCGAGGTTGCGTGGATAGATGCAGTACATGAGAAATGCAGGCCTCGGCGGGTAGACCTGGACAACGAGAGAGATCGGGCCGTAGGTCGCAAGGCCTGCGCTTTGCTCAATGAGCGAGAATTAGGGGCAGATAATTAAGAGGAGTTGAGTTGAAGTGGAAATAACGTTGGATTTACATTGGGCCTCTAGTTAGTGCGCGCGGGACGATGTGCTAAAACGCGACGGTTTCGCGTCGCTTTCACTGTCGCAAACTCACTAGTTTAGTAATGCAGCATAGTATTATTATATTAGAGCATTCCCGTAAACCAAATTATCAAAATTGAACTGAAGGGAGAAAGTACATTGGCTTCAATCACAGTTATTAATTCTCAGCTGTGATTTACTACGATTTCAGCCTTGTCGTTCCCTGCGGCCGCTAGCGTAAAAATCACGTGGCGAGGCGCGTCGACCGCGAGGTTGAAGCTATTGTATTGACTGATTGACTGATTGTCGTTCAGGCGCATCGACTTTCACTCTCCTCCTCCAAGCGCAGCACCGAAACCCGTCTGCTCATCTCGCAGATAAATACGATAACAAACACCAGAGAAGCTTCGATAGCACTGCCTCCTTAAGATCCTGCCCGGGTGGAACATGCCTCCAAAATACTCTCTGTAGAGGCACCTCACACGTCTTTGCCCCACCCGCTGGGGTATCATTGCCAAAGGCAATTTCAACCCAGCGCATACAATGCAATCCATGGGCAACATGGGAAACATGGACGAGAACATGGTTAGCATCGAGCTGCCGTCCGACCCGGACGCGCAGGCTACTGTCACCGACTTCCTCGACTTCACCGAATACCTTCCATCAGATATGAACCGATCCTTGGCCCTCATAGAAAAGCTCGACTACAAATACACAATCGCATCTGCTGAACTCGAAGAGCTGAGCATGATGTATGGAAACCTTACGGCAATAGATCCTGCCGTACGTCCCGATCCGCCGCACCTGCGAGAAGACATATCAGATCAACTCGACCACGTAGTCAGCAACCGAACTCTGGCGCAAGCTGAGGCCTATCGCATGGATGCAAATATCGATCGCCATTACCAGAGGCTGGTGTATATACAGCAAAAGCTTGAAGGGCTACTGGAAGCCTTTCCAGCAGCCCAAGAAGAGGCGGCAAATGCTGTTCAATCCGTGTCGCCCCAGGCCACACGAATCCCGAAGATCACCCTCCGTCTCGGAGAACCTGGCGCACACAAAGGTGCTCGAGTAAAAAGAGGCCCGCGAATTACAGTTCCGGGAGAAGTCCTTGCGCCCAACGAATTTGATTGGGATACATACGACTCGGAGAGTGATATTTCGGCGACTGCAGATGAACGCCCTACGACACCCAAGCCATCGCAGAGACGTGCTTCCACCAGTGGCACAAAGCGAATTAAGCTGAAGGTGCCGAAGCTTAAAGTGGTTGAAAGGACACCGAAGACGCCTCGTGCACCTAGACCGCCTGGAGTTATGGGGACCAATGTCCACAGCCAAGTCGCAGGCATCTCTACGAGCAATGCTTTGGCAAAACTGAAGCCACCACCTGATGGAGCACCGGTTGGAAGTGAGCACAGGCCTTGGGGACGTCTGACTCAATTTGAGTTGGCTAAGTTGCGGAAACGCATGAAGAAGAATGCAGTCTGGCAACCAAGCACCACGATGATAAACAGAGAGCTCGCTATCCTAGAACGATCCCTCTCGCATTATCGAACAGCCAAGGCTGAGGCAGAAGCTGCCGGCCTGCCGTTTGACCGTACGTGGGAATCAAATGGAGGTGCTGCAGCTGCAGGCAACGGCGCAGCTATGGATGAGGATCTCGAGGAGGACGAAGAACTGCCCATAGTGAACAAGGGAATGAAGCTCAACGAACAAAAGAAAGCCAAAAAAGAATCTCTAGCAAAACTAGCTGCAGTAGAAGCGGAAGAATCAGCGCGGAAACTGGCCGACACTGCGAGGGTAATGAGGGGTCTATTCGGCACGGTTCGTGACAACGGATCTAGCAATGGCTCTGCGGAAACACCGCCTGCCAAAACACCCTCCAAGAGCGCAGCGGCGCGAAAACGAAAGAGAGAATCAACTGCCGACGTCGAAGGAGCCACTGCCGAGGTCGACACCCTCAAAACCCCCGCCGCCAAAAAATCCAAAACCGAAACCCCCGTCCGCCCCCCGCAAACAGCCACCACCCGCTCCATCATTCCCCAAACCTCCAAACGCACCCGCGCAACCGTCGAGCTCTCTCCCGCCGCCGAAACGCCCTCCACCTCCACCTCCGGCGCCGCGGCTCCCGCTGCCGCCCCGACCACAACCACAACCACTGCTACAACAACCCCGGCCACCCTCCCCCTCCGCGCCCCCTCCCCCCGCAAATCCTCAACCCCCATCCTCCCCCCGGTCAAAGAAAAGAGACCCCTCCGCGCCGACGCCAAAAAACCCTCCACCCTCCCCCCAACCACCACCACCGACTCCCACGCCCTCGCCCCCACACCCGACACCAGCCGCGCACGACGCTCCGCAACACGCACTCCCATCCCCTCCCTCGACGCACTGCCAGACCTGCATCTCCCCGCCCGGCGCCCGCCATCGCGCGGCAAGGCAGGGAGCGTAGAGCCCGGACGAACTCGGCGGTCGAGCACGGCTCGGGCGACGCCAGCGCCGGCGGAGGTGCCGACGAGGCCGCCTAGTCGGCGCGCGAAGAGGCCTGCGCCGGGGCCGGTGGCGAAGGGGGAGCCGGGGGGGGCGTCGATTAGTGTGGGCAAGCGGACGGCGGCGCCGAGGCGGAAGGCCGGGGGGAGGAAGGGGGTGAAGGAGGGGGAGGCGGTGGTGCACGAGCCGGATGTGGAGGTTGATGAGGATGGGGTTGTTGTTGATCCGAATGAGCCGAGGTATTGTGTTTGTAATGGGGTTAGTTTTGGGGAGATGATTGCGTGTGAGAATAATCAGGTATGTTTGTTCTGTTTCTGTTTCTGTTTCTGTTCCTGTTTGTGCGCGGTTGGAGTTGGTGGGGATCGAAGGCTAATGATGTACAGTGCCAGTATGAGTGGTTCCACCTCCCCTGCGTCGGCCTGACGATCGAGACGCTCCCGCCGCGGACGACGAAGTGGTATTGTCCCGACTGTCGCGTGGCGCTGCATATTGGGGAGAAAGGCGAGGTGTCGGCGAGGGGCCAGAAGAAGTAGGTAGATGGGCTTGGCTGGGGAGAATGTATTGATATGGTATGGGGTGCGTGTAAGAGATGGGGATGCGGTTGAAGGGGTTGAGCTGGCGTTTAGGTCGTTGATGGGGCTTTTTACGGGATGCGAGACGGTTATTGAAGGGGAGTTTCGCCATGAGAGATACCTTTTATGACTTATTTTTCACGCTGGGCAGGGCATTGCTTCATTAGAGAGCGTGTATTTTACTTGGGCTAGCTAGACTGGCGGGGAAGCTTGATATTGATAGGATGGGCTTTAATACAGTTGACAACGGCTGACAAACCGCGTTTACACTGGAGATTTTCACACAAAGACTCATAAGAGGACGAAGTGAAGTGTGCATACAATAATCCTTGATTGATCGGCGATATTCTTAAGCTATTCATACTGATTACTTGATGAAAAATGTCTGCAGCAGCTGCAACAATAATGTCAAGCACCTCTTTCACAAAACATCACTCCCCCCAAACGCCAGCTCCCAAAAGCACTCTTCCATAATTCAAACAAAATCTCGCAAACAGCAACAACAGCAACACAAACACACCCTTCAAGCCTCAGCAGCATCAATAGCCGCCCTCAGCACGGGGTACAAGCTCTCCTCCGCCTTCACCTTCTCCCCCTGCGCCTCCTGCGCCTCCCCCATCTCCGTATCCTCCTTATCATCCTCATACTCCCCGCGCTCCAGCCTATCAGCAATCAACTTCCTCAACGCCTCAATGACCCTAATATTCTCCACCCACACCTCCTCAGCGCGATCCCTCGCATCGCCCTCCTCCGTCCCGCTCGGGCTCGGACTCCCCACCGACCCCGCGAGCGCAGGGTCAATGTTCGACTCCCCGCGCGACCCGCCGTATGGGCGCTTCGCGTCGGGGGTCGTGGACTCGTCGCGTGCGGGCGGCGAGGGGCGGGGCGGGGCGACGGCGGACTTTTGGAGCATCCCGCCGGAGTAGCGGCGGCGCGGGTCGGAGTCGAAGTTTGTGCCGAGCGTGGAGACGGGGGATGTGGTGTGTGGTGCGTAGGCGGAGGAGACGGCGGGGAGGGTTGGGTACGCGACGGGGGTTGAGCCGTTGCGGGAGGTGGAGTCGGCGGGCGAGAGGCCTGGGACGGACGAGGGCGAGTGCGCGCTGGTGTAGGACATTGTCGATGGTGGGGTAAGGGCTGGCGCGCTCGATTGCGGGGAGTGCGTGGCTGTCATGTGGGATGAAGGAGCGGAGGTCTGGGGGATAGAGACGCCGAGGTTTTGGGGCGCGGATTGCGGGGGTGATTGGGATTGGCGGAAGCCCATGGCTTGGTGCGTGTAGTGCGCGCCGGGCTGGTGGATGCCGGCTGCCGCGGCGGCCGATGAGGACTCGTAGACGGTGGATTGCATCTGGTCTAGAAAGTTGTCGATGTTGAGGAGGTCGGACTTGGTCTTGAGGTTGGGCATGGGGAGGGAGTAGTGCGGTTGCGGCATGGAGGCTACGCCGGGGCCGGGGCCATGGCCGTGGCCGCCGACGGCCATGAGGGGCTGCGAGGGCATGTAATCGATCAGGGCGCCGCCTTGGATGGGGAGGCCGTGGAGGTGCATGAGGCGCTGGCCGACTTGGGGGTACGAGGTTGGGTCGATGTTGCGGCGCTTGGCGTCGCCGAAGAAGTCGTTCAGGGCGTCGAAGCCGCGCTTGCGCGGGTCGTAGTTGGCGTGGTGGCCCATGTCGGCGGCGTGCTGGTTGACGGGGTAGTAGACGGGACCGTAGCCCTGGGGCTGCTGGGGTTGGTAGTACCCGTTGTGCCCGCCGTGGTGCGGCTGCCCATAGTTTCCATTGGGCTGGTGCATCTGCGGGTTGGCGTGGTCATAGTAACCCGTTGGGCCGGCTGCTATGTTCATGTTAGAAACCGAAAAAAGCTGATGGGTAACCCAGGATCGACCTGGAAGGAGAGTACTCACGTTTACCGTTTGGGGCGCGGTAGCCACCGACCTGTCCATTGTGCTGGTCAGGTGATCGGAGAAGGACAGAGTCGTCCGCATGTGTCTTGACATGCTTCTTCAAGTCCTGGGGACGCTTGAAGCTCTTGCCACAGAAGTCGCACTTGTGCGGCTTGAGCGGCACATGGACGCGGATGTGAGACGTGATGTGGTCGCGCTTGACAGTGGTTGTGCGGCAATTGTTCCAGCCGCAGGTCAAGTTGAGATTGTTAGTGCTCTTGCGACCGACATGGCGCTCGCAGATGTGGTCATATAGGGCCTCGGGCGACTGGCAGCGCTCGGTACATTTGTCCCATTGGCACGCGAGGTTGTCGTCGCTAGCGACACTGGGACGGGCAACCTGGGCGCCGGCATCAGAGGAGGTAGATGTTGAGGCGGTGGCAGTGGGAGGCGTGATGCCTACTGGGCGCGTCTGCGTCTGCTGGTCTTGGGACGACATGATGATGGAGGATTCTTGGCGTGGCAGAAAGTAAGGTTAAGTATAGCGTGTGGGAGAATTGGGGCGGTGAGAGCCTATTCGTTAATCCACGAGAGGCGCGCGGAAAAATAAGGATTTAGGCGACGAGCTGGGCAGGAACGATGCTCGGCGGCGGCGAACAATCGAGTCAAGTATTGAGTTTTGAGAAGTTCGAGGTAACGATGGAAGTAGAGATTCGGAGTCGAAGTCTCTTAGCAACCCATTAAGCAAACAAGCGAGTAGCTTGGAAAAAAGACACGTCTCTCTCCTGCGTGGAACAGAGTTTGGGTTCTCTGGGTATTGTTTGAGAAGGAGCGTAGGAGCGTAGGAGCGTAGAAACGTGTGAAGGTTCCTTTTTTGCGGGTTTTATGACGGCGACAAGATGCTTGGAAGACGAAACGGGGAGGACCGAGTACCTATTTATGGTATTTTATGGGGAACGCAGAGGAGGACAAGGCTTGGTGTCGTTGGACAGGAAGCAGTAGTAGTATGCAGGTGGTATTGGTATTGTATATTGGTGGTGGTGCGCCTTACTCGAGACATGAAGCGGTGGTCTAGAGTAATTGGGGATTTGCACGAGAGTAATGGGATGAATGAGGGGGAATTATTTAGGAATTAGAGGAAAATGGGGAAGGGGGGGGTATCACAACTCATAAATAGGAAGATATTTTTTAAAAAGAGGGAAAATAGGGAAAGTAGGGAATCCGTCAGATACACAATCCCTACTACTACTATCTACTACTATCCACCCAACGTAATAGTAAGCAAAGAGTCCACCGGGAGTACCGCCATCTCGTCATTATCTAGCCCTGGGATGGTGTACTATGTGTACTATGAGTAGTAAAAATGTGCACTATGTGCACTATAAAGTACCTACCATGCCTACCATGTCTATCATGCCCACCATGCCCGAGTTAATAAGTGCATTCGGTGATCTCGCCCTCATCCCGGCCCTCCATCTTCACTTTAAACCACTTCTGTTGGCTCAATCCCTTGGCCTTCCCTCCCCCCCATCCCTCCCTTATCCCACCATCCCCCCCTCTTTCCCCCTCCATCTCTAATGCCAAGACCTCCTCCCATGCCAATATTGAGTCGGGTCCACCGCCGCCCAGCCAATCCAGCGGAACTCCCTCACCGCGCCAAGACCCCCTCCTCCTGCCCAGCCAATCCGCCGCCCCCCAAGCCCCTCCGCCCCTCTCGCCTGAGACCTTCCTCATTCCACACGAGGGCCAAGGGCGGAGTCACTTGGCCCGACTCTGCCAAGTCACTTTTGCTCTTACCCGACGGAAACGAGGCAATTTCGCCACCCTCTTTCCCCCCGGCCACCGTAGCACTCGCTGCCCAGTTTTCACCCGCGCCAAGACATTTTCTCACCACGTGTGCAACTCTTCGCCCACCAAAAATGTCCCAGGACTCGAAGAACTTGCTCACTCTTGGCCACAAAACTCGCACACACACCTTCCCAGCCCGGCCACCGTACCGTACAAACCATCCCCGCTGCCGGCCAAGATCCCGAACCACGCCCAGCCGTCCTTGGTTCGGATTCCGCGCAATTCCGCGCGGTGGAGGGGGCGGAGTCTCTTGTCCCTCTACGTGCCAAGTCTTGGCGACTCGCCCAGACCCCGCCGCTGCCCAGTCTCCATGGCCACATGTTTTGTGCCCCTGCCATGCCTTGGGCGGAGGGACTGGCCGTTCCCAAGAGTCGTCGTAAGCATTTTGGCAATGCGGTGATGAGGGGGCCTTGGCTGCGCTTGGGTGTATTGGCTTTGGGGGGATGGGTGCTTGTTGTTGATTGGTAAGGGGGGCCGGTGATGCGATTGGAGGCAATCTATTGTCCTGAGATCCGGGGAGGTAATGGAAAGATGCCCCTTTTTTGGGTCATTTTCTAAACACGGCTGGCTGGCGAGACGGGACATGGGACTGGGGAAACTTCGGCCATGGAAGGTGTAGAACGCCATTCGTAGTCATAGCGTGTAATTCGTAGTCTATGGAGTGTACGAGGACCGAGGCTGCCAGACAGCTAGTATCAGCATCAGCCTGAACCAAGCTGGGAAACCACGAAACGGACGCTGTTGTGTCGCTCCTGCCATTTTTGACTGTAAGAGAAATACCAGATAGAGGAAGGCAGGCATGGCTATCGCTCCTTCCCTACGTAAACTAAATCCCCCCAAAAACAAACGCTCCATCAATCACTCCAATCACCCCAAAAGACAACTCGTAAACACCACCACCCTCACTCCCTCCACATAATTAACCCACCCGGGAAACCTCGCCTGCGCAAACACCTGCACTCTATCTCCCCTCTTGATCCTCCCCAAAAGCCCGTTTCTATCCCTAAACACCTTCCGATGAGTAGTAGCCGCTCTCTTCGCATGCACATTAACGCAAATCCTCCTATCCAGCCCCTCGTAATCGAACTGCCGCTGCTCCCCCTCCCCCCTCTCAACCCCATACTCAAAATACGTCCATGAGTTGTCGTAGGTCCCGTAGCACTCGGGATAGGAGCTGAAGCCCTGGTCGTGGCTTGTGACCTCGAAAACCAGTTCGCGGACTGGGCAGAGGGCGCGGCCGACGATGGGGGCGGTAGTGAGGTAGGCTGGTGCTTGCCGGGACGTCGCGTCGTTGAGAGCGATGTGGTCGTTGCGGCTGGTGGTGGAGCAGAGCCAGTACCTCCCTAGATCCATGATGCGAAGCACAACGCCTCGAGGTAGGTCTTTAGACGCAGCATGGCGCTGTAGGAGCCAGAAGGTTTCAAAGATTTCTCGTGGTTGCTGTGGCCAGTACTCTACTTTCTTCTCCCGTTTTTTAATCCGCACATCCCCTTTCGCCACGACTTCGAGCTCCCACAAGGCATTATCTGGCGCCGAAGCCCCAGCAGCCACAAGAGCAGTGACGATCCTGGGATCCGGCGTTGAGACGTCGAGAGCGAGGTCTAGGGGCGTGCGCCCTTCTATATCTTTGACATCCACCGCTGCGCCCCTGGCGACTAACACGTCTACAAGCTCAACATTGCCCTCCTTAACAGCATCATGCAACGGCCGACTCCCATCACGCGCAACAGCATTGACATTCGCACCATGCTCAAGGAGCAACTTCGAGATTCCCAAACGCTGATGACACGACAGATGCAGCGGCGTACGGCCATCTCTGTGCAGCGCATCTACAGTCGCCCCCGCCTCAAGTAGTATCTGCACCACATCCTCCGACTGTTGCGAGATCGAACACGCCTGATCGAGCGGCGTCTCAAATTTCCACTTATTCACCCTATCCCCCCCGAAACCGATATCGACCTCCGCACCATTTTCCAGGAGCAGCGCCACGAGCCGCCCAGCTTTAGCTTTAGCCGCCCAGTGCAGCGCAGTCCAGTACGGGTTCTTCCCAATGTTGATGACCTTAGTCGCCCCATGCTTGAGCATGCTTGAGACGAGAGATACGACGTGTGTGTCATCTGAACTAGCACAGAGACAGGCGAGAGCGAGGAGGCCGCCGTTGCTGTGGCACGGATCGGCGCCGGATTCGATGAGGAATTCTGCGACGCGAAAGGGAACGGGGTCAATCTTACGCCAGTCATCTAGCCGTATGGCTGAGACCAAAGCCACTACTCCGCCAGGTCCGATGATATTCGGATCAGCGCCATACTTGATCAACACCTTCGCCGCATCCAACGACTCCGCCATAGCCGCCGCAAAAATCGGCGTCTTGCCTCTGTAGTTCATGAGATTGGGGTCCTCGCCCTTTGACAGGCGGTCCTCGAGGTAGTCTGTGTAGTCAAAGTAGGCGGCAACGCTCAGCTTTGGGAGGAAGTCATTCACCAACCCGCAGTACATAAACTGTACGTACCGCGGGAGGTTGGTGCGTCCATCTTTAACGTCGCGGAACGGCCGCAACCACTTCTTGAGCTCACCGGCGTGTTGGGGAAGAACGCGTGCGAGGGTCGTGATGCCGGTGTAGTCGGCATACCCCGGGCTCGAGGAATAAATGCCGCGGTCGCCGCGGTAGCGGAGCATGACCTGCAGCCACGCGATGGTTTTCGGGGTCGAGGTGCAGAATCGGATTAGGGAGGCGTAATTGCGATCGCGTGGCGCTATTACGAGGTGGAGGAACCAGTTTAGGGAAGCGTAGACGAGGAGGGGGTATTGCGCCGTGTAGGACTCGAAGCGCTGGCCCATCTCGGCAGTGGGGAAGGACTGGTTGGGTTCGTTGGGCTGCATGGTGTTGGGGTCGAAGTCGATGTTATTGTAGGATATGTAGGTTATGCATTCCTGCGCGAGGATGGCCTGGGTTTCTTCAGGGTCGAGGATTAGGTATTCGAAGGCCTCCTTGGAGCTGCTCTGCTCGAGGAGGAAGTCTTTCACCGACGCATGCACGAGAGTGACTGTCGGGCTTCCTCCGTCTCTCGAATCGTGTATGGCAACCAGCGATCCACAGTACCTCAGCAGCGTGTCCCTCAGCTTATCATCTGGCATCCTGCTTCGCGATTTCAAAACCTCGTCATCAATCGTGATGAGTAGAGTCGTGCTGATTTCAGGTAGAGTTAGAGGCCTCCTCGCACAAGTCAGCCAGCGAAAGAGCTTACGCGTGATCTCTCTCGTCTTGACGCTCGCATTCAGCGTAGTCAGTATCCTTGCATACAACGTATCCAACGAGTCCGGCAGGTCATCCAGCCCCTCCAGATACTCCTCCGCGAAAAAATGCGGGCTCGACAGCTCCTCAAGCATCAGCGTCGCCCACAGAAACATCCCACTCGCCCCCTCCTGCAGCTTCAAAATAACAGTCCTCTCCACCTCCTCATCCCCAATCTCCAGCTCCCTCACCGCGCGCTCAAGATAATCATTGATATCGTCGCTATTATCCCCCTCCACAATCCGATAAAACACCAGGCCCCCCTCATGCGGCAGCGCGCTTTTCAGCGCCCGATACGACCCCGGCATCTCCCTACTCACAATCAACACCCGCGCCGTTGCCGCCAGCCGCACCACAATCGGATATAGTTTCTTCCTCGTCTCCTCCTCGCACTCATCCAGCCCATCAAGCACAAACACCAACCCCTCCACCCCGGCAACCGCACACATGAGCGCCTTCTCCATCCCCGCCTCCCCCGGCACCGGCTCCCTCGCCCGGATCTTCGCCACCTCCCCCAATCCCCCCGGCCGCTGCTCCAGCACCTGCCACGTCCAGGTCCGTAGGATACTCATTGCGCTTCTCCGGCCCTCATCTTTCGTGTCACAGTAGAAATACGCCACCGTGCTCCCCTCCCCCTTGAGCGACTCCACAACCCGCGTCGCAAGCCTCGTCTTCCCCGACCCAGGGATCCCCGTAATCCACAGCACCGGGAGGTGTCCCTCCACCGGCCCCCCGCCGCGCCACCTCATGAACTCCTCGCGCCGGAATATCCACTGACACGAGCTTGGCGCCATCTCGCGCAGGTGGCTGTGAAATGTATCCGCCACCGGCACGGCGCGACACCACTTCCCCACAGCCGTGAACGTGCGTTGCTCCTCCCCGCTCTGCGCAGACGCGTCTACAATATCCTGCACCCCCGCCAGGACGGCCTTCTCCAGCCCCGGCAAGTTAGATTTGAGATCCACGACCCCTTCCAACGTCTCCCTCCCCACCTCCACATTCTCCCGGCCCTGCTTGTGTATCGCGACGCCGAGAGCAAGATTAATCGCCTTCAGTGGCACATCCAGCTTGATCCGCAGCGCCTCCACCTGCTTCTCCATAAACAGCGCATACTCGACCTTCCGCGGACTGCTCCGCACCCGCGCCACCCAGTCGGTGGAGGTGCTGCCGAGGCTCTTCTCGAACTTGGCGGAGAGCTTGGTGTGGAAGGCTTGCAGGGCGGAGTGGACGCTCCGCACGTCGGGGGCGATGGCGCGGAGGCTGGGTGGGGGGGGGTTGAGTTCTTGCACGACGGTGGAGAGGGAGAGGAGGTAGGTGGTTGTTTGGCGGTATTTATCGGCCGCGCCGCCGGAGTCTTGGAGGGCGGAAGCGATGCGGATAGCGACCTCGAGGCCGGCGATTATGTCGCCGACGGACCAGCCGAAGGACATGTTGGTTATTTTATTCGATGTGGGGAAGGTGGAATGGGTTAGGGTAGCCAAGAGAGCTTAATGCCCCTCCCGTACTCTTGATATTCACCAAGGTGGCGTCCTCTCACTGAGATGTCTCTCATTCACCAAGATAACTCTTGTTCACCAAGTTATCTGACACTTTGAGATATTTGTCCCGTCTCTCTTTCAATTATATTCCCTCTACACAGCGGGGCAGAGGCTATAGATAACCTTCTTCTGCAGCCTTGCACATATTAGCGCCCTCCAAATCCCATGCTGACGCACAGCCACCGCCCATGCATGGATGTAATATAACAGCCACAACCGCGCGTCTGTTCTGCGCCACATCCTTCGCTGATCTGATCCATTATCGCTGGTCTATATTTGTCGTGGTTCACAGTACAGACGTCCAGGCCTTGGGGATTTCGAGTGCTAGAGAAGAAGTTGGAGAAGTGGAGCGCGATGTGAAGGTGCGGGGCGGGGCGGGGCGGGCCGGCTAGTGTGTCTTGGACAGGCAGGCACATCAAGCTGTGGTTTATTCATTGCATTTGGAAAATATAAACATTCTCGGCTGGGCGATCCTGTTAGTGGAGAGAGAAGAGAGTCTGATAAGATGCTACTGTGGAAAGAACGATTACAAAGCAAACTTAGTCGCAGCTTCCTCATAACTTCCAGGAATATATATGGAAGGAACGATTTCGAAGCAAAACCTAGTCGCAGCTTCCTCAGAACTTCTAGCAAGATATATGGAAGGAACGATTACAAAGCAACCCAGTCGTAGCTTCCTTATAACTTCTAGCAATATATACGGAAGGTATGATTTCAAAGCAACGTAGTCGTAGCTTCCTTATAACTTCTAGCAATATATACGGAAGGTATGATTTCAAAGCAACGTAGTCGTAGCTTCCTCATAACTTCTGGCAATATATATGGAAGGAACGATTACAAAGCAAACCCAGTCGCAGCTTCCTCAGAGCTTCCGGTAACAGAAGTGGCAGGTTTCTTGGATGTGCCCTACACCTACTTTCTGTGCAAGTGTCATAGTACGTGTAATCTACGGAGAGTACGAGGGCTAAGAGGCTAGGCAATATATTCCAACTAGTCTCATAATGCGAATCTTCTATATTCTAGTGTGCCATGCTATGCTGATCAAACCATATCCGACATATTCACCCTCCCCTACGCGGCGAGCTCTCCGACTTCTTCGGAGCCCAGTTCGACAGCCATTGCCTAGCGGCATCTAACTCCCCAGTCTCTGCCTCACACGCTGCAATGCACCACTCTAACTCGTAAACTCCCTCCCCAGCCAGCATCTCCGCCAACTTCCTGCACTTCTGGCTCCTCTCATCAACACAGAAGTGCATCGGCGCGCTCCCAAGATCCACCAGCAACGGCTTCACCTCCGGCAGCGCATCCTTCGTACTAACGACCTCGCCCCCCTTGGAGATCCCCAAATTAACCCTCCCCTGCTTACACACCTCATTCCCGCACCACGCCTTCCCACACCCCGAAATAAGCTGCGACAAATACCTCCTCTCGATGCGCCTCTTCATCGCCTTCCCCTCCGGGTCATACATACTGACATACAGCGGCCCAAAGCAGATGCTGCACAACCCGAGCTCATTCCCCGGCCCCTGTCCCATCCGCGCCGCCGTGCCGACCTGCCCGTTCTTGCTGACGCCGTCCAGCGTGCGCCCACAGTTTACATTGCGGCAGATGCGCGGCCGCGGCTTGGAGTTGCGGCTGAGATCGTGGTGCTTGAGGTGCGTGGTCATGTCGCGTAGGCGCACGATGGCCTGGCAGAGATGGCAGTTTGTTGTGCGGGCGCCGTCGGCGAGCTCGTGGGCTGTGAGACCGGATAGGAGGGCTTCGGCGGAGGGCGCGGATGGGTCGCCTTCTTGAGGGACGGAGAGGTGGCAGAATTGGCAGAGAATGAGTTTTCCGGGGCAAAGGGTGGTGCGGTGGAGGGCGAGGTCGGGGGTGGATGAAGCTTGGTAGTCGCAAGAAGGGCAAGTGATGTTGCTGTGGTAGATATGGTTGTGTTTGATTTGGCTGGCAGCGGAATTCCCATGTGCTGAGTCGTGTTCACAGTGCCAGTGAGACTGCCACTCTGGGGAGTTCTTCTTGAAGACGGTTTTGCAACGCGGGCAGAGAATGTTGTTGCGTAAACAAAAGTTCTCGTGCAGCATCATTGTGCGTTTCGGTACCCATTGGTGGCAGTTCTTGCACTGCTCATCTTCCGGGTCATGAGAATCTTCGCCGGTCGTTAAATCCACCGCTGATACATCCGGAGTGCTGTCCTCGACCGATTGAGCTCTTAATGTGTAACGTCGAGGGGATGACTTTACCGCCAGATCAGATCCCTGGGGAAGGCTGTATCCATGAACAGATATATAGAGCGACTCGGCCCCTTCTAATTCGACATTTGTCGGTCGCAAACGAATCTTTTTGGATGAAGTTTCGCTATCAAACTCTCCAAAAACATGCTCCTCCTCTCGCGGTCTTGCTCTCTGCCGGGAAGCTAGAGGGCTGACGAATAAATCTATCTCCTCTTCTCCATCGAAGGTGATTTCGATTTCAAGAGTCCGAGATTTGTCCCAGGAAGGAAGCTCATAGTCCACATATTCACCCTCCAAGACCTGTCCTTGTACTGGGGTCCATATATCCAAAACAGATCCAGAAGAGCTACCCTCTGCTGTTCCCGGGGCGGTTTGTGTTTTTGCCATAATCTGCTTCACAGTCTCTCTGGCTTGCTCTTCGTTCAATGCCTCTATATCGACTTCCAGGTCCGTATCTACCACACAGATCGCATCTCCTTCAGGAACAAATTTATCAATCAAAAATTGGAAGATGTGTCCTCTCCTGCTCATGTCTGGTATTTTGAGAACCTCGCCATTCGTAAGCGTCGTGTAATTCTCTCGTAAATGTCGCTCAAGTAGTGATTTCCAATCATCGGGGTTGTAGCCAGCCTCCAAAGGTCGTAGACGAACATATGTACCCTTTGGAAGCTGTTTCGCATGGACCATGATCCTATCCGCCTCTTCAACCTCGCTATCGCTTGTGAGGTCTATCGGCTCTCCCTCAGCGCCTGACATCGCCCCTGTTGTAACCCCAAGCGCGTCAGACAGAGAAGGGCTGAGACCAATCTGGCCCTCCTCAGCCGAAAACTCTCGGATGCCAGCATATATGACGAGGCCGTTCTTGGGATTGACAAGCCGGAATGTCAGAGGGTGGGGTAGTTGTTGCTGCGTGTCGCGCCATTGCGATGCTTCTGCTCGGGCAGCAGCTAGAGAGTATGGGTTGAAGGGATCAAAACCCGCACGGGTAGTATCGTTATAAGGCGTGGGAACAGCTGGCGACGCGGCGAGGAGTTGCTCCAGAGCAGAAGGTGGCAGGAGTATCTTATCGCCGGGCAAGTTCTTCGTAATTTGTGACGCTGGAGCAACCGTGAATGGCGCAGACCAGCTCAGTTCGGCAGGCGCTGCCATGATTGAATTCTAGAGTCACCGGCTTCTGAGTTTGTAACAATGCATTTTCCGCCGTCGCAGGAACAACTTGCTTTGTTTTATGATCGAGGTTGTTTTGTTGGCACTGAGGACTGAGAAACTACCCTCGAACTGAATATGTCAGCCTTCTACCCCTCTAGAAGAGCCTGGAAGGCCTTTGTTCGCCACGCCATAATGGTAGCCTTGCGCTAATGGATTTCATGGGAGCGGTCGCTTATGTCAGCAATTGTTATGCGAAGCAATGTTGATAAAAAAGTAATAAGATCTTCCTTAATAATGTGAAAGATTTGAGTGTGCATGTTACTCTTTGGAATTGTGAATAAACCATAAAGCCTTTCTACCTTTCGATCTAACCGCCATATATTAAAGCAACCAGGCTGCTGTCGCGAGTTCGATTACCCTGTACTAATTGTTTACGACCTGTTATCAAGGGAAGGCGCAACTATTAGACATAATGGCCGTGTCGAGATCTATGTTATCTTACTCACCTTACTTTACTGGAGCAGAGTTGACGTTCTTATCATTATATGTAAATCCCATCAAATTTATAGTAAGGGTCCCTGGGCTTCCGCTTCTGGGCCTAGGCCTACGTATGCCTGGTCCGTGCGTCAGTCTACGTCCGCGAACAATTAAGCTTAGCCAATTCGTATAATCTTATTTCCAAATGACATTCGACATGAATCTGTGCAGATCAAATCAGCTATAATTGCCTGTTTCTTACTTTGGGTTCTGGCTCCGTATCCCTGGTTTGTACCCATATGAAACAAGTACTCGCTCTATGCAGTCACCGTTTGGAATATCTTCTCCCCTCATTCTTGGCAGCTGATAGCTAGCCAGGTACAGCAGGCGATCACACGTCATGCTTGCTACACGACCTCTCCGGTTTTTATTGCTGGGCGCTTTCGCTATCTTCGTCATAACACTTATCGCAAGCTATGGATCTGGTAGATCTCTAAGCTGGCTCTCTGCATCCTCAGTCCTCAGCCATGATGTCGCCCGGGTGTCTTTACGGGAGCATATGCGCTTGGCTGAGAAGAGCTGGAGCAAGACGGTAGAGCAGAGGCATCACCTGCTCCGTGAATGGCAATACCCGGAGAACATGCCATTGTTTGTCCATTCTAAATCGCATATACCTACGAGAGCATCTACTGACGAGATTTAGATTCCCCGCCAGTTCCCCAAAGAAATACCCAGAATCGCCATATTCCATCTGGGACTTTGTTCCCGCATCATGGAGCTGCCCATACGAGATGGAGAGAATTGGCCGAATGGGCGATGGAGGGAAATGGGTCTGCGGGATGTCAAAATATGAAGAACTTCCAGCCACTCGGCCCTGTATCATCTACTCTTTCGGTGTTCAGACCGAGTCCAGCTATGGTGAGTCGGCCCCCTTGATACAGCTCAAAATGCCCTAATACATGCTAACGAGCCTTCCCTACGTTCAGAAGACGAGACAATCGAGCGAACGAATTGTGAAATCTGGGCTTATGACTACTCGGTGACGAATTTTGGCAAGCAGTTGAGCTATGAGCACAGGGCGCGTGCACACTTCACTCAAGCTGGCATTTCGGGGGTCACAAATGCGACTTCTTTTCCCCCGTTCTATACTATCCAAGACCTTATGAAGATGAATGGCCACGATTATATGTAAGTATTTTCCTTCGACCATAACCGTATCTCTACTTCCTCATGAGCCGATACTTTGAATTGAAACTGACTGTTGGCTGAAAGTGATATCTTGAAAATGGACATCGAATATGCCGAATTTGCCTCATTAACTTCACTTAACCGGGCATTCCCTAAGGAGGGTGGATTTGAGCTCCCAATAGGCCAACTGATGGTGGAGTTGCATCTTTTTGGAAACGAGGAAATGACCGGCTACAATTTCTTGCATTGGTATGTGTTTTTTGCCTCAAGCTGCATAATATACATGATTTTCTGTAGAACCAAGGAGGGATAGCATTCTGACTGAGCTATAGGTGGGAATCCCTCGAAGCCCGGGGACTACGCCCTGTTTGGACAGAGCCAAACCTTCTGTATACCACGATGAGAATCGAAAAAGGCGACCCACGGTTGGCTGAGTATACGCTTGTTAATATCAAAGACAGGCGCAGTGTTTTGTTTGAAGGATTGAATTGAACGGTGTCAAATCGCCTCCCAACACTCCGATATGTTGGGCTATAGTATTCAGGGGTAGGTCTAGCATGGATTCGAGGTGGCCCTTTGTGTCAGTGAGGTTTTCAGGGGCTTGGAGATCGATTTCCCTTGGTTGTTATTGTATGAACGGAACAAATAGACTGTATATATTAAATGATATGTACCGATAGTACTATTAATTTTGGATTTTGACAAGGGCGCACTTGTTCGGATGATTGTGCATCGAACTGTGAGCAGTGACGCACATGAAACCTTCCGCCAATCTCGCATAACACACAGGATACAGTAATTGATAGAGGAGCAAGCTCAATACTGATGCATGCGACATCGTGCGGATTCCAGACAACGTTGTCTCATGGTTACTATTTGGGCAACCATTAACAATAAGGCGATATATGGATATGGTTCGGTATCAAGTTCTCATCCTATTTTATATTTAACTAACTTATCTTAGAATCTAATACTACTCACTCGTTAGATGTGCTACTGCATCTATTTGCTTCCGGGAGCAACAGAAGTGACCGTAGACCGGCCAGGCAAACCAAAACCACAACTGAAATCGAAGTCGACGCCCTCAAAGCTAATTCTCAAGGCAAATGTGATCGCAGCAGCGGTTTATCAGGCCGAGTACATTCGTGACGGTTGCAAGTGGTCTTCTACAGCATCATTTTTGCCAGATGGAACGCACTTGTCGCGAGAAGCTCTGCGTCCAGCACCGAAAGAGCCGGGAGAGACTTGTGTCCTCCCCCAAAACAGGGGCCTCAAGGAGGATTTAAATCTCCGACGGAGTTTGGTACAGATGGTGACGTGGCACTAAGCAGTATCAGTGGGCATCGCCTACACAATCCATCTGTGAAGATTGCATCCAGGCCTTCGGCCACTTTCTGCGACAAGTTACTCGGAAACCGAGTTGCAGATATCAATTCAAAGCTATGAATGGTCACATGGGGCAGCACGAGTAATGTGACAACGAAGCGGAGACTACTTGTTGAGATATAAGTCAAGTTGATAGTAAGTTTCCACTATATCATCACCACCTATAATTGCAGATGCACGAGCGCTTTGATGCAAAATATAATAGCTACGGTACCGTCCCAGCGGTATAACTAGCCAAGTATGTCTAACTCGTGTTTCATTTCTTCATTTCTGTCTTAAAGGTCTGGGCCTGAAATAAATTAGTTATGGCCAGTACACCCTCAAACTCTCAGTACTCACCCAAGTAGTGAATGCGTCATCTTTCCCAGCCCAGTCCTGGGATAGTAGCTCAGTTACTATAAGACTGGTTGAAAAGCACTGGTCCATCCCATCGTCAATTGCCTCAGTGTCGAGGTCGTAAAATGCACTGGCGAGGTTGTCGGCCAACTCGGTAATGGTTCCGAGGATATCCACGCTGGCGTCTACACGGTATGCTGGTGCTATAACGCTGCCTGGTTTCGGCGGCGTTAATTTGTCCTCCGTCAAGGGGTAGTCTCCTACCGATAGCTCGGACAAAGTCAATGAGGATAGCGTCTTGAATCGCCGCTTAATGACGGCGCTGAACATCACCGCTATCAGCTTCAGCCTCCGGAGTGATAACTCAAGACGAGGGCGGATCTTGTCGGGATCATCGGTTGGGATATGCATCGTGGACCCAAAAAGGTCGTCGATTTCGTCTTGAGCAGCGTTAGGGATGGCATCGTCAGCCTCATCATCTGTATTCGCATCCTCATCTTCGTCGTCACTGCCACTCTCATTCCCCCACTCCTGCAATTCTTCGATGGCATCTTTGAGGGTATCCCGATACTGCTCAGCCTTCTGCACAACAATCCCCGCAATCCCCAGGTTCTTCAGCTCCGCTAGATCATCACAGGCCTGCCATAGCACGCCTGTGGACGCCAAGCTGCCCTTTCCCACAGTTTTCCCAGTGCCCTTCTTTTGGTCATCCGTCAACACCTTGCCATCAAGTGGAATCTCCTTGAGGAGTACCCTGAACTCGCTGAAAACCTTGCGTACCCTCCACTGTAGTTCTCCTTGCATTATATCGGAGTATATACGTGCCCCGCATAATTCAACAGCAGTTCCGAGCGAGGGAAGTGGGCCGGCCGCCACCTCGCGGAGAACTTTGACGATGGCGGAAGGCGTGAAAGGAGTGTTGATTATGAGTAAGGATAGCTTCGTCGAATGAGCACGAATGAGTTTGGCCGCATCGTGTGCTAGAAACAAGGCGTTGACATCGCTGGCGGGGGGCATCTGGGTAGCTGGCGAAGCTTTGATTGCCGTTTCAAGCTGGTCGAGAAGGGCAGATACAGTTTTGACTGTGCTTCCAAGAATGAGCAGCGGCTCCTCTTGTTTTGGGGCAACTGATGCCATCTCTATCCAGAAAGTGGGTGGTTGCCCTCACGCTCGTAGTTGTGTTGATTTTAATTTCAAAAGTTATGAGGGGCAGATAAGATCTGGTAAAATATTAGCGGAATCCCCCCCGCGTTCCTGAGGGCCAACCTTGAACATCGAGCCTCGCGACAACCAAACAACCAGCTGGCTGAGACCTCCGTCAACACCAGCAATGACGACAATACGACGGTATGGTTAGATCTACAATAAGTTCTATATAGCCGCAAGCATGGCTCCGACCCATCGCCGTACCAAGTCCTCTGGCCCGCCACCGCCGTCCAAAACCTTGGTGCTCGACAATGGCGCGTTCACCATCAAGGCGGGCTTCTCGTCGCCTTCTATCGAAGTGAGCCAAGATTCATGTCATATTATACCGAATTGTATGGCACGGGATCGCGAACGAAAAGTCTATATTGGCTCAGAGCTAGAGAAATGCAAGGACTTCGGCGACATAGCTTTCAGGCGCCCTGTAGAGAAGGGCTACATTGTGAACTGGGAAGCCCAGAAGGAAATATGGGATCACGAATTCTTTGATAAGAAAGCAAAGCTGCACTGCGATCCATCAGAAACAGGGCTTATTCTTACTGAGGCGCCGAATTCCCTGCCGGTGCTACAGACCAATTGCGACCAAGTCGTTTTCGAGGAATTCGGCTTCGCATCTTATTATCGCGCTCTTGGTATGCATTCCCCTCTCCGAATAGTTGCTGCCGATTAGAACGAAGCTCATTACATGTTAGGACCGACACTTAATGCATATAACGACATACAGGCCATATTTAAAGCCCCACCGCGCGACCCTACAACCCCTGTGGCTCCCGCCGAAGTCCTCCTCCTCATCGACTCTGGCTATTCTCATACGACCGTCACACCATTACTACAAGGCCGTCCACTACAATCCGCAATTCGCCGACTAGATGTTGGGGGAAAGCTGATGACGAACTACCTCACTCGCCTGTTGTCCCTTCGACAGTTTGATATGCGAAACGAAACGTACCTTATGAACGAAATTAAAGAGGCAGCTTGTTATGTCTCCAAGGACTTCAATACTGACCTGGAACTATCCTGGAAAGGAACTACAGGTGAAAAGAGGGAGAGCTACTTGACCGGGGGAGGCATAGCAAAAGATTATGTTCTACCAGATTACCACAATATAACAAAGGGATACCTCCGTGACCATGATCCCAAACTGGCAGGCAACTTGAAGAAGATAGCAGCCGGAAAAGCAGTGGAGAACCCAGAGGACGTTTTGACCCTCAGAAATGAACGATTTACGGTCCCGGAACTGTTATTCAACCCTATGGATATCGGCCTGCGACAGCCTGGACTCGCTCAAGTTGTGATGCAAAGTCTTTCTGTTCTGCCCATTGGACTTTGGCCTGGGCTTCTGGCAAATGTCGTTGTTGTTGGAGGGAATGCGAATATCGATGGGTTTATACATCGTCTACAGGCTGAGATTATGGCACTTGCACCTTCTGAGTGTATGGTTCGCCTTGCCCGACCAACCGACCCAAGTCCAATTGTAAGCACCTGGCAAGGTGGAGCAAACCTCGCACGCGATGAGGCATTGCTTAGCAAGCTATCAGTTACTAAGCAGGAGTATGAGGAACACGGAGGAGCGTGGGTAGCCAGAAAATTTGCAAATACTGGCGTCTAAAATATGAAAGACCTATACTTTCCTCTTGACCAGACCTCTAAAAAAGTCAAAACTGTTGCTGTCTGTTTGCAATTCGATGATCTTCCCAGTGGGCTTGTCCTCCCAACCCAGCTCCTGGACCCGCAAAAACCCCCAGTCCCTGGTGATTCCGAGCACTCTCGCTCTAGCACCCCCCTCAGCTTCTAGTGTAATGATCTGCTCCGTATGGAGCCATAGCTTATAGTATGTTTCCTCTAGTTTCTTATCGAACCCCGATTGACAGAATTTGAGATAGACGTCCTCGAACCTAGTCAAAATTCGAGCAAGGAGCTTTTCGATGGTGAACTCTGGGAGGTGCTGTGGCCGTAGTGCGTTCAGGGAGGTTGTTGGAGCAGGATTTGTTGTATTGATTCCAACACCAACAACAAGGTTATAATTGCCAGAAGAGTACGAAGAGTTCACTAGAATCCCACCAATCTTGACATATTCGTTCTTTCCTGGTTTTGTTGGATCCAGAGCATCTAAAATCATCAATACTGTTCTCAAGAGCTGGCAATCATTGTACTTACAGATATCATTGGGCCATTTAAGCTTCACGGGGATATCTTCGTATCCCTTGCCATAAGACTTAATTCCTTCCGCAATAGCGATGGCAGCAAGATATTGGACGAATATAACAGGGGCTTTGGCCGACAATTCCAGAGAGTGCCTGATGCAGGTGGAAAATATCAGTGATCCAACAGGTGAAACCCAGACGTTTGTTCCACGACCCCTGCCAGCAACCTGAAGTGTTGCTGTTGCGGTAAAGCCGTTAGGGACGTGTGATAAGAGTTTCTGATTCCTGCACGAGTTGTTAGCAGTGATCATTGAATTTCTGTGAGAACGTACTTTTCCAACAAAGTATTTGTGCTGGTAACAACGTCTCCATACATGATGACCTTTCCAAAGTCTTCTGCTCGACTCCCACCTTCGTCTTGGTAGTCGACAAGTTCTGAGTAGAACACGTTGTGGTTAAAATGCGGGGTCACAGTGTTCTGAGGCCATCCACCATCATGAAATACCAGACGCTTTATGACCGTGTTATAATCGGTATTTTTCCCGTCTTGGCCACTGCGAAGCTGATCAGTTTCTGCCTCGTCCTTAGCCCCTGAGTTGGCTTGAGGAAGAGAAGCGCCAAGAGAATGTAACGACAAAGGAGAGCCATTCTTTTCAATGAGAAATATATCGTTCTCTCCTTTTACGAAATACTCTCCCTCCTCAAGCGTCATATCGGCTTTCAGATCTTCAAATAGTTCAGAAACCTCTATGTTATGAAGAGAAGAAATATGAATGGCTGAAAGTATTGGTACCGTGCTTGTCTCTATCGCAACAAGGAGTCCCATTTTCGTCAGACATGCTTTCATGAAGCTTTCTCGGAGGTTGTCGTCTTCAATCAAGTTTTTAACCATCTTGGAATACTCTGGCCCGCCAGATTTGGCGTCTAGGTTTGCCGCCGCGAATCTGCTACTGTCAGCATCTGACATGCGAGAAGCCAAACTTAACATACTCTGGATGAGGCCCTGTAAGTACTGCACATCCGTCGCCAATCTTACAGTACACTGCAGCGGCCCTGGTTCCACTGTCTCCCCCGTCAACATCCGTCTCTTTGGAATAGGAGGCCAGTACTTCAATGCCCTCTGTCTTGAAATTGGCAGCATCTACAAAGACCCCACCGCCGTTGTAATATGATTTGAAAGACTTTGGGCAGTCTATCCCGGCGAAGGATTCTGTCTCCACAGTCAATTCTGCAGCACATGCTCCGGCTTCGCTTTGATAAACGAAGCCTTTAAATGCACAGCCTCTGCAGACACCCGGAAAGAATGACAATTCGCGCTTGCCGATGACTTCCATTTTCTTGTCACCCACCTCGAATTCGCACCTCTGGCTTCCATAGTAACCACCGGCACAGAACCCAAGATATGAGCCACCCCTGCGGACATATTGACTAATACGGTCATTGCCTTCGCCATTGAGTACTCGGCAATACCCAAGATCTGCGCCGCCTGGAAAAACAAGAAGGGCACATGAAGATGTCCATGGCTCTTTGATAATCACGGAATCAGACACGGGAAAGACGGCGTAGTTGGGGGAAAGAAGCAGCCTCAGTGTGTAAAGAGCGTGGCGAACTGCCCCATCTGTGCTTCCTGTACCTATTTATCATATTAGTACAAGCATAGGCAAGGATAGATATTCACTGATTTGTTAAACATACCAGCGTACACCAGGACGTTCAATTTTTTGGTGACCATCTTCCCAGCAACCGAATTACCTGGTATATTCGGAGCCGAGGCAGTGGTTTTAATTCCTGTCAATCAGGCGAGAACGTTGTATTCCCAACAATATTGACCACCCAAGGAACATCCACAACTCCCAACACAATGTCTAACTTGGGGGATAAAAACAAAGTAGTCAATGCCGCAGTTGATGATGATGAGCCGGATGAGTGGTAAACGGAACTAAAGCCGTCAAAAGCCGTCCCCAACGCTAACCTTGCTCTCCAGGGACAAGAGAATCTTCAGCACAGGCTGTGCCGGTATGTGGTCAAACCAAATGGCTTATTTTGGACAATAAAACTCACAATCTCAACAGCTGAGAATACCAAGATGAATGATTGTTTTTATGAAAAGAAGGACTGGCGACAGTGTAAAGAGGAGGTATGTAGACCGCAAATCCTTCCCTTTCAGACAGCTAAGCGGTCCGGCACCCGAGTAACCGGGACTCTACAATTCTCAAGTGCATCGCTAATTGATACTTTCTTTAAAGCTCGAGAACTTCAAGATTTGTTGGAAGAAACAGAGCAATGACAAGAGGACAAGCATGAAGGATGCGTAGGGAATGGTATATTGAGCCTAAGAAAAGACGGCTGTACACCAATAAATGTATATTATTATTATTGTATTATTATATAGACAAACTCCTATCTATGTGTGAAATTTTGGTGGGCTTAATGGTTCCAATGGTGTTGCGGCTCAAGTCGCGTGAGGCTATTACAAGGATGCGAGGCAAATGTCGCGAACGGGGTCTAGAACTTGCAACAACACCATTCGGTATTACTTCCAACCACCAAATATGTCGGGAGTCAGGATAGCTACTGGACGCTGTATCAGACAGTCGTCAGGCCTTTGTCTCCTACAATCGTCCAACCCAACACGGAATGCACGCCTCTCTGGAGCCAAACGATTTCTCTCTGCTTCACAAGTCCGAGTTGCGACGCCAGCAACGGGCTACAACCGCAAGCCAGCAAATGGAGAGGGAAATGGAAGTGCGCCGAAAACGAACGGGGCTAGCAAGCCAGCATCTATAGATGACCAGTCGCCAATAAACGACATAACATCAGGGCTGGCAGACGAGCCGCTCATTCTCGATGAGGGCAGTCGACAGGTTGACTGGGCCAAGTCTTTCCATGGCCTATCTGCTCAGCCATTTTCGAAAGAAGCAGCAGATGTTTTACTTGGCGCAATACCCACGGACGATGTGGAGGTCAAGCCGGACGGAATAGTGTATCTACCAGAGATCAAATATCGGCGGATACTGAACAGGGCGTTCGGCCCAGGAGGCTGGGGCCTGGCCCCTCGAGGAGAGACTATTGTTACACCGAAGAGCATTACAAGGGAATACGCACTTGTGGCTCATGGAAGGTATGTCTGGACAATATCCCTGGAATTGGGCAAGGGCTGACATTCTACAGACTGGTTTCTGTTGCCCGCGGCGAACAAGCCTACTTCTCCCCAGAAGGCATTCCTACGGCTACAGAAGGTTGCAAATCAAATGCATTGATGCGGTGCTGCAAGGATCTTGGCGTAGCCAGCGAACTGTGGGATCCAAGATTCATCAGGCGGTTCATGAAGGAACATGCGAAGCAGCTTTGGGTAGAACATATCCCCACCAAGAAGAAGAAGCAGTTGTGGTACAGGAAAGACGACGAGCCAAGATACCCATACAAGGAGAGTAAATTCTGAGCATAAACTTGGGGGAGTGTGAAATACGGGGGATTCAAACTCGGGCAGTGTAGGATATGTGCGGAACATTTCGGCGTTTACAGATCACAGATACCTTTTTAGAATTGTATGTATCATATAATATGACAGTCGCCACCGGCCCCTCTGAACGACGTAATGGAGCTTCCCCAATCAGGGTTGCTGTGTAACTGATTGCTGTTAACTGGTAGCTGTTACCAGAAGCTGCTCCCGGTGGGGTTGAGATTAAGCCAATCAGGACGAAGGTAAATCAAATCATTGTCAAGCAAGGCTGATAACTTGGACTTATAAAGGACGAGAACAACCACTTCCTTGAGAATATTATCTCTCCCATCATTCCATCCAGAAAGCAGAAAATTCCTGTCCTAGATTCAATAAGATCATTTATTTCGCTCTCAAGAACAACAACCCTACGTCGCCAAAATGGTTTCAGAAACGATTCAATCCACCACCTGCTGTCACAAGAGTGGGCAAGGCTGTATCTGTGGTAAGAGCGACCCTACATCACCTTAGATTCAACTCCACTAACATATTGTAGCCGCTCAAGCAAAATGTTCTTGTGGCGAAAAGCATGCTCTTGAGTGCACCTGCAGCAAAGCCTCAGAAGAAAACAAAGTCGAGGGACCTCGCTGTTCATGTCGTAAGCTATACTCCAAATTTATCATCTCTGATTATATATGCTAATACAATCCCAAGGCGCGAGACCAGCCGGCGCATGCACTTGTGACCGTGCCTCAACTGAGAACAAGACTCCCAGCGGCTCTACATGCGCTTGTGGTGTCCGTCCAGCTGGTAAGTTACTCCATTATATCTGGCTTACTTAGTACTAACGCTTATCAGATGCTTGCTCATGCGAGAAAGCTACAGACGGCGGAGTGAACCCTCTCGAGACTGACTTCACCACGAAGTAGACGATATTCTTTATCTGTGATAACGGCATTTTCTTTATTTCGGGAGTTGGGAGGGCATGAGTAGGCGCAAGGGGACTTTTCCGGGAATTCGATTCTGAAGTCACAGCACGATTAAGTCTTGAGATAGCAATTAGGGCCAATTCGATTGGCATCGGGAGCAATTCAAATGTTTATTTCCGTCAGTAGCTATGCACTGCGCATATTTCAGAAGCTGTTCCTGGCCAATGACACTATCGCGGCGGCTGCGACCAACTTGGAAACGATAGCTTCACCGCTCGAGCAACCAGGAGCACCAGTGACTCCGTCAGATTTACCTGTGCCGCCACCGTTTCTCTGGGACTATTTAGGATGGGGAACGTTCCCAGAGCCAGAATGGTGTGTTAAGCATGTCTGGGCTTTCTGGATGTGGAATACGATTTACGGGCCAAGAAGCAAGGATACCAGAGAGTTCAGGGAGTTTCTTTGCGCTGTCCCGGAAATAGTATTGACATACTGGTGCACCCGCCTTTTTAATGTTCTCCTCTGGGCGTGCAAGAGGTGGAACCGGCTTCTGGCAGGAATCGAACGGATTCTGGTGACGGTGGCTGTCGAAATAGTCGCTACAATCGCATGTCGAAGAGGCCCGTTTCTCAAAAGGCTTATTACAGCTGTTTGGAACTGTGTACGGCATGGACCACGCTTCATGTGGATATTTTGGTGGGAGCTCCGTAGGAGTCTCCGTGCAGTTTATGGGCGACATAGAGAATTGGTTGCCATGTAGACCAAAGTTCGAAACTATGATGATGGTAACGGAAGTGGGATGAGGTCGATCGAGAATGAATAAATATCGCCCAACGAAGTTCCCCGCCATCTGGACACTAGGATCCATTCGATTGGACTTGGACTCTAGGGATCAACGCAATGCTTTACGCAGACATACATCGATAGAAAATTGGAAGCAGAGTAAAGCAGAGGAAAGCATAATAACTGCTTTTATAATGTTGTTAAAGTCTTCATTCAGATACCTATGTCTTCTTCGGCAATGAATATCCTCTAGTCATAAAATCCTTAGCGCCTTTGAGTTCGCCAGACCCGGTGTTTGAAAACAAACTTTTCAAATTATCGTTTAGTCCAAGCTTCCTCCGCTTGTTCCTTTCTGCTTGCTCGTCTAGAACCTTTGCCGTGAGACTTGCGGTTGCGGCATTTTTTATCCTGCCAGCTGAAGCCGAGGGGCCGTTCTTAAGCTGTACAGTTGAAGAGACATCATCTGATATTCCCGTTGGTATCTTTGACTGTGCATCGTCCGTTAATTTACTTTCGTTAGTCTCCGTCTCTGTGTGCTTCTTCCTCTTCTTTGTCCCTGGAGCTTTCTTTAATGAATGCGTCAGACCGGCGTCTCTTAACTTCTTGATGCGCTCGTCAAGCCTTCCAATGTCTTCTTTTGTGGTAGGCAGGATTGTGATAATGTTCTCTGAAACGTAAGGCTCGTTGCACTGCATGCAGGCCTCCCCCGCCACCTCTCTGGTTGCCACCTCCGCAAATGCATGCCCGCAAGGTACCAGATACACAGATTTTGTTGTTGCGCCTAACTCTTTGCTTGTAATGGGGCATAAACGTCTCTCCACTTTTGCCACCTCGTCCTTCTCAGTTTGGAATTTGACTTCAACGACGTCCCGCAGCGATTTCACACGCCCTTTAAGGACCTCCTCGTGGTCGCTCTTTGTTTCTGGCGAGGAGTCGTCGCTGGGTAATAGGTGCTCAATAATCGCATCTTTATTATATAAAGTACCAGCGCAATCAGAGACTATAGGGGTAGATAAAGGTCGCTGGGAAAGAGGACAATATGTCCAAGCGTGTGTTTGTGATTCGAGCTGTGTTGCCTTCGCTTCAGAGGTGTTCGGGTCGCGCGCCGCATTTTTGACGAGCTCTCGTCGCGTTGGGATACTACACTCAGTCAGAAATTAATTTACTAGTACTTGAAGTTGGAGTGTACATACCTGCCTCCGTCGTTACCCATATTGAAGTAGCCGTGTAATTTGGATATGTGATGTGGCGACCGAAGTTTGTGTATGAAGGTTGAGCGAGGCTGTCGTCCAAATATGACAAGGCTTATCGAATTGCCGCTAATGCATAACTTGCAGGGATGTTAAACTGGGGACATCCGCCGTCCATCGACCTTACCGGGAATCACAAGACGACAACCCGACCACCGAAACAAACAATCTCAAGACGCCACGAACAACACACTTCCTCAGCCACCATATTTGACCATCCACTGTCTTCTGAGGTGCGCTTATGGATGGCGAGTTCACGTTGTAATTAAGGCGCTCGCAGGGAGCAGAACTCTGGAAGATGTCGCAACAAACAGTAGACGTGCTGAACAGATTAGTGGGAGAGCTACGTTCTCGGTGAGGCCAACACTCAACCCGTCGATGCTGGCACAGAGCTAACTAAACTAGACATGAAGATATACGGAAACGGGCTGCGATAGAGCTCCGGGATTTGGTTGTGATTACTGCCAGAGGTAGGCTAAGATTAGCACTGTTGTCGGCTTTAGCTCACAGGAGACAGACTTTCCACAGGAGCGCTTTATCGAATTCTACAACGTCGTCAATGGAAAGATCACACAGTTAATAAGCCATGGAAATGATCCCAATGACCGCCTGGGCGGTGTCATGGCCCTCGATGCGCTCATCGACTTTGACGGTGTCGACCAAGCTCAGAAAACCACCCGATTCGCCCAATCTCTAAGGAGTGTGCTCAGGGGGAAGGACCTTGTTGCTATGCAACCGGCAGCTGTGGCACTAGGGAGGCTATGTCGACCTGGAGGTTCCTTAATATCGGAGTTGGTGGAGAGTGAGGTAAAGACCGCACTGGAATGGCTGCAATCGGATCGAGTTGAGGAGCGTCGCTACAGTGCCGTGCTCATACTAAGAGAGTTGGGCAGAAATGCGCAAACTCTCATGTATGCATATGTGCAGCATGTCTTTGACCTTATTTGGGTTGGCCTGCGGGATATACGACTCCTTATTCGGGAAACAGCCGCAGAGGCGATAAGCGCGTGCTTCCAAATAATCCGGGAAAGAGACCAGGCCAGGAGACTACAATGGCAATCAATGATATACGAAGAATCAAGAGTTGGAATCAAAATGGGGACGGTTGAGTCGATCCACGGATCCCTTCTGGTCATCAAGGAGTTACTACAGCAAGGAGGCATGTTCATGCACGAACACTACCAAGAGGCATGCGAGATCGTTTTCAAAATGAAAGACCACCGCGAACCTGTGATCCGACGCACCGTGGTGCTCTTAATACCTGAATTAGCAAATTACTCTCCGACAGACTTTGCACAAACATATCTTCACAAGTTCATGGTATTCCTGTCCGGGATGCTTAAGAAAGACAAGGAGAGAAACGACGCGTTCTTGGCCATTGGCAACATTGCCAATGCAGTGAAGAGTGCAATTGCGCCATATCTCGATGGTGTTCTGATTTATGTCCGTGAGGGATTAAGTCTCAAATCTCGTCGGAGTGGCAGCGTGGACCCTGTGTTTGACTGCATTAGCAGATTGGCCGCAGCAGTCGGTCAGACTCTCAGTAAATATATGGAGGCTCTCCTAGACCCTATATTTGCTTGTGAGCTTACCCCAAAGCTAACACAGGCGTTGGTGGACATGGCTTTCCATATACCACCTGTTACATCTATCATCCAGGAGAGGCTCCTTGATATGCTCAGCAACATCCTATGTGGAGAACCCTTCAAGCCGCTTGGTGCTCCAACCCCGAACAGTATTGCGGCGGTGCCAATTGTGTCAAAGGATTCAAAGGATCCACTGGCCTACGAGCATCGACAGGCTGAGATCAAGCTGGCATTAAATACTTTGGGCAGTTTTGATTTTTCGGGCCATGTGCTCAATGAATTCGTCCGTGACGTCGCCATTAAATACGTGGAGGATGAAAGCCCTGAAATTAGAGAGGCAGCGGCTTTGACGTGCTGTCAGCTTTATATTCGAGATCCAATTGTCAACCAGACAAGCTATCATGCGATCCAGGTTGTCAACGAAGTAATTGAAAAGTTGCTCACAGTTGGAGTTGCAGACCCAGATCCGCATATTCGACGAACAGTACTGGCTGCTTTGGACGAAAGGTTCGATCGGCATCTTGCGAAGTCAGAGAATATCCGTACACTCTTCTTTGCCCTCAATGATGAAGTATTCGCTATCCGGGAGGTGGCGATCACCATTATTGGCCGTCTCACACTTGTGAACCCAGCCTACGTGGTTCCATCGTTGCGAAAGGTACTCATCCAGATGCTCACCGAGCTAGAATTTTCCGATGTTGCCCGAAACAAGGAAGAGAGCGCGAAACTATTGAGCCTTTTGGTCCAGAATTCCCAAAGGTTAATCAAGCCTTACGTGGACCCAATGATTTCAGTTTTACTGCCAAAGGCCAGAGACCCAAGTCCAACGGTAGCTGCGACGATTATTAAAGCTATCGGTGAGCTCTCTACCGTTGGTGGCGAAGATATGATACCATATATCGACCAGCTTATGCCAATTATACTCGAGGCCCTTCAAGATCAAAGCTCCTCACAAAAGCGAGAAGCGGCTTTGAAAACACTGGGCCAACTTGCTAGTAACTCTGGTTATGTCATCAAGCCGTACATGGACTATCCCCAGCTGCTGGAGATATTGCAAAGCGTGATCAGAGGGGAGTCCCAAAAAGGCCCGCTTCGACAAGAAACAATTAAGTTAATCGGTATTCTCGGAGCATTGGATCCATATAAGCAGCAGCAAGTGGAAGAAAAATCTCCCGAAATGCAATTGCGGTCGGAGTCGAATCAGATGACCGATATCTCTCTGATGATGACCGGACTTACTCCATCGAATAAGGAGTACTATCCCACAGTTGCCATTAACGCCCTATTACAAATATTGAAGGACCAGTCCCTTGTACAACACCACGCTGTTGTAATAGAAGCGATTATGAATATTTTCAGAACTTTGGGCTTGGAGTGTATCTCATTTCTTGACAAGATCATCCCTGCCTTTATATCGGTAATTCGCGCCTCATCAGCGAACCGCCTTGAATCTTACTTCAACCAACTTGCCATTCTCGTCACCATTGTTCGTCAGCATATTCGAAACTATCTTCCGGACATTGTCGAGGTTTTGCAAGAATACTGGAATGTGTCTCCATCTTTACAAGCTACTATCCTCCAGCTTGTAGAAGCTATTGCTCGCTCCCTTGAAGGGGAATTCAAGATCTACCTTGCAAGTCTCCTTCCACTCATGCTTGGTGTTTTAGAGAAGGACACTTCGACCCGTCGACAGCCGTCCGAAAAGGTGTTACATGCGTTCTTGGTTTTCGGATCGAGCAGTGAAGAATACATGCATCTGATCATTCCGGTAATTGTGAAGGTTTTCGAGAAGCCACAGCAGCCTTCTTTTATTCGAAAATCCGCAATAGATGCTATCGGGAAGATCTCTCGCCAAGTCAACCTTAATGATTATGCCTCCAAGATCATCCATCCTCTGGCTCGCGTTTTGGGAGGGTCTGATCCATCTCTGAGGCTTGCAGCACTAGACACGCTTTGTGCATTGATATTCCAGCTTGGTAGAGACTACCTTCACTTCGTCTCTACAATCAAGAAAGTCCTCGTTGCCCATCAAATAACGCACCAAAACTACGATCTTCTTGTCACCAAGTTACAAAAAGGCGAGCCTCTCCCACAAGATTTAAGCCCAGAAGAACGGTATTATAACCAAATCGACGAGGCCCCATTCTCCGACATCAGTAACAAAAAGCTTGACTCAAATCCAGTGCATTTGAAGTCTGCTTGGGATGCTGCCGGCAAGTCAACCAAAGAAGATTGGCAAGAGTGGATGCGAAGATTCAGTGTAACTGTTCTTATGGAGTCACCAAATCATGCGCTTAGAGCCTGTGCAAGCTTGGCAAGCACTTACCCACCTCTTGCGAAAGAGTTGTTTAATTCCGCGTTTGTCTCTTGCTGGAGCGACCTCTTTGAACAGTACCAAGATGATCTCATTCAGAACATTGAGCTTGCCGTCAAATCGCCTCATATTACGCCAGATCTCCTTGGTATTCTGCTAAACCTCGCGGAATTCATGGAGCACGACGATAAGGCTTTACCGATCGATATTCGAATTCTTGGCCGCGAAGCTGGTAGATGCCATGCATACGCAAAGGCATTGCATTATAAAGAGCTGGAATTCCTCCAAGACCAGAGCGGGGGTGCCGTCGAAGCATTAATACAGATCAACAACCAGCTACAGCAATACGATGCAGCAATTGGCATTCTGCGGAGAGCACAACTGTATGCCGACGGCATCGCGCTGCGAGAGACTTGGTTTGAAAAGCTTGAGAGGTGGGAAGAGGCACTGGATTTCTACAAGCAAAGAGAGCAAGAAAGCACCGAGCCTGGTGAGAGGATAGAGATTATCATGGGCAAGATGCGATGCTTACACGCTCTTGGTGAATGGGACGAGCTGTCAGCTTTGGCCCAAGATACATTCCATACTTCGACTCTTGATGTTCAGCGAAGAATCGCACCATTGGCTACTTCCTCTGCTTGGGGTTTGGGCAAATGGGATCTTATGGACGACTACTTAAGCGTCATGAAGACCCAGTCTCCCGACCGATCGTTCTTTGGTGCTATTCTCGCGCTTCATAGAAACCAGTTTCACGAGGCAAGCCTATACATTCAAAAGGCTAGAGAAGGCCTAGATACAGAGCTGAGCGCTCTTGTGAGCGAGTCTTACAATCGCGCATATGCTGTTGTGGTTCGAGTTCAGATGCTTGCTGAGCTTGAGGAGCTTATCGTGTATAAGCAGAGCAACAACAACCCAGCTAAGCAAGAAACTATGAGACGTACGTGGGAGACACGTTTGTTGGGGTGCCAACGGAATGTCGAAGTATGGCAACGCATGTTGAAGCTCCGCGCACTCGTCATTTCCCCCAAAGAAAACATGCAGATGTGGATCAAATTTGCCAATCTGTGCAGAAAATCTGGTCGGATGGGTCTGGCTGAGAAATCTCTGCAACAATTGATTGGCAACGATGACAGTCTCGATGCCGTTCTGCCGTACATCAATGCTGATGGCCATGGACAATATCACCGCGAGCCACCAAGACATATTACTCCAGCAGTAAATTATGCCGTCCTCAAGTATCACTGGGCTGTTGGCCACAAAGCTGCTGCTTTGGATGGACTTAAAATCTTCAGCAATGACATGGCTGAAAGACTCCATGCGTCACAGATGGCCACGCAAGGCATGCAGGATGGGCATGACATGTCAAACGGCCTAACTGTTGCGAACGGCAACGGGGCAAACTATGCAATGAGCCCAAAGATTTTAGCAGACCATACAGAGTTACTTGCTCGTTGTTGCCTGAAGCAGGGAGAATGGCAAGTATCGCTAAACCGAGGCGACTGGCGTCATGACCAAGTAGGAGATATCCTGGCGGCATATTCTGCAGCCACGCAATACAATCCGAACTGGTATAAGGCGTGGCATGCTTGGGCTCTCGCGAATTTCGAGATTGTTCAGGCCGTCAATCAGAAGCCGGAGCGAGAGATGGCGGTAGTATCTCACAGTATCCTCATTGACCACGTTGTTCCTGCCGTGAGGGGTTTCTTCAAGTCAATTTCCCTTTCAGCTGGTAGCTCTTTACAAGATACACTTCGTCTCCTTACGCTATGGTTCGCACACGGCGGGAGCCCCGAAGTAAACGCAGTGGTTATTGAGGGATTTGCTTCAGTCAACGTGGATACCTGGCTCGAGATTATCCCACAACTTATCGCACGAATTAACCAGCCAAACACACGCGTGCGACAATCCATCCACTCTCTACTTTCTGATGTCGGTCGTGCGCATCCCCAAGCCCTTGTGTATCCTCTCACTGTTGCGATGAAGTCTGCACAGAATACAAGAAGATCGAGATCAGCTGGCCAAATTATGGACAGTATGCGCCAGCATAGCGCCCAGCTTGTGGATCAAGCCGACGTCGTTAGCCAGGAGCTTATCCGTGTTGCAGTTCTGTGGCACGAGCAATGGCATGAAGGCCTTGAAGAAGCGTCAAGACTCTACTTTGGTGCCAATGATATTGACGGCATGTTTGCGACACTTGCGCCGCTACACGAGCAGCTTGACAAGGGCCCCGAGACTTTGCGCGAGATTTCCTTCGCTCAAACTTTCGGCCGCGACCTGCAAGAAGCACGGGAGTGGTGTTACACCTACAAGCAATCTAGGGATGTTGGCGACTTGAACCAAGCTTGGGATCTGTACTATCAAGTTTTCCGACGCATTGCTCGACAACTACCTCAACTCACCAACCTAGAGCTTGCATATGTCTCACCAAAGCTTATTCACGCACGCGATCTTGACCTTGCCGTGCCCGGCACCTACCAGAGCGGCAAGCCGGTCATTCGTATTCTGTCTTTCGACTCGACATTTTCGGTGATTAATTCCAAACAGCGGCCAAGAAGGCTCTGTATGAATGGCAGCGATGGTGTTGCCTATGCCTTCCTCCTAAAGGGCCACGAGGACATTCGTCAGGATGAACGTGTTATGCAGCTCTTCGGTCTCTGCAATACCCTACTCTCGCACGATTCAGAGTCGTATAAACGACACTTGAATATTGAAAAATATCCCGCAATTCCTCTGTCGCAAAGTTCTGGACTTCTTGGATGGGTTCAAAATAGCGATACTCTCCATGTTCTTATTCGCGAATACCGCGAGAGCCGCAAGATTCTGCTCAATATTGAGCATCGCATCATGCTTCAGATGGCACCAGACTACGACAACCTGACCTTGATGCAAAAGGTTGAAGTCTTTGGCTACGCTCTCGACAATACTACTGGCCAGGACCTTTATCGAGTTCTCTGGCTTAAGAGCAAGAGTTCCGAGGCTTGGTTGGACCGTCGGACAAACTATACTCGTTCTCTGGGTGTGATGTCCATTGTCGGCTACCTCCTAGGACTTGGTGACAGACATCCTTCCAACCTGATGCTCGACAGGATAACTGGAAAGATTATCCATATTGATTTCGGTGACTGTTTTGAAGTTGCTATGCACCGCGACAAATATCCCGAGAGAGTTCCATTCCGTCTCACAAGGATGTTGACATACGCCATGGAAGTTAGCAATATTGAAGGAAGCTTCAGAATTACGTGTGAGAATGTGATGAGAGTTGTAAGAGATAATAAAGAGTCATTGATGGCCGTCCTCGAAGCTGTAAGTTGTTTCCAATCATATTCTCGACGGAGCAATACTAACAACTGCAGTTCATTCATGATCCCCTCCTTAATTGGCGCCTAACAGGAGCCCATTCCCCTGGCGAAGGCCCCAACTTCCGCTCTGATCGCCGAGGCTCCATAATGGCAGCGGATCAACGACGCCCTTCGGTGTTGGATGCTCATATACCCCCGAGCGAGCTTGTTGCCCAAGACCCAACGACCGCGCCAGGTGGCCCTCCATCGGCACGCCCGCGTGCACGCACGAATTCAACCGCTGTTACAGAGCCTGGGCACGACCACGCTGAGATTCAAAACGAAAGGGCAGTGCAAGTTCTAAACAGGGTTAAGGAGAAACTCACAGGACGTGATTTCAAGCCAGACGAGGAGCTGAGCTATATCAACCAAGTTGATAAGTTGCTGATTGAGGCGACCAAGCTGGAGAACCTTTGTCAGCATTACATTGGGTGGTGTAGTTTCTGGTAGGGTATGAAATGTTTTAATTTTGTATTTAATGGAACAAGGCAAGGCAATTGCTGGGAACGAATCTTCTTTCTGTGGCAATGGATGCATAGGGATTGCTTTGCTGTAGGAGTTTTGCACGGAGTTGGTGGACAGGTTATTTTGTAGACATTCGAACTGTGTTTCGTTTAACGGAGTTGACTATATCACTGTAGCAGTCATAAATATTTGCCTACTTCCACACTTTCATGCAATTATGGAAGATTGGGTTTATCTTCGTGAGACTCTATTTCGCGTATTTGTTCACAAAACCTTCCTCAGGGCTATCCCAAACAAAATCCTTCCACTCCCCTAGCACCCCTTGTATTCCAGCCACTATTTCATCAATGTGTCTCTTCCTGTTCAAACTATCGGTCTTCCTGCTTTCCTCTACCCCACTTTGCACTCCATTTTGCACGCTCTGCCACACCTTCAAAGCCCCCTCCAGTTCCACCAAATTGCTCACTCCGATAACACTAACACCAACCTTCTGTCCCTTTAGTCCAGAGGATGACGTGCCCGTGTCCGCCCCGTCCACGAGCCAATGTTCCAGTGCCCAGTGCGTGGCAACATTCTCTAGCGTCTCGTTTTTCTCTTTGCAAATTCGCGCAGCGTCCTTGCATACTTTGCGCAAGCCATCCGGAGCCGGATGCCAATTCCCCATGCTTCCTGACGGCACATCCTGAGTCCGCAGCAGGCCCATCCCCAGTATACTCGCATTGGTAACGACAGTTACACCCGCATCTTTGATTCGCTTCAACCCGCGGGTTTTCAGACGCTGGTTCTGCACTGTGTAGTTCCCGTAGCTCTGGATGATATCGAGAGGTTCCCCTGTCTCCCGAAGGATCATCTCCGCCATGTCGCATAGGACATCGACTGGGAATCCACAGATGCCCACGTATTTTATGCTTCCATCTTCATCCCGTATCCTGCGTAGCTCCTTTATAGCCCCAAGCACCTCCGCGGGGGTCACAAACTCAACATCGTGGCAGTAGACGACATCCAGGTAGTCTGTGTGTAGGCGCTGCAGGGAGCGCGCAATGCTTATCCTTATCCATTCTGGAGAATAATCGAATGCATCTATGGTTATTCTTCCCACTTTTGTAAGGATTTTATACTGGTCGCGCGGAAATGGCGCCTTCGAGTCGGGCGGCGGTGCTATAAGAGCGGCGCCGAGGATTTCTTCGCTGGGGCCGTAGTATGGTGACGTATCGAACGCGGAGACCCCGGAAGATAATGCGTGGTGTACGAGAGTGGTGGCGGGCAAAGCATGCGGGTCGCTGTTGAACTGGTGGTTGAAGACCGCTGTTCCGAATATGAGAGGTGGGATGATGTCCGCCAGAGGAGGGGTCGTTTTAGGCATCGTATTTCCTTTCGCGGTCGAGATTGATGGCAGCGATGATTCGGGTTTCTTCAATCGCACCGAGGGACCAAAAGGATGCAATATATGGCAGTTTAGTTGTCAATGGATTCGTTGGGAATTGAGGTTTGGGGATTTAAGAGAACTGGAGAAGCAGTTGGGTGGGGTAGATTATCTGGATGTTGCAACCCCGCCATCCCGATTTCAGGTCGGCCCATTTCAAGTCGGTAAATTTCAAGTCGGCCTATTTCTGATCGGCCAATTTTAGGTCTGGCGATTTTGCAGGGTGCCCCTAAGTTCGGTGAACTTGAAACCGAGATCAGAAAGCTTACATACATTGAAATATATACAAATTACCACTAACTATCATAACAGGCATGATGCAACAAATAAGACAGTGCCCCGGGCTATACACAGCCGATAACGCCCCAACAATGCCCCACAACCCCAGCTCGCTCTTGCTAAGCATCATATCATCGCAGAATCCCAGTCCTTCACCTTCCTTTCTTGTCCTCCTCATCAATGTCATCGGCATCGATTTCGATGCTTCTCAGCGCTGCGCTCTCTCCGCGGAGGCCAGCGAGGACGCGCCTGACTGCTCCTCCCTTAATAGCATTATGATCCTTCGTATAAACAGCGTTCACAACAGCCAATGCCGCCACGAATAGCCACACATCCCCTCCCTTCAAGCTCTTCCACCATCCTCTCTTCACACCCACCTTCCATACACTATCCATGCTCAGTCGCGACATGTACAAGAAGTTGCCTCTTCCAGTTTCCCTCTCCAAGAAGCTCCACAGACCTGCGAGGAAACCACCAAGGAAAAATCTCTGCGTAGGAAGTGCCTTCGAAGGCAGGAAATTTTGGAAGAAACAGATGGCAGCCCAGGCCGTGCCTATGGAGCCTGTCGCAAACGCTGACGTACGGAGGACCGAGCGTCCAAGCTGGTCGAGAGAAGCGATCGGCGCGTTGTAGAATGCCTTGTATTTTGGGAGGGAGAATACAGCAAAGACAACAGCGAAGAGTCGGGCGAATCGAGGGAAGGCACGGAGCCAGTAGGTGAGGTATGTCCTGGCGCAGGACGGATCGTTTGGATGGAGAAGAGCGCATGAAAGAGAGGTGATTAAGGGGTGGGCGACATCTGTTATTGGCGCCGTTGACTGGAGTGTGGCAGGCAAGGTCTTCTTGTTGGGGAATAAAATAGGAGAAATGAACGGCCTTAAAGTGTTAGTATTTGAACTTAATAGGATCAAGCAGAAACTTACGGGAAACGGAGTCGTCCCATTTCACCAAGACTATCCACAACCTCCCCTGGCGCTGGCCAAGGAAGGTGAGATGGGTAATCCAAGGGCCTCCCTTGTATGTATGGTGGTGAGAACCTCATCATGAAGCCGTTGAGTGCCTCTGGGAAACAATCCCTGTCAAAAATGAAGGCATGCAGCAGCTGTCCAGTTACAAGCGGCATCAGCATCCAGCTGCCAAACCACCACGGCCTCTCCCAACGGCTCCCTTTCTTTCCCCAAATCCAGCCTTGCTCTTCTGCAAGATTATAGGTGGCTTCCGCAGCTTGGCTAAGCACGTATATTGCTAGGGATAGTCGTAGCTGCTCGCCAGGGTATACACCCAGCATAAAGCCTGCCAAACTGGCTCCGACAGCAGGCGCAAATCGGGATGTGAGGGTTTGCGAAGTTCGCGGATTACGCCGCCTGAAGGGCTGTGCATCGGGAGTGAGGAGGTGCGCTCGTAGTCGTGTGAAGAAGCGGAAGAGCAGCCGATGTAGGAGGAGGATGGATGATAGAGATAGGGAAAGTCGTAAGGTTGGCGAGCGCCAGAGGGTGGTCTTCGCGGTGCTGAGGAACGTTAATTCTGCGCTCTATCTTGGACGGAGGGCGGCATACTCTGCTTTCCCCTTAAACAAAGTCTCCTTAATAACTGCCCATGCCTTCAATGCGGCTCCTGTCGCCAGGAAAACGCGTAGACTCGCGCGGACAGCGGCGGCATTGTGATCATCGCGTCCAGGTCTATCCACGAGCTTCTCGACTTGAGAGACGGTAGGCGTATTCCTCTTCAGGACCTTCGATCGCGATATGATATATTTATGTAAGACCTGGTATTCCTTTGCGGATATCGTGTATCGTAGCGTATTGCGGAGAACTGGGTCTGTAGTGGATTTGGCCGTCAGTCGGTCTCGACCAGGCTTCCCGGAATCGCGGTCGGGGGTCGACATTGGTACAGCTGTTTACCATCCAAATAGTAAAAGAGAGTCCACCGGCCTCTACAGCTTATAGAGTTATTCGTTTCATATGTCGCGGTGATTGTTGCTTGCTAAGTGGAAAAGCGCATTGTTGAATGGTCGCGCGACACGTGGGAATACCTCGGCTTTTGGAGCCCGCTACGAAGTCACCGGAAATGAAATCAATGCACCACATCGAATGCACATAGAACAACACACAGCATTTAATTGTTTCTTGCGTCGTGCATCTCAAGTATGACAGTCACCTGGAGCAAAATATCTAAAATGGTGCACGGAGCGTAATCTCGCAACGATAGCCAAGGTAGATAAATATATGACTCTCGTTGGGATATATAGCCATCACATGTTAATCGACCCTATATCAAATTGAACGTTTATAACATTGACAAGTTGTTCTTACGGCATGGTTTAAAACAACTGATAATACAACAGCAACTACTAGACTCAGTGCTAGGCATGCTCTTATACCGCAATAAATGTCGACCCTACTCTAAGCCCATCTTGACCTCGTCCCCAATGCCCCAGTCCCCGTCCCTTTCCCTGTGTGGCAGCTGTCCGGGTAAAGCCTCACCCTCATCCAGGTCCACACTTCCTTTTCCAGTGGCGCTTGTCCTCTTCAAAGAACCCGGCCTAAACCCCGCACTCTTCGTGCTTGAGCTGTCATCCAGGGTAAGCTCGGAAGGGGGTCTCGCACTCTTCACAGACGACACAGTCTCAGAGCGTGATCGTTGCCTCTTGCTTTCATTCTCTGTCTCTAGCTCAGGAGGGGGCGTGGAACAAGGAGTGATCTCTGTACTAGCCGTCACCTCCACAAGCTCGGCGTCGCGGTACCACTTCCTCCTCCGTGTGTACTTGCCCCAGCCATCTTGCCCTCGGCGACCGTTTTGCCACTACTTTGGTTAGTTTAAACTACTTGCAACAATACTGTTACTTTGACATACCTTGTTGTCATAGTAAATCCACCCCTGGCCCCCATTTTTTGCCTCAGATGTTGCATTTGCCCCTCCTTCATCCTCGTTACCTGCGCCCTCAACCAGCCACTTACTGCCCTTTACCCATCTCCATCGAGCATTTCCTCCTTCAACATCAGGAAGCTCAAACTCGGCCTTTGAAGGTGCGGGGTTGAGATGCTCGTCAGTCCAATTTGATCGCTCATATGCGAATAGCGATGTTGTCCATCCTAGGCCAACCCATCGTCGCTGGTTCTCGTAAATAATAAACGTGAACTTGACACCCGAAGCATTCGGCCTCCGTTTACTCGCAGCAGACGCAGCGAGCGATGCCTCTTCATGATAGTCGTTACTTTTCTGACCCGGCAACCTTGGCTTCGAATGTTGGTCTCGAGGTGGGAGATGCGGCGCTGCATTCCTGGTAGCAAAATGCAATCCTGTGACCGCCGAGCATACGCGACGGATAAAGGATGAACGCCATAAAATTTCTCGAGACACCCGAGTTGGTTTTGAATGCCAGGTAATGATAAGCGTTCCTGTCGTCAGAGCGATGCGCTTAGTGGTGATAATTCGTAGAGGCGGGAGAGTTAGAAGAAGCCATAACGGAGTGATTAGGATAATTCGTATAAAGAGTGTAGTAAGTGCTGGGCGGGTTGTCGCGGATGTTGCTGTCCGCTGAGTAGACAGGAAGTCTGTCAACTGTATAAGAGGATCGAGTAGCATGTTGCATCTTGCTGTGAATTCCTTGAGAGTTTCAACAATCTCATCGAGTGACTTTTGATGCTTAACATTCGTAGCCTCCGAATCCTCTCTTTTATGGCCTTTCTTCTGCTTTTCTCCTGTCACGCCCGTAGATGATAGAGGCGAGTATCGTCGTGAATACATCCCCAGAATTAGGGCCAACACAACCACTACGGGCCCGGCAAATCGTAATATGATGTCTCCATATAGAACTGTGGCCCAGAAAAAGGCTACGAGTATGAAACTCTCCCACGAGTCGTTGGTTGTCCATGTCAACAACCCCACGAACTTGTTGAGCGGAAGTAGGAACGCGTGCGAGTAGGCAAGAGCTCTTGTGATCTGAGGAGGTGTCGCTATGAGCAGCGGTGACTTCTGATGAACGAGGATAGTTGACCTATGTCGGTTTGCGGAAGATGCATGGGACAGCGATACTGGTGAGAATGCCGCGGTTGTCGTCGGTCGCTGGTCGTTCGCATTCGCATGATGTACGCTCTCGTCGTCGCGGCCCGATGGAGCTGGTGAGGAAGACATCAGGTCGAGCCAAGGCGTATCCTGGAAGCATTGTTAGTTCTCTATAACGGAAAAGGAGCCTCCAATATCACTGTCGCAGTGGGGAGTGGAGGTCCGCCGACATACAAAAGCCGCCATTTACGACGTCATTTCCAACAGGAACCCTGTCTGGACCAGTGTAGTCAAAGTATAGAGAAGCCGCAGAAACGGAAGGCGCGGAGTGAGGAACTACCCCAATTCAAGTAAAGAGATCTTGCCGCAATTCTGATAGATACAAGTTGAGAGTTTGCAAGTGGATTGTAGAGGAAGCTGATGAATACATACAGTCCTTGAAGTGCTAGAGAAGAAGCCGGGTCTTTTTATCACATGCCGATTAGGGCGAACATCAGCACGCAGCTTATATATCGCCGGTTTTCTTCACACACGCGATTAGATGATAGTAAGTGCTTAGAATATCACTTTGCGGGTTGTTCAGAGGTCAAAATAAGTATCATAGTAAACATATACTATGGCATAAACGACCCTGCTTGCCTCGGTGATTCATGCCTAGCTGTGCAAGTTTGGCCTTGTACCTTGCCTACATACTGGTTTGGACTGGTGTTGTCGCAAGCGCGTGCTCGTCGTGTACGTACTTCCCACCCGCAAGTCACGCCCGCATTGTTCACTGATTGCGCTAAGATAACAATCTTTTCGCGAACAGTAACCACCAACCTCTCACTCCACACACTCTCCTCCTCTTCATGCACACAGCCGACATCAAAATCGCCTCAATACAACACACACCACCGACAATATGTCGAGACCTGCTGGTTTACCGCCGCGACCAGTTACTGCTGCCTACGACCTGCGCAGCAGCAGCGCATATCGCCCCCTCCCTCCCCCGCCGAAATTGAGCTACGACAACCAGGGCAGAGGTGATTCGTCGCATCGCAACGACGACACATACCGTCCTCGAGATTCCGAGCATCATCGATATAATGAAAACCGTGCACCTGGAACAAGCGCATATAAGGGTGACCCCCCTTCGTTTCCCAGGGGCGGTGCCGATTCATACAGGCCACCATCGTCCGACTTCTCGTTCAGACGAGATGCGCCAGAGACCATCGATGTATCACGCACTCATGACAGCTATCGTCCGTCAGGGGCTACGCGGCATGGCCAAGATCGAGGACCGCGCTACGGTGGCTCGCGACAAGACTCCAGCCGGCAAGGCGCACGAGGACGTGGTGGCTACCGGGGTCGCGGAGGATATTCCAAGAAGGCCGCAGAAAGGCCTTTTTTGCAAACCAACCGCGCGCCAACTCCAGAGCTTATGCCAGGTATGGATGAGACTGAGGGGACCGCGCCAAAGTACTTGGCAGTCGATGATATGTCGGATAGTGAAGAAGCAGACATGGATGTCTCGGACGACGACGATGACAAATCGTACCACGAAGAAGAGGAGCAACCCAAGAAGAAGCAGGTTCGGACTGAAGTAAAGGCTTCTGCGGATGGCGATAGCGTTCCAAGATGGTCAAATCCAGACCCATATACAGCCCTTCCACCTCCAGACGAATCAAGTGTTAAGAAGAAGGATGTTGTGAAGCTAATTAGGAAGGCACGCGTGACAGCCGGCCTCAATGAAGCAAATAAATCAGCTGCGGAGACGGATGACTTTATTTCATTTGATTTTGGCGATGATGTCAACTTGGGATCCGATGAGAACGCATCCGACGACGAAAGTGTCGTTGAAGTTCCGGGCGCGCCAACTGGACCGCGAAATGATACCCGCAATTATAGTCACCGCGAAGAAGTCTTGGGGCCTAGAGATGTCGCGAAATCCCAAGAGCTGACTACACCAACTGGAAAGTCTCGTCCTCTAGACACCTCCACGGACCCTGATCTCGGCAATAGAAAGCGCACATACGATGACAAAATCAAAGGGCCGTCACTCGTACCAAAGCCAACTCCTAAAGGCCCCGCTCTTGGCAATATAGTTAAGGAATGGAAAGCCAAATCAGGGATTGATGATACGCCGTGGCTAACTAATCACTACCCCTCTGCAAATATGGGTTCATGGTACGTCTAGCTCTCCGTCACGCCTTGTACTGGTTCTAACATGTATAGGCTTCATATGGAAATTATGGACTTTTTCCATCGTTTCAAACCTGCGGAGGTAGAAGAAAACATGCGTGGCGCACTCATCAGCGATCTACGCCGAGCCGTTCAAAAAGTTTGGCACGATGCCGACATCTTGCCTTTTGGTTCATATCCTGCCGGACTTTATCTACCAACTGCAGATATGGACTTGGTTTTCGTGTCGCGCGGCTACATGGATGGAGGTTATGGCAAATATACCAACAAGAACGCCCTATTTCGCTTCAGAGACTTCCTCGACAGAGAGCAGATCGCAGCACCACATTCTATTGAAGTGATTTCCAAGGCCAAGGTCCCCCTGGTTAAGTATATCGATTATTACACTGGCCTCAGGGTAGACGTATCTTTTGAGAATGACACGGGCTTGATAGCCAACAAAACGTTTCAGAACTGGAAGGATACATTTCCCGCCATGCCCATTTTGGTCACTATTGTAAAGCAATTTTTGGCTATGAGAGGCCTCAATGAGCCTGTGAACGGTGGTATTGGTGGATTCACTGTTACGTGTCTAGTTGTCAGCTTACTACAGCACATGCCTCAGATCCAAAGCGGAAACATGATCCCAGAGCATCACTTGGGCGAGATTCTCATGGAATTCTTCGACCTTTATGGCAATGAATTCAATGTCACCACCACGGCAATTCAGCTGAAGCCACCTGCATATGTCTCGAAGGCAAGCATATATCACTCCAATCCTTTGCCCCTACATAAGTCTAACACGCCACAGAACAATGCCAGACAGATCGTCTACCGTGCGGGTAACCTTGATAGATTCTCCATAATCGACCCAAACAACTCATCCAATGACATCAGCGGCGGCTCCCACAACACCCAAGCCATCCGAAAGGCCTTCTCGCGAGCCTTCGATGACCTATTCAAGCACATGAGCGATCTCTCCACCAAATCCATCGAGGAGCGCCGAGGCCAGAGCATCCTCGGCGTCATCCTCGGCGGCAACTACACGAGCTTCGAGGTCCAGCGCAACCACCTCGAGCGCATCTGGCAGAAAGAGCACGACCGCAGATGAACGCGTGTACGCGTGTACGACTACGATGTTGCAAACGACGGGATGTATATTACCCTAGGGAACTCCGGACGGGAACACACGAGGCGTGGGAAATAGGTGGCGGCGGCGGTTGTCTTAAGGCGTATGGCGCGTGAATACATACGATACCCAGCATGAGCGAGTAGCTCACAGTTTAGCATTCAGAAAACCCTCTCTATAGCTTGTTGGACTGCTCCCATCATTCCATTCGATAGACAGATTTTTTGTTTCTCCCCTTTTTTTCCCGATCCCAGTGGATGCAACAGTGACTGACGCGGTATCTAGGGATCTCGATCAGTCGGCTCAATCAAGCAGCTTGCCGACCGCAGATCTCAGATACCGAGATGGCTGATTCGACAGTGCTTTGGGTATGGTTATTACGCTAACGTGCCCAACAGAAGATTTTACAACGGCAGCCACTCTTAGGAGTGTGTAGCTCGTTTGGGGTGTTCAGGGGTGTCCTTTGAACGAATTCGCTTGCTTTCCGCTGCCATAGCGCCTTGTGCGTTTGTGGTGGCGGGTTCGACTGCGAGCATTCTTTCTCACTTTAGAGGCACTTGATGTGTTGCTACGGAGAGGAATCATTAGTCATGAGTTGTAAGCTCCAAGGTTCTTGAATCGCTCAATGGGTGTCCTATTCGCTATGATATGAGAAAGAAGCTTTTGCAAACTCCCTCGAACTCTCTCGCTCAGATAAACCTGTCATAACGCCCCGCCGAAACTACCAGTGAGCACCTAAACCAAAAACAATCGATCCCCGATTCCGCTACCCCACCCCACGTCCCCCAGCCTTAAAATCAAGCAGAAAACACCAGTCATAAACGCATCGCTCATTGATATCTTCCACCTCAGGCTAACCCCCCACCACTAGCGCTCTCCCCAACCCTCACTTCATCCACCTCAATCGCTCCCACAATCCTCTCCGCATCCCTCCCCCTCAAAACACCACTCGCACTCGTACTAACGCTCTCGCTCCTCGTACGACTGTCATCCTCCCTCGCCCTTCTACTCTCCCTAACCAACCTTTCCAAATCCCGAATCTTCTGCTTCAACGCGTCATTCTCCCTCTTCACAGCCTCAAGCTCCTGTCGATGGTATGCCGCCTCCTCGTACCGCCCCGTCGTCTGCACGGATGTGATAGGCTGGCCCTCCATGCCCGGTATCACCTGTGGTACGTAACCCCCCGACAGCTCGCGGTGCTGCGACGAGAAAGATGGGCGCAGCGGGTACGTGTGCGACGCGAACTCGGAGTGCTGGTACGAGCTACCCGATGTAAGTGGCGGCACGGGCGACGAGGCCCCAGAGCGCCGCGAGCTGGTAATGCTGTTCTGTCGACTCAGGCTGAGCGACTGCGTGGTCGAGTCGTGGCGCGGGAGTGTACCGCGTGTGCGCTCTGAGGTGGAGGGCGCGTAGACGCTTGCCAAGCTGCCTGCAACGCCGGCGGTGGTGGATGCGGCGGACGCAGCGGCGATGCTGCGCGCGCTGGCGGCGGAGGAGGAGCGGTGGTGGCGCCGGGTGGAGGTGAGGGGGTGGGAGGGGCCCGAGAGGAGGTGGTTGGAGTGGTGATCGGAGGCGTCGGGGAGGCCGGCGCGTTCGGAGGTTAAGAAGGTGTTGGAGACGACCGACGCGTTTTGTGCGGCGCGGAGGAGGGAGAGTTCACGGGTTAGACGGTTGACCTGGGTGCTTTGTTAGTTTGGGAAGGTTGTTACGTCGGGTTTGAGGTTGGGGGGTGAGGTTGAGGACTTACGACAGCTTCTTGCTCTTTCTCCAACTGAAGGTGTATATCCGCTGCTGTGAGTGGTCGAGGGTGTCTCAAGGGGCCCGGACCAGTTCCAACGCCCGTGTTGTCTATTGGGAATGCAGGGAACGCGGTTGTGCCCTGCGCGCCGGCGGGTTGAGAGGCAGCCATGAACGCGTTTGTGTTTGAAGGTAGGATGTTCGGAACAGGTGGTGAGAGTGGAACGGTTGGCGGCGAGGAGGGCATCTGCTGCGACGCACGGCGAGACGAGGGGGTTCCTGTAACGCGGGGTGATATTTGCGAGATGGGACGCGGTGACGGTGGAACAGAGTTGAGGTCTGGCGCCATGGCTGTTGTGGGTTCTGTTGCGTTCGGAATTGAAGGGCGCTTCTTGGCAGCAAAAGTAATCTCAGTTAGGACATTCTTGAAAAGAGCTGAAGCTGTGAACAAACAATGGATTGTTAAATCTAGGGGTCAAGATGCCCGTACCTCACTTATGCATTGTTGTCGCTAGCATCGCTTGGCCGTCAATCACGTGAATTACTACACGCTGTGTGTACTTCGTACTTGTACCTTGGGGGGTTGCTCTTTGGTTCCAAAAAGTTATGACGTAGTGGGGTCTTGTGTCATGGTGGGGTGGAGGGAATAAGACTTGATATATCATTCCTGCCCACCATTTATATATCTTTCAATCCTCACGAATGCTGTAATATAATCATCCCACTCTATTATCTAAAATCCGAAAGTGAGTCTGATTTTCCCTCAGCAGCATCAGCCTCTTACATTCCCATAAGCTAACAGTTTCTAAAGCATACCCGTCATAACCACAACAAACTATCAAAACTCAACCACACAAAATGACTTCCCAAAACCCAGGCACTCAATCCCCTCCCGCGGAGGATCAATTCAATGCCCAGAAGTCCACTCCTGCCTCTGGACAAGGCGTCGGCGACAAGTCCAACGCTGCACAGGCTGCTAAGGACCAGCTCAAGGTATGCTGATACGGAGCATCCATTCCGATAGATTCATGACGGCTAACAGTTGCAATCTAGGACCTTGAGTCCAACCCAAAGGGTGTGTTTGAGGAACATCTGAAGGAGTCGTTCAGTAAAGGTTTCCCACAGAAGAAAGATTAGCGTGTCTAAGTAGGACTATAATAAGACTTCGAATGAACAGACCCTGAATATGACTAGAGTGATCACAGCAACTGTAATGAAAATGAAGTCTTCACATTATTAGAGGCTACTGTAGTGGTTATAGTAACTGTAATAGTAATGAAGACTTTAATTTATAGGGACTATAGTAACCCAAATATAGCTAGAGTGATTAAAGCAACTGTAATGGATATGAAGACTTTCGATTATTTTCGACTTTCAATTACGGCACCCTATAGTATAGTTCCACGTGGGCACCTCTTAAGTATGGCTAGAGTAATTACAGCAACTATAATGGGAATAAATACTTTTAATTATGGGAGTTTATAATTGTTATATCAGCTACTCAGAAACGGAGCGAAGAGACACCTTCTATCAGCTAAGCTGCCAGCATAAATCCAAATCGGCCAAAGTGTTTTTCATTCCACTACCTAACGCAATTCCAAGCTATCTTATAATAAACGATTGCTCCTGCGGGGCCAAGTCCAAATTAATATCCCCTTGCTTGGCAAACTGACAAAAATTCCTTGCAACTTCATAATTCGATTTCGATAATAATCAATCCATTTTGCAGCTGCTACGGTGTCCGATTTACTGCTTCGCGGTCGAGTCGTCCAGTGGCTGGATCTTCGTGCTATCGAGCGTTGCCGTCTGCGACGTAGCGGTGGTAGAGCCAGCTAGAGACTCTGTCAGCATCACCAAGGAAACAAAAAACGTCCCCACAGAATGAAAAGTCCAACCTAAGCCTTGCCACATCCACTACAGGCACACTTGCCCTCAGGACACGAGCAATTCTTGGAATCGCCACCACAGTTACAAGTTGTCTTCTCGGAGGCTGTGTCATGCCTCTTCTGCTTCGGGCACGAAGCGCAGGCGCATTGCCCGACTTCGCAGGAGCAGGCTTCGTTGTCGCCGCCGCACGAGCAGGTGGTCTTATCGGTGCCGGGCACTGTCTTCTTTGACTTGCCGGACTTCGCGCATCCGGCGCAGCCGCAGCTGCCGGGGGCACAGGTGCATATAGAGGAATCAGAACCACACTTACAAGTCGTGGTACCGGTCTCCTCTTTCTTGAGGTCGGCGAGGCGGCGGGCCTCGCGGTGGATATCCTCGACCTGCTTTTGGGTTTGCGAGTAGAACTGGACCACCTTCTGGCCGGTGGGCGTCTCGGCGGCCTTCTCGTAGTAGGATGCTAAGCCTTGGAACAGACCCTGTGCTTTGGAGGAGATGCCGTACGACTGGTCCGCGGACTTGGCCTTCTCGGTCGCCTTGTACTTGCTGTCGAGGTCATGGAGCGTCTGCAGGAAGCGGCTGGAGATACCGTGCTTGTGGTCCAGGTCTAGGGCGCGTTGGGAAGCCTGATCGCCGATAATGTAGCCGTGGGCGAGGTACTCGGCGATGATGCGCGAGCGGGGCTTCTCCTCCTGGGTAATCTCGTCGGTGTCCTTGTGGCCATGGGCTTCGTCGAATTCCTTGGCTCCCTCGGCACCGGTTACTGAAACCTGGGTCTTTCCAAGCTGGGTGTTGTCCAGTAGAAGAGCTGTCTTGGCCGCGGTCTCTTTCTCGAAAACAACTTCTGCGTTCTGGGTGTCTCCGCTGGGGGTGATCTCAATGGACTTGACCTTCCCACAGAATGAGAAGAAGCTGGTTCAATGTTAGCTCAACCTCATGCGACATCGTTTGGTGTCAGGAGCTTCTAAAGACTTACTCAGTAACCTCCTTCTTCGAGGTCGCACTCGAGATGTTCTTGACATAAACGGTGTTGGCCGACATGTTGGCGTTGGTGGGTGACGTGATGTGTTTGAGTGATTTATAGTTTGAGATACAAGTGGTTTGATGGGGATCGTGTGTACTGTATCTGAATGTTATGTTTGCAAGAAGATGAGATGGCAACGTAGATTCTTTTTGTACTCGGAAGGTGACGAATATATTGGGCAGTGACTTGGCTCTGGTCGCGCCCGCCACTCGAGCTGGTTCTGGAAGCAGTGGGCGGCGGGGTGAGGGGTCAAAGTAGTGACGTCAGCCAAATCTACAAATACGTCGCTTCGAGCCTTCACTGTGGCTTAGCGCTTGAAAATATTAGATCGACATGTGCGCAGCGATTGCGTACGAAGCACAGGTCTTGGCAATTTAAGCATTCTCTAGCATATTATGGTACAGTGTGAACAACTTATATCAAGTTGAGATGCCTACAGTAGTTCTAGCCAAGTAGGATAAGCCTAAATTCTATAGCACGTAGGCTACAGAGGATGATGATCCTGGAAAATCGTTCTTGATCGAACCGCGGACAGACTCAACGATTGAGGACGCGGGGGAGGACGCGTTCGACATCTGCCTCAAGTGAGACGGTCGTTCTGGCGCTGTCGTAGTGGGAGAATGTGGAGCGAACTCGTGGTTAAAAAGCTCGGGGGTCGGCTCCTCAACATGATGTCGGAACGTCGGTGCTGGAGGTGGGATTGTGGTTGGGGTTTCGTCGACCTGGGGTGGGTTATCCGATGAAGATGTAGACGGCGCCGCTGCTCCTCGGTCGACATCCTTCCCTTTATCATTCCTGCTAGCAGCGGCCTCTCTCGCCATAGCTGAGCTTCCGCTGTTCCCCCGCCTCCGTCCCACGCCCGGAAGAACCAGGCTCAACGCGCTCCCACTTAGACTGGTAGCACCGCTACCGTATACTCCTTTCTTAGCAGCCTTTTCTGCTTTCTTCTCTGCCTTCTCTCTCTTCTTAGCCTCCTTCTTTGCGTCCTTCGCCGCTTCCTTCTCGTCCTTTCGCTTTCGCTCCTCTTCCGCCACAAGACTAAGACGAATAGCTTCCATCATCATCATCTCCTCAAGATCTTCCACCCGTGACCTCCTGCGCCTTGGCCCAGGTTCAGCTTGCGCCTCACGCTGCCTCTGGGCCTGTTGTTCTGATAAGGTCGAGAAAGCAGCTAATCGAGCTGCAGTGTCAGGCCCCTGGTCGGTTGGCGTACCCGCAGTACTATCCGCCGGGCTACCGCGGTTACGAAAGCGGCTTGAAAAACCAAAGCTCCTGCTTTCTGAAACCCCGTTTCCCATCATATAAGCAGCTGTATGTAGAGCGGTTGCTGCGGCCGACCTTCGCGCAGCGTGATTCCTCGCATTTGCCAGCTTAGTTGCCCAGTCCGGCCTCACTTTGTCGGTTGTAATAACTGTGGCATCGCTAGCTGATACCGAGGTCGTCCTTCGTCGTCCAGCGATTGGTTTAAGAGAAGGGCTGACTGCGGAATTTAGAGACGACGAAGAGGACATTGCAGAACCATAACTTGTTGGCGCTAAGGTTGCATATGCTAGCCCCCGCCTGAACGGTGGAGGTTCATATGTTACCCCAAATTCTGCTTGTTGGCAATAAGGACAATTCGCAGGTTCTGAAACCAAAGTTTCTGGGTTCTCTTGGGAAGGAGGTGGAGGAGGCGAAGGGCTGGAGGCGTCGTTATGCTCATGCTCCGGAGGATGAGGGTCCGGCCGCTTAATTTGTACGAAGCATTCTGAGCAGATGGGCTGGTCGCAGCACCGGGTCTTGTTTAGGTATGGTGGATAGTATATGAAGCAGATCGGGCACTCCGTTGCATCTTTGTATAAGAATGCTTCCATACGCAGGCCGTTGACGTAAGGGTCGACGGTCAGTTGGACCTCGCGAGGAACTATGTCGCTTTGAGGTGGGTTTTTCGACGTTAAGGATGCGAGAGTCTTCGACCGTGGGCGAAACGGTGACGACGCTTGCAAATGGAGCGGTTGGTTCGCAAGTGGAGATGACGGCGAGGCTGGGTAAGCAGAGTTTGGTGGCGACAGGTGGGAGGAGTTATCTGAGGCGTATGATTCAGATCTTCCTGTGATAGGTACGGTAAGGTTGTTTATGTTGTTGGTCGAAACACGAGGTGATTCTACGGTAGGAGGTCTCTCGAGCTCCAGAGGTATTTCATCCGCCGCCGGTATAGGAAGACCTTTCGCGGCAGCAACGAGCTGATGCTCAGTCCAGTCGTGCTCGAAGTCGTTGAGTCCGTACCAAAACGGTGCTATGCGTCGCTCGATCTAGAAGGATTAGCAATTGAAGTTCCATGCAGTATGTGAGCGGCCTACCATAAATTGCCTCACGATAGGTTTGCTGAAGTCCTCGGTGCCAGTATAAACTCCTTGCGTGACCAAGTATCCCCCATCCACATGCTCTTCCTTCATACTCCTCGCACGCTCTTTCTCCCTTGCCACCCTCTCCTTCTCTAACTTCCTTGCCTCTCTTTCCTGCTTTGTTTCCTTGCGCACCTCTGGTCCATCAACGGCGTGCGAGGTCGACCCTATGCCCAAGAAAGATAGGTCATGGCGGCTTCCCCGGCCGCTGCGTGCGGTATACGGGTGTGTCGATGGGTTCACTTGTCCCGCTTCCCGCGACGAACCTGCATCCTGATTGCGGCTGTGGTATCCAACAGCAGAGGAAGGTCTCTGCTCCTTTGTTGCGCTGTTCCCCATGGAGGATGTACAGCTGCGGGGACCACCTCGCGACCGGAAGATGGTCAAACAATAGAAGGTGGGGATCGAGACGTATGTATGGGAGGGTCGAATAGATTACACCGATGCCGAATTTTCCGGTGAGGTCGATAGAAGTGGTGTGTCCTCGGAATGGCGGGTTGGACGGCAGGTGTAGTCAGTATGTATTGATGTCGTGAGACGGTATGGGTATGGGTATGGGATTGGGAGTGAATGGGGTTTGGGGTAGTGAGCGGTTAGTAGGTGCAGTAGAGTAGTAATCTAGCGGGCTGCATTCGCTTGATCTTATCCGTACAGAAATCCGGTTGCCGGCGGGGAGGTGGAGGATGATGTGGGCGTGGTGGTGGTGGTAGTGCAGTGATGGTAGTGGTGGTAGTGGTGGCTGGTGGGCTCTTGGGGTCGATCACTCAGCTCTGGCCGGTCTTGGTTTGGACACTCTGGTACTCTAATCTGGGTGTAATTGGCCGCTGTTGATTGCTGATTGTGCGGTTCCAGGCGTGGCGCGATTGCTACTACCACAAGGGCCAAAAGGGCCAAAAGGGACACCAAAAAGGCCCAGGTACTTTCGTACTTTCAGTGACAATCAGCGACTGTTCAGTGGCCGTCATATAGAGTCAACAGAGTCAAATACAGAGCACAGTCACAACTATGCTTGAGTGCCAACTCTTTCCTATATTTCCATTCCCATTTATTCCATTTCAAGAGTCCTGCGATGGGGAAGAGAGTACTCCGAACTTACGGTGCAGTACAGTACATATAAACCCCACCTGCCAGCGCAAGTGAATGGGGTATTTTGTCCCGCGCGTGGCGCAAGTGTGGAGAGAAAGTGGGTTGGATAAGGATAACACGGCTTATCCCATGTGATTTAATGTGATTTAATGGCGATTAATTGCCCTCGGCTTGTTGTTTCTCGATAATATATAACTCATTTTTGAGTTGAGATGTTCTTCAGATTCCTCAAGGAGACTCTTTTTTCCCTTAAGCCCCTTATGTAGCGTACTACTGACTATATAGTCTATATTGTACCAAAGAAAGATCCTTCTTAGTTGCAATAAAGGGAACGAACGCACCAAGGGCGAAAAGTCACACGAGGAACTAAATGCGAAGATTAGCTAAGCAAGGCACCGTTTCACCAAATCATCCCATCCCAATACCTTCGTCTCTTGGTAGTCTCGAGCCTAACCTTGAGAAATTTTATTGGCCAAGGGGCATTTTTCATGCCATGAACTCATTTCTGAATCATCACTTGTTAAGTACTATTGGCGCATATGTGAGCAGGTCAGCTCAGCTCTTTCTCAACCAACGGCTGCGTGGTAAATTTCCAGGTCATATTTAGCCAGAAGCTGCGGGATCAGCTCACTCTGCAGAAAGATACAACGGGTATACTCGAAACATGCGAGGATACGGTCCTTTAATAGATATCATATGGGTGACCCATGCACAATTACGAGCATTTCAGCCTCCCATCTGCAAGGGTCACATTTCAATATTTTGTGAAATATCTCTCGATGAGGTATTTGTTTCTCTTTTTCGTCGCTCACTATGACGTCCTGTCTTGTAACCCTCATCTCTCATATCATATCTTGGAATTAGTGTCGTTGACCCAATTTCCCATGCTGTCCAGCAAGAGTGACCTGCATAATAGGTAAAATTCACAGCAACCAGGGCAAAATAAAACCTCTGAGTCGCTAAGAATTATAACTGTAAGGAGATGTTCCGTTAGCTTGAATCGAGATATCAATTTTGAGCAATATATGGACGATCCGTCCCAATAACTTTTGGGTGGCACAAGCCTAAAATTACTCACGATACAAATCATACATAGAAAATTTATCAATTTTTTTTTTTAAAAATACTATATATATGCCAACCATAAATAACACATTGATAACAAATATTTAATACTTTTTCAAGGGAATGGACTCATACTCTGGAGATTCGTGAGGCTGATCGGCTCTCTTATTAAGGCGAAGTCGGCCGCGCCAAGCCCGCGGTCAATCCCTTTTCCACGGCGGCAAATCCCGTGCCGAGCAAAAAGTTCCTGGAGATCTTTAACCCCGACTCCCATCACCAGCGCCTCACCTCCCACCTACCCAAGGACTGCCATTCCCTTGCCCCTACATCCTCACCATGGTGCGTCCCATCCTCCCTTCACGTCCCCAAAGGCCCCCATCGCAATCCCCACCCGCCCCGCGTCCCTGGAGAAAAAGCTCTTTCAACTAACCACCCCGATCTCAACAGGCGCATCGCATAATCACCCAAGTCGTGATAACCGGCACGCGCGTCCTCGGCCGCGCCTTCACCGAAGCCTACAAGCAAGCCGCCGCGTCCAGCAACTACCAAAAAGCGCAGGCGAAGGCGAACGGCGGCGCCGGCGGCGCGGGCTACGCGCACTCCGGGCTGACGCTGGAGGAGGCGTGCAAGATCCTCAACGTCAAGCCGCCGAAGGGCGGGAAGACGGATATGGAGGATGTGACGAGCCGCTTCAAGAAGCTGTTCGACGTCAATGATCCGAAGAAGGGAGGCAGCTTTTATCTGCAGAGCAAGGTGCTCAGGGCACGGGAGCGGATCGAGAGCGAGGCGAGGAAGGCGGAGGAGGCGGAGAGCAGGGAGGAGGAACTGAAGGCGGGCTGGAAACCGAAGGTATTCAAGGACAGGTAGTTGAGTGGATGGGACGGCGTTAACGCTGAATAGAGCTGAAAAACGTGAATACTGCTCGATGCGGCGGGCGAAAGGGGGAGGAGGGGGGAGAAATCGACACTTCACGACAATCGAGGATGGATCGGCCACCACCACCACCACGACGCCCACTTTCCGGCTGCGAGAGCAACAGCAAATCTTCACTCTGTATTGGACATAGCAACGGCGTTCTGGGTTTTGGGGTTTGAGAGAGGAGAGAGAGAAGAGACGAGAGAAAGATGCTGAGCTTGTACATGTACGATATATTAGGAACTGGGGAGCATTGGGGACTTCATTAGAACGTTTGAGAATTACGGCACAAAGTTTATATTATATGTAAGAACAAGTTTTGATTCATGCAAAAAAAAACTCATCTAGAAAACAACTATGCTCTGAATATGTGACCATTCACCTCAAAACCAGCAAATGTTTTCTCCTATTCATGGCACACACCAGTAACTAACATCCTGGGAAACGCCAAACATGCATGAAATATTAAAATTTGAGTCCGAAGAGGTCGTATGGGTGACAAAAGACTCCCAACCAACGAATGACTCTAGAGACTAAGACGAGATTGTGTGTATCCGTCATGCCCAGCTTATTTACCAGCCGGCGCAGTGAGGATCGAAAATTGTCCACCAGCACCGGCGAAGTTGAGCTTCTTGCCGCGAACAGCAGTGTTGTCAATGAGAGTTGCGATATCCACATCATCATCGCTTCCCTGACCAGTCTGGTAATTGGCGCTGAATCCCCAGCTGTATGCCTTGCCATCAGTGTCGACCGCGAATGAGTTGTCACCGCCAGCGGCAACAGTAGCAGCCTTGATGCCTGGAACGACAGCTGGAACTGTGACCATGCGGGGATTCTCGCGCTCATCGAAGGTAATGTGCTCCTTGGGAACCTTGGAGATGTCGATACCAAGCTGACCTCCGTCGGAACGGCCCCATGCGAGAAGTTGGCCCTCCTCAGTGCACGCAATTGAATGGTGGCCTCCACCGGATATCTCCTTAATGTTGTAAGGCTTGAGCTCAGTGACGACGGTGGGTTTCGGGATCACAGCGTTGTCCTCGCCAGCACCCTCGACGATGCCACACTCGCCAAAGTTGTTCAGTCCCCAGGCGTAGACGCGGCCGTCCTTGGCAATAGCGAAGCTGTGGTATGCACCAGTAGCAACCTGTTCGATCTTGCCACGGGGAAGGCCAAATTCGCGGGGAATGAGGCCACCAGTACGAGTGCGCTCCACGACTCTGCGACCAAGCTGGTTCTGCTGGCCACTGCCCCAGGCCCAGACGTTGTTCTTGGCATCGAGCGCAAGGATGTGGTTGGCGCCGGCAGATAAGCTGGTGATCTTCTTCAGCTCTGGGATTCTCATTGGAGTATTTTGCACCATGATCTCTGGAGTGAACCCGAGAATACCATCGTTGCTCTAGGAAATAGTTAGTAGCTGACATAAATAGATGGGATAGGGTGTGCATACTCTAAATGTGCCCCAGCCCCAGACAGAGCCATCGGCAGTCACGACGAACGTGGCGCTATCACTTGCGCAAACTTGGGTGAAGATAATGCCCTCCGGGAAATGCTTCGGGTCAACAGCTGCAGGTGTGCTTTCACGTGGGTTCATGGCATCCTCGTCATCGGAATCAGAGCCGCTATCGCTCTTGTTGTCATCCATGTCCTTGAGACCACCCTCCCACTTCGTGTCGCGGCCCAGAGCACCTTGATCATTGACACCCCAAGTAAGGATCTTGTTGTCGTGGGTCAGGGCAGCGCAGTGCATACCACCAACCGAAATCTGAACGACGCCGACCTTCGAGGCGGACAAGTTCTCATTGAGGCGAGGACGCTTGACATCGATAGGCTTCTTGTTGTCGATAGTTTTGCTGCCGAGGCCAAGTTCTCCTGAAGTGCCTTCACCAAACACATAGACATCCAATTTCTGGGTAGGGGCTTGGTTAATTGTCGGGCCAAACTTGACGACCTTTGGTGCTGGTGCTGGCGCTGGCTTTGGGGCGGCCTTCGGCTTTGGTGCCGCCTTGGCCTTTGGTACAGCTTTGGGCTCAACAACTTCTTCCTCGGAGAGTTCTTCCTCAGAAGATGGCTCCTCTTTCTCAACCTTCTTGGGTTCGGCTTTCTTTGGTTTGGCGGCCGCCTTCTTTGGTTTGGCAGCTTCGGTTTTTTTCTCGGCGACGGCCTTCTTGACGGGCTTCTTCTCAACGGCGGCCTTCTTGGCTACGGCAGCCTTCTTCGATTCGGCCGCCTTTGGTACGGCAATCTTGCGGGCTGCGGCTATTCGGGGTCAGTTCGATGCAAAGCAAACTCTATGCCGGAATGGGTCAGGAAGGGTGAAAACTTACGAGCAGCCTTGGCCTTCTTCAAAGCGGTCTCCTCACCGACCGCGGCAGTTGCTTTGCGCTTTGGAGGCATGTTGGTGCTAGGAGTAAAGAGTCAATGGATTGTTATGATGTAGTTGGATAGATTCGAGGTGCGATTCTCGAAAGCCCCAGAAATTGCGACGCGTGCGGCGAACACAAGAGAAGCGAAATATTAACAGAAGGGTGAAATGAAGGTAGATAGCGTATTATGAAGAGCGGAAGTGGATATTGCAATGTGCAATGGGAAATAGAATGAACCGCTCAAAGAGGTGGTTGAAAAAAATTCAGGTACGCCGGCTCACAACAAAGAAGCCTCGATGTTTATAGCCTCGCGCTCGCAATGAAATAATATTGGGAACGGAGTGGACGGCACGTACCCGTGTTCGTGGCTACCTGCAGGGGGTAGAGCTGCCCTTTTGGCACGCAAGTTGTAACCCATTTTCGAGTTGTGGGTTTTGATTGGTTGGTTTCCTTAATGAGTAAGCAGTGTTTTCGGGACCCATTTGAGAAGATGATACTCACCAAAAATTAATCGAGGTTTTTGAATATAACGAGACCGTCGAAATAATTGAAATTGAAGAAGAAATTGAAGAAGTAAAGAAGGAAAGAAGGAAAGAAGGAAAGAAGGAGCGGAGGGTATTTATTTACGGTAGTTCCTGCTATTCTGAGCTCGAATCATTGAGGCTATTGTGGGAGCCTCAACGGTCTGACTCTGCTTCATGGGGCACAATGGGAAATCTACAGGCTAAGACAAACTAAGTTCTAACAATGGTAGTTCAATACCTATTGAACTCGGGCAAATTAAGTTATCGCAATGAGAGTTCAATATAACTGTGGGAGCCTCCATCGCATAGCTCTGGATTACAGGCAATATGGGGAATCTACAAGCTAAGAGAAATTAAGTTCTAACAATAGGACTTCGATGTCTATTGAACTCCCATTGTCGTCGACGCTAAATAGTTGTGCAATAGAACCTTTACACAACAATACCATTGAGTCGGAAACAAATAATATCAGCTGGGGTAGGTCTTACTATTCTTCCATGGAACTCCACAGCTAAGACATTGATGCTATTTGTTCTATCTACGTGTATTCTATCTGCACACAGAACGTAAGGTTCTGTGTCACTAATTCCCATCTTCATGACTATTTCATGGAAGACATATACTTTGCAAAAACTCCCCTCTGGACACAGTTCTTCTCACTGTGACCCTTTATCAGAGCCACGCTCATTCCCCAGCCATGATTCCTTCATCACCAACGTCGCACCTCCTTCCCCCCATCCTTCTTGAGAACACCAATATTTTGAGTCAGGACTCGCCAAGAATTCAGAACAACCCGTCATTTGTGGCCAGCCAAGCGAATCCACCGCTTCAGAAACGCGGTTTGAATCTCCCCTTCCTCCTAATTTCCATCTTTTTCGTTTTCGGGTCGTTCCATCATAAATGCAACATTATTTGCCCAAAACACTCCCCTGTTGCGCCAATGCTGTGCCTGTCCCGAAGGATCTTTCTATTTACAAGTTGTAAGTTGCTCGCAGAGCTTGTTGTTCTGCAGCTGGAAGCTGGTTGAGGAAACCATCAAAATCTGGGATGAGCGACCTATATGCAGTCAAAGCCTGTGGAAAGTTAGTGATCTTGTCAGAAAGTGAACTAAGCTCGCAATAAACATACCTGTGAGAACAAGGTATGGAGGTTGACCTTGTGCTCTGTGGTGAATTCGAACTCGTGCTTATAGTGTGCAATCGAAGTAAAGAAATGGACAAGGACGCTTTCCATCGCTTGTGGGTTCCGGCCAACAATCATTGTGAATCCTATGAAGGCGGAAACCTTCTCCTCTGTATAGTCGACGCTGTCCATCGAGTTCAGGAAATACGCTGCGTATAAGGCAAGATGAGGGGCCATGGCTTCTGAGTTATCGAGACCCAACCGTCCCAGTGCAATTCCTGCATTCTCGTTTACGGAAGTAGGCACCTTGTTATTTCCGAGGATATCCACCAGGCGTTGAAGCAGCTGGTCGATATATGGCGCGAGAACTTTGCCGTGTCGAATTGCAATCTCACCTAATGACCAACAGGCGTTGTTGGTAACACTGAACCCATTCTCGATCTGCTCATCGAGTACTTCAGCCAGGTTGAGTTGCTTGAGAAGAACTGGCATAATACTTGGCAGGAATGGCCCAAGTTGAGGAGCAACACATTTTGCGCAGTCTCCGAGTAACGCATATGATGATTGGCGAACATCGCTGGTTGGATCTTCCATGCAGAAAGTCAGAAGCTCAAAGAAATTAGGCTGTGCCGTTGAAACGAGCTGTGCGGACTCTGCACTGTCAAGAACTTGTATAATAGCGCTCAAAAGATCCAAGCTTGTGACCAAAAAGTCTTTGTCAGGGCTATCATAGATAGGGTTGGTAGCAGCGAGAGCGTGGTCTTCAAGGTTCTGGTGAATAATCTTGATACACCTAGCAAAGATATCAGGCGAGTAAGGCGTGAAGGCAGTCCCAAATGCTGCCGCAACGTATGATAGACATTCCAGAAGGGGAAACAGTTCTCGGGACTGGTCAGAAACCTTTCTCCATCGGCTAATGAGTGCAGGCATCAATAATTCGATTAGTTCGGGAGTAGCAAGGCTAGGGCCGACATGCTCAGCCAAGGTCTGTACACAGTCGTACAGTATGAACATGTTCTTCTCCTTGTATCTATCGAAGCAGCGTACGAATTGGCGAATAATTGGGTTGCAGTAGGGAATGAGTTGCGAGCCAGCCTTTTCTTCGAGGTGTGCAAATGCGGATGCTCCTGCCTCCTGGACTTTCTTATTGCGATCAAGCATTTTCATCAGAAGCCCCTCCATCATGGGCACGAAATACCTTGAACGGTCGGCTTCATCTGTAAGACTAACCCCCCATGCTGAGTACCTTCCGAGAGTCCAGCAGGTGATCTGCCGTACAAGTGGCTCCGTGTCATTCAGTAAGCTGATGAGGTATGGTACTAGTTCCGGTAGGTGCGGAGTAACCACATCCATACACCCTTCTGCAACGGCACCAAGAGCAAGAACTGCGGCCTCCCGGTGAGGCCAGTCTTCATGTCGTAGATTAGTCATCAGGTATGGCAAAATTGACTCGAAGACTGGTCCTCGGAAGTCCGTGGCAAAGACATCCAGTGCAGCTGCAGAGCACTTTCGTAAATTCCACTGGTCTTCTGGATTGTAGTCGTCATCATCATCTGACTCATCTATTTCGCCTTCGTCGAGATCATCAGAATCGCTTCCTCCAGGCACTTTCTTGTAGGTGTCTCCATTCTGTGCTTCCGCCGCTTCACCTTCGAAGTTTCTGGCGTCCTTTCCACGAGCAAACGTAGGTTTGATATCCTCAGCCCTGTCATCTTCTTCTGCGTCATCAATAACACCGCCCAAATCGGCGATGTCGTCCTCGCTGTAGACCATGCTATCTAGTAGCACTGGAATAATCCTATCAAGGTAGGGCGCCAAGGCTTTCCATAGTTCTTGGTGCTCGCCCACACTAAGCCAAAACTCTGCTGCATCACAAGCAAGGTCCTCATAGTCAGTTTGCTTTTGTTGGGCGATAATATAGTCGACCAGACCTCCGATATATGGCAGAACCTTGTCTGGTCGAACTTCCACGATTGAAACGAATGCCCGACAAACTTGTCTGCGAACATCTGTAACAGGATCATTGGCTAATTGGAATAGGTGGCCCAATAGCACATCGAGGTTGACTAGAATAGCCTGCGGCTTCTGGTGTATGAATTCATTGATGCTTGTCAGAGCTAACGTGCGAACCTTCGGGAGTGGGCTTTGAGTAAACTCTATCAGCTTTGGAATGAGAACATTGAGCGGGCGTTGGCCTTGATAGTCATTATCCAGCAGTTGCTTGTTGTCTTCGCAGATCTTGGTCAGCGCAGACATTGCGCCTTCTTGAGCCACTTCGGTGACATTTCCACTTCCATTACCGACTAGATCGATCAAGTGAGGCAGAAGCTCTGGCCACGCAAGTATTCCACCACGCTTGACAATTTCAGTGATGACAATTCCTGCGTAACTCCTGATCTGAGCATTCTTATCCTGGAGCGCAAGTGGTAGGGTAGACCGAATAAGCGCCAGGCTTGACTCCGGTATCGTTTTGTATCCCGTCCTAATATTGTTTTTCAGGGTAATCGACGCCACTGCCCTGATAGTATGGTATTGGATTTCCGAGAACGAGAGCCCTGGTGGAACATCGGGACTGGTGAATAGGTACGTGAGATAGTTGTTGATGTCAGGTGAATTCTGTGCTTGTGCCAGCATCTAGAAACCAAATGTTAGTTATTTTACCCCTCAAAGCATGCGCTTTCTTCCCAGGGACAATATGGAGGATTCGAGGCTTAGGGGAAACATACCAGTTCAGCTTGCTTCTGCTTCGTCTTGTCGTGCCCGTCGGTCGAATCCCTGAGACACCCCGCCAACTGCCCCAAGGCCTCGTCGGTCGGCTGCCACGCCATGGCAGATCCTGAAACCGGAGGTATTTCGACTATGCTTATAGCCCAATTGAAATTTTCAGTTTGCTGTATATTCGCAGCGTCTGAATAACCAGCTTCGGTCACACGGGATGTCTTGTGGGACGTCAGAAACGTTAGATCGACATCTGTTCATAGCCTCAAAATTAGCTGGGGTTCCAGAAAGAGGGCATGAAGCGACGCAAACGCCACCAAAACGAAGAGCGCGGTGATTTTTCTACCATCTACATACCTATAAGGGACTGAGTACCGGCCTTGAATGGTTGAAGGTCGTGGTACCTTCGGTGTCTCTAGGAACTGTAGACTTGCTCCAGATTCCGAATCTGTTTGCTCAATCGGCGCTTCGTGAAAGCGGTGGTGGGTCCAGCGGGTGCACGCACAACGAAAAGACGTCGCCTCTTTGTGGCCGTTAGCCAAATATAATAAAATTTGGAAGATGTATATCGGGTCGCGAGAGCAGCAGGACGGTAATTATGCTGTCAACTACTGAAGCCGACAAATATTGTAGGATTTCCTAGAATTGATGTCGTCGTCTCTGATGGAATGGGCAATTCTGATTCGCTTGCGACAGGTGAGGGCCATGAGATGTCTCCACCAAAGTCAACTTACCCCTCCAAAGCCAGCTCTGACGGCGGAACACCGCTCCGTGACTGCACCTTTCTATCTCTTATGATATCCCCAACTTTGTAAAGGCGATCCCGTGTTATCTACATATTTTGAGTAACATAACATGGACCATTATTCGTTGCTCTTTATTGTAACCGTTCCCTACAAATGCACATAATTGTGTGTATTCACCCTTGCCCATATCTGCGTTGTGACGCTTAAGTCATCACAAGTCCATGAGCCATAGTATGGATCCACAACCTTATAACTTTCCGTTTTCATCAACCTGCAGATTTGACGGTGCCCAAGGGCTACTGCTCTTCGACATAACTATCAAATTTTAGCAAATTTAGCCTTTATTTTATGTAGCTTCTCTAGCAAGTAATAATAATGGGAACTAAATAGCATTTCGCCCCTAGCCGAATGCAGGTAATAATACCATCACCCTCGGATATGAAGGTGACTACGCTGGAGATTTGGAGAAAAGGGTTGTCCATTTTAGTTGTGGCGATCGTAATGAACAATAGATGGTATAGGATGGAATCGCTGCAAATGCAAATACCCATGTAATTCGAATGGCATATGTGACCTCAATCACGACGTTTACTGTATGTTCCTTCGGGTCCGGCCATGCTGATGAGTCGTTGTTTCGGCTGTCATACAAATTTGGGATACACAAATATGGTATTTCATCTGTATTACTACAGCAGAGCAGATAGTAATCCTAGCAGAAGATGCACGCCCATTTCCATGCATATATCGCCCTCTAAACAAGGGGGTGGGTGAGTTGGGCATCATGTGAGAATCGAGGTGCATGCGATTCAACATACTTTCTTAGCTTTCGCAGTGTTTCACGAACCCCTCACGCCAGGTGAGTTCAGGACGCATGCCTTCCCGCACGTCGCGCAAATGCCGTGTAAATTGGCAACTAGACACTGAACGACAGTGCTTCATTCTTAGACCACGGCATAGGCCCATATGCAGCCCAATGGTGACTGGGCTCTGTGACAGTTGACCTCCACCAACAGATGAGTAATTTGAGGTCGTTAATCCCAGTGTGTGTTCGAAAAGGTGTATTCTCATGAAGGATGTTTGATTCCGACATCGCTGGGTTGGCTGAGATGGTTGACCTCGGCCATTACCACTTCCACAACAGCCTTAAACCCTGCCATCTCTTCCTCGACGGTCCCTCCCATGCCTGCGCTCGAAAACTCCATTGAATTGCCGACATATACAGGTATTTTGGACTTCCTTGCTAGGAGTTTGGCTAGTCGGGTTGTGAAATCAATCGAGGATTCGTAGGTGTAGAGTTGGGTACACAAGGTCTGGCCTGGGTTCACCCGCTATAGTCAAGATGTTAGATTTTGAATGGCATCATGGGCCCCCTTCTTTATAGAGAGTATACTCACGTCTGGTAAAGCATAAACAAAAGACCCCAAAGCAGGTTTAGTGGCAGTCTCTCCTCCGAAAACCGTGGTCAACAGGAGGAGTATGGAGGTCGCGCTGATGGTGAGACGGATATAGATTTTAGTTTGCGGTGCATTTGGAAGAGGAATTGCGAGTTCAATCGGCTTTCCTGGCTGGCGCCCGGTTCGATCCAGAGTTTCGGCCATGCTGTAACTGTTCAGTGGAGTGAACCTTTGCTGGGCGTGGATGTTTACGTGGTGTGTATGTAGGGACTCTGGAGGGGTCCACGGTGACGAAGGCGGTGACGCGATTTTGCCGACTCAGTGCCTCACGTCTGCCAAATGGGGAAATTAGACACATTCAATAGAGATAAGTTGATAAAGTGCATAGTTCGTCCTCTTTCCTGTCTATAATTGCGTTATGTCCTATAACATTGAGGAGTCCAGCTCCTCATCAGCGTCAAGTGATGCGGATGATGGGTGGGGAGGCGTAGCGGAGGTCATGGGGGACGAAGAGGAGCAAAAGGTTTTATTTCAAGCGCTTGATTCGTTCCAGTACGTTTTCCCTGTCTCTCAGCTTCCTCTGGCATTGATTCTTCTTCTGCGGTTTACATTTAAACGACAATGGGCCTTAACTTTTGGATGCTCGTGGCATGCTTCTGTACCCGGCAGAAGCTTCACCACATCACTGGTTCTTCAAGAGCTGATTGGGTGTGAATAGTCAATATACCAAGATTGCCCATTATAACACAACGCATATGAGACGTCAATCATTCTATGCCCTTCCTCAGAAACACTGGGAGCTTCTCGCAGCCCCTCCTTTTTCCTATTTAAGCACTCTCAATGCCGTGGACGATGCCATTGACAAGAATGGAGAACTCGCTGTAGCCATTCTCAAGTCAGGTCTCGAATCGTTCGAGTCCTCAATGGACTTTGACAAACTTAAGTCATCCCAATTATGGAAGGGGGTGGCCAAATCAGGCGACATTGATAAGGCTAGAAGCACGATTCGCCAGTTCTATAGAGACTGGTCTGCGGAAGGCGCTGTCGAGCGAAAGGCATGCTACGGACCTGTTATGAATGATCTGAAGGCAGAGCGCGAGAAACTCGGTGGCAAAACTATGAATGTTCTGGTACCCGGTGCTGGGCTTGCGCGCCTCGTTTTTGATCTCTGCTACGAAGGTTTCAACGTCGAAGGCAATGAAATGAGCTACCATCAGCTCCTTGCGAGTTCTTATATCCTTAACTACTGTTCCGGCGCTCAGGTTCACACGATATTTCCCTGGGTCCACAACTTTTCCAATCACCAAAACCGTTCTCGGCAACTTCAGTCGTTTAGAATTCCGGACATTCACCCTGGGACGGCGCTGCATGAAAAGAATGGCGCCATAAAAGGCACTCAAAAAGCTGGTGAGATGTCAATGAGCGCTTCTGACTTTATATGTCTGTACAACGATGAAGAACATAAAGATATGTACGATGCTATCGCTACCGTTTTCTTCATAGACACGGCCCCGAACTTAATCCGGTACATCGAAACAATCAAGAATTGTCTCAAGTCAGGAGGGATATGGAGCAACATTGGCCCTCTCTTGTGGCACTTTGAGAACAATGCCCCAGGATCCTTTGGAACTAAAGATGCTGGCAAAAAGATTGTAGACACCTCTGGTAAGCAACTTAACCCGCAAGGACATTACATTACTGACCACTTCAGGTATTGCCGACCCTGGGAGTGTTGAGCTGACAAATGATGAGGTTATTGCTCTGGTGGAGCATTTTGGGTTCAAGGTTGAAAGCAAGGAGTCTGGCATCAAAGCGGGATATATCCAGGACGACGAAAGCATGCTCCAAAATACATACCACATTAGCCACTGGGTGGCAAGAAAGCTTTAATCATTAGCTTAAGCAATAGAAACTCGCATATGGGGGCCACACTTCACTATAAAATATGGCTTTTAAGAACGCGATGTTGCGGTCTGGCAAACGTTGTGCATGATAAGAAATCCGACTTTAACAATGCATGTAATGTAGAGGTTGTATTGTACTTGTTACATATATATGCTAGAAATAACCTAAATATATCTACAGCTTGGCCTTGTCCGCTTCTTCCAGCTCGCCCATGGCCCCCCTCGAGACCACTTCTCCGCCATCAATCACCAGGGTAGCACCGTTGATGTGGCTACCAGCCCTGCTAGACAAGTAGATAACAGCTCCGGCCAAATCTTCTGGTGAGCCTAATCTCCTGTTTGGGTTCCTCCTGGCAATCTTCTCGGCGCCACCAGAAAGTTCCAACAGTCCATTGGCCATCTTGGAAGGGAAGAAGCCAGGTGCAATGGCATTAACCAAGATTCCTCTTGGGCCAAGCTCAACCGCCAGGTTCTTGGCAAGATGGATAGCCGCAGCCTTGGAGGCCGAGTATCCGAAGGTGGCATTCTCGCCGAGGCTTCCAATTCCGATACCCGCAACAGACGCGGTGATTATGACTCTCGACGTGTCCTGGAGAGACGCGTTCTTCTGCAGCAGCGGTGCGAACAGTCTAACGGTGTTGAAAACACTCTTGACGTTCAGGTCCATGACCTTAGCAAATGCCTCATCGGGGTGCGTGTCGAACTTCTCACCCCAGGTAGCGCCCGCGTTCGCGAACAGGATATCGACGTGGTCGGTCGTCTTGCTGACCTCGCGGACGAGGTGCTCAACTCCAGAGAACTTGGCCGAGTCGGCTGGCACAGAGATGGCATGGGCACCCGGCTGCAGGTTTGGGAGCTTGTTGAGAGCTGCGACGGCCTCGTCGCATGCCTTGGCCTTGCGCGAGGTGATGTACACCTTGGCGGCACCGGCTTGGAGGAATCTGTTACTAGCTGTTAGAAGGGTTTATTAGGATAAAAGTAAGCACATACCCTGACGCAGCGTGGAGTCCCAGGCCACGAGATCCGCCAGTAACAACGACGACCTTGCCCTTCAGGGAGAAAAGAGAAGGGAAGTCACGGAGAACGGTTTCGGCGGCGGCAGCCATCTTGATAAGGGCTTATCAGGTACGTCGGGTTAAGTGGTTTGGAGGAATAACGTTGAACTCGCAAAGTATATCAAAACAATTTATTTACAGGTGGATGTGGAATATATATACAGACACAAAGATGCAATAGCAGATCCCAATGGGACCATACCTAGCTAAAACGGTGGGGTACGTGCGGAGAAGAGTGAGGTTGGAGAGCCGAGCGTACTGTATATGCCTCGGCATTAACAGTGGTAACTTGTGGGGTCTTTGTGTGGGGTAGCGGCACCATTTCTACGCTATCAACTTCTCAGTAATCAGAAATGAGAACACGGAGTTTGCCTTAATTGTTACAAAACTGTGATTTGAACGTATCGGATGCATACTATACCGCGTTCGTTGATGTATATCCTTATCAATGGGTAGCCTGACGCAACACTTGTCATCGCAAAGGCAGCTGCTGATGCACAGTCATGAAAAGATGAAGAGAAGTCAGGTTATAAATCTGCCTCATAATACACCCAACCTTGCTTGAAGTCTTCCAAGTATCTAGAGTTGATGTTGATATAACGTCGCAGAAACGCCCCATGGGCTGTTGTTAGTTCCCAATTGTCCACAAGCACTACTCGTGGTCCTCTCGATGTCGTGATGCCAGCACCAGTCTCATCTTATAACCTTGTCATTCGTCGCCCTCACGCCGACCTCTTCTCCAATCACTCTTGCGTGGAAACCAGCTGACGATTGATCACGGTATCCGCAATGCGCGTCTGCGCCAATAAAACAAGCACAGGATTTTCGCCCGGCAGACCAGACAGAGTTTCAAGAACAGTGTCAACAAAACCATCCGTCAGGACCCTCTTGAGACCAATGCCATAGCTCTGTGCCAGACAAACGCACATGGTGAGAGTCTCGTAGATCGCTAACCCTGCCTCATGGACATCGTAGGCAGCACAGATTCGCAGGAACGCTGTGAGCGTTCGCACGCAGTCACTGATCACTCGATATGCCGCCGCCGCAGCGCCATCCCCCTCTAGCCCCCAAATGCCCACGAAACTGTAAGGAAAGGTCGCAAATCCATGCTTGATGTAGTCGATCAACACAGCGAACAACTTAGGATCAACAGCCGGGAGAGTCAAGAAGCCAGACAGGGCTTGTGCAGAGGTGCCGTTGAAGTAGCGTGCGAAGGTGGGGGAGTAGTAACAGAGCAGATCTTTGGGGAGTGTGAACGGGGAGTGACAATCACGACCAGCGTAGATGGTGACGACCTGGCTATCACATTTTCTACTTTTGTCAGTGGGAGGTTCACAGAGAAGGGGCGGGGTTAGTACTTTCTGAATTCATCTTGGGTCAAGGGCGTGACTGCTCGTTTGGGTGCCATATCGTGAGCATGAGAGATGAGCTTGAAGGTTATAGCACGTCTTTGTTGATGATTTTTGGTAGGAAATGTTCATGCTGAAACATGAGCAACTATGTTGTCTCTGAAAGTGACTGTGAGTAGTATGAGGGGGTAATACTGTGTGGCTTATAAGGAAGCTGTCCGTGTCTCGCCATGTTGGCAATTCCATGGCAGAGCCCTTTCTGCCCGCTACATCATACATATACCTATTAGGCAGGGAGTACTCCAGAACGAGGCCAAGGTACCAATATCAACGGGCATCAATGTTTATAAAGACACGTGAAGGTTAAATATATGGGGAGTCAAGCCTCCTACGTCTTATTGGCCAGAAGCAGTCTCGTGCATTCCAAATTATGTGCCTAATGATGTGCCTTGGAATAAACCAACTGTCGCAGTGTGTGACCGTCACATTCCATAAGTCGGCGAGACCATCTTGACTGCACGTGATGGAACAGGGTAATTCAACCCCGCTATCAAGTCAACTTTAATAGACTCCGTCCCGGAGAGTAATTCAACTCTGAACATACTCCGTCTTGGAGACCAAGGCGGCCGATTATCATGTCCGACATTTGACCAAATTCTTTGCGATTCGATAGTAGCAGGAACGAATGTTGAAAGTCACAAAAATATGCTACGGAAGACGGATGAACTCACGATACTTTGAGGATGAGGTCGAACTGGAAAAATATGTTTAAGTATTATCTCTCTGTCTGTCGATTTTTATTTTATTCAGTATCGACCCCTGTCTTCGTCAATACAACGTGCTTGTACATCAAGGCTCACTTTTGAGCTTGTGGGTTTCCTAACGCGATATACACATTTACAACCTACATCAAAGGACTGAACCGCAGTATGCAACTACAATTCTATGGCGCATTGAACTCGCGGTAGTGTGAAACTCCAGCAGTAATGTCGTTATCTAGGCTAGAACGGAGTCGGCAAGAGCGCAGGTTCCTTCGGGACTGTTGTCCCAACTATTGGGGTTTCGCAATCTATCGGACGGTTTACACTCCAGAGTCTGATTTGTTGTGGGAAGGCACGATTGCAAAGTTGGATGAATATGTGATCAATTCTGTCTGGAGGTCTATGGAGATTATGAACCTGAAGGTAGAGGAGGGAGAGGACCAGCTCGATCCTGAACCAACTCGCGAAGTCTGCGCGCGATACCGGAATATTATCATGAGCGACAAGGAGAAGTATGATGGAGCGTCGATCGATGAGGTTGCAGACCACTTCACCGACTGGGCTGATGATCCCAACAATGATCAGAGTGGAAACGTCAACATGAACGTTTGTCTTCTAATTGATGAGGAGGTTCTATACTGGCTAAGAGATGCACCACCAGCAACGACGGAAGTTAGAACAACGGGAAACGCCGATCAGAATGTGTGTATTAAGGTCATCGATACTCTTTTTGACCCTGAAGACATGAGCGAGTGTGACCCTAGGTACAGAGGCTGGGTGTTAGCAAGGCTAAATATGCTCTGGCACCTGTACTTGCGTGTGTATTCTGGAGATTGTCCTTTAAGCGTACAGATTTTCAATGTTCAGAGCAAATTCGAGGGGGGGGCCTGGTGGTGGATATAGTACGATTATATGACCAAATAGGAAATTCCGCCGACATATACAGGCTGTATTTCAATCTAAATTCTAAGTGTCTCGATAAACTAGGCTAATTTTTGCAATATGATGCCATTATGCCCTGCTTGAATTTACGCCTTTAGTTTAATGTGTATCCTGTTTACCTTCTCTTTCCCACTTCACCACCTTTGCTGGGTCTATTAGGTATTGCATAGCGTTAACCTAACCCCTCGCAAGAAAAGACGCTGTCATTGAGTCTAAAATGGTACACGCCCCGACCAACGCCTTGTCTCTCTCACCTATACCCTCGCCCTCGCCACCGCCCTCACCCCCTTTTGAACGGGATGGTTACTTGGCTGAACCAGCTAAACGACGCTCTGCACGCGTTCGGCGAAGTCAGCACCTGGTAATCATCCTGGAGGACATCATGAAGTTCAATTGCTCAATGGTTCGTGTGGGTGTTTCCCCGGCCGAGTATGCAGTGGTTGGGTGTGGGTGTTTCCCCCTTTCCAGATGAATCCTCTACTTTTTTACAATTTTTTTGGCTTCTTCAGAATCTCTCTCCGACGTCTGGAAGATGAGATATAGAGTTTTGGCAGATTAATTGAGTTGAATAAATCTCCTGGAGACGAGGTTTGGCGAGGAGAAGCGAATGTTCGGGGGGGTGTGGTGGACTGTGTATGTTGATGAAGAGGGAGGGAAGGTGCGGTGGTCAAGGTTGTGTTGTGGAAATGGAAGGAACGGTGGTTGTGGTTGCCATATAGAAGGAGAAAAGGGGCGCCGGCGTGGGTGGAACGGCGGCAAGGGGGAAGGAGCGAGGATGCAGAGAAAAAAGGGAAGGAACGCGGTGGTGGCGGGAAGGATATAGTATGGCGGCCGTCACACCGAAGGCACTTAGAAATGATCAATTGCTATTCACCGACATAGATTTGCCCACTTGGGTATTTCTATGAGGAACATTACAGCAAGAATGCAGTAGGAATGCGGCAGCTTCAGGAACGCAACGGTGACAGGAACGCTGTGGCAGATCGCGGCCAAGAACGCGAAAGAAAAGCGATGACGTGGATTGTACGTGATGGCTGTGACATAGGGGAGGAAGGAGCAAGGGGCAGCTGTAATTATGATATACGGAAGGAGCGCGGATATCTGACTAATATGAATTGACTGAGCCTCAAGGCCTTCAGACCAGCCGATAGAGCCACTAGCTTGAAATAATAATACATTTGATATTATTATTAGTCTATAGCTCACGATGGTAGTTATATATAAGAATTATATTGCATGGCGTGGAAAGAGCGAGGGAACGTCAGTGTTGATTAAAAATATATATATATATATATATTTTTCGGACAAACAAATAAGAAATCTACTCACCTTTCTCTAGACTAAAGAAATCCCGTCTTACCTATCTGACCAAAGAAAACTCGACCTACCTTTCTGACCAAAGAAAAACCGACTTACCTATCTGACCAAAGAAAAACAACTTACCTGCCCACTTACCTGACGACCTACCATTCGCCCTCGGAATCTCAGGGCGGCGGTATAAACCGCGGCAGAGTCATAATCTTGTACTGCCTCCGGCAGTGCGGACAGCTCCGATTCGTCCTATAAAACCACTGCCTGATGCAAGCCCAATGAAAAATATGCCCGCACGGCATCCTCCTCGGATCGCGGGCCTGTGGCACAAAGCTGTCCATGCATACGACGCACTTCTGCCCCGCGAGGCGCCCATCCGTCGGCTCCATGCGACACATCAGATCCGTCTCGTTAAACTTGCTGCCGGAGAAGTACATGCGGTCCTCGACGGGAATGTGCCTGCGGTCCTCCTCTGCGCGGCGCTTGCGGAGCTCAGCGTAGAACTGTTCCGGGTCAACGACGCCGGGGTGGCGCCGGAGCTGCCTGAAGTGCTCGATGAAGTAGCGGGCGGTGCGGTCGAAGCGGTCGGTGGAGAAGTCACTGAAGAGGAGGCGGTGCGGGTCGTAACGACGCATTAGCTCACTATGGCGAACTTGGGTGGCTTTCATGAGCTGGCGGTAGTGCGTGTGGCGCGTCTCGATCTCCGTGGAGGGGATGGTGTCCATGCCGGGATCAGAGCGGGTGATGGTTGGGTCGTTGTCGAAACTGATGCGGAGGGGGTTAGTAAGGTCATTTTGCGTTTGACACTGTATGCAGTCGTCTGGGACGCATATGGTCATTACAATACTTTGGTCGCAGACGGCACTATTGCAAGGGTACCCCGCTGGTTGGGGTGGTTTGATGTCGCAGTCAGGTTGCTTCAGGATGTTGCCCATGTAATTGTGGCAAGATGTTTTGGTCTCGATGTGGCCACAGTCGTGAAAGCATCTGATAACATCGCAGGGCTTCTCCCACCCGCCTCGTTCTGCTATCACCAGCGGCGTGAGAAAGCTTTCGTACGGGCCATCAATCTCATTGGCCGGCGCAGCCTTGCCATAGAGCAGATATGACATTGTGCGTAGATCTGAGGAAACCTCGAAGTCTCTTGAATACCCACCGTTGAGCTTTGTATTTGGCTGGTCAGTGCTGAGGATCTGATTTCGAGATTTGACCGCTTCAGTGTTGAGGATCTGATTTCGGGATCTGACTGCTCAGTGTCGATGATTTGATTTTGAGATTTGCCTGGCGGATTGCCCTCATTATATACTCCAGAGCTGGAATGAAGCCTCAGTCCTGTTCAGTATTGAAACGGGAGGCATTTTCGATAATAATGTCAGTGTATTGTTCTTCAGTGTTTCGACGGACGAACTCGTTGCTCCGGCTACTATGTTCGCTCTGAAACTTTGCCATTGTGCTCGGCCGTAGCTTTTCCATTGTTGCATTCAGATATACTGCAAGTAAAACGAGTCTTGACAATGTTATTGTCACGCAAGTACAGAGAGAAAGAGACATCCATATGCTTCTCACTCACCAATGTGCCCTGGCGGGAGTATTTCATTTCGAGGAATACGGCAGAGCCGTTCGATGAGTGTGTTGTCGAGCAAATATAAAGAGAAAGAGGGATTGGAGTGTCTCGGCGAAGATGTTTCCACTCGGAGGATAGACGGCAGGTCGAAGGAAACCTTTGACGATAGTATTGTCAAGCAACTCTTGTGCCTCGCGGCAGGGTTTTCGCAGTTCCTTTCAGATAAACAGCAGGTCAAAGGAATCTCACGACAGTAGAAAATCCTCAAGCAAGCACAAAGAGAAAAAGGGGGGTTTATTTGTTTCAGCAAATGGATTATTCACTAGAGGATAGACGGTAGGTCAAAGAAGTCTTTTGAAAAGGAAAGGCTACAGACAATAGAGCATTGTTGAATAAACACGAAGAGATGAAGAGAAATACCTACCAAAGCCAGCACTCACCTTCCCCTCCACATACACACTTCTCCCAACCCTCCTTGTTCCAAGGAACTGCAAGTGACCGCCCACCAGAGCACATTCCCAGAAACCACCCGCCTCGTGAGCAATATTCTCCTCCCCAACTAAAAATACCAAGCAAAACAAGCAACAAGCCACCCACCCACCTTCAAGGTCCTGGTAACCCCCAGCCCTCCCTTTACCTCGGCGAACTCAACACCCCTCTCTCTTCATACCCCTATCCCTCCTCCGCCGTCCGGCTAAAACCCGCCGCCTTCGCCGGCGTAGCCGCTCGCGCGGAACCCTCCCGTCTCCACCTGTACCGGATCTCCGGTACACACAGTCAGCGCCGCCATTCCCGCTCACTAATCGCCGTGTATTTACCCTTTCCCAGTTACGATTCGCGCGGAGAAGCGCGAGACAGTGCTTGCATGGGGGGATGAGATGAGAGTACGGTGTAAGACGCGGCGGGGGGAACCAAGGACGGCCTCATGTCGGGGAGGCTTGGCCGCGATGCGGATGCCGGTAGTTGGCGGCTTAGGAAGGTGATGACGAGAGGGTGGAGCGGCGGAAAGGTCAGCGCTTGGGGTAGGTATTTGCATTTGTTGGTGCTGGGGCTGGTGGTGGGTTTCGATCGCGTGCGATGATGGGGGTCAGGGTGGATGGGGGAGGCGTTGTTGGTTGGGAGGGTTGTGGCGCGCCGATGGACACTTCGCGAGGAGGCGAATGCGCGAATCACGCGTTGGCCGCAGGGCAGAAGAGACCAGGCCCTCCAGCGTGGAAAACATCTCCTGATGTTAAGGTTGTTCCGTAAAGTGGACTGGGTCGTGCATACGTTTACCGGACAGGCAATACAATCGCAATGCCGTAGCCTGTGCGGATTGTACGGCGGTATTATTCGGGGAGTGCGGGCGCCGGCCGGACTCTCGATTTAGTGATACCTCAGCGGACGCACCCCATCCGTCCATTCATGCTTCACCTCACCCGCGGTTCGGTTCGGACCTTGTCTCATTGCATGCACGTAAGGAGCCGCAAGGCGAACTCACAGGAGTTTGTTGCAGAGTGAGTTTGCGCGTTCCTGACTAGAGGCCAGCAAGGCAAGGAAAGGCATGTAAGATAACTCTGAAACGGAGCCAGAGAGAGGCTGAGTCGGAATACGAAGCTATGCTAGACCGCAGACGCCGGTGATGGGATGGTGATGGGGACCGGGGGGTGCGCGGGGACTGTGGCTAAAATAGGAGCTGGGGATATTACAGATCTCGTATCGTGGGCGCAGGTCGCCAGGGCCAGGGCAGCACTGTGCCCTGAGCGATCCGTGAGATTGCAGTTTTGGGCGAGGAGGGTCCGTGATGACCTTGTTTAGGTGACCGAGATGTTGCAAGTAGCAGCCGTTAATTCCCCTTTTGGGCGACGCTCACACGTTGTCGATCACCAAACTGTCATCCTTTTTGCGTAGCGCTTGCTTCGCTCGCCCGCCCCCTTTTGAGGTTTTGATGATGGGAGAGCTGATGGGGCTATCTCTTTCCCAATCAAGTTCTCAGGTCCGACACTGGCTGTCAGCGTTGTGCGAGGTGATAGCCTATCCCGGATCCATACCCCACAGTGCATAGGCTTTCATCACGTTTCCAACGTCGTATTGTCCGCGAGACCGGAGCTGAGATGGAGGGATGGAGCTTAAATGGGGCCTTTGAGGTGTGAATCTCCGTAGAAATCATGCAGACGACGGCATGAGAATAGCAAAACAGTTTCAGTCTGAGGTAATCCAGAGAGGGGCAGCGCCGTGACCACTCGAGTATGCCTCGGCGCATAACTGATTTGATTGCTGTTGCGTTACCCCCCAAATCACACTCTTCCCTGCGCGATGTGACTTGAGCCAAGCAATACAAGAGTACCAAGATTAAGCGCCCCATAACCAATTTTATGCCAAGCTCCGTCGCATGGCTCGGGGTTCAAAGATTTGGAGGTGGGGTAACGAAAATCAACAGGCCATCTCCCTGCCCGCCGCGCCGTTCACCTTCCGCACGTCATATGTACTGTACATATTGTGTACCTCTGTGTGTGGGAGGTTAGCTCTCTCTTTTAGAGCTCCAATGATCTACCCGCCGGACCCAACCACCGTCTGAACTTGCCCTCCATCATCAGGCCCATACTTTTGTGCAGGAAAGTGCGGACTACTGATGTTTAGTGCTGTGGACTGAGGGGGATCGGACTCCTTAACGATATATCCCTCGGACAAAAGCGTACTGCCGCTCCGTCAGACCCCGGCAGGAAGTTGAACAACAGCCTGCTCAAGGGGAAGAACGCGAAGAGAGCGAACTAAACCCGAAAAGAGCGTCGCATTGGTCCCCGCAGCCAATCGTCGCTTCGGAGCTCGATTTACTGTACAGTGGCGTTGAGGAATTGGCATGCCGCTAGGCGGTGTGGACACTGGTTTCCCAGGTGTCCCATCTCCAGTGTTCCGACTCCTCACCTCGGTGATCTTCGAGCGCCGCGGAGCATCGGAAAAGGCAAGTTTTACCACTTTTTTTTGTTACCGTACCCATATTTCGGCGGGCGGCAAGGGCTTTCGTCGATTACTTACTCTCCGCACAAGACCAGTACACTGTATATGCATGCACAGTACATGACAGTAAGGCAAGTGAGCGACGGTGCGCTGAACCACAAATATCTTTCGGAGGTAGGCGCATGCTACGTTGCGTGGTAGTGTCGCTTAGAATTTCTAGAAAAATTCATGCGGCAATTGGCCAAAAAGCATCATCCGCACACCCCTCTTCGGCCACATCCCGAGCTTACCAGACAGCAAAACGGGGGTTAAAAATAGCCCTGCGACACCCCACCCCACTCCACTAACGACAGGGGTATGCTACGACGTCAGTGCTGAAATGTCTCACCCGGCCAGACAGACAAATATTGTGACTTGTTTGTTTACTCGCAAGATGCTGCCGGATTGATCGTGCTTGAGGTTTGGAGGCTTGGAAATTTAGGGGGACGTTTGGGGATGTGAATATTGTGGATGTGTGGGGTTGAGTCTTGAGAAGCCGAATGGCTGCTGCCTGGTGGCGGAGTGGCAGCGTGGCAGCGACGAGGGTACAGTAGGCTCAATTACCCATGCCCATTCATTCATGCCTGGCGCTCATGTCGGCGAGCCGCTGCTGAACAGAGGCCGACATGACATGGGATGACTATCTTCCGGGTGTGAAGTCATCTTGGCGACGACCTGCCATGGCTTGTGAGCGTAACTTCTGGGGCCATGATTGGCAGAAAACTACCGGATTCCACGTGTGTGTTTGACAATTGCTTGGGTTCGAACGGAACCGTGGCCGGCTGTGTCCCTCGCTTCGATCTTGGGGTATCCGCATTAGGAAGCTATTCATCAAAGATGAGGGATAAAATGTGGACTTGAATCAATGCAGTGGGGTTGTGATTAATCAGATCGATCGTGTCATGTGCTCGGGAACTTCCCTTTCCCTTCTCGTTCTCTCTCATGAAAAATGAAGGGTGAGAGGGAATTTGCGGGATCGATTTTGTGCAAAAACCCACCCCACGCTGGAAAATGCACCCGAGCCTTATTTCCCGTTCCTGGTTGGTGCCATTAAAAGTCGTGGGCTATTCCCGGAATTGGGATGAATATGAATACGAGAAATACACCTGCCCAAGCTTCTTTGAGACAAACGCCAACCCGGAATATCTGGTGCCGAGCGGCTTCCTGTGGGTTAGGGACAGGGTCGTCTTTCACTTCTTACCCGATCAGGCCTAACCGAAATGCTAGCACATCAAACGTCTCCAAAGTTTTGACGGTGGACTGTGGACTTTTTGGACTGTGGGGATCGACCGCCATTGTGCCCCAAACTTTTGAAATCCCAGCCTTGCGGTCATCAATACGTGGGAATGAGATGAGATCGATCCCAAAACCCTTTCTCCAGCGGCCAGTCACAGCCAGCCCATAGCAATGTCCAACGTTGAAGCGTCAGCTGACTACATGTCAATGTAGCAGATCGACCTACCTCAAACATTTGTTTTTCTACCACGGTTCAAAGTCTATTTTTATCAGAGACATGAGCATGTCAACCAGGGCGTGGGGGACTGCAACTGGCCAGCGGAGGGGTATCGTGCATGTCACACCGCTGAGACGGGATCTCCAGCCACCCACTCCGAAACAATGCGAGTGCTTTGACCACCAAGCTCATCGGCAGGCACGCTGCTAGGTCTGTATGGACTGACTGAGGCTTCAAAGAAGAGCCGTGGTCGCTGGTCGGCGTCGCATCTCTGGCCTCTGTTTGGCCCATCCTCTCCTGACTCTTTGTGTGGACCCTGAACTCGCTGACCCCGTGCCCCGTTTGTGCTGCAAGATGCATGCAGAAAAGTGCGTGATTTGTGGTTTTTGACATTCTCACAATGCAATGCAGCACCGACTTAACCTCTTTGCGCGGAGCGGACACAACCATTATTCTGTCCGTCGGCGACACTCTGGCTAAAGGCCGCCGTCGTGAGTGGTTGCTGCACCTCTCCAGGTTGCGGATTAAGGTTCTGCGACTGTGAGGTGGGTGGTGACGGATTTAGGATCAGTGATGCCTAGCGGGAACGTTCCATTATACGTTATCCGTTATACGGCGGCTCAGCCCAAAAACCCACATGTCCACGAGACGAACGTCATGCCGTCAATAATGTCATCCACGCTGTCTCCATCGACGCCTCATTTCTGTGGGTAGGAATATGGAGTAGGTATGGAGTGTGCCACGGCATATGCCATGGAGAAAAAAAAAAATGAAACCCGAGAAGTGCATGCTTCGGTAGCGTGTGGTGGATGAGAATATTCACCTTTCCATCACTTCGGGTTCTTGTTTGGCAATCGGTGCCGAGTCTCCGAGTTAGTAGTCTGTTCTCACAAACCGACGTGCATACTTTTAGCCATGCTAGCCAAATGGGGTTATTCCTAGCGCTGTATTTGTATGCGACCCAACGACAAATTTTGGCATGAACCATGAAATGTGGGCGTAGGCAAGCATCGGTGTTGCTTAGCGAGTTTGGTCGCTGGAGCAGTGCACACAAATACACATACCAGCGCCAGTCGACCGGCGCCAGCGCCAGCGCCATCTCCATCTCCATCTCCATCATCACCGCCGCCGATATCTCAACGTCATCGTCGCCACCCCTGTCCAAGTCGCTAGCCACGCCAGGCGGCCCATTCATGTCCCTAGCAGTCCGTGCTACGAGCAACTTGCTACTTTGGGTGTAGTGACCGTGGCATCCAACAGCGCTTGGCAGTACCCGGTAAGTCGCGGATTTGATCCCAGACTTCCAAATCCCTTCGCCCCAGCCCTTCCTTGTTGTCGCATTGAGGCGCTGCAACTGTAACGATACTTGTCCGGGGTCAAAGGCGTTTGCAATGATTGACGGTACAGTGCCACAGAAGAGTATAGGAGTTGAAATACCAGGGATAGTCAGAGTAGGAGAGCGCCAGCGTACGGCAGTCAGCTTCAACTCGCTCCACCAACCAACCTTCGAACCTTCTCTGTTCGTTCACACACGCGATGGCGCCCTGGCTCTCGGAGTTACTCTGTGTTGTACCCTGCATGGTCCCCGGGAGAGACGGCGGGCCCTCAAAGCAACCGATGGCCGACCAGACAAAGAGACAAGCTCTCCGCTTTTCTGCCTCTGCGCTACCTCTGCGCTATGGGGTGGAAGGTACAGTACAGAAGGATACTTATAATAGTACCAGAGTAGCTCGGCTCCCTTCCGCCCCTTCCTCCCATTCCTTCCCTCTTGACTCTGTTTGTGCTCGCCAGCCAGCCCCAAACCCCACAGAAGGAAAATACTTGAGCACATGCACGTTAATGCACGATACACACAGTACTATGGAGAAGAGTATGGATGCCCTTGTTCTGTCCATGTTCCCAGCCACCTTGGTAAGCTCTGGACAAATAATGCATCAGTATGACTCTGTTGAGACAAGAAAGGTGAGAACTGAGAGAAAGGCACAGGAAACAGAGCAACAACAGAACAAGTGACGAGGAGAATGGGGAACACCTATTTCTCCGAGCTTACCCTCGTACTTCGTTCAGATCTCTATATTCAGTATCTGTCTCTTTGAAGACCAGTGACACCCCATTCCTGCCAAGCCAAGCTGTGCACAAAGGCGCCCACTTAGATGGCAAAGATGGGGCACCGATGGTCTCCTCTCCACCCTATCCCTCCCCCCACCCGAACTGTTGCCCCCTCAATTGCTCAGTGCGCCTCGCCATCCCTGTACTGGTTAATGGGTTTGGTATGGTAAGAAACGTGAAAGGGAGGGAAGGGTTTGGCTCAAACGGACCCAGCGCACAACCCGTGGCACCGCCCAGTGTGAAAGCGTGCAAGCGTGCAAGCGTGCAAGCGTGCTGGTTCAAGGGCAAGTGTGGATGTGGAGGGTGTGGTATGGGTTATGGGTTATGGGTTATGTATGGGTGTTCTATGGGTACGGCTATGGGTACAGAGGGCAGTTGGGATGGGATGGGGGGGTTATGCTCTAATAATGGATCACGCTTCCCACGCTTCCACTTCCACTCACGCTTCCTCATATTTTAGGTAGCTTAAGGTAGCCATCCACCCAAACACCCGATTAAATAAATATTATACACTTCCCTCCCCCCTCACTCTATCTCCCACATCACCAACCTCTTTACACTACCTCATCAAAAAATCATCCTTCGATCACTTTTTGTGTATCGCCCCTAGCACTCGGAAGTCCTCGTTGACTCCGTTCATTCGCTTTTGCGTCCATCTACAGAGTGTCGGCACAGTCAAACCCTCGAACCAGCAACCTTAACTGAGAAAAGCTGAGAAAGCCGCATCACCTGCCTGAAGCAACCAAAACACAACAGAAAACCCGCGCAAATCCATTTCGCTCGTTCATCCTCTGGAGGCCGCCTGACTCCTGGCATTCCCGGATCTGAAGGGAGGAAGAAGAAAGAAAAGACGAGAGTCGAGAATACACTGCAGTAGACTCGGCCGCTCTCTCCTCATTCATCTCGTCTCCGTCCGCCCGTGGAACGGCCGCCGTTTCCTCACACGGTATCACCTGTGACCACGTTCGTTCCTGCTCGTCTCGGGCCTATACAACCTCGTCCTGACCACCCAACCGCCTCCAAAAAACTGTCACCAAAACTGTCACCAACCCGTCTCCAACCGCAGCACCCTTGCGCCACGTTCCGCGCTTACCCTGGCCCAGTGTGCTTGTTACTCAGCCAGACTGCATTAACTCACCGTAGCTCCAGAGTAGTACAGTACCCTGAGTGGCAAACCGTGCCGAAGAAACCGCTGGACATTTTTCCCGCTTTCTAAACAGTTATACCTTGCGGTTCCTGAATGAGAGTAAGACTGTCGAAAAGTCCAGCATTGAAACACAACTCCGGGAAACGCGATCACACCTGTCACGGCATATTTTTCGCCTCATCCGTCACTCATCCTACAACTCCGTCCCGTCCCTCGCTGCACAACCAACCAATTCTGTCGTTACATTCTCACGCATCTAACTTCACCGTAAAGTGCATATCATCTCCTGCTACGTTTCGTCGTGCCTGAACCCCCACACAAAGGCACTTCTCCGCGTCTGCCGTCTTACCCTCTCACTCTCACCGGCTCCACCCAACTCAAACTCCATCTCCACCGCCCATCCGCTCAACTCCGAACACTAAGGACACGCCTTCCATCATCAACCGAATTGTCATCCCTTGGCATCTAATAGCCAAGGTGACCGGACTACCGCCTGCTTTGGCTGCCGCTCTCTGAGCTAAGCCTTATCACCACGCTCGTTAACCTTAACCTTCGTTACCAATCCTGACTCTACATATACCCCTCCAAGGTATCTTGTGATCAGTTTTGATTTTATATTTCAATAACCTTTTATCTTTTTGTTTTTCCGTTTTGGATCCATCGTCGATCCATAAGTTTTAACCAGGCTTTGGCCTAATCACGCTCGTTAACTGCTCGAACATCAACAACCCTCTCGTGTCGACACACCGTCTTCACTCTTAATTACTCACAATGGCTGGACCCGGTGGTGGACCTCCCAGACGGAGGTATGTGGCCTGACACTCTCGTTCTTGATTAACATACTGACACACACATAGTCATACCAAGTCTCGCAAAGGCTGTGATACGTGCAAGCGTAGACACATCCGCTGTGATGAAAACTTCCCTCAGTGGTATGATACACTCTGACAGGCAACACACTGAATGATACTAACATTCAACAGCAAGAACTGCACTAAACACAATGTCCGCTGTCCGTACATGGACATGCCTCCCCCAGAAGAACGCATGCCTACTCCTGAAAGGGCAGATCTTCTGTGGACCCCCGCAATTGAGGATGAGATCAACCGCTGGCAACAGACGGGGGTCTTCCCCTTCCCCGAGCTTGCCATCTACCCTCAGCCAAACCCACAAGCCTTCTCTATTGAGGACTTACGCCTCATGCACCACGTTGCCGGAATCTCAATGGAACTGGGCATGCTCGATGCTGGATCGTTCACGATCTGGGCGAACCAGATTCCTCTGTAAGTCGAAACTTGGGAGACTCGGCCCGAAACAATGCTAACAATAACAGATTCCTGAAGATTGGCTCAACATATGGCTTCGTCATGCACGCCCTCTTGGCATTCTCGGCGACTCATATCGCCTGGCTCACTGAATGCCCCATTGTCAGACAGATGGCATATGAGCACCGAGGTATCGCTTTGAAGGGCCTCCACGAGGACATTGGCACCTTCTCCAGGAACAACTCGGATGCAGTCCTCGCCGCCTCCCTCCTCTTGTCTTGGCAAGCAACTGAATGGTAAACTTGATTATGTGACAGGCAAGAATCCCGACTAATCATTACTGTGTAGGCGCGGATGGACCCAACTCATGCACGGAACGTCATCGGTATGTATTATCAATCCGGTTATAGGTTGTGAATGAATGCTCACATGTAACAGGTCATCGACGCAATGCAGCCATGGAAGAACGAGTCTCAATTCGGCGACTTCATTGCCGAGCAATCCACATTCCCAACTGCTCCTCCATCTCCGATCCCCAACAGGAAGCTCAGTCAGCCACTCAAGCAAGATATCGAGGCCCTTAGCGATGCCCACGCCCAACTCCAGATGGTCGAGAAGTTTTTGGTTGAGAGTGGCGAAGACACTCAGGCAATTGCTCAACTTGCCAGCTTTGTTCGTGGCATCCGCAAGGTTACTCCGGCTCACACTGCTGCGCAACGCTTCGAGATGTTGAACCCACTCCGAACTTGGCTCTTTTGGCTACCAGTCATGTACCTCCAACAGCCTCATGTCAGCCCATACGCTTTGGTTGTCCTGGCATATTACTACACTGTTGCATTGGTTGTTGAGCCAATCTTCCCTGAAGTTGGAGCTGCCTACTTTGGCAGTCTTTCGCTTGGGCCTATTGAGCAAATCGCGCGCCGCTTGTTCTCATTCAACGTCTCTCAATCCGATGATGAGCTCCAGACACCGCTTGCGCTGATGGAGTACCCCATTGATATGGTTACCAACTTCCGTCGTCGGATGGGGTGGGAACAGCCTGAGCGAACTGCTTCGTTCCCTACATTTGAGAACAACATGTTCCACGGCAGCCCGTACGACATGCATGACAGCTTTGAGCCAAGCCAATTCAGCCTCGGCAGCAACCCAGCTTTCAGCTACAGCCAGGAACACCTGACACCATTCATCAAATCGGAACCTGGCTCTGCCATCAGCCCCCTGAGCATGGATCCATTTGCTGGCTCCTCTGGCCAGTATCTTGGAATTCCATCCCCGATTGGGTTTGGTGGCTATGGCAGCCCGGGAGGATCATCATACGGAGATGTGGCATACAGCGACCAGGGAGAGGACTTTTATTATGATATCCAAGGAAGAGGACCCGGTGCGTTTGGCGGGTTCGTGCCTCATACAGTCTGGACTTAAGTTTGGCGGATCAGGAAATAACATCGCCCAGGACGTTCAATACAAGCTTAGGGGCCAGGAACGATGACCCTCACTCCTCACCAACTCCGAATACTGCCATGGTTCCGTCACAATTAATGGACAGCTACAACTCCTCACCATCGACACAACCTCAACGATACTCACCCCTCCCATCACCACGCTATCCTCGCGTGCACTCTCAATCACCTCAACACCGCTACAGCCCTTACACCACTCAACCATCCGCCCCTTCTCCGAAAGGAAAAGGCCGCCAGCAACAATAGAAACACAACTTTACGACTTTTTACGACTCTCCTCTATTTTACAGAATACGGGAAACACATGATGAATCCCATGTAATAACTAGCTTAATGAATGTCTACGCAGCGAACATCATTGAGCACTCCTATCCTTAGCTTTTGGGAACGGCGTTTAGAAAGATACCCACGACAGAGCTAGAACGATAGCACCTCACGGTCCTTAAGATACCCACACAACATATGCATTGGTTTGGCGCAACACGCGATATTTGATTTTAGAACAGCTTTGGAATTTTTTGATATTTTTTTGCGATGTGGGATACGGGGATACACGCAATGGGCAAAAGGGAACAAAGCATGGATGGCTTTTGGAATTTGCGTTGCGAATTTTTGTAGCAACTGCAGTCGGGACGCAGTTGCACGCGTGCTGCGGACGTTTGGGGTCCGAGCAACACTGTATACTGGTAGCTAGTTTTTGATATTTTTTTGATATGCTTGGAAGAGCTGGAACGGGATCTGGAATGAAAGACGTTTCAATTGCTGCCATCTAAATATTGCCTCCCTTTTGCATGTGATTCCGCCTTTGAAAATATGTTGTGAGTTGCTAGTAAGATCGGATCGCCAAGTGCCCAGCTATCATGCCTTAAGACACCATGTTTCATTTCCCACCTGCAGCCCTCTCAGTGGCCTGCCAGTGAGCAGTGTGATTGATGGACGTGATTGATGGGCGCGCGATCGCCAGATATGCAGCTACGCGGCTACGATCCCCCAGCCTTGCCGCTAATGCGATTGCGATTGCGATCCTCCCGCACTTTTGGGCATGGAAAGCGTAGCCTCGCTTAGCGCACCCGCCGTTAGAGAGCTACTCGTCACCGTTGAGGGACCCTCTCCCTCCACTTAGTTCGCGGATCCAAACGACAACAAGCTTTGAGGCCCCTTTCAATTTCTTTCCCCTTTGGAAAACGTCAGAACACCTACAAGGCAGAGAGACTGAGAAATTCGCCAAGATGAGTGGTGGCTGGAATACTAGTAAGCTGTCCCTCTTTCCTCATTCCTCACCTTCCGCTGCTGGGCAAGCAAGGACACATCAAAATCTCCCAGCTCCCCCAACCCCCCCTCACCACCAACAAGAACACCCGGCTAACCTCCCCTCTTAGTCGAATCCGACGCCGGCGTCTTCACCTTCCTCCTCGACAACCTCGGCGTAACCGGCGTCCAATTCGAAGAGCTCATCTCCCTCGACCCCACAGCCCTCACCTCCCTCTCCCCCGTCTACGGCGTAATCTTCCTCTTCAAATACCCCACCACCGCGCTTCCCTCCGCGCCCTCGGGCACCCCTTTACCAGCGGCCGCAGAATCCCTCTTCTTCGCCAAACAAACGATCCAAAACGCCTGCGGAACACAAGCCCTCCTCTCCGTCCTCCTCAACGTCGACACCGCCGCGCCGTCCGGGGAGGGCGTGGCGCTGGGCCAGGAGCTGGAGGGGTTCAAGGAGTTCACGGCGCAGTTCCCGGCGGAGTTTAGAGGGGAGGCGCTGAGCAATAGCGATCGGATTAGGGAGGTGCATAACTCGTTTGCGAAGTCGTCGCCGTTTTCGATGGAGGAGCAGCAGAGGGCTGCGGGGGAGGATGACGAGCTGTACCACTTCATCGCGTATACGCCTGTTGATGGGATCTTGTACGAGCTGGATGGGCTGCAGGATGCGCCGCTGAGCCATGGGAGGTGTACGTTTGAGGAGTTTCCCGAGAAGGTGGTGCCGGTGCTGCAGGCGCGGATTGCGAGGTACCCTGCTGATGAGATCCGGTTCAATTTGTTGGCGATGGTGAGGGATCTCAGGATCAGGGCGAGGGAGACGGGGGATGAGGGGTTGTTGGCGCAGGAGGAGGGGAAGAGGCAGGAGTGGATGTTTGAGAATGCGTTGAGGAGGCATAATTTTGTGGGGTTTGGGGCGGAGATGTTGAAGGCCGTTATGAGGGAGAAGGTTAAGGAGGGGAAGTATGAGGAGTGGATTGATGGCGCGAAGAAGGCGTATAGGGGGAGGGTGGAGGAGAGGAAGGGGAGGGGTGGGAATGAGGAGATGTCGGGGTGAGGGAGAAAAGGGTTCTAGAGAGTGACGGGGAAAAGGATTCTTGAGGGTGAGGGGGGGAAGCTGTCTGCGCGAGGATTTAGTAGAGTGACCTTCATTGCTGGTCGGTCTACAGGAGTCTGTATCATATGGAACGGAGCAGAGAAGCTGAGAGGGCTGGCTATCGTTGATGTTCATCATGCATTTGCCATGGCGTTCTATACCATGTTGCTAGACACGGGCTACGTATAAGACGGGGAGCTCGTTGTGGACAAAAATGGCAATTAGATTTCCAATTCTCGTTATGAGACACCATCAGAACTATTTTATTTTCAAAGCTTCAACTTTTCTCCGTGGGTCAGGTGAGGGAAACTTCGAGTTGCCTCCCGCCTTGGATCTTGGTTGGCGGTGGCGTTGGTGCTAGAAGCATACGTCACAAGAACGGCAACTTCGGTGGTGTAACTGTGACATGGACGCTCGCAGAACCTTCAATCAGCAGAGTGGCTGACACGTTATCGATTACTGAATCATCTGAAGTGTTCTATATGTTCTATGTGTTCTATATATGAGACGGAATGTAGAATCTACCAGTATCCTGTACCACGCATAGTTGAATTTCCCTTCGCTGGTCCCTGTGTGTCAAGTTGGAGTACAAGCCTCCTACAAGAACTCCACGTGTAACGCGGCGGTGAATCATGCAACGAGTGGTGTAGTTTGTATGTACGTGCTGAACAAACTGAATAAAACCGAATAAACCCGCGTACTACTGCACTGTGAGTGCCCCGCCCACGCCAGAGCCACGACACACACCGTCGTACCAGGCGGAGTAGGAGGCGACTTAGTGAGCTCCAGACCTCACAGCCCAAGTTTCAACAGCTGATTGTACCAACAACCCGCAGATAGACAAGACTATCGATAATACCACAATAAACCTTCAATTCTTCTTTTCTTCTTTATCCCCAGCATATTATCGTCGATTATCCTCGCCGTTCTTATCAATCGCTCTCTCTCACTCCGCCATATTCCACACCGAGTACGACCAAGGCAGACTTGTCACTCCACAGTGTATCCATATCCTCGCTTGCGCTAGGTATCTAGGTATAGCCTTGGCGGGTCAGACGGCGGTCATCGACTACCTCGACTGACGACAACCCGGCGGCAACCAACATCTCCATCCCCATCCACTCCACTCTCCAACCAACCCACCTCACCACCACCCTTCACGACCGACCTCAACACCGACCTCACCACCACCCCGACAACGAGAAGACAAAACAGACAGACCTGCACAACACCTACCATCTCGTCCACCCTCCTCGCCACAACCCCATCCCACCCACTGCCGCTCATCCCACCCACCCCGTCCTGGCCAGGCCACACACCGACCATGATGCCCGCCCGCATCCGCTCCGCGCGGCATGTCGACTCCGGCCCCGACCTCTTCGCCAACATCTACATCCGCTCCTCGTCGAGCGCCGCCCACAAGCCCGACGCCTACACCGCCGCCGGCGTCGCCACCGGCAGCAGCAGCGCGATGATGGAGAGCTCCACGGCGAACGGGGTGCTGATTGGGCTGCTGTCGTCATTCGGGTCGGCGCTGTTCATCGCGCTGGTGTTTCTGGTGGTTTACTTCTTCAGGTATACGCAGGGAGGGCGCATTCTGCTGGATCGGATTGGGAGGCCCGGAGAGTATGATGATGAACAGAGCTTTTTGAGGGAGGAGGCCGAGGCGCTAGAGACGATGGAGGAGGGGCAGAGGATTGATTATTTGAGGGCTAAGGGTAGGTCTTGAATTGTTCTTTTGATCCTGTTTGGGGGCTGGGGAGTTATGTTTGTGACAATTGCTGACGTTGTGGTGCACAGCCTTTATCGAATCGAATCCGCCCGATTCATTACCTACCGACATCTCGCTGTCACAATACCTGGCTATCCAAGAGAAGGGCGTTTCAGCATGGGAGTTTGAGCCGGAACTGGAAATAGCGAATTGTTTCGTCGAAGCAAGGACGGAGATTGAGTTCTTCGACAGCGAATGCTGCGTGTTGAGCAACCTTCCCGTCCCGAAGCAGAATGAAGTATATTATTGGGAGAGCAAGATCTACGATAAGCCCGAGCAGACCATGATCAGCATTGGCATGGCTACCAAACCGTATCCTCTCTTCCGTCTACCTGGTAAGCTTCCCCCGCCTCTCTTTACCAAACAACACCACCCCTTCTTCCTCTTCCTCCCGCACCTCACGTCAAGAAGTCCAACAACTAACCACCCCCAGGCTGGCACAAATACTCCGTAGCCTATACCTCCACCGGCCAACGCCGTTACAACCAACCCTTCACCCCAACCTCCTACGGCCCTCCCTACGTCCAAGGCGACGTCATCGGCGTCGGATACCGTCCCCGCACCGGAACCCTCTTCTTCACCCGCAACGGCAAGAAGCTCGACGACGTCGCCCACGGCCTCAAGTCGCAGAACCTTTTCCCGGCCGTCGGCGCCAACGGACCCTGCACCGTCCACGTCAACTTCGGGCAATCAGGCTTCGTCTTCATCGAAGCAAACGTCAAGAAATGGGGTCTAGCACCCATGACGGGTTCCCTCGCGCCGCCGCCGCCGTATGGGAGCGAGCAGGGCAGTATCCTACTCGAAGCTGGGGGTGCGGGTGGCGCGACGGAAACGGCGCATAACCACCAGCCGAGCCGCCATGGGCGCACACGAAGCGGGAATATCTTCCGCGGCCACCCGACGAGCCCGGGACCCGTGAGAAGCCCGACGGATATCTCCCTCGCGCACCTCGTGCATATCCCTCCACCGCCCGAGGACGGCGGGGAGAGCAGCGCTGGACGTACCGCGGGGTTACATCCCAATGCCGCTCTGCATGTCGCGCGACACCAGGAGGGGCTGGGTATTACGCTCCCCCCCGTGACACCAGCGGCGCCGGTCGAAGATCATACGGCGCATCCGCCGCCGGAGTACTCTAGTCCGCCGCAGAGTCGGAGGGGGAGCGATAGCGATGGTGATGGGGAGAGGAGACGGTTACTTGGGGGGAGTAGTGGGAGGAGGGGGCAGAGGAGCCCACCGATCCCGAGTTATAGCGATGCTGTTGCTGAGGGGCGGAGGGGGGAGGAGAGGACTAGGTCGGGGACGGTGTGATCCCTTCCCCCTACCTTTCACCCTTCCAATGCTGGATATGATGGTGCTGTCTCAATGAGAGTGTGGAGATGAGAAGAAAGGTGATTTTCAGTTTTTAGCGCGGGGAAAATCGGTGTTTGGGGTGTTCATACAAGTGCTATTACGCATATTTTTCCTTTTTTATATCGTCCTTTTTCGGAGGGGGTTTGTTTGGTTTGGGCTGGGGGTTTATAGCGATCATTGATTCCGGATGGTTGGAAGGGATTGGGGGGGGGGAACATTGTGGAATATTTGAAAGCTTTTGTTTTTTGTTGGGTTGCTTGGATGGGGCCGGGGATGGGAGTTTTATTATTTTGGGGGAATGCATGGATGGGATAAGTGGATTGGGGGGTTGATTTTGTGTTTGAGAAGGGGGAAGGGGGTGTTGATAAGGGTGTTTTGATTGAATATGAGAGAGGGGGTACATAGTTTACCTCGGAAATGAGGAGAGATATTCACTGCTCATTGATTAGATTCTGTCTATTGTTTCGTTCTCGTGTGATTTCCGTGCCTGCTGTTGTGCCGTAACGTGGTAATGCTTAACGGAGTAATGCCCAAAGAGTAAAGGGACGGAAAGGGACCAGCCAGCGCGATCATAACCTCGTATAAACTATCTCATCCCGTCTTATATCTGCAAATCTCCATCCCACCAAATATCACACCCCAAATTCACTCCCACCACATCACCCCCCCCTTTTACCCCATATACCACACCCCTCCACTATCTCCCCTATCTACGCATAGACGGCTTATCCTCCCCCTTTAGAAACAAACTTCACAAAAAAAGGCTAAAAAGCTAAGAAATCGTCCACACAGGCGGGTTATACAACCACTGCCTCCCCCTCACCTCCACGCCCATAAACCCCGCAAACCGGATATTATTCGCCCCCTCCTTGATCTCCGGCTCAGACGCCGCCGCCGCCGCCGCCGCCGCCGCCGCAGCAGCGCCCGGAGCAAGTTTCTTCAACTGCTTCGCATCCTTCTTCCCCTTCCCCCCCTCCTCCTTCTCATCTTTACCCTCCTTCCCCCCTTCCCCTTCCTCAGCCTTAGCATCCGCCTCCAGCGGCGGCAGCGCCGGCTCAACCTTCATATACGGCGCCACCATATCGCCCGGCAGCGGGTAGCAGACGGCAATATCCCTACTCTCGCAGGGCAAATGACTCGCAATCCCCACGGCGAGCTCAATGATACTCGTCGCGTTCCCCTGGAACCCATGGTCGGCCGCATCATGCAGGTGATTCATCAAGTGCGCCGTCAGATTCGAGACAGCCATCTGAATGAAATCGGCCTTGGCCTGCGCCGCATGCGCCGAGTTGAGGCGGTACGCGAGGCCCTCCATGGTCGTGAGGCGCCACTGCGTGATCTTTGCCGTCAGCGCCTCGGCCTCGTCCTGGTTGGGCGGCGGCGCGGCGAAGAACCGGATGTTCTGCTCCACGCGCTTGAGCTCGGCCGAGAACGCGAGGTCGAGGGACGGGTGGAAGCATTTCCCGAAGATCTCGTCGTTGAGCCAGCGCGCGATGGTGGCGCGGCCCACGGCTGTCATTTCTTTGGTCCCGGTTTGGAGGGCCGAGGAGTTGACGAAGGGGACGAGCCAGTGGGGGAGCGCTTTCCAGTCTTTGCGGATGGAGAAGGCGACTTCTTTGATGGCGCCGTCGAGGCGCTGGAACCGCGTGATGTACTCACTGTCGTCGAGGGAGGTCTTGGAGACGGAGAGGCGCTGGTTGGCGAGGGTGTTTTGGAGTTGCTCGACCTGGGCTTGCTTGTCGAAGTAGAGCCCTTTGACTTTCTTGTACTTGATCACTGTGATACTGTTAGTTGGGTACCACCAAGGACTCCTATGATAATAATCTTACGGAGCTTGTCCATTTCGGTCAGCTCGCGCGTCTCCTGTAGAGGCGGCGTGCTGCGCCCATCAGGCCCGTACTCCCCGCGCAGCTGCGAGTTGCGGTAGTTAGTCGGCGGTTGCTGCTGCTGTTGTTGCTGTTGCTGCTGGTTGTTCGGGATGGGCGGCAACGGGCTCTGCGCCGTGGTCGGGGTCTGGTTTGCCGGCGAGAACTGGGCTCCCTGTGTGTAACCCGGGGGCGGCGCGCGGTTGTCGGCCTGCTGCAAGCTCTTGTCGGTAGACTTGCGGCTCTGCGAGCCCTGCGGGGCAGGGGGCGCCATGATATTGGACGAGGACTGGTGCGTTAGGCGGGGCGGGTCCTGGGTCGCGGAGGCGGTGCGCGAGGGGTACTGTTGCTGGGAGGTGTAGCCCTGGGAGCTCTGGACGGAGGGCGGGCGCTGCGGGTCGTCTTGGTCCAAGGGGGAGTCGTGGGAGAGCTGGGACACGACCTCCGGGTTGCGGTACTGCTGCGTGGAGACGAAGCTGCCGAGGCTCTGCTGATGCGCGTGCTGTTGCTGGTATTGCCCGAGCTGTTGCGCCGATGGGTCTTCGGAGACGGGGGCGTTGTGCTGCTGCGAGGCTAGCTGGTAGTGTTGCGGGCTGTACTGCGCCGGGCTCTGCACCTGCTGCTCCTGGAACTGCTGGTGGTACTGCTGGGGCGCGACTTGACCGTCTGCAACTACGCGAACTGTGAGTCCGAGGCGTGGGTCATACGCCGAGGCCTGGTGCTCAGCGTCCTTCTCACGGATCAGGTAGGGGTCTAGGCCGTCGTCCTCCTGCTGCTCCAGCGGCGATGGTAGGTTGTTTGAGCTCTGGTTCGACTGCTGCCACCCGCCCTGCTGCTGTAGTCTCTCGACCGAATTATTCTGCGGGGGGTCGGGCAGCGAATCGTTGTTCTTCTTCGAGATCTTGCGGCCTACTGCGGGGCTCTTGAGCGACGCGGCGGACTGTGCTTGTTGCTGCTGCTGTTGCTGCTGCTGTTGCTGCTGTTGCTGCTGTTGCTGGCGACTGCTACTGCTACTACTCGGCTCGCGATGCGACTTTGACGTGAACTGGCCAAAGAAGTTGCGAGACTTTGACTTCTTGTGTGGTCCCGGGGCGAGGACTGGCGCAGCGGGCCCAGCGGTAGACGACTTCTTTAATTCGCCCGGCACGGGGACTTTTGCGTTTGCACCTGCGTCGCTGGAGGCGGAGAAGGGCGCAGGGTCAGACCCGTTCTGTGGGGATGCTTGCTGCTGTTGTTGCTGCTGCTGCTGCGGCGACGGGCTACTGATATGCAGGTAAGACGTCGAGAAGCGGTGGGAGCGGGATCGAGTTGGCGCGGCGCTCGAGTGGGGTGTCAGTTCATGATACGCGTTGCCGCCGCTTTGCTGATCCGCTTGGGGTGCTTGGTAGGAGGCCACGTCGTCGGCTGGGTTGGGGTATGGCTGCTGTTGTTGAATTTGTTGTGGTTGAGGCTGAGCGACTCCGCCCTGGTCATAACCTTTGTTCTCCGGTGCTGATGCGAGGGCGGTGGGAGGTTGCTGCGGGATGTGCTGCTGCTGCTGCTGTTGCTGCTGTTGGAGCTGCTGTTGCTGGAGAAGTTGCTGCTGCTGGAGATGAGCCTGCTGCTGCTGTTGTTGCTGCTGCAGCTGGTCAGCTTGCGATAGTTGTGGTGGGAGTTGCAGCTGTTGTTGTTGCGGCAGTACCTGGGGAGGAGGAGCCAACTGCTGCGAACGATTACTATGCCGAGTGAATCCCAGGGGCATCTGGTACTAGCACAATCGTGGCGCGCGGCACACGACGCTTTATGGGGTATAATTGGGAGCGACGGCGTATAAAATGTGAAGTGCCCAGCCGGAGTGAAAGCGTCAGGTGTAATTTCAATCAAGAGGATAGGATTGTTGCGGTGGTGGCACGTCTCCTCTCGCTGTGCCTTAGTGTGATGGGGGGGGATGTTGGGATGGGCGGGATGGGATGGGTAAGGCTGTGCAAAGCCAATTTGGACGTGCGCGCTTCGACTCTCAGCCGTCTACTGGTCTACTGTGGCACTCCTGCTTACTCTCAAGATTACCCTGGCGCGGGAGAGACAGGGAATAATAAATAACACGGTGGTTAATTTGTTGAAATCTGATCTAACAAGTATTAGGACGTGGATATGTATGCGGTTGATGGTTGACGCAATGCAGAGGGTATGGGTATGGGATAGGGTCCAACAGAGGGTCCATCCATGAGAGGTCTGCGGCGTGTTCTATCTGAGAGACATGTTGACTGATAGGGACAGACAAGACATCTGGTGCAGACGGATCGGGACAGATAGGGAGAGACATGACCGGCGGGACAGACAGGACGCATGGAGATGGAGATGATGGATGCCATAGGGAGGCGCAATGCATATGTCCCGGCTGTAGCGCCCTATCGAAATTATAGAAATGCGCAGGTGTCTATATATAACTAAATACAAGCGTTTGCTACTCTGCGGAGGCAGGTCTTGGTGTTTGACGCGGCGCACGCACACTGTGGCTCCGTCCGGCTGGTTGCCGTGCTTACAGCTGGATGACAGACTCGAGCTATGGCTTCAGCTAACCGCCGCTTTACAGAACCATAGGGTATGAGCGCGAGAATGAGGCGGAACAAGACACACCGACGATACTCTGCTCACCGAAACTAACATCAGCAGCCATTCTGCCTCGTCTGATTATCCCTTCTTTCCCCTCTCCCTCCACAGTAAGATCCGTCAGGCACGGCGTAACCTTACCGAAGCAACTGCACCAGCGAGCTAAAAATAGGATCTGTAGTGGAGTTTGGCACTGTAGTTGACCCAGTGTGGAAAAGAGACAGAGATCCCCTCGTAAGCACCGGAAAGAGCAACCTGTGCGCCGTCGCTGACTGCATAAGTCTCCATTAAATGGGCAAACAATCCTCCATTGTTCATATACTGCACTCTCTTCGAGTATTGATTTTCCGCCCTCCCTCTCTATTCCGTAGATAAGAGGTTGTTAATCTCCGTATCAACGGCGCGCGTGGACGGAAAAGGGGGCTTGGACCCTGACGTGGAAGCTACTAAGCTGTTCTCGTAAAAGTAAACAAATCGCCGCCGCGTTTATAGCTCAACCCTTTCTCAAGCTATCATAGCAACGGCGCCGTCATAACAATGCCAATGCCAATGCAAGGAGCCCAACTACCAACACCTCGGTCCGCTAATATCTAGTCCGCCAATATCTAGCCCGCCAATATCTAGCCCGCCAATATCTTGTGTCAGCTAACTAATGTCTAAACCGACCGCCGTAGCTGTATAAACGTATGAATGTATACATAAACGTATAAACGTGCATAACCCCTGACCATCTATTTACTACTTACTGGTAACCACAATAGTCTGCACATCCCCATCTCCCAAACGCTCCACCTCTCACCCTCCACAATGACGCAGCCAGCGGCACAATCTCCCCCTCACGCCTGTCCCACGCCGTCCTGTCCTCCATAAGGACACAATCCACCGTCCTACCACTTCTATTCTCAGCTCCCCCAACCCGGCGTCACGAAACGATGAAACAGTCTCTCCAAGCCCTCAAATCATTCTCGTCCAAGAACGGGTACAACCCTCCATCCCCCTTACCTGTAGTTTTTGGCCCGCGCGCGTCCCTTACAGACATCTTGTCTCTAAAGCGCAAAGATAGGCAACGCGATCGCCGATGCCGTCACGTTCCGCTGGGACTGGCTGCACAGCAAGGGGGACAATAACTGGAGTAACGACCAGCGCTCGCCGTATAAGTAAACTTCCCAATGTCTTCGATTCTGCCTTCCCTCCTGCTTCCATACATTCCGTGCCGCTAGTGATACTGTTCCTGTATCAATTTATTCCCTACCTTACCACAAAGGACGCCACGGCTCGTAATAAATACCCGCAATCCCTAATCAAAACAAACAATGCGCTTCTCCACATTCTCCGTCGTTGCAGCAGCGGCTGGCTTCGCGGCCGCCTCCCCCCTCGAGGGACCGCCGGCGCCCCGCATCAATGCGGCGGCGTTGGCGGCGGCTGGCGGGTTCAAGGCTATGGTCTTGAAGGATATTCACACCACCACGCTCGCGACTACAAACATTACGGCTGATAACCGTCAGATCTCTTGTACGTCTCCTTTAGTCCCCCAATTGAGTCCCATCAAGCTCCAGCATACCCAACTCACTCGTCCCAACCCGATCCCCCCTGCCACTCCATCTATTTACATCAACTAACAACCCCCTAGTCCACATCACAGACCCAAACTTCGACACCAGCACCACCTGCAGCACGACCTGGAACGAAGCCCCCGCCTACTCCAACAACAGCACCCGCCCCGGCTCCTACATCCCCTGCAAAGAGAACATCGGCGTGAAAGAGAGCTATCGGTGGTACTTCGACTCCTACACCGAGCTCGGCGACTTCACCCTGCAGCTGGCGCATTCGTTCAGTGATCCCATCAACTACCCGCCGCCGTGGGACGTCGTGGGGCTGTTTGCTACGGTCAATATTACGTTGACTTGTGAGGAAAAGGGGGGAGGGAAGGAGTGTGCTTTAGGGGAGGGGAAGAGCGTTAGGGCGCCGATTAATGCGGCTATTAACTGAAGGGGGTTGAGAGAGTAGAAGGGAGCTAGAGGAGGGAGTTAAAGGAAGAGAGTGGGAGGAGGAAGGGAGGGCCTGAGGTGGGGAATCTGCTTTGAGGGAGGCTAGGAGGGAGTGAAGCCCGGGTTGCGCTGCGTGGACTGAATTACGATTCGGCGGCGTGGGTGTAATAGCTATATATCAAAAGCATAGAACTAGACTAGTAATTCAAGCAAATTTATGTAATCCAAACCAACGCCCCCCCTCTATCTCCAATATCTATCAGAAGCATAGACTACTTACCTACAGTAGACTGATAACTCAAGCCAACTTATGTAATCCATCCAACCCAACCCAATTAACCCACCATTCCCCAACCCATCCCGCTCCTTCTCCGACCCATCGCCGACCCTTCCCCGGCCCTTCGCCGAGCATTCCCTAAACCTTAACCGACCCTCCACAACCTAACCCGTAGCCTCGTCCCCGATCTCGGAGCCGCTGGGGCTGAACTACGTCCTGTGACAGTTATATGTACGATGACAGAGGGAGCAGGTTTATGCACCAGCCTTGTTGGAGAAGGTCGAGGCGAGGCGAGGCTGTGGGAGCGGGAGTGTTGTGTTACCTGTTCCTTTCGCGTGTGTGGTGTGGAGGGCGCTGGAGAAGTGTAATGGGTGGATGTCCGCAGGTGAGAGTAGCGTAATCACCCGTCACAATCCCCCCACCGCCCACCTCGGCGACCCCTTCTAGACGACAAGACATACATACTAGGACTTACACAGTACAGCACAGTACAAAAAATCCTCAGCCCAGCTAGCCATCCAGCTAACGCACAAACTAACCTCTCCATCCTCTACCAAACAGCACGGCGGTATTCAACTACCCTCCCTCCTCCCCCCCCTTATGGGGCTCCCTCCTCCTCGCCACCGCCCAGACTGGAAGGCAGCAAGCTCCCAGGGCCCAGAAATAAGGGTCGGCGCCGGCATGTGCGTACGTACGCACTTATAGTGCGAGCGTCGGCGAAACTCCGATGGCCGCTCGGAGCAGGTAGCGGCGTGCATGCGGGCTGGCGAGCTCGGACCGCCTATGACGCGGTGTGGCGGCGCGTGGGCTTGGGTGCTAGGATGGGGGGTGCAGGTGCTCCATGGAGTGTCCGGAGGGGGTCCTGCGGGTGTTGCGGGTGCTGCGGGATGCTGGTTTGGGTGGAGAGGGGGTTGGGGGAAGTGTTGGGGGTTTGGGAGAGTTAGGAGGGATAGGAGTGTTTGGGGTTTATTGAGCGTGGGATGTTGGAAATGGAGGTGGGATGTGATGGTGCTGCTGCTGCTGCTGCTGCTGGTGACGGCGGAGGGAGGTGTTGACAGATAGATGGGTAGGAGGGATGGAGGAACGGGGAAGTTCCGGCGGGGCTGGATGGATTTGATGTGTGAAGGGCGTGCATCGGCGTGGGAGGATTGGGAAGGTACTATCGAGAAGGCTGACAGTTAGGGTCATATGACGAGCACATAATAGCTCGGTGCAGAGCATCTAGACTGGACACTTAATAAACTTGGCCTCTTGACCTCTTGACCCTCTTGACCCTTCTCGACCTCTCTCGACATGTCTCCTCTCTGGCTTCTTCCTCGGCGTTGATGAATAATCCGTTCCCACTCACAGTACTTTTTTACAAAGTATTACGTTCCCCCCCACCCTACTGGCTCCCAGCTTGGCGCGGCGGAGCGGGATTGGCGCGGATTTAACTGTGCAGCTGTGCGGTGCAGCTGTGCATATCTGTGTCTGGGCACAAACTAGCACTCCTAGCACTCCTAGCATTAATGGCGCTACTGGCACTACTAACGCTACTTAGCTCTACTTAACACGCCTACTAGCAGTACAAACTGCTCCAGTAAGTATTGCCTAAGGACGCACTAAGACCGCTTGAGGCGAAAGAGCGGAATTGAGCGACAGAGGGGGTGCTGGGGGGGGGGAGGGGGGATGCGCCGCCATGGGGGGGGTTAATGTCAGAGCAACGTATGAGGGATATGTCATGAGGGATTAGGGAAGGGATGGGATGGATGTGGGATTGGGGATGAGGATGAGGATGGGGTTGAATTGCCATTGTTAAAGTACTTGATTGGAATAGTGTTTAGAATATTGTTTAGAATAGTATTTAGAAGAGTGTATATCATGGGCTTAAGAGACTAGTTGTTTTTGTATGGGCGGCGTATAGGCGGCAGAATTATGACTCTACTCTCTACAATCCTCTACAATCCACCCTCCAGTTTACCCTCAAATACTGCCAATACTTATACCTTTATCCTCCCCGAACTAACACTATGACTCCCTGTCTCCCAAGTCCATACTCCACCCCCCTCCCCCACTGTATTCTTCTATTCTATATTATCCTCGAGTAACGTTAATCTTTTTCCAGAGAGCCTTGCCAGTCCTGACCATTCAAGACAACTTTTTTTGAACCCTTAACCCTGATGCCCCTCCCCTCCCGCCGCCCGCCTTACCTAACACGGTGCTGCACTCCGCACTTCCCTCCTTCCTTCAACCAGCTTACTCACTCCGCTACTCGGTGGCCTCCGAACTGCATACTATTCTATCCTCAATCCCTTTTTACCTCTCCTCCTCCATACTCACCACCGAGTAACCCTCGTTGTCCTGCCATTGCCTTTGACACCCACCATCCCTCCTCAACCAGCGACCATCGGTGACATCACACATCACCATCACCATCACCAAATATAATATCACCGCCACCACCACCAACCACACCCACCCTCACCCTGCTCCGCAGAGCGATGTGACTGTCACCGCCCGTCGCCACAGCAGATCCTCCCCCACACTTCACCACAATGCCCAACCCCGACCCCTCCATCACCGCCGCCACCTCCTCGCGCGGCGGCTCCGTTGCCGCCACCCCCGACCACTACGACGACGACCACCTCGCCGCAACGCCCCAATGGCACCCGCTGCACGAGCACACCTCGCCCGACTCCAGCGCCGTGCCCCGCGCCACCGCGCCGCTCCAAAAGCGCCGCCGCGTTACTCGCGCCTGCGACGAGTGCAGACGGAAGAAGATCAAGTGTGATGGGAAACAGCCGTGCACGCACTGCACGGTGTATAGCTATGGTGCGTAGTCCCGGAAGCAAGGGGGGAGGGGGGGAGAAGACAGGAGAGACACGAGCTAGGCTAACATCCTGTAGAATGCACATTCGACCAGCCGTCGAACCGCCGCCGTAACCCGGCACCGCAATACATAGAAGCGCTGGAGACGCGGCTCCAGCGCGCGGAGGTCCTCCTCCGCTCTTTTGTCCCGAACATCGACCTCAGCGACCCGAACTTCGAGGCCGTGGTCTCCGCAGCGCGCAAGGGCGCCGGAACAGCAGGGCAGGCGCACCTCGGGTCCGAGAGCGTGAAATCCGAGTCCTCGCGGCCCGGGACGAGCGAACCAGGCGGCGACGACGGGGACGACGCGCAGCTGAGCTCGATGATCGAGACGACGGGGCAGCTGGAGCTGGATGAGCGGGGACACTGGGATTTCCACGGCGGATCGTCCGGGGCGGTGTTCCTGCAGCAGATGCGCGAGCAGTTCGATGGGCTGCTGGGGAATGATACCAAGGCGCCTTTTTTGCCGAGGCTGCCTGCGAGAACAGCGACGTTTTCACAGCTCGAGTCGCCGAGGTCGACGGTCGATTCGCCGTTTGAGGGGGGGCTGCCGAATACCCTTGATTTGCCGGATAGGGAGCATGCGCTGCGGTTGTGCTCGAATGCGCTGGATTGCGCGTGTGCGCTTCTGAGGATACTGCATGCGCCGTCGTTTTATGAGATGTTTGATCGCATTTATGACACCCCCCCAGAAAACTTTGGGGACGAGGAGAATAGGTTCCTGCCACTGCTGTATTCGATATTGGCGCTGGGAAGCATGTTTATGGATCATCCGGGCGTCAATAAGGGCCCCGAGGATGTGTCGTATAAGGAGGGCATTGATCAGGGGTGAGCCGGTTTACACTGCTACTACTGACATACATATCACTAACTCAAAATAGGCTGAAATACTTCACTGCCGCCCGCCAGATGATGGAGATCACCGACTGCCGCGACATGCCGTCACTGCAAGCCGTCCTCTTCATGATCCTCTTCCTCCAGTCCTCCGCCAACCTGAGCACGTGCTACTCGTACATCGGGATTGCTCTGCGCTCAGCGCTGCGCATGGGTCTGCACCGCAACCTCACCTACAACTTTAACCCGATTGAGCGCGAATCACGCCGCCGCGCCTTCTGGATCATCCGCAAGATGGACACATACGTTAGCGCGCTCCTTGGATTCCCTAAAATGCTTAACGACGAGGACGTCGATCAGGAGTTACCCGTCGAGGTCGACGACGAGTATATCACCCGTGACGCCATCTTGCCGATGCCGCCGGGCAAGCTGTCTATCTTCGCAGCTAGCAACGCACATACGAAGCTAATGTTCATCCTGGCGAAGGTCATCCGCGACGTCTACCCGCTCAAATCCGCTGAGCAGTGCATGCCCGGCTCCGAGCGCCCGACTTACGTCGTCAGCCACGCCAAGATCCAGGCGATCGAATATGACCTCCAAGCCTGGCTCGAGAAGCTCCCCATGGGCCTCCGACCCGGTGGCGATGCCCCCGAAGACGTAGTTCGGTATGTATACCCTCCATCCCACCAATCCAATCAGCCAGCCTCCAAACTAACACCATCTAGCGTCCAACAACTCCTCCGCATGGCCTACGCACACGTGCAAATGATGCTCTACCGCCCCTTCCTCCACTACGTCTCTTCCCGCCCGCCGCCACACGGCAGCAAGCCTGTCGACGAGCGCAGCTATGCCTGCGCCGCGGCCTGCGTCAGCGTCTCGCGCAACATCGTGCACATCACAGCCGAGATGCAACGGCGCGGTTTCTTAATTGGCGCGTACTGGTTCACCATGTACACGACCTTCTTCGCCATTCTCTCTCTCGCCTTCTTCGTCCTCGAGAACCCCGGCAAGCCCGGCGCCGAGGAGATAATGGAGAACGCGAGCGTAGGCCGCGACACCCTCAAAGCGCTAGCGAGACGGAGCATGGCAGCCGACCGCTGCAGCCAGTCTCTCACCGTGCTCTTCGAGCAGCTCCGTCTCCGCCTAAACCTCAATCCGCCCGCGCAGACGAAATCGAATAAACGCCCGCAACCCTCCCACCACCTCCCCTCCGTTCTCGCCACCCCGAGCGCCAGCACCAGCGCGCACACCAAGACGCCGAAGTCGACAACGAGCAGCACCCCCGACATCGCGGGCATCCAGCGCGCGCGCACGTTTCCCACGCCGCCTTCAAACTTCCCTCTGAACCCGCACAGACGCTTCGCCCCGTCGACGAGCGACCCGAACTTACGCGCCTCGTTCGATATGCGCGCGTCCACGCCGTCGGGCGGGACGTCAGCGGGTGGAGGCTCGACGCCGGATACGCCTGCGTCGATGGCGTCGATGACTTCGATGGGGATGGGAGGCTTGGGGCTGGGGTCGCAGGGCCAGCAGCAGGGCCAGCAGTATTATGGGGGGCTGGGGGCGGGAGGGGGTATGGGCGAGGAATTACCGGATCTGTCGGCCGTGATGTTTCCGTCTAGCGATCCGTTTGCGTATCCCGCGCAGCCTATGATGAATGCCTACCCCACCAAGGGCGGGGCTGATGGTATGGACGGTGGCGTCGGGGTTGGGAATGATGGCGGGAACAACGATAATACCGGTGGTGGCAACGGAGGGGTGCCAGCTACGACGGGGTTCTTGGATGAGAGTATGACAGGTGGGGCGGGCTTGTTTGATCAGTCGGGGGGGATGTATGGGGATCTTGAGGGCCAGATTTTTGGGCCGCTGCCGGGGTTTTTGATGGAGGGGGGTATGGGAGGGATGGGAATGGGGATGGGGATGAATGGGTTTGGGAGTGATGGGATGGGGGGGGTTAGTAATGGGGAGGGGGTGGTGCAGCAGGTGGGGATGGTGGGGTTGGGGATGGGGGGTGGAGGGATGGGGGGGATGGGGAATATGGGTAATATGGGTAATATGGGGATGGGGTACGAGGGGGATTATGGGGGGGAGGAATGGGGTGGTGGTGGTAATGGGGGCGGACAAGGGTACGGAGGGGGAGTGTAGGTGGTGAGAAGGGGGCGGCTTTTTTAGAACGCTTTTTTTTGCTTGCATTTTGGGGGTTTGGTCGTGGCGCCGGTATTGGTTGTTGTAGATGGGATGGTGTATGGATATGGGTATATATAGCATAACGTAAATGAGGGAGATGGTAAGGATATAATGAATACGAAGATGAACATACCAACTACCTTCACGAGTCTTGAAACAACATTAAACGTATGGGGAATTCATCACCTCTAGCCTCTATGGATGAGTTAACCGGCATACTTATCCCAGCCCCCATTGCTCTACCCAGTTTCCTCACACCCTCCTAAAATAACACGTACAAATACTCTGACCCTCCCCCCCCCCAAACCTAAACCTCCTATACTCCACCCTTCCCCCCCACTCCAACCCCCCTCCTTCAAACCACCCCCTCACCTCCCCCTCCGTCCAATTACAGCTCGTCACCACCGCCCACCCCCCTTTCCTCACCACCTCCCTCACCCGCTCCACATACCGCTTTCCCGCCTCCGCATCCCCCATCAAACTCACAGCATCGAAGGTGCCCTTGTCGAGGACCACGTCCCACCCATCTGCGTTGGGCCCCGAGAGAACGGGGGACGAAGGTGACGCGAGGACATCCCACTCCACGAACTCGACATCCCCGTCACCCAAGCCCCTCTCCGCTGCCACCGCGCGCGCAAAGGAGATGGAGGTAGCGCTATAATCCGTCCCCAGCATGCGCCCCCTAAACAACTTTCCCTCCTCCTCCCTGTCCTCTTCCCCCTCATCGCTATCATCCTCCCCCCTCACCCCCTCATCCCTCAACCTAAACAACAAATGTCCATTCCCCGTCCCCAGATCCAGGAAACTAGCTGTGGTAGGGTCGAAGCCGGTGAGCGCGGAGGAGCGGAGGAGGGTGACTAGCTTGTCTTCGGCGGAGGAGTCGTCGAACCAGATTGTGCCTTCGTCGGTGGGGTCGGCGGCGTGGTTGGTGGATTCGCGGGTGTAGAGGGCGTCCCAGCTGGGGGGTGTTAGAGTTTGGCTGTGGGGGGGGTTAGGGGGGGGGGAGGGTGGTCCGGGAGGGATGGGGACGTACTATTCTTTTGTACCCAGCTCGGAGGCCTCGAGTGGCGCGGGGGTGGCGGGAGTCTGGTCGGCCATTTTTGGAGGCTGTTTGCTGGGAAACTGAGGTCGTAGATAGATATGGGCCTTGGGTTGAGGTGAGGGGCACGATGCGACTTGAGGGTTTTTGGTGGAGTTAATCAGATGGAGGGGGAAAATCGATAGGCAAAAACGATTAATACGGCAGGCGGTGAAGGTGGGCTCTCTAGCCCCTTTCGTATAGCTCGGTTTGGTTCACATCGTCACACACATCCGCATCTCACGTGGTACTAGGGGGTGGTGACATTTTTGTGACATCTCTCATTACAGTTCTATCATACAGGAGTAAGGGATGAAGGGAGGAGCGCTCTTTGGCGGCCCAAGCAATAAGAACGGTTCTGGTATTGCTGCTCCTGGTCTAAAAACAATAGCGAACGCATCATCATCAACTAGGAAACAAAAACTGTCTGTCTCCCTTAAAAAAGATGCGGTCCACATCATTGTCATGCAAGCATTCCAGAAAAAAATCACGTCAAGAATTGTCATTATTTGACTTCCCCTTCCCTCCCCACAGCACAGCAAACCGCTCTCTCTCGATAGAAAAGCTCAGCGGCAGCATTCCCGGATTTATGTCCACCCCCCTTTCCCTCATCTATTGGGTAATCTGCATCTCGTCCGAGGACACGGCGCTCGCGGCCGTCGTGGCGAAGTAGCGGACGTCGACGTCGTCGTCCTTCTGCAGCTTCTCCAGGTTGGGGAGAATGCGCTCTTGGATGGTCTCGAGACCCTTGGGGGACGGTGCGGGGGACAGGCCGGACTTCTCGATGGAGTAGATGGTACCTTCGTTGGGGAGACGCTTGAGGACGTCGATCAGTTGTGCGTAGGACTTTGCAACGTTGAAGCGGATGTTGGGGATCTCGTCGGCGACGAGCTTGTCCATCATTGGGAGGATGGATTGTGAGATGACGTCCAAGCTGACAACGGATGACAGGGTCTGTTTGTAATGGTTAGCTCAGTCTAGTCTTAGATAGATGTTGTGCAACTTACAGAGATAGCAAAGCAAGTGGTCATGCGATAAAGGTAGTTTGGGTGTGCTCCCATGGCCATAACCTTAGGGATGATAGCCTCATTTGCCCATTCGACGCCAAACACTTCGGTGAGCTTCTTGAGGTTGTGCGTGGCGGCTTCACGAATGGAGAAGACAGTGTCACCCAACCAGGCCATGCAAAGCGAAGAGAGTTGCTCATCGAAGAATTTTACGCCCAGCTGGCTAGCAAGGAGTGGGATATACTCAATGATGGCCAGTCTGACGCGCCATTGCTTATCCTCAGCGAGCTGTACAATAGCCGGGAGGAGGGATTGCGAGAGGAGGTCGATGCCAATAACTTGGTTGACGAGTTCGAGCTTCGAGATGATGTGGAGGCGGACGTCGGGGAATTCGTCTTTGAGCATTTGGAGGAACATGGGGAGAAGGTGGTCGATGGTCTCTTGCTTGCCAAGTATCGGAGCAAGGCCGCTGATCTGCGTGCCAAGAGCAGCACGGACATGTTGAGAGCTGTCGGAGACCAGATCCTCAATCGTAGCCATAATATCGTTAAGCAGGGTGGCCCTGTCTAACAGAAGGCAGAAGCCGGGAATTTGTCCTGCGATAGCAGTCCTAACTTCTGCCTCGCTGTCCTTCAGCAATTTAACAAATGCTGGAACAAGATCCCTTGTGACAACCTCGTCATCCACTGCCTTCGCGATCTGTGAGAGGTTAGCAAACCGCCAATGCCACATTTGTTGATTACGTTAGAGTCATACCTTCTCGAATCTATCCGCAACCATATATCGCACCCTCCAGCTCTTGTCTTCGATGAGGCTCCTCAAAGAGGTCAAGAGAACTCCGTGGCTCGACTGTTGCTCTTTTGGCACCACTTCCGCAATTGCGATTAAGATCTCCACTGTCAATAACCTAACACTGTCCTGGTCGTCATTTGCGAGGTGCTGGAAAAGGGGTATCATCTCTTCGACAACTATCGTTGCAGGCATCTCCTTGACAAACTTTGACAGATTGTTTGATGACTGTCTCCTCACCATTGGCGTCTCATCATGGACAAGAAGTCCAAACTGTTGACGCAGCTGCTCCTGCATCGGAGGCGAAGCCTTCTTGTATGGAACATTGTAGAGACCCGTCGCGGAGATTTTTGATGTGAACCAGTCGGCCTTGGACAGTCGGATCGTAAGTGGAATGAAGTATTCCTCGACCTGGTTTGGTGACAACTCCTCGCAAATCTTATTCAACGACTCTACTGCCTATGCGCATGTTTTAGCCACAGTCGCGAAGCGTCGCAAAGAATTACTAACCTTGTCACGGACAAGCGGTTCTTCGATCGCAGCAAGATTCTCGAGAGGTGAAAGTAGAACATGACCCCACTCTGGACCCCCGACGTACTCCACGAAATTCCCGAGCTCTGCGCTCAACGCCGTGAGAACCTCATCCTCATCTTCTACAGACTCTATAATACAGTATCAGCACGCCTTCTGATGTTATCATACCGTATACTGAACATACCATCTAAGAACGGAATCAGCTCATCTCTTGTGCGTTCTGGGCCAAGCGCGAGAGCGATTGTCGACAGTCTGTGGATTGCATTCAATCGAAGCAAAACGTCATCGTGCTATATGCATCTGTTAACCATTTGTCCAGCTTGTCGCTCTGCTGGCTAAGGGATGTTGTATCAACATACCTTCAACTCGTCAATGAGCACAGCTATTGGGTAGAGCTCCTCCGTCTTATCTATGCTTTCGGCCATGCTGAGGAGCTATTGAGGATCTACTGTGCCAAGTTGAAAACACCGCTAGTTGAGCTCGAGGCAGCTATTAAATCCGCTTTGGCTTCGAGAGCGGTGGTGAGAGGGTCGGTCCTGATCGCGTGTCGGAGGCGGCTGCTCTCTGAAAGTGGGGTGATAGCAGACAATGTTGCTATCTTCGTGGCTATATGGGGCAAGATAACTGTAAACAAAGAGTCTACACGCGTCAGCTTATGTGCAGGCTATTGTCGTACGGCCATGAGGTTCGGTGTAGATAGAGGCGGGGTCTTGGAATGTAATGATGACGGTGGGTTGGGTTGTAGCCGCCCCCATATCAGGCCAACAAGCCCTACACACAAAGCTGGGGGTAGGCAGGCAGAAGGGCAACACGAACCTGTACAGCTTCGCCCAATTGTTGGGATGTTATATTCGACTATGCACAGGGTTGTCGTTTCTCGTTGGTATGCTTGGGCTGTATAATGAAGTCAAATATCCGGTGTACCTTGTTGTGTCTTAGCATGCGAATTAAAGGTGGAAGTTGGTGTGCACGGACCACTTAATTTTGACGACGTTAAGAGTTCGACATTGACTCAGCGCATGATAAAAAGAGCCAGAACGCGCCGGAGATAACCACAGGTGCGCCAACAATTCTGTGCGCTCCTGGATATAAACCTGATCTTGCCACTTTATATTTGGACGTATAGGCTGATCACTTTGCGCAAAAATGCCTACCATCGGTGTCGACAAGGCGGAGTTGTTCAAGGCTCTTGGCCGAGAGTGAGGGGTCCCTGTGGGATAATCCAAGAAACGATTTGCTAACTACTCTCTCAGATATACCACCGAAGAATTCGAAGAGTTATGCTTTGAGTTCGGAATCGAACTCGACGAGGATACCTCGAATAGCCCGCGGCCGATCGTTAACGGCAAGGAGGAGGCACCGCAACTTAAAATCGAGATCCCCGCAAATCGCTATGATATGCTGTGTTTTGAGGGAATTGCCCTCATGCTCCAGATCTTCCTAGGGAAATTCCCATTGCCAAACTACAGGCTGGTGACCCCGAGCAGCGGAGAGTTGCAGACCCTCACAGTGTCGAAAGAGACCGCGGAAGTCCGACCATATGTCTCGGCAGCCATCCTCCGAAATGTCACCTTCACACAAGCAAGCTACGACTCTTTCATTGCACTTCAAGATAAGCTACATGCCAACTTGGCCCGTAACCGAACGCTAGCATCCATCGGCACTCATGATCTCGATACGCTGCAGGGACCTTTCACATACGAGGCGCTGCCACCCAAGGATATCAGCTTCATCCCATTGAACCAGACCAAGCAGTTGAATGGCGAGGAACTCATGCAGTTCTACGAAAATGACAAGCATCTTGGCAAGTTCCTTCACATCATCCGCGACAAACCAGTATACCCTGTTGTCTACGACTCGAAGAGGACCGTCTGCTCGTTGCCCCCTATCATCAACGGAGAGCACTCGAAAATCACACTGAAGTCGAGGAATGTTTTCATCGAGTGCACGGCAACCGATAAGACCAAGGTCGAGATTGTAAACAACATTGTTGTCTCGATGTTCTCACAATACTGTGCGGAGCCATTCACAATTGAGCCAGTCAAGGTTATTTCAGAGCACAATGGCGAGACCAGGATCACCCCGGATCTTACCTACCGCCGCTTCGAAGCAGAGGTCGACTATATCAACAACTGCTGCGGTCTCTCGGAAACCCCTGAACGCCTCTGTGAGCTCCTCACGAAGATGTGCTACAAGGCGACTCCTTCCTCGACCGACAAGAACATCCTCGACGTCTCCATCCCGCAAACCCGTGCCGACGTCCTGCACCAATGCGACATCATGGAGGATGTCGCCGTCGCCTACGGCTTCAACAGGCTCCCGAGGAGCAACCCCAACAAGTCCGCCACCATCGCCAAGCCCCTGCCTATCAACAAGCTCGGCGACATCGTTCGTCTCGAGTCGGCCATGGCCGGATGGACCGAAGTCATGCCGCTAATCTTGTGCGCGCGCGACGAGAACTTCAGCTGGCTCAACCGCAAGGACAACAACACGGCCATCACGCTCGCCAACCCCAAGACCGCAGAGTACCAAATTGTGCGCACTTCGCTCCTCCCTGGTCTCCTGAAGACCATCCGTGAGAATAAGAAGCACAGTCTCCCTATCAAGGTCTTCGAAGTCTCAGATGTGGCTTTCAAGGACGAGACGCTCGAGCGCAAGGCCCGCAATGAGCGCCACTTTGCTGCTGCATGGTACGGAAAGACCAGTGGCTTCGAGATGGTTCACGGTCTGCTCGATCGCGTTCTGTTGATGCTGAAGCAGGATTTCCTGATCGCTGCAGATGTGACAAGCAAGAGCTTGGACTACAAGGTTTCTGAGAACCCATCGAAGCAGAACGGATACTGGATCGAGGAGATCAACGAGGAGACCTTCTTCGCTGGACACGCGGCTGCAATTTGGCTGCGGATAGATGGAAAGGAGGCGAGGGTTGGAGAGTTTGGAATCCTGCATCCTACCGTGCTTGAAAAGTTCGAGCTGAGGTGAGTTTCTACAGGCATCTTTCAGTCCCAACTTGCCACTAACTATTTTACAGATATCCAGTCAGCACACTAGAGATCAACCTGGAGGTGTTCTTATGATCAAAATGAAAATAATGTGCACACGGAAATATATGGATCAGAGCTTTCAAGCTCCAAAAGCATCGCATGTAGACTCATAGCACGCTAGACCCGAAGTTATGATAATGTGCATAATCAACGCTCTGGCTGACTGATATGTTCGTCTTACAACACATTTTAAAGCCCAATCCGCTACGTAACTCCATCATCGCTGTCCAGGCTATCTACATCTAACCCAGTAATCCTATATGCTCAATCATCAATACCGTAATTTCATTGCATCTCAACCTCCGACTCCTCCGGCTTCCGTGAGGCCGGGGTTCTCGTTCCTGATCCACCTTGTGGCTGCGCTATACTCCCAATGCTTAGGTTTGATAACGTGCTTCGAAGCCCGGAAAGTCCAACAGCATTGCCGCTATTGAGCTGCCTCGGACTCGCATTAACGACAGTGTCTGGCTTTAGAACGCCACTAACCACGTCTGAATTCGCCGTCTCAACCTCGGTCAAGACCCCTGTACTGGCATCTCGAGATGCAGATTTCTGATGAAACTGCTCAACAGGAGGGATGCTCGGCCCATTCATCTCTTCATCTGTCCTGCCAAAAAGCTCAAACCACCATTTCACCTCTTCAAGGCGAGGAAATAGTAAACGCTCTTTACCCCTAACATGGTCATCCAGCTCGCCTCCGTCCCAATCAGGATTTAAAAATTTGGCACGATCCGCTAGGATGTAGTCCCATACACTTCTGGTCAGCTTGGAGACTTGCGCGTCCAGGCGGGCCTTTTCATTATTGTGCAGAAATGTACCATACTGGCACGAGTATGTATGGTAGAGGAGGCGTCTCAGAAAGTGCTGATTGAACTCAAATCGCTTCGGATGTTGCCTCAAAAGTTGGTACACTGCATCAAGAAACTGATGGAATACTGGACTCGTTTCGTTCTCCTTGGTCGCCTCCTCTTCCTCGGGGGTGCCTTTCGCAGGTGCACGGAACATGCCAGGCGCCTCTTCGTATATCGGCTCGCCATCTGAATCAACCTCATCAGTGGGGACTTTCTTGGTAAAAAATCTCTTGGTTTTGGCCAGGGCATTTTCGATTGTCTCGTTCCGTGGCGCATCGTTCATTCCAGGTTGGACAGAAGAGCCTGCAAGACCGTCGTATTCGGTTGTAAACCACTTCTCGGAGCTGAGATATCCATTTCTATGTTGAAACATATGTCCAAACGCCAGCCAGTCCTTCTCTATTAATACTATAAAACCATCCAAAGTGCGGTAGTATGGATCAAGCATTATTTGTGACAAGGCGCTAAGCTGGCTGGTTCTATCCCACCCATCGGAACAGTGGATCAGGACATGTGAGTGATGGATGCCAACCTGCCTAGCAATGAGCGCAGAGCCATCCAATATGTTTGTAATGTGCTTGAGCCAGTTACTCTTGGCAAGGAGCTCGCGATTCGGTGGTAATGGAGTCAGGTCGCCATCTTTCAGAGCTTCCACAACCTTCCGTAACGATGTCCGCATAACGTGGATGTTGTCAATTCCAAGATATGCCTTCGTCGCAAACTTATAATTATCCATATTTTCCGAGCCAAACCCTGCAGCATGCTGTGCTAAAGCATTCACTGTTGGCCGTGCGTCAACTATGAGGTTGCGGCGCTGCGCGCCGTAGATACGCGGCAGGTCTCCACCGTCGTCTGCGGTAGCAATCATCATGTCTTCTAGCTTCTCTGTATCCGTACCGGCCATATTTGCATCTTCGTTACTTATTTCCACAATGTCGAGTTGGCTCGCAGATGGGCTAGACCGTTTCTCTGGTGTCGAGCCAGCCGAAGGGTTACCAGAGGCTGAAAAGCAGGCGCCCACAAGTTTCTCATCTTGAACACTTCGAGCAGAGCGAATGCCAACGCCTGGTTGTGCGCTTCGTGTAATGGAGCAGTTATTGACTGGGTGTAGGTATGTTAAGGCTGGTATGCGTGCTTTCGATCGGAACTTCGCAGCGTAGTTGAGAACATTGTCTGATATGCTGGTAGGCACCACAAGTAAAGCTGGGTATGTCGGTGAGAACACATAGTCTGAATTTATGGTCGAGATCCTCCAACCCTGATCGACGCCCTTCTCACTGATGCCTTGCCTCTTCCACTCTGCCTTCGCATCATATATCTCCCACCCTTTTATCGGGTCTTCTTTCGGGTTGCCCTTGTAACGGTAAGCATACAGTTTGTTGATGCGTTTTAAGCGACACGTCAGTCCTCTAATGCTTTCAAACACGTCCTTAGCCTGGACGGGGTCTTCAAAGTTGAAAGTAATAGCGCTGAAGTCTCGGCCCCGTATGCGAATATTGGAGGGAATGGCGGAACCGGGGGCAGTTGGACGGAAGGTGCAGCGTGAGATGATGTGGTATGTGATCCAAAACTCGCTCGTCTTTTGCGCCAGAGGGTCCCCTTCCTTCATATTTATCCTTTTGCAAGAGAATATGAGGTGGTGGTTCGTCAGATGAAGTGTGCCTTTGAATTGCTGCCCGCCGTTGCTGAGCGCCTGGACCCCCTCAACCTGTAGTCCGAACTTAGTCTCACAGTCATATTACAGCTCCGGCAAAGTACTGACCTTGGGAATTTTAATTTTCTCCATGATAGTAATGATTATTATCGTTGACCGGAGGAGAGGGGTCGGATCTGAGAACTGTTGCGCAGTTGGGTTTGAAGGATGGTCGTCACCTTGGATCAGGACGACATAATACTCTGCTTGGCAAGTTTTGTATTAATAGAGCGAAAGAAATGAAAAGTATTGATACAAAGTCCTCGAGGTTGAGGCCCAACGAAAGAAGAGTATGCTGGTGGGAGAATAGGTGGAGTCTCAGTTGGATTGCTGTATTTTGATATGCCCCTCAGTCAGCGCGGCCATTCCTCCTGCCCTCCATCGTCCCTGTATCCGGTGAGGTTACCACAAGGCTCGCCCGCGCTAGTGTATTCTTATCTTAGCGTACTTTTGGTCGACCATGCGGCTTATCGCTTATCGCCCACGGCGAAATCTCGGCAGAGAATAAGGGTTACAGGGGATGCGTAGCCCTAAATGTCCCAACCGGTCAATCGCGAAACTTGTACGAAGGTGTTCCTATCGCCGCGCCGCCTCCATTTCCACCCCACGACCATCGACGACCAGCAAGTTTTGAACCTCACGCACAGGTTCAATTCATCCTCACAAACCACAATCATGGCTTCCGGTGTCCCAGGTGCCGCTATGTATGCATTCCCCGTTACCTAGCTGGAGAAAAAATTATAAAAGTCGAAAGTGTGCAATGGAATCAAATCGCTAACAAATTTCTTCTACAGCTCCAAGAGGAGGAAGTTCATCGCAGATGGTGTCTTCTACGCCGAGCTGAACGAGTTCTTCCAACGCGAGCTTGCTGAGGAGGGATACTCTGGTGTCGAAGTCCGCGTCACCCCCACCGTCACCGACATCATCATCCGCGCAACTCACACCCAAGAAGTCCTCGGCGAGCAGGGACGTCGCATTCGCGAACTCACCTCCCTGATCCAGAAGCGCTTCAAGTTCCCAGAGAACTCCGTCTCCCTCTACGCCGCCAAGGTCCAGAACCGTGGTCTCTCCGCCGTCGCCCAGTGCGAGTCCCTCCGCTACAAGCTCCTCAACGGTCTCGCTGTCCGTCGTGCCTGCTATGGTGTCCTCCGCTTCATCATGGAGTCTGGCGCCAAGGGTTGCGAGGTTGTCGTTTCCGGTAAGCTGCGCGCCGCTCGTGCCAAGTCCATGAAGTTCACCGACGGATTCATGATCCACTCCGGTCAGCCAGCCAAGGACTTCATCGACTCCGCTACCCGCCACGTTCTCCTCCGCCAGGGTGTCCTCGGTATCAAGGTCAAGATCATGCGTGGATCTGACCCTGAAGGAAAGGTTGGACCAACCAAGTCCCTCCCCGACTCCGTCACCATTATCGAGCCAAAGAACGAGGACCCAGTCGTCCAGCCAATGTCCCAGGATTACGGTGCGAAGGCCCAGGCTGCTCAGGCCGCCGCTGAGGCTCAGCGTGCTACCGAGCAGGGTGAGGGTGAGGCTGCTGCCACTGAGGAGCAATAGGTCATTGGTGTCTGATATCGACGGGCGTGTGGGTTATTTGCATTCGAGCTTTACGGTATATCCTGCCGGAGGCTTGTACCGTTACAATAATTGAACGGGTTCACAAACAAAAGATTATAACGTGCCAATGAACATGTGAACTTTCCACAAGCTAGAACCTTTTGTCTTGCCTCTTATATGCAGTGCTGTCACCAGGCCTAGATTTTAGAAATTTTTATCATCATTGTACGCTTATGGCTGATAACTGATGTATATAAGTACATTTAACCCAAAATGCGAGCTGTGTAGTAACAGTAGCAACCCCTAACGCCATAGCCTCATGCATCGTCTCGATATATATACGGAAATACCCACGTGGAGACTTGTCCTCTCTACTACCAATACATTCCCTATCCCCGGTAACCAAGGCCGTTCCAGATTCCTCCACCCAAAGGCCATATACAATATGAGACCGGACATATGCGTCATAAATTCTCTCCCTTACTGCCTCGGCGAGCGCATCGGTGAGCGCATTGGCGACCTCGATCCGCCCCTCGACGAGCGCGAGCTATTTCGAGACACATCGATCGGCTTGATGAAATTTCCATTGGCCGTCGACCTGGACTTTCCATTTAGCCGCAAAGGCGCATCGTTCTCGCTCTCCTCGGTCAAGTCGTTCAAGCCTACGTTCTCCTCATCGTCATACGAGCGAATGAGCCCGTCTCTGTCACTTCGACCGTAGCCGCTGCCGATGCTGTGCCTGGCAGGGTCACCAACGCTCCTTCGCGCTTGCATGCTTCGTCTTGTCTGAATACTCGAGATCATGTCTGTTGCGATACCATCGGTTCCTTGCCCACTCAGCATCCTGTGTCCATTGGGGTCATCTCTTGACAGGTTCAGCAAGTATACACCAGTGAAGATGGTAAGGAAGCCGCAGAGAAGAGAGATCGTGTTGACCGCATTAGTAGTGTTGAAGCCGCCAAATAGGATAAACGAGGCACAAAGAGTAGCCGTGGTGAATGTAACATAGTACACTGGGTTGACACTATAAACCGTATGAGAAAGTAGTCAGACTAGGGCATTGGGTTCTGATCTTACATGGAAGTCGGGAACTGGCTAAGAGCCTTGTTAAAGTAGTTCATCTGTGTCAGAATGCAAACTGCAGTGACAATCATGAAGACGTATGTCGATGGATGCGAAAATTGATTTTTGCCCGCAAAAGTCAACTTCAATGCAATGCCGAATGCCTTCACCGACATCACCGAAATGGATCCGACGGTAGAGCAAATGGAGATAAACACCAGCGGATTCTTCCGGCCATATCTGGGCGCAACCTTGTAGATCATGACAGCGGTGAAAACACCGACTATTAGGCAGTAAAGCATGAATCCTATGCAGGGGTCAGAAATGAAGCAACGAGTGACGGCAAAGGGAACTCACCTGGCTGAATCGCATAGTGCAGAATCTCGTCGACAGTCTCAATATCAGCATCCGGAGGCGCGTGAAGCACAATGATAACTGATCCAATCAGACAAATCGCACAACCCAATTTCCCCAGTGTTCCAAGCTCCTCTTTGAGAAAATATGACCCGAGAACGGCGCCAATTAAGACGCTCAGTGCGCCTAATGGGGTGACTAAAATGGCTGGCGCGAATGCGTAAGCTGCGAAATTGGCGACCTCTCCAAGAACCACTAGACACGTCGTCAGAAATGGAAAAACACCACAGAGCGAAGCCCATACTTGTAATTATGCCAGCCCACCATATTGGACTCTTGAGGTATGTGAATCCCTCTCCTTCAAAACCGAGATGCTCTTCTGCGTGCATCAAACCCTAGGTGGAGTCAGTATTCGAAACACAACTAGGTTTTGCCTTGGTAGTAAGTTCGTCGGGAGCGTAGCGTACCATCTTCGTAATAACGAAACTCGTGCCTAAGAAACCACAATTAGCTATGTTGCCATTAAGATGTATACGCATCCCTCACCTATCATCAATGTGGACGCGACGGCCAAAGCCAATCCAATATATCTACACCACGACAATCAGCCTCGAATTCCTCCATAACGCGCCAGCGCAAGACGCTGGTGCCCAGTCTCCAATTGACGTACTTGTCTTCTATCATTTTCAAGGCAGGTCGCTACGGCGACACGCGAGATGTATGGGTGTGTAACGTCTCCGAGCGTGGGCTCGAGTCCTGGAGAACTGCTTCAACGGTTGCCGGGGGACGGAGCAATAGAGCCCAGTGTTTGAGCAGGAGCGTCTGCAGACAGCTCGACGTTAAGGCAGGCCTCGCGAAAGCGTGTCGATGATGGTGTTCAGTATGCGACTCTCCATGCGGAGGGTTTGTTGTTCCCGTGCGATTCAGTCGAGACCTTCTCTTGAAGCAGTGGCCCCGGGTGCTTGCGCGTCAGGGATGCTATTAACGGATTTCCGGTCCACGATGGCTAGAATTGTCGCCGGGCGTTAAAGCTGGTCCCGCGACGTTATTGCTCGTGGCAAAGATGGCGGATCGTTGAAGTTTTGTATGAGGGGTCAGTCTAGACAAGAATTCTGGCTTCTTGCCGTTCTCACAAGGACACCAGGAACATCGCGGTTAAGCGAGTTGAAACAATGGCCCCTGCACTCCAGCCCCTTACGCTCATTTATACTCGTACGATTAGCGCCAGTTTGATTTACAGTACGTACGAAGATCAATATAAATAACTTCGTGGGTCAGCAAATTACGTATGCTCCAACGCTCATTACACTATATATCACTGCTAGATATCGTTTATTTTACAGCATCAATTGAGCACCGTTTGGGCTCCATGGCCTCGCCAGATTCAGTTTGTGGGGATAAACACTCCGTAATTGTGGTATGAACCGCAACACACGTGAAGCTAACTATGTAGTCCTAACACAGCCTCCATCGTCCCCACATTTCAATACCGATAGGGCAACTTCCTCCCCAGCACTTTAAGGACGCGCATGCGATCCACTCCACCACGGCCCGCCAATACGATACAAATGGACTGGCCAAGATAGCTTTCTCCTGATCGATCTTATTTCCCAGAGAGGTAATTCGTATGCTCCATCCCATCCAACTCCATCCGCCCATCCGAAATCCTTTTTGTGAAGCTGTGCAATGCAAGTGAAGAAGCAAGAAAACGCAGAAAGGGCCAAAAAAATGCTCTCGCACTTGCTTAGAGAGCTTTCCACAATGGCGGAAAGTGGAGGCCTGATAGATATTACAAGATTTTGATACAAACGAAGAAGGGGTATTGAATGATTAATGGGGAAACTTGATAACCAGGGGGGGTAAAGGGGTGCAAGTGTGACGAGTAACATACCTATGCGAATTAGCGATGAACTCGCATTTTCCAATGACAACTCCATCCATAAACTAGTCGACTAGTCGATGTCTGACATGCCGATATTCTGTGTAGGTGCTCCCTTCAGATCAAAAATCGATATTGGTAGAGGCATGCACTACGAGAGTGCTCGAGCTCTTCTTCGGGGGGGTGTAGTGGCCAGGTCCACAGGCAAACAAGTGAGGATGAGGGCGTTTGATGGACATGCATAAGCACACCATTGACGTATAAACAAGCATCTCCGATCATGAACGGGGGCGCTTTGCTTCTGTTGCAAGGTTAGCAGGTTGTTCTATCCGGATTGGACGATAAATCCTACCTTGACCGTCAATTCCATTCGCCTCCCCATCCTCCTCGTGTGACCTCTTCCCTGGCACCAGTGGTTTCGCAGGCGTCGTAGGTCCTGAGCCTGCAAACAGGCTGACCTCATCGTCATCTTCATAATCGATCTCATCCGTGTCCTCTTTGTGGTTCTGATTGGGTTCTGTTACAACAGGCTTACCATCTGTCTCGTCGTTTTCAACGAGAGCAGACAATGACCCGTCAACATCGTCATCTTCGTAACTTATTTCGCCCCCATCTTCATTCTCCGCGTTATTATTAATCTGGGTGTCAGAAGCGGTCGCCTCAGTATCAATGTTAATATTGCCAGATCCTTCGCCATGTTCTGCTTCGCCGTTTGTCTCTTGGATGTGGCCATCTTCGTTTTCAACGTAGTAAGATGCGTCTACATCGTCTTCATATGGGACTTCCTCCTCGTATTCTCCATTTTCATGCTGCTCTTGCTCACCAACACCAGCTTCAAAACTTTCGCCCACTTCGGCTTGATGCTCATGCTCATCAGCACCAGCTTCAAAACTTTCACCCGCTTCGGCCTGATGCTCGTGTTCATCGGCACCAACTTCAAAATCTTCGCCAACTTCAGCTTGATCTTCATGCTCATCAGCACCAGCTTCAAAACTTTCGCCCGCTTCGGCTTGTTCGCCAATATCACCATTAGTAGAAGCAAGATCATTTACGGAATCTGCAGCCCCATCCACAACCCCAGGGGCATCTGTACTGGGCTGTGCAGTAGCACCAGCCTCATTTGTTCCGTCAATTGTCTGCGAGCTCGAACGTCGGCTCTTATCGGGGACTTCATCGGCAACTTCTTGCTCCGCTACAGGGTCTGGTCACAGTTAGAAGACGAACATCAGATAATGTGGACGGGTGGAAATAAATCCGGACATACTAGGTTGGTCATAGTCGATCTCCTCCTGCTTCGGGGCAGTCTCGACTCCATTCCCGCCCGGCGCGTAATCTTCGTCATCGTAGTCAATAAGGTCAGCACCTTCTTCCTCTTCCTCATGGCTGCCAGTTTCTTCGGATTTAGTCAATTCGGTATCGGTTTTCTCGCGCCGCGGCTCATTTGGCTCAATTTCTAAACCGTTTTCCTGTGCCACATCGGGAGCTTGGGTAGTGTCAGGTTCAACTGCATCCGCAGTCGGAGAAGGTTTTTTTTCGACAGGTGCCTCCACGGGAGGGGATCCTGGAGAAATGCCCTGAACAGAGCCAACTTCAACCCAGTCGTCGTTTCCCAATCCAATATTCTCCACTTGTTCACTTTCGTCAGCGTCAGTGCCATTAATATCATATGCCTCTGACTCCCCCCAAATTTCCAGGCCGTTGTCTTCGTTCCAAGCCTTAGCCACCTCCTGCAGTCCTTTACCTTGCTTCGCATCCTCAACTAGGTTTGCAAAAAATCGACCAAACTCAGACTTAGTTCCTAGAGTCACGAAAAGCGAAGGCAAAGTGTTTTCGCCATCGTTGCGAACAAGGGTGGTGTGAAGATCCACGATTTGGGAGAAAGTTATTTCGGCATTGGCAGTAGAAGTCTGAAGATGGTTAGTATAAACCCGAAAATATTCGGTAGGATTACTTACTTCACAGGTTTCCAGTCCCAAATCATCGATCGTGAACATTAGTTCATCACCAGTAGGGATTTCATCATGGAGGATATCCCGCAGGACAGCAAAAAGGGCAGATAGTGGCTCCTTCAGCACAGACGAATCTTTTAAGAAATAGGAATCTGGATCATCGGACTCAGACGATGCCACCAGCGCGTATTCAGATCCTTGATAGCCCACTGTGATATTACGCTCCTCGGATATCAAATTTTGATTAATATTCACCTTCTCTCCATTCTCGTCAACGCTGGATGCTTTCCTATTTTCTTGTTCTTGTTCTTCCAAGACTTGGGGTGGGCTTTGCGGGTTTGTGTTTTCCTCTTCCTGTTGCTTCTCATCTGATAGAGGTGGTGACTCCTTCCGAATGGTTGGAGACGGTGTCGGTTGTGCTGCAACTTCTTCTACTATTTTAGAAACTTCTTCGGGTTCGAGTTGTTCAGCTTGGACAGCCTGTGCGAAACTTATCGTGTCATCCACAGGCTTATCATTTGTGTAACGATCCTCGCTCTGGAGAGGGCTCGGGACGGCGTTGGAAGGAAAGGCATGTTCTTCAGCTTCGTGGGGCCTCAGCATTTCCAGCTCGGAAACATCAATCGTCTCAGTGTCAATAACATCCTGGAGCTCTTCTTCAGGCACATAATCAGCATCTTCCATATTATACGACGCATTATCTTCATCAAGCATCACATCATCGTTGGTGCCCGCTTCTGATCTGGCGTCTTCAATGATGAAGTCCTCATCGTGATTACCGGGCTCGATGTCGATGTTGATGTCGATATCATCATCCACATCATGCCCGTCGTAGGAGATTTCCATTTCGTCGACGACCATTTCGAACGGCACCGGGCCTAGGGCAGCCGGGTTATCTGTAATAGAACGTATTGTCGTACGGCGGCACTGAAAGTTGTCTATATTCTTGTTTTAGATACTTATGCTATCTTGAGAGGCGTAAATAGGCTTCCAGGTTGGATGTTGCTCATTGATATCGATCGATCTTCGTCTTTGGGGGTGTGTTGTTGGTAGGCAGGTCTCGTGGGCGTAGGCACACTATAGATAGGATCCTTCAGATATTATTTACCAGAATTTCACCAGAGAAGCAGTCAAGTTCGCCTTCCAGGTTGATGGCGGCAAGAGGTGAAGGGTGAAGTTCGAGATATATGAATTCTAAAACAAAGAGCCTTCGGAGAGTGATGATAGTTGACGGCGTTCGTGTAGTAGAATAAGATTATCGTCCTTCAATCCAGAATATTAAGAGGAAAACGTATATTCCCTGATGGAGAATAACACAAGTTGTCTCCTTGGGTGAATTTGTGGCGTTCCGGAGCTCTCAGTGTGGTTCGTAGAAAGCTTGGTGGACGTGTTTAGGCACATCTAAATCACGTGTTGCGGGTCGGATTAACCCCCTGCAACTGAGCTCCCACCGACCGTGTCCACAAATGCGAGGTGTTCCTGTGAATCAGGTCGTGACAAACACCAGGACAACTGCCTTTTCATAAGCCTTGTTTACAGACTAATCAAGATGGTCAGTGTATTTGCCTATGTTTTCTCTGGGTCTAACCCTCTAACTATTGATGGCAGGTCGTTCTCGCAGCGTCAATCTGCACCCGCGGGGGGAAGGCGATAGTATCACGCCAGTTCCGTGAGATGCAGCGCTCAAGAGTGGAAGCTCTGCTTGCAGGATTCCCAAAGCTGGCGGATAGAGGCACTCAGCATACGACCGTGGAGCAGGACAATGTGCGCTTCGTTTACCAGCCTCTCGACGAGCTCTACATGGTTCTCATCACCAACCGCCAATCCAACATCCTCCAGGACATCGACTCTCTTCATCTGTTCGCACAAGTTGTCACCAGCATATGCAGGAGCTTGGATGAACGTGAGATTTTGAGGAACGCTTACGAACTGTTGAGCGCCTTTGACGAAATCGTCACACTGGGATACCGCGAGAACCTCTCCATCAGCCAGATCAAGACATTCTTGGAGATGGAGAGTCACGAGGAGCGCATCCAGGAGATCATCTCCCGCAACAAGGAACTCGAGGCCACGGAGGAGCGCAAGAGGAAGGCAAAGCAATTGGAGATGCAAAGAAAGGAGGTCTCGAGAACCGGAAGAAATGCCCCGCCACGGGCCCCAAACTACCCTACATACACCCCAGCGGCGCGGACACCTACTACCGAAACATACGACTTCTATGAGGCAGAAAAGAACAAATCATTCAAGACTACCGCACCAAAGGGCAAGGGTATGCAACTGGGGAAGAAGTCAAAGACTACAGATATGTTTGAGCGCGTTCGTGGCGAGATGGGAGTCGAGGCTGAGGACGCCTCGCCCCTGGTTCCTGTCCAGACCCCGACCGCACCAGCTGGGCATGCACGCTCCAGCAGCTTGCAGTCGGGCCTCGACAGGGATGCCATCCACGTCACAATCGCCGAGACCATCAACGCCAAGTTGACAAGAGAAGGCTCCGTAAATTCGATAGAGGTCAAGGGTGACCTTCAACTAAGAATATCGGACGAGTCTTTCACCAAGGTGAAGCTCGAGCTGACAGCAAATGCAAGCCACGGCGCTCAGTTCAAGACCCATCCAAATGTGGACCGACCCCTTTTCAACAGCTCAAAGGCTATCCAGATGAGCAACGCCTCAAAGGGATTCCCTGTTAATAACTCTGTCGGCGTGCTGAGGTGGAGAGCTACACCAAAGGTGGATGATAGCAGTGCCATCCCCATTACCTTCACCGTGTGGGTGAACAAGGGCTCGGACAACAATTATACCGTTACCGTGGAGTACGAACTTACCGGAGGTGATGCATTAAAGGACACCGCCGTCATCATTCCATTTGCCACCAGCGAGCCCGTGGTTGCCAGCTTCGACGCAACATATGAAGTGTCTGGCGATAGCTTAGAATGGACCATCGGAATGGTCGACGATGACAATGCAACCGGCTCTTTCGAATTCGAGGCTCAAGCCGAGGACGAGAATGAATTTTTCCCCATGCACATCAGGTTCTCCAAGACGACGCCATATGTCGATGTTGACGTAAGTTTTCTTTCCCATTCCCGGCTATCTTCATCTACTTACGCTTTATATAGGTCACTGCTGTGTCGCTGGTCGAGATGGATGAGGAGGTCACTTTCTCGAAAGAGATCAAGTCAATTACAGAGTCATACGTTATTGAATGATTTGACCATATATTGAGCGTTACGAACGTTTCTTAATCAGGGAGCATGGCGTCGAAGGCTGCAGGCTCTTTGAAGCTAGAAATCAATGTCGATATCACGTAGAAAAATAGATGAAGCCGTTATCGATTTATGAATGATGTCGAGTTCACGACGCGTCGGTGCACTATTGGCTGCGAAACTTTCTGACTAAAAGTAATCTGTATAAACCCTGTTTCTAAATGAGAATCATAGTAGTAGAAACAATTTGCACTTGCAATTGCTCGTTATTGCCCCTCTCCTTTCATTCGGCGTCCCCAACTGGAGAACTCGCTTAGCAAACTGTATAAACAGACATGACGCGCCTTCCGGCTTAGAATTATACAACCCCAACCAAGTGAAAGATGTGCTATAAATTCCCCTCGATAAAGTCGCTGGCATGATACCCATATTTCTCCCACTACTTAGAATCACAACCTCCCAATAATGGCGACCCCGGTGCAGCTGCGGCTCATCGCCGAAAAGATCCTGCACTCCCCCGCCAACCCCGACCTCCTAGCCTACAGCCCATCCATGGAATTACTCGCCGTCGGCAGTGCAGACCACAATGTCCTCATCTACCGCCTTAACGGACAACGAGTCTTCAGCGCCAGCCAGAAGGTGAAGGGCGAGGTGTTGGAGCTGCAGAAATTGGTCTGGAAGCCAAATGGTATGGTTCAGTGCAAACTACCTCTCACATATCATCACTGACGTATGGTCCACAGGCCAACTGATTGCCATTGCCTGGAGCGATGGGACGGTCAGGTTGATAGGCGCTGAGAGCAATAAGACGGTGCATCAGGTCACTGTATCAGAGGAGGAGGACACTGAGGTCACGTGTTTGGCGTGGACGTCGTACTCGGCGGCCTCAAAGTCTCTTGGAGATATACTCGCCGAAGCCAGCCCGTTATGGAAATCCGCTACTGGCGGAGGAGCAAAAGGGAAGAGCGCCCAGCTGCTCGACCTCCCCCGCGATCTAGCCGCCATAGACATCGAATCCAGCCTACCCAAACTCAGCGTCCTCCCCAGTGGGGGAACTACGTACGCCCCCCAGTCATCATTCAAAGAACTCTACTAATACTATGCAGCGAAGACATCTTCAGCTCCCGTGCCTCTCTCGACGCCCTCTTCCGCCCCTTCGACCCCGCAGACAACGACTCCATCTCCATAATGGTGGTCGGCACCTCCACCGGCCACATCCACCTCAGTATCTTCGACTCCTTCGTGATCGGCACCTTCCCCTCCCCCCTCAAGTCCTCCAAAACCTCGAGGCACCACCTAATCCAGCACGCCTCGCACCCACAGAGCTCCACCCACGGCCTGCTCATGAAATCCACATCCACGCTCGTCGGGGGGCTCTTCTTCGTGCCAGTGCAGCTAGGCTTCTTGACGGCCGAGAGTAGTGATCTCTCGCTCCTTGCGTCGCGGTCGAGCGCCCTGCAGAATTTGTTGAGGTATATTCATCAGGTGCAGACGCTGATGAAGGCCGAGTATCAGGCGACGCAGGATCTGCCGAGCAGGTTTTTGGGGAATATAGATGAGACGCTCGCGGAGCATGGGGATTGGACTATAGCGCCTGCGCTTTACCATCAGGTTGTCACCGGGCACACTCTGCCAGAAGTTAAGGAATGGCTTGTTGACGAGCTCGCTGAACGAGTACATCCCCCTCCCTTCACACCCTTCTTCCCCCTGTCCAAAAGCCAAACACCATCTAACAAACACCCAATAGGGCCACAAACGCTGGGACAAAACCCTCACCACCTCCCTCGCCACCCTCCTCAAACTAACCCACTCCCACCTCCTTCCCGCTCTCGAGCGCGCCGCCCTCCTTCTCTCCCGCCTCCACGGCCTCGCCTCCTACCACTCCCCCTCCACCCCCCTCGGCTTCTCCGCCCCCCAAATCAAAGCGCTCCTCGACACCCTCGCCGCCCTCAACCTCGCCGCTACCCGCGTCCTAGCGACGACAGTAGGGGAAGTGGAGGGCTGGGCCGCGTTCGGGGCTTGGATGAGGGGGGAGATCGATAGGTTGGCTGCTGGGGAGAGCGCCGCCGCGGCGGAGGAGGAGAAGGAGGGGGGGACGGTACCGACGGCGAGGATTTTGGAGTATATCCAGGGATCCCTGACGTCTTCGCCGCTGGCGCAGTTTTTCACGCCTCTTGAGACTGCGGATGCGGAGGCACACGCCGAGGCCCTTGGGTCCACCACTCCGCTCTTCGAAGCTATGGCAAAAGCACTCAACGCGCCCGATAAATCGAATACCTTCCATACCGCGCTGCCGAATATCGCGGCGCTGACGAACCACCTTTCTACCCAGGCCCGGGCCGTCTCATTGGGTATCGCGGACGCGGAAAAGCGGAATGTGAGGTTTGGCGAGGCTGTGGAGGTGGGTGTTGCGAAGGAGGTGTTGGGGGGAGGGGGGAGGGTGGATATGAAGATGTGTACTGCTAATACTGGTGAGGGTGGGGAAGGGGAGGGGGTGGTGTATATCGCTACCTCCGCTGTAGAATCCCCCAGCGTGTCGATACAGCGGATTTCCCTACCCCAGGGTAGCAGTGGGGAAGGAGGGGGTGGGGTGAGTGTTAAGGCGAAGGTGGACGTTGGGGGAACAGTGCGTGATATTGCGTTTCTGGATGAGGAGATACTACTCCTCCTCGTCGACGCCGAGGCAGCTAATGAGGGGGTGTACATCCTTGCTCTCGCGTTCCGGGAGCTGGGGTATGCGTCCAAACCCACCGCTGTAGCCGCTTCGGGGAGAAGGTTTAGAGTCGCGGGGGGTGAGGGCGGGGAGGCGGAGAGGATTAGAGTTGGTGGGGGGAGGGTGGTGGTTGTTGGGAGGGGGGGGAGGGAGGTGAAGGTTTTGAGGGTGAAAGGGGAGGTTTGGGGAGTGGGAGAGGGGGTGGAGGTTGTTGGGGGGGCGGGGGAGGTGGAGAGGAAGGAGGGAGAGGCGGGTGGGGGGGATGAGATGGAAGTTGAGGCTTGAGTTGGGGGCGGGTGGCGGTAGAGGTGACGGGTGTCGCTCTCGTGTGTAGTAAACGAACGATATGGCCTGTTTGTTAGAGTGGTGGTTGGAGATCACGGTGGGCTTGAAGATGGGACTTATAAACTGGCTAGGGCTGGGGAAAATGTAATGATTATGTGTATTTGTCTATCCATTTATGCTGCATTTTTCTGCTTCGTGTCGACTATTCTGCATTGACAGGGCGCCGAGGGTTGGGGGGTTGGGGGTTTGATGATGGAATATATATTTCCTCGAACGTCTCTTTTGTATATATATTCCCATATCAAAACGAAAAATAAACAACCTCATTAGAACACAAGATGAAAAAAAGGGGGATATATAAAATCAACACCACCTGCCGACTTTATTATCCCTTTCCTTTCCCTTATTTAAATAATCTCATATAATAATCCATCACCTTATTTACTATACACCTAGTAACCAAAACAGAATTAACACATACCCCCAATCCTCAATATTTCCCACAAGAGTCCACGCACATAACCATCCCACATCCCACCTCCCCTCTCCTCCACCCCCTTTTCCATTCTCCCCCCCCCCCCCCCCCCCCCAATCCCCCCACAAAGAACATACAAACAATCCAACCCCTTCCCCCCCCCAAATACCCTATACCCTAAGAGAGAAAGAAATCCCATCCCATATACACCAAAAAAAAAAGATACCACACCTATCCCTCGTATACCTCATTACCCACACACACTCCCAACGACGTCATCTCACCCCCCCCGACACCCCGGCGTCTCACGCATACGAGTACCGGCCTCAAGGACTATATACCGAGCTAGCTAGCTAGCTGCTCTCGCTGGTGTTCATCCAGCGGGCTTACTGTGTATGTATTATCTCTCGTCATGCACACTGTGTACCCCGTGCAGTTCCTGCAGTTTCATATCGACACTCAACTCGGGCACTTGTATGCAGTTGTATAGGTATGCAGTTGTATAATAAATAAATAATTAATCTATCTTAGGGCTTCTTCTCGGGGATATACGGACGCAGCGAGATGCAGTAGGAGGGATGGGGGATTGGCCGGGGGGGGGGGCTATTTATATATTCTATATATTTTATATATTAGAGGTAATCTGGGAATTGCATCTACACCAAACTGGTTGGGGGGGGGGGGTTCATTCGGATAGATAATACTGTGCGTATAAACCCCAACTCGCCGCCCTCGGCAGCTCCGGATGAGTAGGGGGGAGTGGTGAGCTGCGTTGTACGATTATTCCCTTTCCCCTTGGCCCCGCCACCGCTGCAGCCGCTTCTGGCTGGTCTCGGCCACGAATTTGCATTTTGCATAGCATAGTTGGAAACGACTCCCAACGAAATGATTCCCACAAAATTGATTTCCCACAGCCCAGCCCACCTCAACCCTATATCCGATGAAACTTGTAATATCCGATCCGAGAACTCCGGTGGGTCCACCCGCCTCGAGTTCATAAGGCGTCGTAGGGCGGAAGGGAAAATAGAGGGGGATATATCTGAAACTCACTCTCTCGGGTTGCTTAGTAAGCTTGTGCTGCGAGGGTTGGGTTTGGGTGGAGGGATGGGAGAGATGGGAGGGTCGAGACCGGTGAGGCTCCGGGGTGGTGATTGTGATCGTCGGGCTGTTTGTTTGTCTGGTTGAAGGAATGCTGGATGGCTGGCCGGCTAGCTGGATGGCTGGGTGGGTGGATGGATGGATAGTTGGACGTTGGGGATGCGGATGAAGGAGATATGGGGGTGTGTAACGAGTTTGAATGGGTTTGATAGCACCACCACCATCCACCACCACTGACTACCTACTGACTCTGTTCAGATGAACCCTCTCCCCCCATCTCTCCCCTCTCCTCTCTGTACACTCACACCAAAAACCGCGTACGCACATCCGACGGGGCGACGCGGAATGTGGACCTCCCCTTCCCATATCCTGTACCCGCCTTCCGATCCGCCGTCGTGGTAGTGGTTGGTGGCTTCTTCCCTCTTCCTGGTGTAACATCATCTTCTTCCGTCCGTGGGTCTCTTCATTTTCCCTGGGTCAGGGTAGGGTAGGGAAGGGAGAGGGTAACGTAACTGACAAACTGACTGACAGACAGCAAAGCAAGCTGAGGTATGAAACACGCCGTCTCAGCATCCTGTCATTTTCCGCGTACAGTACTAATTACTACGCTAAAATTGTGTTTCTTCAGCACCCATCGTGTACGTCTGTGGTCCTGTCAATTCCCTGTGGTCCCCTGGATTTTGTCCCCCAAGCAAGTGACGAACTGCGAGGGACTGGTCAATTTCTGTGTTGGGTGTGATTACATAATCCAGGTACAGATCAGTGTGGTGTGGGAAATATGTTGTTTAGGGCGATGCGGGCGGGAAAAGGGGCAGAGGGGTGGTGATTGGCTAGGGCTGGTGGGTGGTGGGTTGGTGGGAAGTGGGTGGTAGGCTAGTGGTAACAGAGAGAACCCCACTTCCCCCTGTCTGTCCCGAGATTCAGGGACGAGGAGGGTGTGTGTGTGGGAGGGGGGAGGGGAAGGAATGGGGGATTGGGGATTGGGGATTGTGAGGGGATGGATGGGGGAGCTGGGGATGGGGATGGCGATGATTAGATGATTAGATGGAACAGAGGTTGGTTTGTGCGATGAGGGCGGAGGGCGGAGGGCGGACTGTGTACTACAGACTCGATGAGCCCTGTATACAATCCTGCCGCTGTAGAATGAGATCCTCGGGTAGGGAGAGTACCGCTCTACAGTGATCTAAGACATCATCGGAGATATCTCAACGCCTTTCCCGTGCTACGTACTCTGTAGTATGAGTGAGAGCAGAGGACTGGGTGGAGTGAGGGAGAGGAGTGTAATCACGGAGGGGACAGGAGAGGAAGTCCGATATTGATGGGTGATGGGTGTGCGATGGACGTGTCTGATGCCGATGGATGTGCGATGTGCGATGTACGATGTTTTGTTCGGTCGGGGCGTGATATTCATATCCATATTCATATCCATATCCATATCCATATCCGGCGTGCAATGCCATCATCTGTATCTGTATCTGTATCTGATATCCGATGGGTGATGGGTGATGGCTGATGTTTGATATGTCGTGTCTTGGTGGTATGTGTGTGCAGCAAAAATGATGCCATGTGTCTCGTACCTTACAGCCTGCATAATAAGCGTGCATACAGGATACTCCGGTAGTATCCCGATATTCAGAGAACAACCACTCAAAACTGCCAGTATGCACAGTATGCGCATCACGCACAGCACAACACGCATCACGCACAGCCGCACGCACAAAGGCGAAACACTCATCTCGCGTTTCGTCGTAGAGCGCGGACGAGCGCCGATTCCTTTTGCGTGCTGGTCCTCCTGCTCCTCCTCTTCCTCCTTCCCCAGCTCTCTCCCACGCCTTACGCTCCTTCCTCACCCCCTCCCCATTCCCCATCCCCCCTTCCCCCTGCGTCCTTCCCATCCCGCGGTAGTACGAGTCCCTCTCCCGCTGCGCTGTACTAGGATCATCAGTGTAGTGCAGTGTATGTACTGTACTCTGTGGGAATATTGGCAGTGGATGGATAGATGCCGGTTCGGGTGTCACAGTCGTACAGAACATCCACTCATACCGCGCTGGGAAGAACACATCTATCCTTCATCCAGTGCCATTTTGTGATTCTGTGACTCTGTGACCCTGTAATCTTGTAATCCCTCTAGCGCACCAATATCCCCCAACGCAGAAAAAAAGAGAGCAAGTACTCAATAAAAACCCGACCACGGCGCCTCGCCGATCGCGAAATTACAGGCCCACCCCCTCGTCGCTGTCCTCCACCCAGCGAAATCCGCCCCATCCCCACTCCCACTCCCACAATCCCACCATCCACCACAATCCCGTCCGTACCTGCCTCCTTGCCCTGTCCGTACATACTGATGTACCTACATAACATCCCTGTCTGATGGTGCTCTATTGGAGAAAAAAAAGGTAGTTCGTGGAGAGGGGGGAGATGATTGTTAGGAGGGTTTGGAGCGTAAGAATTATTAGCAGTGTTAGAAGTGGGCTATGGGTGCAAGTTCTAACCTATGATTGCCAGTAGGAACCACTTTATCAGGCACAAACCCAGCTAATCCAGGTACAGGACCACTATTTCCCTAGCTAGAGCAGGCTTGTCAGAACTGTCCACCCACCCACCACCCGCTCCTGTCTGTCCACCCGCTTCTCCCTTTAACTAACTAACCCCCTAGACAAGCATCGAAGAAGGGGGGGATCTCCGCCAGCAAACCAACAGGACGTTGACGAACCGACTTCTTGTACCCATCTGTGCCTGGATGCATGTTACTCCTTACTGTACCGGGTACATACTATAGTACACCTTAACTTTTTGCTTGTCTGCCCATCCCCATTTTGCCATTTGGTATCTGTGCGTTTGTGTGTGTGTGGCCGTCTCTGTGGTGCCTGTATTTTTTATCTTCTTGTGCTGCAAGTACAGTTAGTTTCAGTACATTATTCTTCCAAACCGACCTCACCCATCGACCCCGACCTCGACCCTAAAAAATAACTACGACCTTCATTTCTTCGATCAAATCACCCTGTTGGCTGTTCGACCGGAATTGGACAGAGCAGAGAGACATTTGTTTTGCACCCGAGTCACTCATTCAACTCCACTCCACGTCACTTCACGCACGGCGCTGCAGCTCGGACGGCAGACTCAGACCCTCGACAACGAACGCCCAAAGCGAGGTCACGGCCCCGTTCAGACGAGGGACAAACGGAAGGGGAGACGCGAATTCGCCTTTTTCTACAATAGACTCGCTCCTTCGAAACTCGATTGATCATTTTGTTTGTTGCGGCGTGCAAACGGAGTCCGACGAGTGATATATACGACGACGTACTCGACGTACGGCTGCTTGCTCGGTACACCGCAGACTACACGAACCCGACTCGACTCTGGACACACTCACTTGACACCACGACTCGATTATCTACATGACGAGGCGGACACATTGCTGCTCTACGCTCATTGCTACGCGTACGAGGGCGTGAGACGGCTGGACTGCCAACTTTACATTGAGAGCAGCCCAACGCTCTGTTGAGGAAACCATAATTTAGAGGGTGATTACAACCCTCACACCTCCCCCTCCCACTCCCACCACATGTACCAGAGCTAACCCGTCGCCGCAGTCGCAGACAAACCCACAACTCACCATGAACCGCTTCCGCACCAAGAAGAAGGCCAAGGCCGCCGACGAGGCGCCCGCCCGCCCCTCCCACGAATCCGCCGCCTCTACCACGCCCCCCCTGAAACCAACCATGACCTTCCGCCGGAAGAAGGACAAGACCGAGCCGCCGCCGCGCATGGAGCTCGATCTCGTCAACGCCCTGCCCGCCTCTGACGATTTCCGCACCAGTCTCCTCATGACGGGGCTGTCAGCCCGCTTCTCCATGCTGCGCGAGCAGGACGACCCCAAGTCCAAGATTGGCAAGGCGAGCGATGATAGCGTGCTCTTCCCTAATAGGCAGTCGCGGCTCAACGATTTTGGGTTCACGCCGCAGGGGCTGAGTGATATTGCCGAGGTGGGTTCGATTAGGGAGTCGACGCGCCGCCCGTTCGCGCTGGATAGGATGGATTCCTTCCAGTCGTCAGCGGGCAGCTCCGAGACAGACGCACACGAGAGCATCATGTCGCGCGGGAAGCCAGCAGAGGGCAACAACCTCTTTGGCGGACGACAAAAGATCTACAAGATCCCCATGGGCGGATCGACATCGATGAAGAGCCTCAACGGCACCGGCGAGTCCGGCGGTCTCGGAGGGCGCGCGCTATACGGCGACGACGTGAGCCAGTCCGCGTTCCAGAAGCTGAAGGAGCGCGAGCGCGAGGAGAGGGAGAGGGAGAACGAGAGGCGCAGCCAGGAGGAGGCGTACCGCTCCGAGTCGCCCCCAGCGGGGTATAACCGCAATCGCGAGACGTCGTCGACGACTTCGTCGGGGCCGAATGGGACGCGCATCTCGACGGCGGCGACGTCGGTTACCTCGCAGCGCACGCCGTCCGTGACGGGGCAGAGTAGCGCGCCTACCACGCCTGCAGTGCCTGGGCCTGAGCGTTCATTTACCAAGACGAAGCGCCTGTATGAGACGGGGCTGGATCAGCATCTGCATACGCAGCAGTTCTCGGCTGCGAATAGGCTGGATAACCTGTCCCGCCAGGGCCGCAATCTAGGTGCGCGCAGCCCCTCGCCCGCTGGGTCGCCTATCCCATCGCCGCTCGAGCAGGGCCCGAGCTCTAGCACAGGGAGACAACCGCGAGTCCCGCTGAGCAACCCCACATCCCCAATCGGCGGCTTCGATTTCGGCACCACCAAGCCGACCCCCAAAGATACGCTGAAGCCGCACGTCACCACGCCGCCCCTGAGCTCGCCAGTCAGCGAAACAGACGACAAGTCCGCTCTCCCGATCCAACCAAACGACAAGGGGAAGGCCACAGCACTGGGTGCGTTCGCCAAGCCCGTACAACCATACGATGAGAGGAAATACACACAGCGCCAGCTACAGATGCAGCAGGGCCGCGAGACGCCCCCGCTGCGCAAACACGCACCCCCGCCATCCTTCCTCCCCAACGCCGCGAGCCAGGATTCCGCGCCACGCAACCGCGCCGGGTCAAATGCGACGTACCAATCCGATCTATCGCGGGAGTCGTCCACGCAGCGCGAGTTCACGCCGAGAGAACGCATGTTCCCGCCCAAGAGGGAGCCGCCGCCCGAGCCCCTGCAACAGCAGCAGCAGCAGGTGGGAGCGGGGATGGGCTCGTTCCTGACGTCGCCGGGGGATAGTAGTGCGGCGAGCTCGCCGAGGGGGAGTGCTGAGGCGGGGAGGGGTGGGGGGAATGCGTGGGAGCAGGCGGCGGCGTATGATGAGTTTGAGCCGCGCGCGGGTGCGCCTGTAGCGCCGGCGCCGCTGGTGATGGGGGGGAGGAGGGTGGAGGGGGAGCATCCTGCGTTTAGAACGGGGGGGCTGAAGTTGAGGGATTTGGATGAGCGGGGGGGAAAGTTTGAGGCGCCGGCGCAGCAATCTGCGCCGCAGCAGTCGAGAACCCCATCGAAGATGCCCGAGGATGTCAAGGTCGATAATTCCAAGGTCCCAGCCCCGGCTGACTCGCCGACACTGCCAGCGAGCGGTCTAAGTGGTATCATCCGCCAGCATCTCCGCAGTGAGAGTAACACCTCTTCCATCGGCGGCCCGCCATCGCCGGTTTTGGCGCCGCAGTACCACGCGGCGGATTATACCATGAATGGGAACCCCTGGGACGAGACGCCCGCCGCCGCCGATAACAACAACGACTGGTCCCACCACCCCGGCACCACGGCCTCCTTCCAACCCCCCACCACAACCACGACATCCAGCCCCGCCCACACAACCCCGCGCCCCGCCTCCCCGGCGTCGTCAGACACCCCGTCCTGGGAAAAAGCAATAAACCAGCACCACAGCCGCGACGCTAGCACCGAGTCCGCGCGCGAGCGCGAGGACTTCGCCTCCGAGCTCGCCGCGCGCAGAAAGCGGGTTCAGGAGAACCTCCGCAGCTTCGCAGAATCAGACAGCCGCTCGCAATCGCCCGTCCGCGGGGGCATGGAGACGCCTCCCCTGAGCTCGCAGCGTATCGTGTCGGGCGCGAGTGCGACGCGGGGGAACCACCATCTTAATTTCATGAAGGGGAAGACGAGTCGCGATTCCCTCGCCACCGCCAATGCCGGCACGCCGCGCTCGAGGGACTCGTCGGCGGGACCGCAGAGTAAGGCGAGGAAGATGCTTGGGATGGGCGGGGGAGGGGGGACGCCACCGGGGACCATGTATGATGATCACCCCCACCCGAACGCGTATCCGCATGGCCAGCAGCAGCAGCCGAGGTCGCATTATGACTCTGATTCTGGGAATGGAGGCGGGTACGCTAGTAGTACGTACGATAACCCCGCGCCGCCGCGGAGCGTGCCTCGCTCCGCACCACCACCGGCGATGGGCGGCGCTGCTGGCCCAAATGGTGGTGGTGGCGACAGACAGCAGCCGCCGCCCGGGTTGAAGAATTTCAGGGATAAGCGACGGGACGCGCAGCGTGAAAGGGAGAGGCAGGTTTTGAACCGCCATCGTGCGGGGACGGCGGGGGGGAGCGATTCGGATGATTATTTTGGGGCTGCGGGGAGGCAGCAGGGGGCGCAGATGAGGGGTCCCCAGGGGCAGCGTCCGCACGTGGGAAACGGGGCGAACGCCGGACACCCCGCGAACGATAGACACCACCACCCCGCGATGCGCACGAGATCTCCGAGCCGCGACGCGCCGCCTGTGTCTTACCGCGCCCCTCGCGCGGGGAGCGTGGAGAGCGGACATAATAGCGGTGGATCGCGCCCTGGGACGAGGGAGAGGAGCGGGAGTAATGCTAGTGCTTCTGGGTACGGCAATCGCTCCGGCGGTGGTGGTGGTGGTGGCGGGCCCAGGTTCGGCAGCGCGGGAGGGGAGAGGGGCGAGGGGGGTGCGGGTGGGGAAAGGGGCGCACAGTCGCAGGGCCCGAGGAGTGTACCGGAGGGGTTGGCGACGATTAACTCGCCCTCGTATCCGCCGCCTGGTGTCCCCTTCGCTGGTCCTGGCGCGGGGGGTGTAGGGAGCGGGGCGCCGTCGCCGCGCTCGAGGAGCGGGAGTCGCTCCCAAGCCCCGGGCCAGCAATCGCCGTTCCCTCCCGCGCAGGGGGGGCCAATGCATCTCAACCTCGACGCACCGGGCACATCCTACAGCGCGGCGAACTCCCCGCGTCCCTCGCCCGTGGTGCCGTTCGCGGTGAACTCGACGCCCGCGCTCGTACCCACGCCCTCCTTCAGCGGCGCGGGGGCAAGCGGGCCGACGACCCCGCTCACGCCCTCCTCGTCATCTAGCTCCGTAGTGCCAGGCGGGTCCGCAGCCGCGGCGGCGGCAGCGATAGCAGCTGCCTCTGCTGCGGCGGCGGCGAGCGCACAGATGACTGCCGCGGGTGGCAAGGGCAGGAAGCGCAGCGTGAATAAGCGGGATATCTCGGACCCGGTGTTTGTGAGTAGCACGAACAAGGTGTCGACTGTTGAGCTGCCTACTAGTCCTGTCAGGGCTGGAGGGGGTGGTGGTGGTGCGGGGCAGGGGCAGGGGCCCGCGACGACGTTTGCGGCGATGGGGGCGGGGGTAGAGGGAGATGGGGGGAGTGGGGGGAAGCCGGAGGTTCCGGCGATGGATCCGAGGAGGCGGACGAGGACGGGGATGTTTTGGAAGAGGAGGGATGTCTCTGCTGAGGGTGAGGGTGGTGCTAGCTCCCCCACCGCTGGTGCGGGTGCGGGTGCCGGAGAGGTGCTGACCTCCTCCGTCTTTGAAGGTGATGACTCCGCCGCGTCTGCGGCGGCTGTGGGACCGCGCGCGAGGCAGAAGCTGAGGAAGACGAGTAGTGAGGGGGGGAACTTGGCTGCGAGGGCGCGGGCTGCTGCGGGTGGAACTGGGGGGGGGCTGGGGGTGGTGGAGAGGCCGGTTATGCCTGTTAGTGCTGGGGTTGGGGGGTTTCCTAGGGAGAGGGGGGGGGAAGGGGGGATGTTTTAATTAGGTGTGGTGTGAGGGGGTGGAGGATAAAGGGCACAGCTGGTCTTGTGCGGGGGGGTATACATATATATATTGTATTTTTGTAGCTATATGGCTGGCTTGATAGATCGAGGGGGTGTATATGGAATAAGAGTTTCTTGAATCTACTACAACTGTGCTTACCCCTGTGTGCGTGCGTGAGGGAGCGGGAGGGAGGGAGGGAGGGAGTGACTAGGGATGGTGCCTTCGTTCGCAGGTGTCTGGAAATTATGGCAGACGCAATTGTCAAATGGCAGATAGTTGTACAGTTCATTGACTACTTCTTTCCGCACCGCGCAGGATATTAATCTATCTGGTCATTTAGCCACGGATCATCGAGTAACTCCTTGGCAGTCTTCCTGTCTTCTGGTCGCCACTGCAACATTCCTCTCATGAAAATTAAAAACATCTCTTTATTCTTCCCCTCTAGAAACTCTTCCGACCGTTCCAAGCTTAGATCTTTCTGTAGATTCACCTCGGATTTCCACTGTCCTAGACAGAAATCGTTAGAAGGCCTGCCTCTATGCCGAATTTATTTGTTAGTTATTTATGCTTACCATCTTCATTAAAAAATTCGTGGCTCCGTACTCCACGCTTGAGCATATCTGTTGGTGGCGGGCCCAAAATCCCAATCAGCTCAGCGAGGTGCGCGCGGGTCGAGTACCCTTTCCCATCAGGATCATGGCCGTGAAACATGTGCTTGCCCTCGAAAAGATCCCAAATCTAATATTTGCACCCGATTAGTGGATTTGAAGGAAGCGTAATTGGGTATGAATGAATAAAAAGAATGTACCATGACGCCAACATTCCATATATCAGCTGGATAGCTCCATTCAGTCTTCAACATCACTTCTGGTGACCTGTATACATTGGGTTGTGCATCGTGATTTCTCATCTCATCCCCGCGTACGGCGGAGCCGAAATCGCTCAGCACAGCTCTGCCAAACGTCCTCGGCAATTCCAACCGTCGGGAAGCATACACTGGTGCACCATTAATAAATTTCCGCGGTGAAGGGTTGTCCATTTCAGCTTTGGCAAAGTTTTCAAGGATAGATTCATCTTCAATCTCCTGGAGCATGTTATCTCCTTTAATATCTTATCAGGCCGCCGTGAGATCAGCAACTTTCACTGCTCGAGGGCTGGAGTCATCACCTACCCGTGTGAACAAGCTTGCACTCTGTGTGCAGGTAGTCGAGCGCAAGGAAAACTTGCATCAGGCCCGCTTTGAGGACATCTTCAGTGAATCTATGGCTCGGGTTGCGGGAGAGAAGATCCCTAAAGCTCTCCCACATGGGCTTTTGGACGAGACAGTAATGGTCCCCGCCTCCCGCGCGAGGAATGGTAAATATATCCAAGGCTGTTCTCACATGGACATAGCCAGGATGCGACGGATTGCCTTTGTTTAGATGCTTGTGAATTTCAAACTCCTCTCGATTTGTTTCGTCGCGCGTATAGACTTTCAGAGTCACGTGCTGATGCGCTCTGTTTCTATCAGTTCTCGTCATAGCTTGAAAAAGGGGGTTGGGGGGGGGGAGGTAACTGCTAACATACTGAAGATCGCGAGCGAGCCATACCGTGGATGTGACTCCGAATCCGAGTTTACCAATGACCTGGTACCTGAAGCTAAATATTTCACCAATGTTGACGGGATAATACCGGCCCTTCTTGAATTCTTCAAATCGTTCCTCCTCGAGTACTTCTGATGCATTGATTACTTCGAAGCCGCTACATTTAAAACACAATGGCGGAGAGGGGGCTCTTCGAATAGACCTCTTGGCCCATCTCAGAAGGAAGGCCATGCCATACCGATAAGTAGGAAGGAGAATAGTGTATTTGAGAAGTTGGGCGATGGAATGACCAGGTATTGAGGATGACGGAGGAGGCGCTGCCTAATCGTATCCTAAGTCGCTTATCAAACGCTGTCTGAGGTGCACACTTTTAGCGCGCGCCTGAAACAAGCACTTACGATTTCTCAGCATCCCACGGGCCGCTCTTTCCTAGAATCATCACATGTATACTATGCGTCTCTCCTTCCTGATATTATCGCAAGTGTACTACAGGGCGCTCGCTCCTTCCTAATATATACTCTCGTGTGCGAGTAACTATCACATACGACCATAGACTCAAGAGAATTGGGCATCTCTGCCGGAGATGGTCGCTAAATGAGACGATTTTGAAGTTTCTACTAATGGAAACCTGATAACCAAATGCTGTATCGCGTGAACGGTTCCAAGACTAATGCTGTTTTATCTGACAACACTACTACACGAAACTGCCAAATGTACACAGCTATCGCAAAACGGGAAGATAAATAAACGAGCTAGCGCTTTGCAAGGCAGATAAATACTGTAGTAAGTATCGCAATTATCGTATAAAGTCCTCTGTTTTCCAATGTTAGAAGTCGGCCTTCTAAATCCCGGAAACTGTAAATCGGCTGCTTCGTGCTCTAGGCCTTAATTAGTGAGAAGCTTGTCAACGGCACTACCGCATCCTCAAACTACAGCTTACCTCTATTATCTTGCAAATGAAATCCCCAAATCTGTTAAACATGGTTACGAGTAAGAGTAGCTCTATAGCTTCGGGCCTCGTCTTCCGGATTTGCTCGAACGATATCTGCTAAGTGGTGATAATTGCATTAGAGGCACTGCTGTCTCGCTGCATATCTCTTGCTTCTTAGCTGCCTAGGAGGTGTGTTTTGTTCTCCTCGCTCTTGCGGAGGAGCTCTAGGTAGGTCGAAACTATGATTGTTTGGGCTCACACCTACGTGATTGACGGCTAGGGCGATGTTATAGAAGAATTAAATAATTTGCATTAATAACAAGCTGATAACAAGGGAGGCGGAGTTGTACTACTTGGGAAATGTGAGTATTAAACCTGTTCACTGACAATGTCTATGAAGATAAAAACACTTGCTAAGTTGATAACCTAGTGCAATTTACACACTACATCTCATCACCCCTAATTCTCAATTGCCCAGTGAGGCTTTCCCGACCACTTCCCAGCTAGTATCTTTTTCAGCTCTCGCAACATCGGCATGTCAGAGAAATCTCGCTGCTGTTCTTCACTAAGGCCGACATTGCTAAAGTCGCTATGTCCGAATAGTTTGCTCTCATTTCTCCTTCGGAGTCTTTCATCCCTGATTTTCTCTGCAATCCCGTCAGGCAGCTCAAAGCCGACTTTATCAAGCTCATCGTTAATCTCGAAAAAGTACTCGTAATACACCTTGCTAAGGCCTTCGTCATTTCCTTCTCGAAATTTGTTGAAAGCTTTAAGCGCGTCTTCAATTTGATTGTTGCGCAAGAATCTCTCACCGCCTAAAAGGTCATATATGCGAGGTTGAAAATGATAGATGAAGTATTGGAATGAATGGTAGCCCCCAAACTGCTCAAAGTACGGGTCCTGATAGTAGTTAATCTCACCATAATCTGTATGGCAAGCGTCGACCGTATTATGTCTAGGACACGGAGCAGAGTCTAAGATGGTCATTTCCTTTTCGATGTACGAAGGCGTCGACAACCGGATCACGCAGCGGCAATAGAGGTAGCGATGGACAATATTGATTAACGGCTCCCACTTGATTATGAGACGTCGGCATGCGAAATCAATCGGTGGGTTGTCATTGGTAATACCACTGGTCGACAAGGGCATTGTCCCTTGGTCTAAAGGAGAACGAGCATCTTGGTTTATCTTCTTCTTGCGTGTGCCTAATAGATAATCCCGATACTTGTTAGGGCTGTGTCCCAGTGCCACATCTGTTACCTCGAACGGGATAACGTTAGGATCTACCCTATGGACTTCTAGGCCACATGAAGAGCTAACAATTTAGTTAGGTTTAAAACAGAAATCCAGAAGGGCGGTTTATCTTACCATTTGTTATATTTTCGGCCGGTCGTATTTGATCCTCTCGGTTTAAAGCACCGGATGCACTTATTCCGTGGGAAACCGTACCAAGTGCTCATGATAAAAGCTAGCTTAATCCCGCGACCTCCCTTTACTAGGAACTCCCAGTTATCGGAATTGACTATGGTGCTTTCGCTCCAGTCCCAAACTCCAACATGCCCTTGCTGGATAAGTGGCAATCCAGGAAGATTCCTAGACGTGTATTTGAGAGAGAGAGTGCTCATAAATATCTAGACTAGTTAGCACAACAAGGTAGAGCACTGGGTTCGATATTACCTTCGGGGTTAAGCATAGGTCAAGCGGCAGGTAAAAGGGCTTTTCTAATCCATCATCGATCTTGACATGATCCTCTAGCCGACCTGTCTCCCAACAATGACCTAGGTCTCTTGGCATCTGAAAGGGCAGAGAAGTTAGAGCCTGGAGCTCTGCGCTAATTAAAGAAGGTTGGTTAGCATCTTATTTCATGCGTTAAGAAATTTAACTAACAACATGTGGCAGCTTTCCAATAATAGCAGTGCTTCCATCGCACTCTTAAGATAACTTCTAAGTTTTGTAATCTTGTTTTCAGAGAGTACGGTCTGCACACAAGCCCATGCACGGGTGACAATCTTACTAGAGTTTAGCTTTCGTTCGAGAGATAAACTGAGGCATGATAGTTTGTCGATATCCCCTGTAACAAGGGCTAGACATTTTTTGGTCGTAACTTCGCTAATTCCACGAGGATTAATATGTATAAGCTTTATGGCTGAGATGATGTCGGACAGTATTTGTAGCTCTAGAATAAGTCGCAGAATATCCGTTGGAGCGTCCCGGATGGATTCATAGAAGCTAATGGTTTTGTTGAGGGTTTCAACGATCTGGATGGCGAGTGACGCGATGCTAACTCCGAGTCCTAATACTCCCGCCATGCTGTATAAAGTGTAGCTGTAGGATCGTTGTGTGACAGGTAATCCAGCACCATCAACTTTGGCGAAGGGATACGAAGATTATAATAATGGATGGGAATAAATCTAAAGAGGGCAGTGCTGCGTTTTAGCATAAGGCAGAACTGAGGTGGCTTATGTGGTTACACCACAACACAGCGCAACCAATAGACCTCCCTAGTCCCATGCAAGCTAAAATCCAACCTACTTCACTATATAACTATTTAAGTAGAATATATATAATATTATTTCACGCACACACACACATTTATTAATGCCTGGCAGCTAAGCCGGAAGGGGAATTTTTCGAGAGGCCCCAGGTAGAGTACTAAAGCTAGCCAACCATCTCCTGTTTCTATGAAGCCATCGTCATGATAGAAGACACAGGATGCGGCCTTCTAGAAGGCCTGAGGCAGACTTCAGAAATCGACCAACCGTTTCGTGTTTCCACGAAGCCGTGGCTATGATCGCAGGCACAGGATGCAGCCTTTCAAGAGGCCTAAGGCAAATTTAGGGAGCGACCAAACGTTTCGCGTTTTTAAGCGCTCTTAGGCCACTTCGGCAGTTTCAAAGGTGGAGATGGACATACCTTCTTGATTGGTAGCGTGGAGCTGCTCCCGCTCCCGCTCCCACTCCCGCCACCCACCATCAGACTAGACCCCATTTTCATTGTTTCCTCCTTAATCTTATACTTTTCTTTACATCTTCTTCATCGCAAGAACTTTCTTTGCAATGGCTGCCCGTCCCCGAAACATTGGCATTAAGGCCATCGAAATCTACTTTCCCAGCCAGGTTTGTGCCCCTCGATGCAATGCCCCTCATCACCGATCGTCGGACGCCGCTTGCCAGAATTCGCGAGAACGTTGGAACGGCTTCGTCATATCGACAAAAATGAAAGAGGATGCTAACTGTATTTATTTCTGCAGTATGTTGAGCAGAGCGAACTCGAAAGGTTTGACGGCGCCAGCAGCGGCAAGTACACTATTGGCCTTGGCCAGACCAAAATGTCCTTCTGCGACGACCGCAAAGGTAAGAATCTTCACCGTCTCACTTTACAGCTATAGACGGCTAATTTTATTACATAGACATCTACTCTTTTGCGTTGACCGTTACTTCGAACCTCCTTAAGAAGTATAACGTCGACAAAAACTCTATCGGTCGCCTCGAGGTCGGCACCGAGACAATTCTTGACAAGTCCAAGTCTGTCAAGTCTATCCTCATGCAGCTCTTCGGTGACAACACCAACATTGAGGGTGTCGATGCCTTGCACGCTTGCTACGGTGGTACTAATGCCTTGCTAAACAGCGTCAACTGGATCGAGTCTTCGGCCTGGGACGGCCGCGACGCCATTGTCGTCGCTGGTGACATTGCCCTCTACGCTAAGGGTAACGCCCGCCCTACTGGCGGTGCTGGTGCCATCGCTATGCTTGTTGGCCCTAACGCTCCCGTCGCTGTCGAGCCCTGACTGCGCGGCACCTACATGCAGCACGCGTATGACTTCTACAAGCCTGACTTGACTAGCGAGTACCCTTACGTTGACGGCCACTACTCTCTTACCTGCTACACTAATGCTCTCGACTCCTCTTACCGCGAGTACATCAAGCGCGAAGCCAGGCAGGCTATTAACGGCGCCAACGGTCTCTCGGAGGCCTCTGACAAGACCGCTCTTGACCGCTTCGACTACCTTGATTTCCACACTCCTACTTGCAAGCTTGTACAGAAGTGCTATGCTCGTCTCCTCTACCACGATTTCCTTGCCAACCCCGACGCGCCCGCCTTTGCTGAAGTTGCCCCCGAGCTCCGCGACATGGACTATGAGAAGTCACTCACCGACAAGGCTGTTGAGAAGACCTTCATGGGTCTCACCAAGAAGCGATTCCAGGAGCGCGTCAGCCCCTCTCTCCAGGTGGCTACTAGTGCGGTAACACGTACTGCGCCAGTGTCTGGGGCGGCCTCGCCTCCCTTCTGTCCTTTGTTGACCGGCCTCTTCAGCTACGGTTCCGGCCTTGCATCCACTTTCATGTCCTTCCGTGTCAACGGCAGTGTCGAGCCTATTGCTAAGGCCCTTAACATCCCTGCCCGCCTCGAGGCCCGCCGCGCCGTCCCTCCCGAGACCTACGATCAGATGTGCGACCTTCGCAAACAGGCCCATCTCCAGAAGGACTTCACCCCCAAGGGTGAAGTTTCCACCATCATTAGTGACACTTACTACCTGACAAACGTCGACGACATGTCCAAGCGTGAGTACGCCGTTCAGCAATAAGCGAACACAACTAGTCGATCGATTTGAATTACTCTGTTTTTTTCTTTGCGTTACCATACCGTCTACTTACATGATGGACGATGCACGAGTTATACTATGAAGAAGGATAGAAACGTATTTACTTTACACACAATAGGAGTTTGACGAGTGGACTCTATCCATAGACGAAGCGCTCTCGGAAGCCGCATAATGCAGGTTGCATGGCTGGAGAATAGCTCAGCCTGGATCTAGTGTAATTATTTAGGCAAATAGGCGTCATTTTCAACAAAGGGTTTGCATGCAAATAGCTCTAAAATATATACATGATTTTCGCTACGATGTTAGTACAACAGCATGTGCGACAATAGTCTATCTAGGACTACACTGCAGTCGCTATATTACAATCAGGCATCATTAATTAGCCTACGCACTGTCTTCAATTCCCTTCTCCTTTATATTTCCATTCGGCTCTGCCATCATGATACTGTATAACTCTTATACTTTTGCATAAACCGTATTCTATAGCTACTCTTAAACACTTTAGACTACTCCTTTAAGAAAATTCTATTACGTTGTCACCCTCACGCCTAATTTATAGAGGGAGTGCTTTTATTGCGAAATGGACTTCCTCTACTATAGCTTACAAGAGCCAGCAGGTTTTGGTATGGCGCTAAGAGGCCTGGATCAATATCCGATAGCTGTACATCTGCCGTGTCCTTTACCACGGTCAGAATATTGACGTTTGTCGAGTTTCCGGCTGGTCCTGCCTGATAAGCATCGAACATCACACACAGCTGAGGAGCAGGAGCGGGTGATGCGAGAGCTAGGGTTATGGTTGGTGAGGGTACGGGCGGGGAAGGCCGTGCGTGGTTAGAGTTTGCTTAGGCTGCAATTTGCCCTGTATGCGCCTGCCAGTACCATCCTGTTGGAAAGCTCTGTCTAAGCTAGCGCTATAACGGAGTTGTGACACATCCAGTGGTCAACATATATAAGGCATATTGAACACCGGTTAAACACCCCCATTGCGCAGCCGTTGCAGGTAGACTAGGCCGCAAGTGATAAAGAGTTCCGAGGATGAAAGCCAAGGTCTACTTTCGGCGACAGGCAAACCCAGTAGCATGGGGCAGATCGTCTTCAATACTACTCAGTGGCTTCCTACAACTAATGGATGACTCTTTTACAGTGCAGCTCAACACTCCATATTCAGGTGCCAAGGAGCAGAGTCGGCCAACGCATTCCTGTGTGCATGGGACGCATTCCTTTCTTGATGTCAGGATGATAAACAGCACATCGAAACCCTTGATTACCCCGCTAGATTCATGCCTCGTTAGAGCCCTACCTTCATCTATTGGCCCCTCTCCCTAGTTAAAGCTGCTTCCTGAACTAGCAAGAGAGGTACCATTATTTATGCTTACTACCAAGTGTGCTGCAACCGCACCCTTTGCAGCCACTGGTAAGTTCGTCTTTGTTCAGCAAGCCACTAAATGCCAATCATTTCCTTTTTCCTCTGAAAATTCCGTTAATTCAACGAAGCGGGAAGCCCTATAGGTTTTGATCGCTGGTCTGGCGTAAGTCATGCTCTTCGGGACACTTCTGCAGCAGAGATGATGGCAATATCCGACTTGTCACTGTGGTTCAGCAAGCCTTAACGTGTCGATCATACCTCTGTCTGTCAAAAATTCAAAGCGGGATGTCCTAACAAGTTAAAATTCTAGAACCTTGCGTCCGAAACTTTGCACATTGCGGCCTGAAAGGAATTAGGCCCTAACTGCGCCATGTTTTCAGTCACTAGACCCCCCTAATGATGATCCTAACGCAAATAAAAGTTATGAACTAGCACTGAATATCACTATATAAATGAACGTATAATCCTATACTACACTACGCTGCGCTTCTTTCAGTACTTTTATCATCACCTCTATCATTACTTCCATCATCACCTCTATCATTACTTTCATCATCACCTCTATCATTACTTTCATCATCACCTCTATCATTTCTGTCATCATGGGCCGAGATGGAGAGACCTTGGCTGCTGCCTGGAAGCGCGCCGACGAAAGTACAGCTGTGCGTGATGTACTTCGGAGCCAAGGCCGCATCAGCGAGGAGGAATTTGATAGAAAAAGCAAAATGCTTGCTGATATGCATATTTTCACAGACGAGGAACTGGAGGAGCGTAAGTAGCGTTCTGTGCGGTTCTGTTGTTACCCTCCCTTAGATGGATTCTATCCGGCATTTATAATAGTATACCTTACTAATTCGTCTGGATTATAGAGCATAAGGAGCAGGTGAAAATGGTGCAGAAGATATGTAGCGGCCCTGAAGTGACTCAGGAACAGAAGACAATGGTTTGGGAGACGTTTGGATTTGATGTGCAGGAGCGGATGAACCTAGCAAGTGAAGCGTTGTACCAGAAGTCGGATAGCGGGCCTGATGTAACTGAGGAAGAGAAGAAAGCTATCTATGCTTCGTTTGGACTTAATGAGGAAGGGATGGACCCATAGAACTCACTGTAACGTGATCTATAAGGAATTGAGAATTAAAGATTGATCTTCTAATATCTTTTGCTTTCTAGTAACAATCTCTTTATTTAACAGTGTTTCTAAAGCAACGCAGGCATGTCAATAGTGTAGTGCGGAACTCGCACTGTACTATTAGTGTCGCATTAATAGAGTAAACAGTGCAGCTAATGCAGTGTAGCATTTCAGTCTCATATGGGCTTTGACGGCGGGATAACATAGGGCGAATTGCAATATAATTACATGATATCTAACTCTAGGTGTTCTGTGCTGCAATCTACATACTCACGTCCAATTTTCTGAAGTGTCCCTTGCTTGATACATTCGAGCGCTTGTACTGTGTCTGTCTTCGGGCTGCTCTTCGCTGCTTCTCTGCGAAATATTAGACTTCTCTCTGCAAACCTATATGTTTTGCACTATGAGTAGTTACCAAAGGAGATGAGTAGATGCTACTAGACTTGGAAGTGGGATTCGGGATCGTGATGATATATGTTTGTTCCTGTGGTTAGAGTGGAGGGTTGGTGGACGGTGACAGGAGCTTGGTGAGGGCAGGAAGGGGAGGAAAACAGCGACGGACTCGACGGTGACAGCATCTCCACCCCGAGGGGCACAATTTATGCATCACGCACGCTATGGGTAGCGCCGTCAAAGCCGGCGCCTGGCCCCGGAAGGAGGCACGGGCAAACGTGTGGTTAACTGCACGATTCTTGTGGGCGTCGTGTGTGTGTGTGTGAGTGGTGGAGAGCTTTATAGGGGGGGATGGGTTGGGTGAGAAATATATTGCACTCTTTTTTGAGGGGGGAATGGTAAGGATAGATATTCTGGGTGCGGCTTGTGTTGATGGAGAGAGTGAGAGGGGAGGAGGGGAGGCGTGGGAGATGAGATTCTTGAATAAATCACTCGTGTTACCTGCATTCGAGAATGGGCGAGTGAGAATCACTCGTATATATAATACCCCAAAACCCCCCTCTCTTCAGCCCCTCATGCGCCAAAAAAGGAGTTCGAGGCCAATAAGGGGACAGATTTGAGCCATCGCATCACATGCACGAGTTGCCGCGCCAGTCGTGGGAGAGGGCGATTTGGATGTGGTTGGAGGCTGCGGTAACAGCAGGACAGTGTCGACAACAACACGCGGCGGTGACAGCCTTAATGCGGTGACAGCAACCCCCTTTTTCTCCATTCAAAACTTCTATATTGCGCCGCGCCATAATCAAGAACAGCATGGCTCAGGGCGTGCAGAGTTGCGGTGACGGGCACCCGTGGCTGCCTTTGATCATCGCTTGTGGGGTTGTGGTTGGAGTGTGTGGGTGGTCGATGGGATTATATAGAGGGGAGGGCGAGGTGGTGGCTGGGGGGTGTGGAGTTGGGATCTTGTGCCGTTTATGGTGGAGGAGATGGTCGTGCTGGCACTCGTATGAGCTATATATTCCATAAACAAGCACTCCGCTCCATCCCATGCGCCCTAAAAGAATGCGAAAAAGACGACAAAGTCTTCCATGGCCAGTTAGAGTACCGTCTTGCTTTCATCAAGCGGTTTGATAACGTGGTGGCTGAGTTGCGGGTTTGAAGAAGGAATACAGCCGGTGGTGAGAATGAGAGACGGGGGTGGGGCATGGGCGGTGACGAGAGTCTGAACGGTGGTGGGTGTAGGTTGGGACAGCACCTCAACGAGGCGTTGTCTTGTATTGTGTCATTATTTCTGCAAATAGCATAAATACTGAATCTCCTACAGTAGGATTTCGCGAATCGCTAGAATGATCATTGTCTGGTTGTGGCAATATTGCGAGTTCAAGAGGTTTAAGGAGTATATTCAAAGGGGATGTGGCAGGGGATGGCCAACGATGGATCTACAGCAATCATAGATGCTAGAACGACTACTAACGTTACACTAGAGGCACCGTTAATCCGTAAACCAATAGAAGAACATGTCGTACCAGCTAACATCGCTGCTGCTACTAAAGAGGATATGGCTATCACTATGGCGAACGGTAGGATGCCACTTTCGAACAAATACGCTACAGCTAAGTATCATGAATTTTTCGTCCACGTCTTCCGTGCTCTTTGCTACGTACAGACCATAGCAAAGTTGAAGGTGACAGGAGAAATGGCGGCGGGGGTATAGACGGTGACAGCAGCTAACAACAGAAAGCTCGGCGTGACGGCGGTAATGCATTGGTTATTTTTATCGCAGAGATGTGTGGGTATTGCACCTCTGGATGCCGACCTGTTCATTAGTATGTGGTATGCCTATCAGAGACATCTTCGGGTTCAATCCATGCCGTGTCATGTTGGCGCATCTACAAGCTAGTTTATGGGGTGATTAATGTTTAAGGATAATTGTTTACTGTTACTTATCTCCTTGGTGGTTTTGTTGGGTATGCGCTTTTGTAAGAAAGATGGCGATGGCAGTGCTGATGTTGAACAGTTGAACTGGCACTGTGTATCTTGACGGATAAGGTGTGGTGTTGGATGAATTAAGAGAATGAGGATATATAAATCATATATAGTTGTCGCATTCATGGTCCCAGAATAACTCGAACTATCCAGCCAGGCGTCGTCCCCAGCGCGCTCGGACCAAGCCGTAGCCCGCAATGCGCTAGTGGGGCGGCGGGGCGGCGGGTGTCGTCACTTAGCTTTGGCTAGGCGGGTCGCCCTCACCTTCTTGACCGGTCAACTTTTTATTTTGACGACGGCACGGTATGCGCAGCATACGACGGGACGACTAGATGCTACAGTGTGCGATAGAGTAGGAAACGACAAGTGGAAAAGCGATTAGGGAAAGAGCGAAGGAGGAAAGGAGGGAAGACCGAGGGAGGGAAAGCGCGAACGAAGATAAGGAAAGAGAGAAAGAAGGAAAGAGGGAAGGAGTGGACACGGGATCGAGGGAAAGAGCAAAGGAGACGAAACAGACAATTGGGAAGGAGCGAAGGAGGGGAAGCAGCTGTAGCTGGGCCACAACTCCGGCAAGGGAAATACGCGGCGCAAAGACGAGGCGCACGATACGATACTGCGCGAGAAAACACAACATCACACTACTTACAAGCTCCGAGACGAGACGAGAGTGCCGACGCACGCAGTGTGCGCAGATATACCCCGAACCCCACATCACTCTACGCGAACGAACCGCACAGAAGAGAGAATCATACACCTCGCGCTACTCTCTCGGCGGGACGCAAGGGAGGACCAGATATACAGATAAGCAGACTTACACAACACACCATGGCACCTTCACGCACCAACGCTCCTCAACCCCCATCATCCTCCACCACATCCATAAAACCCACGAGAGCAACTCCGTCACCCGCCCCTCGAGTACCACAACCAACACAGGCCCAACTCCTCGCCGCCCTCTCCCCCGCTGCAACTAGCGCCCTGATCCGACGCACCCTCCACCCCACCGCCTCAAAAGACACCCCCCTCATGTCCCTCCTCAAACCTCTTACAGGTGATGTGGATGTGGATTTCGAGATATACGCCCTGCTAGCGGTGGTGCTGCGGGAGTTTGTGGTGAAGTGGTATGGTGGGATAACGGGGGATGGTAGGTTTGTGGGGGAGATTGGGGAGCTGGTGGAGGGTGTGATTAGGGAGGGGTGGGGGAGGCTAGGAGAGAGGAGAAGGGAGAATGGAGGGTGGGGAGGGGTGGTTGTTGAGGTTGGAGGGGTTGTGGGGGAGGTGGGAAGGGGGCATGTTGATGGTGAGTTCGCTTTTTATTTGTTTGCGAGTAGGTGAGGGATAAGGGTTCGCTGGAGATGGAAAGGGGGATACGAAGGAGATGAATGACTACATGGAAATGGCCCAAGGCATTCACAAAGACGCAGCTAACCAGCCCTCCAGCCTACCGCACGGCGCACACAACCCGCCTCCCACCTCCCTACGCTGCCTCCCCGCGTCAGGTATACCACGCTCTCCACCCCCACCCCGCACTCTCACCCGTCCCTGACCCGACCGACCCCGCAAGTATCGAGCTCCAATCCTCCAACGACGCCGCCTACCGCGAGCTCCTTGCCCAGCGCCTTCTACACACCCTCCTCCCGCCCGCTGAGCGTGACAACCCAGCGCTCACGGCCCTCGTCGGCGCCATCCTCGCTGATCTAGTCATTGAGAAGGCAATGGAGAGGGCGTGCGAGCCGGGAGTTATATGGGAGGGGATCGCGAAGGTAGTGGAGGGTGTTGCGGCGCGGGGAAAGAGCGCGAGGAGGGTTGATAAGAGCGACGACGGAACAACGAGGAACGGGGGGTGGCAGGCGACATTTTGGATGGTGCTTCAGTTCGCCTTCCTCGCTTTCGCTGCTGTGCGCGCTCTCATTATTGCGGTCGCGAGTTCATCGTCATTGCCACGTCGTGGAATTCGGCTGTCGAAATCGACGACGTCGCCGACGACGGCGGCAGGGCCGACGCCAGTGCTTGGGATGAAGATGTGGAGTTTTCTGGCAAGACAGGTCGAACTAGAGGAGCGCATGCCATGGGCATATGGAGCGCTCGCGCTGGGACAGTGGGTTATGCTATATGGGCCTGGGAGGATGGGGGCCGTGGATGGAGTGATCGACAGGTATGTGTGTTTGTTTTGTTCTGTTCTACTGTGCGTGCTCGCGGCACGATCCTGCGTTCCGTTCCGTTCTGTTCCATCCTGCCCACGCTACGATCCTGCGTTCTGTCCCTGCATTCTTTTCTTTCCTTGTTTCCACCATCTAACCCGCGGCCGTTGTGGAATTCATACCCAACTCAGCCCGATCCCACCATCTTCATCTCAATCACTTCATCCAAATCACCCCTACCACACACCTCGCAAACACCCCAACCAATCTCCCCTTGCCCTTCGATCCGACCCACGATCCCCGTCGCGAGACCGCATACGATTTCAATCACTTGACCTCTGGCCCCGTCGTCTTTCCACCTGTCGTTGCTACTTTCCCTCTTCTTCCACTCACCCCCAAGCGTCTCAAGTGGACGAAAGTGGACACCCACACACCCTCCCGCAACCAATGCATCGCTCGTACCCCTATGCATAGAAAACAGTGGAGCAACGGCCCTTCCCTGCATCCGGGCGCAGGCCACAGGCGAGGCCGCATATCCCGTTATCGTCCTGCATTGTTCTGCATCTGTTCTTATCCTTGGTTTGGACACACACAAACGCACAATCCCGCAGCGGACCGTGCGTTTATCGTGCGTATGCAAATCTGCGGATGGCGCGGAGAAATCGAGCGATGGAGAATTGATCTTCTTGCCTCCCATCCAAAATCAATCTTGCCAAGCCAATATTTTGGTGGTGTTTCAGCGAATGGGAGGCTGTTTCCTAGTTGGGAACGAATGGGTGCTTATGGTCTCTGCGATGTCGTTGGCGGAGATGTTTGCGATGGCTTGAGGAAGATGGACGGGAGGGGGGACGAGGGTGAGTTGAATGGAGATGATGATGTGACGTTGTAACGGGCTTCGCTCCTCGTTATTTTATCCATCCCATCAGCTCTCTCCTCTTTTGTTTCGTCGCACGCAACCATTTCCACATCGGCTCTACCTTCGTTTTCTCTTTTCGCTTTATTTCTTCGTACATTGTACAGGACTTTGGCTATACATCGAAGGCACTGTACCTGTACGAGGATGGTGGTACATCGCAGGTACAAGGCGTGCACAGCACCAAAGTCTATTAGGCGCCGGCGCTCCTACCAATGCCAGACTGAGCGAATGCACAGACATATGCACGGCGGCCGGGGAGAGAGCAAGTTTACCCCGACGCGCTGTCCGTGCGCGATACAGCTGTATGCAGATGCATCCAAGCCCTTGTGCCTCATTGGGCAGCGATGTACCTCCATACTCTCCACGGGTACAGAGTTACATCCTTTCATACATCCATACACACATCCCCTCAAACATCCCTACATCTTTCCCTATATCCCTACACCCTTCTGTACCCGCACCTCCTCTCCACAACCAGCTCGTCAGTTCTCACTGATCGGCGAACGAGGCGTGCGAGACGGTGAGCTGAGAGGCGTGCGCGAGGCGGCCTCGAGACCTCGCGGATTCACATTACCACATCGCGCAATCTCCCCCCGTCCAACATCGTGTCATCAAGCGATCGCACTACTGGCACTACCCGTCACCCCCACGTCCATCGCGGCTCACCTCAAACACTGTCCTCCAAATACCCCACCTCCCGGCCCCGCGTCAGACAACTTCCCCACTCGCTGTCCCATGCTGTGCCCACCCGATACAACACAGGTGCCGCAGGCACGGCAGAGACGGTTGTGCGACGGCGGGGACCCGGCGCCGGCGAGCCCTCTCGCCTTGTTTGTGATCGCGGTTGTGCCACCCTGCCTCCTTGGCTGGGCCAGACTCGGCTTTCCATAACCCTCGGTTTGGGTGTGGACGCGGGAGCGCGCTTTGGGGGGTAGGAGGGGATACCCCATCGAGGTATCCGTAGGGGGGGATAACTGTGTCACCTCGCTTCGAGCACCTCGCTTGGGTTCCGTTTCGGGGTCTCTCTCTTGTTTCACCCACTCCTAGCTAGTCAGCCTTATACACCTCCCTTTCTTTTATGCTTACGCGCGAGTAACAGGTCGCTTGTTGGCGGCGAGGCTAATGTGAATTAATCAGATTACTTACGCATTTCCTACTCGGTCTCTTGCCCCCAGCCGCCCCGGCTCTGAGGGCGCTCCGCGGCTTGCTGTTTCCTCTTAATGCGCCGAGTCCGCCTGGGGCGCCGGTGCCGGTTGGGGACGTGGCGGTGGCGATGAGGAAGAGGGCTGCGGAGGGTGTGGTTGGGCTGGTGCCGAGGTGGGTGGGGGTTGTGTATTTCGGGGATGGGAAGGCGAAGGTGAAAGGAGGAGGTAGGGAAGAAGAGATTGAAGGAGTGGAGCGCATGTTGGGTGTTTGGGGGGATGCGTGGATGAATCGCTGTGTGGTGTATTCGCTTCTCGAGGCTGGGGTGGTGGGTTTGCTGCCTGAGCTTGCTGGGGCTAAGGAAATAGTTGGGGGCGGTGATGTGGTTGAGGTAGCGGTGTAGATATATTTTGTTCTTAGGGCGCTTTGGGGGAGGGGGTGATGTATCTCCTCCACCCCGACATGATATCTAATACACAACGAAGCATTGCAGGCGAAGTCTTTTTGTTCAGAAGGGGCCTCCCAGACTTTGGGCCGCCCAAAAGTTCATTGGTTCGTACCTGCTATATTCAACCTTCCTTTCTCTGTGACTACTTTCCTCCCCTCCCTCCCTTTCCTTGCCATATACGCGCGTGAGCGCCCCAACCTGTCTGATTTCACCTCCATACAATCGACCCCCTTTTCCAACCCCCAGTTGAACCAAGTATCCCCATTGTCCATCTCCGCACTATAAAAAGCGCTAGGTGGGTTGAACCCCCGCCATCCCTTCTTATAACCTACCCCAATCTCCGATTCCCATCCCATTCCCAGTAAACTGAAAAGACTGAGTAACAATAACGGTAGAAGTACTCGAACACGGAAACAATAACAACAACCATGCAAGAAAGCCAAACAAAAAAGCAAATAGTGATACTTGAACTAGGCGAAGCAGCGAACAATAAACACTATGCAAGGAAATAATGACAGAAACAAAAAAACAAAAAAGCTAATCACAGTGAAGCCCGCTCGCGCGGATGGAATGTCTTTATGGGGGGGTATGTAGGGTATATGAACCGCGTAGAAACGAAATCGCAGTTCAAAAGCAAAAAGAAATAAAGAAAAATCAATAAAAACAATAGATACGTAGTTGGCGAGAAAAAGACACGCATTGCGAAACTCAATACAGCAACAACGGCAGTCGAACCAAGGATGTATGGTGGTAATGTCGTATAGTTATCGTGGGGTGTGGGCGGCGGGAACGTGCGCGCATTGTGCTCGGGAGCGCGGCAGCGGCAGCACCCGTGGCGGGTACTGGGTATTGGTACAGCAAAGTACAGTAATACGCAACTGCATTTCCGGACCCAAACACCGGGCACCGTGCACTGTGCACCGCACCAAAACGGCGTGAGCCGTCTACACACCGACGCCCATCCTGGACTCCATGTTCCCGGCATCAGTGTCGCTCTCGGAGATGCCCCTGATGGACCCGAGACTGTGTTGGCGCATGCGCTCGGTCAGCTTAACGACGGTTTGGTACTCGAACTCGTCGACGAGGCCCTGCGGCGCGGCGATTTCCATGTAGTTGAGGAAGGTTTCGAGAGCGATGCGGGCGTCGTCTGTGGTTGGGGAGGTCGAGGCGGTGCTGGCTGTTGTGGCTGGGGTTGTGGCCATGGGCTCGGAGGATGCATCGAGGGCTGGCGGCGAAGTGGAGTGATGGGGGAAGGTGGCGGTTGTAGCTGTGTCCGGGTCGACAGCAACCATGGGAAAGGTCTGCGAGCGCGGGCGCTGCGGGTATGCAGGTGCTATCGCCCGCACGTACTGCGGCGGCGCGAACGGGCCTTGTGTCGTTTCCGGGGAGAAGGAGAAGGGGGTTGAGGGGCTGGAAGGACCGCCGGAGAAGGAGGAGCCCACGGTGGTGTCAGTGAAGGTGCTGGACAGGGATGTCGTGCTCCGTGAGTTTGAAAGGCGATATCCACTGGAGCCAAAGGACGTGTAATCGTCTTCATCATACGGGGAGCCAGGCGAGTGTCCGCCAGGGGTGTTGGCAACTGATGAACCTGCAGAGCTCTGGCCGTAGGTAGCGACCTTAGACGTGTTCGCCTCTGACGCACGGCGGGAGGATTTCTTGCGGGCGGTACGCTTGTCTTTCTTCGTCTCCGCGTTGAAACTCCTTTCGAAACTATCGAGCCACTGGTCGTCGTTTGCCCTTTGGATGCCCTCTTGGCTTCTAAGAATAGTGGCAAATTTGATTGCTTTCTCTCTAATCTCGTCGCGGGTTCGCAAAATACCACTATCCCGATCTTTGACCCACCAGCTCTTGAGCGTGCGTTCGATGTCTGGTACTCTGTCGCCTTTGGATTGCTTGGGAGGCGAGGCGCTGGGTTCTTCAAGAGACAAAAACTTCTCTTTATGGCGTAGGACTTTGGAAACAGTGCTACTAGGGTTAGATAATGCAGTGGAAGGAATCATAGGGTCTAAAGCGCATACCTTCTTTCGACGCCGAACAAAGCTACACAGACGTTAGCACCCTCAGTAAGTTTGGCAAAAATACAGTAACTCACAGCCAATTTCTGCCTGCTTAACTCCCGGGTTGTCTTCGTGGATTTGGCACATAAGTCGTCTGTCGTCATCATTCAGGGTTTTCCTGGGAGCAGGACCTGACGTCGATTTCGGTACCCTCGACCGGGTAGAGTTGGGTTGGATTGTGGCAGGCCGAATCGCGCACGTGCCGGGGTTTGTCAACATGCTAGGCATAGTAGGGGGGTAGCTGGACATGGTAGGCACGCTTCCCGTCCAAGTCGGGGCAGGGAGAAGTGGTAGGAGAGTTTGTTGTCGGTGTTGCTGGGCCGGCGGAGGCGGCATCCTCGTAAAGGCGGACTCCTCAGGTAAACTGAGCGGTAGCCCATGATTCAGGAACGGGTAGTTGTTGTATCCATAGACCGGTGACGCCTGTTGTGGAGAGGAATAGCTGTTTGCTGGAATGCCCGCCCAGACGTCGTTGCTGTAGTTGCCGTGTTGCTCGCTGCTCTGCTCATGGTTCGTGTGATCGTTCATGCCAAAGTGGCCCATCATGTCGTGCATAGCTTGCTCGCGCTCGTCTTTAAATTCCCAAATCATAAGTTGCGAGGGGTAACAGGCGATCGTGTACGTGCGTCTCGTCGTCAGTAGCAATGGAACCGCGGAGCCTTCTCTGGACTGGTTCCTAGTCAAAGCGGGTAGGTTCAGGAACAGTGCCTATGTACATGCATGATAAGAGGCGCAGTTTCGGTTCCCGGGCGGCTTAGCAGGCAAATCCTGCTCGGAAATTGCGGCAACAGAACTGAGGAGATGTGCGGATGTAGCTGTAACTTCTTCCCTCGACTGCCAAATATGGAGATGAGAAGGTGATAAACTGGGAGCCGAGACAGTGAGGATATCAGGCGCAGAGAAGTAGGAAAGCCGAGTCGGAGTGTTAAAAGGGTCTAGCTTGGGTTCCGATCTTGGAAGTGTAGCACAGCACAGTATGTGGCTTGGGAACACTCGTCCTGGCGGGCCTTGCAGCCACCTTTCTGCGAGCGTTGGCTGCTGATAGAGCGTGGAGAGTGTGGTCTGGTTTACGACAATAACGGGGACGATGGCGGCGGTGATGCTGTGAATGATGTATATGTAAGTGCCGTGGGATGGGGTGCATGAAAATGAAAGTACGGGTCTCCAGAGAGTATGCAGGATGAGAAACTCGGAGCAGGATGCAGGAGGTTGCAGGTAGGGTCTGTGGTGGGATGCGGGATATGTATGCGTGGGAGAGTAGGTATATATTGATACAAAATGTCTGTGTGTATATAAGGACAGAAAGTAGTGATAATATGGTGTTTGATCTGCTCTTGTCCTTCCGATCAAAATAGCAGGGGGGCGGCCTAGGTCGGGGCTTAGGGCCTGTTTGTTAAGTGTTAGGGTGTGGAGTGGTGAGGAGTGAACAATGAGGAGAATGATGATGTATTGATGGAAGATGCTTGATGATGATGGGTGAGTGCGAGGATTTAGTGGATATTTTTGACGGGAGGAGCTCGTTCAGAAGGACTGGCGAGGTACGAGGAAGATACCTGAGAAACAAAGGTTTCGTAGGACCAGACAGGGGAGGGGATACTCCTCCAGTACTCGAAAGTCCAAGGTGGGCTCTTGACCCCTGGACCCTTGTTGTGGTTGTAGTTGAAGAGAATGAAAGAAGAGACAGAGGGATACCTCGTGTACCTGGTGTGGGTGGAGAGAGCCGGAAGTACCTTTGTGAGTCTCTGTGAGTTTCTGTGAGAATGAGAGATTTCCGTCAGCGTCAGCGAATGCTTCAGTGAGAAGGGGACATCTTATTGAAGAGTTCCACAGTGCTACAGCAACGAGTACAGTGCCCAAATTCTCCTGTTCCCAAGATACCTACTGTACTCCAGTATGACTCCACAAACTCTCTTCAACTACCGGCCTGCTGATGCTCCCACGGCAGCGTGTCCTCCAGTGAGTATCCAAATCCTGCCCCCCTTCATTAGCATTTCCAATATGAACAATCGCCATCATCCCCGGGGCCAGCCCAGTGCAGCAAGACATGGTCGGACTGGCCGACAAAAGTAGCCATCGACTCGCTTCTTATGATCCATGGCAATCGACCGATCTCTGTGAATGCTTTAGTTTCATAGAGGAGAGCAAGTGGTTGTAACATTGTACTTGGTCGCCTGTACTGCTCAGGTACTTCGAGATTGTAACCCTACGGTGTCCACTCTCCAAGGAGATCTTCATTACTTGATCTCAACAGCCCGCTTCGACCGCCCGCTGCCAGATGGAGCCACAGGTCGATACCCTTAGCCTGCCTTGGCGTGAGATCTGCCTCTTTGACCCCCGTGGTTCTGCGTGGGGTGCATTGCGAGTGGGCAGCGGCAGTGTACTCCGCCCTCTTAGCTCTGGTCCTTAGTCTCGACAAGGCCGGTTCATGCCACCAGAGCAATACCTTATACGGGCAGATATGAGCGAGGGATTTCAAAACGGCACTGCCGCTAACGGACGCGGCGGCTCGAGCCTTTGACACTCCCTTCCCTCCCTCCCGCCCGTAGTTCAGCACATCGCCGCTGCTGCACTTCGCTGCAGCGCACATCACGGTAACCACCTCGAGGTACACGACCCCCCCGTCCTTGTTTCTGTCCACCACGCGATGCAGTGTATGTGCCACGGCAATTTCAACGTCCTCGGATCCTCGAGTACATAGTAAACCTTCGTAGCCTCTTCATCGACAGAATCCCCTGAGCTGAAAAGATCCCGTCGGTCATCGTATCTCGTTCTCCATTCGCAAAAAGAGAGGTCCCGTGCCCGAGCATTCTCGGTGCAACCCATCCAGTCTCCGTTGCTCAATCTCCCCGATTGGACCCCCCCGCACTTGAAATGCCTCAATAACATCCACGTACACCTCGTCGACCTCATCCTTTCCTTCTCTGGCCCCCCGCTCACGATGTCTCACCAACCCTAAACAAGTCCGCCTAGTCCGCCAGTCTAATCCTCCAACTTAACCGAAGCCGCCATTCACGCCAGTATCGGAGGTGTTCTTTTCCACCTATCCTCTCCGTATCGGAGACGAAAATGAAAATTGCGAGTTTGTTGGCGAATCAGAAATTCGCATCTGTCCCAAGAATGATAACTGTCTGGCCAATCGCAAGCGTGGGCGCCTCGAGCCCTCCTCTGACAGGTCGAGCGAGCCGTGCGACGCCTTGACCGCAGCTCCCCTTATTAATCCGTTCCATCTAAGCACCAACAACGATCCCCTCACGATAATTCCGCGATCGATTGGCTCTCGATTTTTCTCGCTTTCGTCGGCCTCGTCCCCTTGTCTTCTATTCTTCGCGAGCTTCTTTACCCAAAGTGTTATTCGGCAGAAACGGCTCTTGCTGGCTTAGACACGAGCTGGCTTGGCCACATAAACTGTAACCCATGCGAACTAACGACCTCTCTACTAGCTCAGTGGCTGGCCATGGACTGTGATTAACCAACAGCGTCACTACATCTCCCCCCACGTGTCGGCTTACCCAACTAGTCTGTGACGACCACAATGTTCACCAGCCAAACCCCGAAGCTTGCTCCGTATGATGCCATGCTCATCCTTCGCTCGCTCCAATCTCACTCCCCGCATTTCGTTGCCCCCATCATGAGACCATTATACGCACCTGATCCCGACCAAGCCACGGCTCGGCAACGTTGTTAGGGCCTCGCGCCGATGTGCATCAGCCGCACGTGCCGTCCCTAGTATGTCCGCGCGGGGCCGCGACACCGATCCTCCAACAACGCACACTAGCCGGTTGACATGCCCGCCATTGCGACGCCAGAAACGTGCCATGTAATCTTGGTGTAAGTTGTTCCGAGACACGACGTTTCTGAGAACTGACCACCGGGCTTGCAATGCGGAGGAAGGCCAGCCGCAATCACTGTCACGATAGTCAAGGCCGACCATTTCTGGAACTTTCGCGTCGATATGTCCCGATCTGTGCCCGAGTGATTGATCGACTACGGAATCTTTCCCTTATTGTCCTGCAGCCTATAAACGCCTCCTCTCCACAGCACTGTGATCTTCACCGTTACTGTAACCTCATATCACCAACAAACTCAATCTACCAAAATTCTCCCTGCCCTAGTCGGGCATGAATCCTGGCGTAGATCGCCATCTCATCCTGAATCCAACAGAGGCCCACTTCGCTCGGCCCTCGCTCCGATCGAGCACGCAGCCGAATCTCATTCTCCGCCCGATTGAGACGCGAAAGGTGGCGCTCCGTCCAACATCTACCTTGCCCCTACACGTGATATAATGTGAGTAGTTCCGCGAGGCGACATTTTGAAGACTAACAGGGACCTTCTACAGAATCAAAGCGTTTGTTCCTCAGGGCAGGGATGCTATGGTAGGGATGGACAGTGTTCAGACGCTGTGGTCTGGGCTCTTCTTGCCCTGAATCTAACAGCGCCATTGATGAAAATCAGGGGTCAACTGTTGGATATTGGCATGATGCCATGGCGTGGTGTGGTAATACCGCATTACTTCCGCCATCGCGGATATTGGAGGCGGATATTGAAGGCGGAAATTGCGAGGGTGTGAAAAGAAACTCGTCACTTGCATGAAAAACAAGCGCCTGGGATTGTGATAGTGTTCCTGCGTATAGTAGATATAGACACGACGGCGATTGTCATTGTCTTCGTCGCGGTTTGCCGCTATCAATATTTGTTTCTAGCCGATCAGGCTGAAGGCAGTTGTTCCAGGCGGCAATTGTATTTTTTTCGTATTGCCGCTTTCAAATTTCGGATTCCAGATTCCAGAACCAGATTTCAGATTTCAAATTCAGAATTCAGAATTCGTTGTGGAGTTTCCCAGCACTGACAGACGCCCCATCTCCACAAAGGGACGATAAAGGATTCAGATAAGGATAAAGAACCTTTTTACCTCCCAAGGTCACGCGTCAGTCGACGTGCGCTTATGTAAGCCGCATCGAATGCCGCGATGCAAACAACCACCACCGTCGTCATCGCCCATAGGCTTCCCCTCCTGTTGCTTCTTCCTACTACTAGAATATTCAGCGTACGCCCTCGTAGACATAGAATTCTACTATAAATCATCCATGAACAGCAACTACATCCTCTAGACCGGCACAGCTTTCTCGCTGTCTTCCTGCCGCAGCCATGTTTGACATCTTCGCCATGCTCTTATCGTATGCTCCGCTCCCCCTCTTCTTACCCCACCCTTCACAACTCCCCCTTCTCCACTTCAACCACTGCCTGCTCTCCATAACCTCTATACTAATGATCCCCCCAGCTCCATCGCAACCTTCCTCTTCCCCGTCTTCGCTTCCTACAAAGCTCTCAACGCGGCTGACCCCGCCCTCCTCAAGCCATGGCTCATGTACTGGGTTGTCCTTGCATGTGCTCTCCTCGCTGAATCGTGGCTCTACTTCATCCTATACTGGTATTTATCCCTCCTCCCATCCACTCCACATGGATGAACCTGTTAACCCCTTCCCGCAGGATCCCCTTCTACGCGTGGTTCCGCCTTTTCTTCCTCCTCTACCTCATCGCCCCACAAACCCAAGGCGCGCGCCTCATCTACGAAACCCACCTACACCCCTTCCTGCGCACCCACGAACTCGCCATCGACGACTTCATAGCTACAACCCACCACCGCCTCCGCACCTCCTTCTGGATCTACCTCCGCCGCGCCTTCAACCTCGCAAAGTCGCAACTCCTCGGCCTTCCAACCCAGCAGGAACCCCTACCACCCCCACCCGCACAACGCTCCTACACCGCATCTCTCCTCGAGCGCTTCAACCTACCGAGTGCGCGCCCGGCGTTTGCGGCAGCGGCGGGGGGAGGTTGGTCCGCCGCCGATATATCGGGACTGCTCGCCAACGCTGTGAGTGCCGCGACATCATCGTCCCCGTCGGTGCAGGCGACCAATCTGGTGCCGGAGTCCATCCAAGGCCCCGAGCGCGCGTCCTTCATAAGTGCCCAGCGCGAGCGCCTCATGTTTCTGCTTTCGGCGCTGGATCGCGAGGCAACGGCTTCTCCTCCTGAGGAAGCGGGGAAGGGAGTTCTGGGTGGGCTGGGTGGACTGCTGGGGGGAGATGTGGAGGTGCCGAGGAGAGTGAGCGAGGCGGCGCTGAGTGAGCTAAGTAAGAGTAGGAGTGAGGGCGATTTTGAGAAGATTGATGTGTTGGAGGGGATTGGCGAGGCGGGTGTAGGTGGGAGGAGGGAGCCGGGGGGGTGGATACCATGGGGATGGGGAGGGAGCCCAGCCGCAGAAGGAGAGGCGAGAAGCACGGGGGCTAACAAGGGGGATAAGGAGCTATGAGTTATGAGTGTCATTTGTTTCCGGGAATGAGACTGGGGAGTTTTGGGTTCAGCAGTGTAAGATGCTGCCATCTATTTGATGGTTGACCGTGTGTTGGCTCATCGGGTTAACAGAATTGGCTTGTGTAGACCTTAGAGGTAGAGCTCGGGCTTGGAGACGTACTGTATGTGTGTTGGCGTTTTTATGGTTTATGGGCGTGGGGCAAGGAAGGTCCGTACTCTCTTTAAGACTGCATTGGCTGGGTCGGTTTTGGATTCGGGGGTTAATGAAACTGTCTTTGTATATATGATGGATCTGGGAGCCAAGGCAGTCCGGTATCTTAAATTCACTGTGTGCGCAATATAGACTCTTATCTATGCTGGGAACGCACATCAATTGTTGTGAGTTGAGTAATCATCGAGAGAACGAACATCATGACGATTAACGAGAACATTGCTAGATTTGATAATCGAGCTACATACTCTACATCTCTCGCATTCCAATACCCATCTCATCCATCGCCTTCTTGAATCCGACCCCTCACCACCAAAACACCCGTCCATCATTAAGTGACCCCACCTTCAACCACCTCATCACATCTCACCGTCCAAACGACACGCACATCGTGCAAACAGCCATATCATAACAGGTATCGTAAACAAAGCCAAACAGCCAGCCACACAGACCAAACCAATCCGCCCTACTACGCTCACATAATCCCATTCGCGCCAACTCCATTCGTGACCCCAGCATCGCTCTCCTCCTTCTTCAGCGCTTCGCCCTCGCTCTTCTCAGCATCCGCGTGTCCATTCGCCCCCTCCTTCACCACTTCTCCATTAACCTCTCCATCTTCCAAATCCTGCTGCCTCGCAAGATCTTCATACTCCGGCTCCCCCCTCTTGATTTCTATCAACCCCACCCTAGGGACCCTCATCGACGGAAACGGCGTCGGCCCCACCACCGCCGTCTTTGCACCTGCCTCGCTTACTAGGTCCCCATTAACATATGATTTCGTGCCAGGCGTAAACCCCAAGTAGGATTCGCAATCAGGGTCCTCCGTCCACTTCGCCGGCGCGGCCAGGCGGCCCAGCCAACTCTCATCAGGGAGCGCCTCATGGTACTGGACATCGAGCTGGAGGTTGCGCAGGTGCGGGATGGACGGCGCGATGAACATCAAGTCTGCGACCTTGACGAAGAAGAGATCGAGGTCGAGGAAGAGCGGCATGGCGGCTTTGCGCATGGCATCAGCTGCGGTGGGGGACAGGGTCTGGAAGGGGTTCTCGGCGAGTAGGGGGTTGAAAGGACGCAGGTCCGCGCGCACCATCGAGTACATATCGCTCTCAACTCGCCAGAGGCCTTGCTTGGCGAGAAGTGACGCAGAGACGCGCTCCCATGCTGTGTCTAGATAGGTCTTAGTAATTGACACGAGCTTAGAAAGGGTACTGAGACTTACATCGGCTGAGTTGGAGGTCCTTCTCGCCGAGGAGGAGTGCGACTTGCGTGTTTAGCAGCCACTGCTCTCTGCCGTCCGGCTCACCGGTTGCCTCGGGTACGATAGTATCGTAACGGACGCCCTGCATGAGTTTAAACTTCACAGCAACCTCTGGCTTCGCGGGATAGGGCAGGCCATCGAACCACTGCAGCAAAGGAGGCAATCTTGCAAGGCGCGCCGCCTCCTTTTCTTTCATAAGACGGAGGCGCTCCGCTCGCTGTTCAGCAATATGAGCAGCTCGTCTTCGTTCTGCTTCCTCCCGCTGAATGCGCTGCTGCTCTTCAAGCTTGTGTTTCCGTTCCTCCTCAGCACGGCGCTGCGCCTCGGCTTCTTCCCGTCTCTGCTGCTCCTGGAGCTCGGCCTCCTCTTTCGCCCGTTTGGCGTCTTCCTCCGCTCGCTTGGCTTGCTCTTCTCGTTTGCGCTTCTCCGCCGCTTCACGGGCTATACGAGCCTCTTCTACGTGTCGCTTTGCTTCCTCCGCGCGTTCCTTCTCAATGCGTTCATCTTCTTCCTTCTTGATTTTCACCTCTCGTTCTGCCTTCTCTCGTTTTACCTTCTCTTGCTCTGCCTTCTCTCGTTCCGCCTTTTCCCGCTCTGCTTTCTCTCGCTCCGCCTCCATTGCTTCCCTTGCTTCCTTCTGGGCCTTCTTCTTTGCAATAGCTGCAACCTCTTCAGCAGAGGCGATCTTCTGATCAGCTTCTTGGCTTGATCTAGCGCTTGGGACGCCCTCATTGGGCCGAGGTCTGCCCTCTTTGTGAGAAGAAACTTTTTCTGAGTCGTTGGTAGGTTGACGGCTATCGCCAGAAAGCGGTGGCTTGCCCGGAAGTTTCTGGCTCTCTTTGCGGCCGGGATCTAACCTTTGTTCTTTTGAGCTCGGCTTCTGCATTAATGAGTCTGACCTGGGCGGTGGTATTGGTTTTCGATGGTTGGGAGATGTGCCTCGTACACTTTCAGAACGGCGTAGCCCCTTTGATTCTGACTCGAGACGCCTACGCTTATTTGAAGCCTCTTGCGACTCAGAGGGGGGTGTTGAGCTTGTCCTCGGTCTCTTGGTTGGAGACTGTGCTCTAATTATTGACATACGGTCTGTCGACTTTTCTCGTTTGGCAGATCTGGCCCGCTCAGTCGCCGTATCAGAGGCAGCCTTCGAGTCTGAGCGTTGTAGGTTTTTCTTTCTCCCGGCAGCATCTAACTTGTCGTCATCGGCGCCGGCCGAGGTAACCCCGGGCGGAGACGTGAGGGGGGCACTTGACTTTTGTTTCTCGCGGCCGCCCTTCAAATCCCTTCCGGATACCAACTTGCGCCTGGGTTTTGCTGGTTCTGATTCAGACGGACTGACAGTCCGATCGAGCTCCGATCTCTTTCTCTCCTGAGAAGGCGACGGAATGGGTTCTCGATCAAAGGCCTCGCCCCCTTCTTTAGAACGACCGACGCTTTTTCTACCTGGAGAGCCCAATCCATGACCAGCAAGAGCCTTTTGATCCCGAACAGCGTTATCCCCCGCCTCGTGCTTATCCTTGCTCCCGTTTGGTCTGTCAGATGCATCCGATATCTTCTTCCTGTGAGACCTATATGGCTGATTGTTGGAGTGACCGGAGCGACCAGAGCGTGCTGGCGATTTGTAATTATCAAAAGCACCTTTCAGAAGCTTCTCCTCTTCTTCCCAAAGGGGGCCAGCACGCTCCTTGGCGATCTCAAAGTAGGTTCGGCCGCGGTACGTTTTTGTTGGGTTGAATCTGCCATCATCAATATTTGAAAGAAGCAGCTCAATGACCTTGATGTTCTCGCCGCCAATTGCCGCAAGCATTGGCGTTGAGTACTCCCAGGACCCAGGGATAGGAGACGGGTCGGGGTTCGCGTTGCCGACTGCCAATAGAATCTGCAAGACATCATCGTGGCCGCCCTTGGCTGCTGCGATCAAAGACTCAGCGTCATCCAGGCCTTCTTCGAGAACTGCTGCTATCATGCCCACAGTTTGAAGGTCACCTTTGGCTGCAGCAGTTCTAAGAGAAATGACGTTGAGTGGTGTGTAAAGCTGATGCTGGCCAGTCCTATTCGATCTGCCGTGGCTCATGGTCCTTCGGTTCCTGGAGTCACTGGTTTCGGCCTGTGGGGTCTGGCTGGTGGCTGAGGGGCGGGCTTGTGCATATGTAGACCGGGCCGCCAGAAGGGCTTCCCGTATCGCATCGGCGTCATCATCGTCTTTATTAATTTTCATGATAGGTTCCTCGCCCAACTTATTTCGTGCGCGTGGGTCCACACCGGCACCAAGAAGAAGCTTGATTACTTCCAAGTGGCCATTCTCCACAGCATCCAAAAGAGGCGAGTCTCCAAGGTCGTTCTTGCAATGTATATTGCAGCCATTTTGCAGTAACATTTGGACAATGTCTTCGTGGCCGTTCAAGCTTGCACATTGTAAAGGCGTGTTCCTAGCTGCATCTGGCTGGTCGAGATCCTCTGGATATTCTGCAAGCAGGTGCTTTGCCTTGTCGTAGTCGCCATCTTCACATGCATCCGTCAAAGGGGTACGTCCATAGCGGTCAGGCCTTCTCCGATGCGGAGGCATCTTTGCCAACGGGTGCGCCAAATCACCAGTTGGAGGCGTCCCCAAGTTGCGAGTCCTCGAGCGCCGGGGATATGGCGACTCACCGTTTGACGAGGCGTCCGACTGATAGTCGGTAGGGTGGTTGTCTTTGGTTGAGCGTAGTGGAGCTGGAATAGCTTTCTTTTTGTGATTTAACCCGTTCGCAGCGCCACTAGTTGCAGATGTGTTGTTGTGCCTGGTAGGTGAAGGAGACTCCGTTCGGTGATGTTGAGGTGTACCATCTGTGGGTGAATTTTTGGTTTGTTTACCAGAATTATTCTCATTAGAGTTTCGCCTCTTGTGCGGGCGACGGTTGCCTTTTTCGCGTTCAGATCCCGACTCATTATTTACCTGCTCTGGGTGCCCCTTCTGCTTCCGTGGCATGCTTGGTGACTGGGACCTAGACCGTATCGGCTCAGAGCCTGTTCTCTTGGAGGGGGCTGGCAATGATCGAGCAGCAGGAGACGTAGGCACAGAGCTTAACCCGCTCGAATTCCCAGTATGGTTGTCATCAGGTCTGGTAGCGCTACCATGTTTCGACCGTTTTCTCTTTCCCAAAAGGGAAGCTGCGCCTTCATTCCAGTTCTGACCTTCCTCCTCTTTGACATCTACTTGGGAAATGTGAGTATCTTTGTCAGTGTCAACATCAATATACATGTTGTTGTCACCCCCATTTTCGTTTGTCTTGTCCTCGAGCTTGATCTTTCTCTCCTTTCGAATCTTCGATGGCGAGTAGCCATCGGCTCCAGGAAGCACGACCGTCTCCGCTTCCGAGTCGCTCCCCGACGCAGGGGTTGCGTCGCCCTCATTATCTACATTCGGAGTCGATACTCGCGCTTGCGCCGGTACTGGCAGAGGAGGAGGCGACGATTTGATTCCTAATGGAGTTGCGCTTTCAGTCGTGTCTGGCGCATCTACTCCTGGAGGCGACTTGGTGGGTTCGGCGGGCTCCATCGTCGCCACATCTGGATCTGTCGCAGTATGGATCTGATTTAGACTGTCGGCCCCCGTCTCCCCCTCTGCATCTTTGGTGCCCGTCACTTCGACGTTTGGGCCAATGCTTGAGACCGAGGCAGGAACCCCCGATCAACAACCAAGGCTTCGTGGTCGTTTGGTGTTTGGGGGGTGTCCCAGTGTCGCAAGCGTCGTCGGCCACCACGATGGATGCCGAAACACAAACAATATGAACGCTGAAGGCCCTTGGGGTTTGTGCGCTTCTACAATAATCGATTACAAGAGGCCTCCGTTGTAGGTCGTCGACTCATTGGAAGCTCCTCATTGAAGACATTGGAGGCGATTGGCTTCGAGGCCTGTGATTGGCGGTGGGAATTGGAGTACGGTAACCTGTTTAAGATACAATGGCACTTTACTTGCATCTCTACATCACCAATTCCGCCGTCGCAAATCATCCATAGCGATAATTGTGCTGGCTTTCAGAAACAACACTCCTTCACGGCACAGGCATACATATACAAAAACGCAATATTGACGTTATAGTCTGTTGATTTTTGGTACTAAATAATTACTAGGCGCTTTATCGAGCGCGTGCCCGCGCCCGCGCCCGCGTGGCGGCCTAAAGCTTGACGCTTGACACAAACCTTATTGTCTGTCGGCCACAGTGGCTTCAACCAGTAGCAGATTCATAATCACCGGTGTCACTCTTTGTGCCAGGCTCCCAATAAACTAGCTCCGCTGAGGTGGCATGCTCTGTGCCAATCTGTCACTTCTTCCCCGCGCCACAGATCTCTCCTTGCTTGATCTATCACCTTTTTGCTATGAGCTCACTTAACACTCCACTAACCGGTCACCCAAGCAGCCTTGAAGAGGCAACAGTCAAGTCTCTACCCGGAACAGTGTTCTATGTTACTGATTTCATAACCAAAGCAGAAGAAGCTGCCATTCTAGAGAAAGTGAGTATGATGTTAAGAGTCACCTGATGGCCACCACTGATTGTTCGAAGATAGGAACAGCTCCGAAGCCTCGATGGAAGACCCTCACTCATCGAAGGCTGCAGACATGGCCTGCCGATCTCGCAAACAACACTCTACTGGAGTCTCCCCTGCCGTCATGGCTCATCGACCCGATCATTCCACGAATCCTCTCTCTACCAATGAATGCCGATGATACAAGCCTGAATATGTTCTCCGACAGCCCTCACAAAGCACCGAATCACGTATTAATCAACGAATACCTGCCAGGCCAAGGCATTATGCCACACAAAGATGGCTCGGCCTATCATCCCGTCGTTTGCACTGTTAGCCTAGGCTCGAGTCTTTGTCTTGACATCTACAGCAGTAATGAACACGGCGGCACTGAGAGTGGGCCACGGTGGAAGATCCTACAAGAGCCGAGGAGTCTATTAATCACAACGGGGGAGATGTACACAAAATATCTACACGGAATTGCGGATGTGACAGCGGATATAAACCTTAATAATGAGACGGTTGCGAATTGGGATCTGCTAGGACATCCGGAGCTTTTAAAGGATGGGGTGAACGAACGACAAATTCGCACGAGCCTCACATATCGGGACGTTTTGAAAGTGTCAAAGCTAGGTCGTAAGTTGTTTGGCACGAAGGCTTGATTACTTCGGATATCAGTTTCGTGACTGAGCCGCATACCCTTCCAGGCCTCTTGTGTGTATATGGCATCCGACGCATTGCACTCAATAAACGTACGGGAAAATTCTCCACCTTCCTTCAATGCTTTTCGCACCAAACTTCTCGCTGTACCATACCCTAGTGGTCTCCGCGGTGATGCCCAAATTGATGGCCTCGAAGAAAATCACAGTAGCAATGGTTTTATTCAAAGGTTGCCCTGGGGGTGCTCCGGCGATTGCGAGTCCAAGGTATATCACACATTCGCACGTATAATGCGGCGAGATGATGCCACGAAAAAGTCCCTCCTCGGGCAGAGAGTACTTCTGAAGACTTGCAAGATAGGTGTGGCAGGTGTTCTGGGCTATTGAGCCGAGGAGGAAGAGAGGCACCCCGATGGCAGTCTTGACGGAAGGCTGAATCATAGTGGCCAAAGATTGGAATGAGATGTCATTTGCAAGTATAGAAGCTTTTACAATCAGCAAATTAATATTATGGGGCAGATAGGCGTCTTTCTTACGTATTCCTTCTATCCAGACAACCACTCCCATGGCCAAATAAAATACAACTCCAAGTAAATATGCTGCAGCTCCCATCTTGGATGCACTCGGCTTAGAGAGGACAATGCATTCATACAACCTGCGGGTGCCTTGTATGGTCATGAGTGCCCAAACTAGAACCACCTGATCGATAGACATGGACGGTTCATTAACAGAGTTGTCTAAGTGTAGCTCTGCTAGGTATCTGAAGATGAGTCCCTTGCGGGCAACCTGTATTGCCCAGAATACGGACGACGCCACTGAGGCTATGTAGAAGTGAGTGAACCACGAATGGGGTACACCAAGTGATGCCAGCAAGTCCATAAACCGTGACAATCGACCGCTTGACTCGGGCTCGGCGACAGGCTTGCCATGCTCATCCTTCACTTTAGTGGCTCGTGGGCCATATTTCAAGAATCGCTGTTGTAAAGAGGGTACCACGTTGATTGACACGAGTAGTGTAGATGCAAGAAGATAGAAGTTTCGCAAAACCTGTACTGGATCCATCTTTGCGCGTTAGAACCCCTTTGGCGCAATCATTAGTTGTTCGTATGTGTTTGATAAACATGGTGGTCAGCCTTATATATTCTTGACCGGAGCGGCAAATATTTGATCCGTCCCCATTCTTGAATTTATTTCCCCGCCACAACCCAAACTACCATATCTGCATTTGATACCAGTTGCGCAACGACAACACCGTGGGAACCCACGAATAAACTTTAGCAAGGGGGCATTTGACAAGAGATACAACCGCAATCATGTCGACCACAGTAGATAAGGTATGCGCTGCCATTGCTGCCCTCATACACGAACACAGCTAACACCGTGGTACAGATCAAACACATCGAGGAGGAGGTCCGCTAACCCCCACCCACACTCCCCCAATAGCAAAATCTAACAAACTCTGCAGATGGCCAAGACCCAAAAGAATAAGAACACCTCTTTCCATCTTGGGCAACTCAAAGCCAAACTTGCGAAACTCAAGCGCGAGCTCCTCACTCCTTCATCTAGCGGCGGCGGTCCCGGGCAGGGTTTCGATGTTGCGCGCACAGGTGTCGCCTCCGTGGGCTTCATCGGCTTCCCCTCAGTAGGGAAGAGTACCCTGATGAGTCGGCTGACGGGTCAGCATTCCGAGGCTGCGGCATACGAGTTCACAACGCTCACAACGGTTCCGGGTCAGGTGGAGTACAACGGCGCGAAGATTCAGATGCTGGATTTACCTGGTATTATTGAGGGAGCGAAGGACGGCAAGGGTCGTGGACGACAGGTTATTGCTGTGGCGAAGACGTGCCATTTGATTTTTATCGTGCTGGACGTGAATAAGCCGTTGACGGACAAGAAGGTTATCGAGACGGAATTGGAGGGCTTCGGAATCCGCGTCAACAAGTCGCCACCGAATATCGTCTTCAAGAAGAAGGATAAGGGAGGACTGAGCATCACCAACACCGTCCCGCTATCTCACATCGACCACGACGAGATCCGCGCCGTCATGCAGGAGTACAAGATCAGCAGTGCAGATATCGCCATTCGCTGCGACGCAACTATCGACGACTTGATCGATGTGCTCGAAGCAAAGAGCAGAAGTTACATTCCAGTTATCTACGCACTGAACAAGATCGATGCCATCAGCATTGAGGAGTTAGACTTGCTGTACCGTATTCCTAACGCCTGCCCGATTAGCTCTGAGCACGGTTGGAATGTTGATGAGCTCATGGAGCAGATGTGGGAGAAGCTCAAGTTGGTCCGCGTATACACCAAGCCGAAGGGCAAGCTGCCCGATTACACATCTCCTGTCGTTCTGCGCTCTACACGCTGCAGTGTCGAGGACTTCGTGAGTTTCCTTCCCCTCCATTTTTACAGTTCCCTTGTCACCCAGCTCTCCCTCCTTACGTATCAACCCACACACCACACTAACATCCTCCCAAGTGTAACGCCATTCACAAAACCATCGTCGATGACTTCCGCGGAGCAATCGTTTACGGCAAGTCCGTCAAGCATCAGCCCCAGCGTGTCGGCCTGACCCACGAGCTCGCCGATGAAGATATCATCACAATCATCAAGCGCTGAGCCTACACCAACTAAAAGACAGAAAACGACAAGGAGCCGCGGTTGTAAATGAGGAGTTGGCGTTGAAGGATTGAAATGTATGGGGATTGGGAAGGCTACGACTAGAGATGACAGTCGAACGACGGTGCCCAAGGCCAGGGACGGGGGTAGGGCGGAAAAGGCTCAATAATGCCTGCGCCACGCGCTGGGTCCTATTGGGATGGCGTATGCACACATACCAATGTAGGGGTGGACAGTCATGCCTTGGATCCGCTTAAGACGGCCGGCAGATTTAGAGCACTTAAAATTTATATTTTTTTCTCGGATGGCACATTTGATAAGCGGCTGTAGTGGCTAACAATGACAGGTGCAGGCAGTTGAAGTTGAAGTTGAAGTAGAAGAAGAGGAAGAAGAAACAGGGTTCTTAAGCCAGTTTACTCCCAGATAGGGGACCAGGACCGGCCTAATGAGGGTTTGAGAGAGGGGATTCAGATGATACTACGAATCACACGGGCATCTGTGTCACAAATGCAGCGCGAAGCATGGAAATATCAAGAAAGCCTCCGCATGGTCAAGCATGGATACAAGAGCGGATGGGCAGGCGGATTATTGAACGAAGTGTGTCATCGAAAAGGCTTAACTGCGGTATGGGAACTGGGATATCTAGAGGTGCGAGACTATGAGGATACAGAGAACGACGAAATCTCGGCGTAGCTTCGGGATAGGGGCCAAAACAGGGTGATGCGTTAATAATAAAAGCATATATGTATGTTTTCGAATTTACATCCCTAACTCCTATTTGCATACCTTTATTCCAGGCCACAAAAGGTATATCCCAAAACCATAAAAATCCTCCGCGCAACCTTCGATGCTTGAATCCCGCCCAAATATTGACCAGAAAGTCCTTGAAACACCCCGAAATCAACGCTCCGATTAAGAGGTAATACAGTGGTGCACAAACGCGCCCCCGTTTACAACTCCGTCCGTGTCGTCCCCGTCGTCTTCATTATCCCCGACCTCCACTCCGTCTCATCATCACTGCCTCCTCTCAACTTACTCTGACTATCCCAACCCCCTCCCTCGAACTTCCCCCTGCCCGCCTCTCCCCTCTCATCAGCATCCCCCTCAATCAGTGTCGTCACCCCAGTGCCTTTGCCCCTGCCCGCATTACTCCGCAGCCCAAACTCCTCCGCTCCCGATGCCTTATTCTGAACATACCCAGAGTTGCCTGAGCGCGGCCAGTTGTTCGACGACGTGTTGCCGGCTAGATGGCTGCTGCCGAAGTAGACCTTGAAAAGCGGACGCAGGGTCGCCGCGGCGGAGGCGGCGATGCCGATGCCTGTTTCGACGGTCGACCAAATGGCTACATCTGTGGTGGCGTAGAGGAAGTCTTGGATGTTGGCGAGGTCCTTGACAAAGGGGATGCGGATGATTGTTGCGGTCGAGGCGCTGGGATGGGGTTAGTGGTCTGCGGTCTTGAGGGATAGGGGCATGGGAAAGACGTACATAGCGCCGACGGATAGAATTGCAGCAACGGACATCTTGGTGCGCATATCCATCTGGATGTGCCAGATCAGGAAAATGGGCATGAGACCCAATCCCCAATCTGCAACACAAGAGATGGCGGAGTAGGCGTATGTCGCATCAACAGTGACTTTCGGATCGATACAGGTTCCTGTTCCACCAGTGTACTGCGTCCAAAAGTATGAGGAAGGGCGGCACTGCAGGACGAATAGAAAAAAGTAGAAGGCGCTGTAGACTTCGACAACGCCTATGATGACATAGATGATCATCCGGGAAGTCCTGGTGACGGCAAGACGTAGTAAGAAAATGCTGATGCTGAGCTTGAGTGCCATGTTGGATAGGACGTAGACGGGTTCACATGCCCACCACCACTTGATGCGATCAGTTGTGGTCGAGCTGGCTTGAGATGTGGAGTTCTTACCTTCAACCCAATTGGGATGTCTTCTGGTGGGAGGTTCGCAGCATGTTGTCCGGTTCCGTAATGCACGCCAGTAATAGCAAATCCACAAAAGAATACGAAGAGGATCTGGCATTCATGGTCAGCATTTCGACGTTCTGAGCAGTCAAATCACCAGGGGTATAACTTACCCACGCAATGACAGCGAACCAGTCATCAAGCCCAAAGGCTTTGACGACGATTGCCCTACAGTAGCATCGTAGAATAATTCCAATGGTGCTGAGAGCGAGGAATAAACCAGCCACAGCACTCACTTGAGGCCCTCGATCAGCTGGTGTCACCGTCATTGTTGGAAGAGAGCATGTGCGGATAGCCCGGATCGAGCAGAGAGACGGATGGGAGTTTGATATAAGGGTATCCTTGATATGAAATATTCCATCATCCCATCTATCGTCCCTTCTGTCATGACGGCTAGTGTCTCACAACGTCCGTCCGTTGCTGGTGATCATTTGAGACACTACCCAGTTTACAGCGGAGATCAGCAGAATTATATGGGGACGGGAGGTGGTGCTCGAATCGAGACCTGAGTGCGAAGGCGGGTGGGTGATTCTACATGCAATTCCAAGAGAGATTAATGGACTGAACAACGGCAAGACATGACAGGTCCACTGTTGGATATGATATACTCTAATAAATTCTCAACAAATACGATTAAGGTTCGTTGAGAATGCGTATAGCGACGGTGATGCTCTCGCTCTGAAAGCTATATTTTCGCCCAATGTGGATGCCTCGGCAGCACTATTTTGCTTGAGAACCCCTCATTGAAAGATAAACTAGCCGTTCAACTCCTAGCGATAAAGTCGGAGGGCACAAATATAGGCTAGTGCCGTCCGGAGATGGCTATCGGAATTTGACAAATGTCTCCAATGATACCCGTAAACGTGCTGGGTCCGCCTTTCTGCTCCGCTCCCAAGCTAGAGAGGGAAAAGAACGCCGCAATCAACTGCCGCCTCCGAATTATATCCGACCATCGATCGACATCCACATCGCCCAGAGTTCAATGAAGCCAACAACGAGGCCAACGACCCCGCCAGGTTTCACAGTTCCTGTCAGGGCCCGCTGATTCCCCTATTCAGGGTCGCCTGGATCATTAAACATTCCATCCTGGTGGCCGGCGCGAGGGGAGCTGCGTAATTCGTACGAGTAGCTTGGTCTTCTATACGGAGTACGAAGGCTTACGTACCAAAAAAGTAAGAGCTTTCTGGATCCTCAGCAACACAAGCATTTACAGAGAGATCTCATATGCCAAGCAAGGCGAGCTTGATGCGCGCAAGGTCACCCAGGCATTTTGAGCACGCCCTTCTCCTCATCAGCCCGCCCCCTCGTCCCGATCTAGTGTTTATTAATCTCGCTGCATACAGCATGCCCCAGCAGATCTCCATCAACTCGGTTTCTGGGTATTGAGGAATAAACACGACGCCACGATCCCCACTTCATGGTGAAAGGGTGGTACAGGAGAAGAAGCATCTCCGCCTTACCCCTGCAGTTTTTCACGTGGCGCAAAATTCAAGCCGTGCTCCACGTGAACTCTACCGTCCTGGGGAACGGCTTCATTCGATGACAGCGAAATGCTGAGCGGCGAACTCACTACCAAGTGGGCTGAGGTCTGATGCCCTAGCGGGTTCTCCTGTTGAAGCCCACGCCCCGAGTCATGGAAATATTGACTGGTTCAGCTCTGGTATCCCGTTGGCTTGTCCCGCCCGCTTTTAGTTGGGCCCGTTGCCATGATCTATTGCTCTCCCATCCCGCGCGTCCCGTGTTGACAGAATGTCAACTGTCGTCAAAATAGGGGGTAAGTGCCGTGTTCAATCAGAGATATATTTTTGAGTTGATTGTTCTTCACTTTACTTGGTGGCGGTTGCTACTAGAATTTTATAAAGTCGATGGGATATTTCGCACCTTCCGTTCTCGACGCCCGCATGCCGATCAATGCCTGGAATTGCTTACCCCTCCATAGCAACCAGTATTAATGGTTGTTGACGGCCACTATTTACGAGCTTGGAACAGAGTCGTCCAGCCATCGCGCCGGTGCCTCTTATTTAATGAACGTGATAGGAGGAGTTCCCCTGATTAGCTGCCAGTGTAACCTTTTGTTTGCTGTGAGTTTAAATCGCCGAAAAATAGCTCTTAATAAAGCACCGAAAAGAAGTTCCTATTTAAAGACCGAAAGAATATATTGTTTAATCTCACAAAATTGATATCTCCCTTTCTCTTTGTTTTTGTCCCTTGTTTTCCAAAGCCATCTCTCGTCCGATTTTGGGAATATTTCAACATGAAGTCGTCCATATATTCCCTCCTGGCAACAGCCCTCCTCGTCACAGCAGACATCGCCGCAGATCTCACCCTCCTCGCCGCCCACCACGTCATCCACTCCTACCCCGGCCTCACCCCTCCCGCCTCCCTCCTCACTCTTACGCGCCAAGGTAAAGTCGGTGGTATAATCCTCTTCGGCGAGAATGTCGACTCTAACCTCCCCGCCGTTGTTGAGAGCTTTCAAACCGCCTACGCCGAGAGCCCCGCCTACGACGGGCTCCCCCTCCTCATTGTCACAGACCAGGAGGGCGGGCAAGTGCGCCGTCTCCCCGGCGGTCCTGAATCATCTGCGAAAGAGGTAGGAGTGTCAGCTGACCCTGGTAAGGCGGCTACGCAGGCGGGGAAGGATGCAGCGAGCGCGCTGAAGGCGTACAGTGTGAATGGCAACCTGGCGCCGGTGCTTGACGTCTTCCGCAAGGCTGGGGACTTTACCGATGCGTTTGAGCGGTCGTTTGGGAATACGTCGGCGTTGGTGAGCGAGTGCGGCTCGGCCTTTATTACGTCCCAGCAAGCGGCTGGCGTGCTGGCAGCAGCAAAGCATTTCCCAGGCCTTGGCTCTGCGGCAAAGGACGCGAATACGGATGTTAAACCCGTTACCATCACGTTGACGCTGGATGAGCTGCGAACCGTAGACGAGGCGCCGTACAAGGGTGCTATTGCGGCGGGCGTCGACATGGTGATGGCGTCGTGGGCGATTTACCCAGCTCTTGATGCGAAGTTGCCGGCGGGGTTGAGCGTGCCGTGGGTGCAGGGGGAGCTGAGGCAGAGACTTGGGTTTAAGGGGGTGACGATCACGGATGCGATTGAAGCCGGGAGTTTGAAAGCGTTTGGGAATGATGCGGAGCGTGGGGTGCTGGCGAGTGTGGCGGGGATGGATATTCTTCTTGCATCTGGGAGGAATGCGACGCAGGGCGAGGCAATTGTTGATGCGCTTGTTGCGGCGTTGGGGGATGGGAGGCTGTCTGCTTATGAGTTTGGCAAGGGTACTGAAAGGATTCTTGCGATGAGGAAGAAGCTTGTAATGTGAGTGGTTTGGGTATTTAAGGGAGGTGTGAGAAACTGGTTAATGTCTGATTTTCTACCATGAACTCGCAATTACACTACATCTAACTGGTGGTTTGGATGCTCATTCCAGAACATGTAAGATTGGGGAGATAATCTCGAAGCAAAGGGGCGTATCCATATTCTCATTTTACATCTTCTCGCCGGCGGATCTTCTCGTCGCTGCAGCTTCTCACTACCGCATCTTTCTGTCACTACAGTTATCTGCCACCGCAGTTTTCTCAAAAGATATGTCCGACAAATCTCGCCTGCAATATTTCTTGGCATCTTCAAAGACGTATTTTCCTGTATTGGTGTGTGGTTTTCTGACTTTGAGGCCGTCGCTGTGGCCGATCGTCCATGGTCGGCGTCCTCGATCTAGAATCAAGAGAAATTAGAGTAACTCCGCCCAGGATGCAAACAACAGTATTGGGTGGGAAATAACATTACCACTGTGGTTTGGCCATGGTACCTTCAGGTACCGATATAAAGGGGATGATCTTGATGGTGGTTGGGGATACACGATTTATTTGGATGTTAATTACTACGTTATAACAGGTGGTATCCATAAAATCCCAGCCCCATCCACCCTTTTATTCCTCATTCCTCTATATCAACTTCTACCCCTTCTCAATCGATGCCATTAGCCAAACGTCTCTCCTATCTCCAAGGTGCTTATAGGTTTTCAAAGTCGCATCTGCACCCCGGCGTCGAAATCCGCTGCCGTTCCCCTCCCGTCCCCTATAAAACGCCCGTCAGCGACCCCGATGTCTCTGCCAACAACCCCTTTAGAAACATGAGCAACGACATGGCGGATGTGGGACCCAACTCACTTCTCTATATAAGCATTGTTATGTAAGTCGTGGGTGCGATGGTAAAAAGGCAAGAGATAGCTGAGAGCTTTCTCTCTGTGGAGACGTGAATATACTGTGTATTCTGTTATTGCAACTTCCTACTAGATCCGTCTCGTTATAGACCAGAAGAAGACACGGTTTGGTGCCGTTGGCATGTGCTGCCGCTGTCAGCATTTGCTCCTGTCAACTCGCTACACACCTGTGCTGTGTTTGACAAACCATCGAGCACCACGCTTTTCAAATGTTCCGGCTCCACCAGGGGAATCGTTGTCCTTTCGGACAAATATAGCGCCTTTGCCAAAGGCACAATCACTGGTGCTGCAGCTAACCTTGATTCTTTAATATCCCTTTTGATAGACACTTTCCTTGTACTGTTTTGATTCAGAGGTTCTTCAAAACCTGATTTTCCTTCCCCTACGCACTTACCAATCTACAATCATCCCCTATCCACATTTCACCCCTTCAACCCCTTCATAACCCCTTAATCCACAGAATTGAATACCCACCGTATTGTTAGCATAACAATCCACCTCAAACCATAGCCTGACTTGATATTTGCGTAGCCCAACCCAAACGCGGATATAAAAGAAAATATTCTCTCTCGATTTCTCAGTTTCGTTTTCAAGCTTTCCGGTCAAGCCTAAGCAAACCGACATCTGGATCTGTTTCTTGTTTGGCAAAAGCGAGCATGGTTTCTGGCTCTGTGTGGGCAGGGGGCACCGATGGATTCTGCTGTCACCACTGCTGGTGCTGTCGACACACCGTTGTTGTCGATTCGCTATTGCCGTCACTGGAAATGCCATCCACATCGCCATCACACCCGCCCAGCACCACACCACCCCTCGGCAGCCTTTAGCCTCCTGCGCTAGTTGAAGAAAGAGCACTGCGCGTTCCGCTGGAGGTAGGGCGGTAGCCTCTTTTTTAGCGGCCCTATGCTCTTCTGCGGCTCCATTCTGGCGATGCTTCCTGTCTCTATCAGATATACCCATTTCGTTATTTAAACCATGCTCCGTAAACAACAACTTCGTCAAACCCCACAATACGCCTATAGATGACGAAGTTTCTACCTTTGCTCCCATCGTGCATCACTTCTCCCACTTTCAACCAACGATCCCGCTGATAACAACTCCAAAGTGACAGTCTGATCCGACATCTACTCAGCTTGGGATCAGATAGAGGGGTCACTGCGGTATGTCAGTGGTATTGGTAGGGTGCATTGTGCAATACCAACCCGAGATCAAACCAGAACAGCTGAGCTCGAGGATATCACTATGGCCCGCCTTGGGAAAGCAGCTCATTCAAATATTACTGCGCCACTCTAAAAGACTCCTACTCAACTGTGCAAAGTGGTGACCTACGCATGGAATGCTCGCATTAGAACGGAAGGAAGCTTCGAAGCTTGCGAAGTGAGAAATGTGTCGTGATACCATTGTCGAAACAATGCTGCTGTCACCAGTGCCCCACCGTCACCCTTCTTGCCATCACCTCACTTCCCCCACCGTCGCTACTCACCCACTTAGCACCAATCACTACACCTCAAGAACTCCTCTACCTGTTGCCTTTGGGAACTTTCACATACTCTTTTAACATATTTTTCAATTAGAAGTTGGTGTAAGGTTGCGTCGTGGTGTAATACCATTTCCTTACTCCAAACCTATGGATTTGTGCACATCACTCGTCCCTTCACTGGGTATTCTGGGAACTGAAACGTGAGCGCGTCAACTGTGCTTTACCGGAGCTCAATTATGACTTAAGTATATATCCCCCCTATCTGCGATCGTGCATTTTTATTTTCATTGTTCACCCCTATCCATCACCGCACTCACGCCCAGGAAACCTCCAAAGCATTATGCATTCCATCAGAGAACTATAAAACCAGCAACCCTTTCAACAATCAGGCATAACAGCTACAGGCAAACACAGATGGCAAAACTCAGATAAGTCACCCTTTGCCCGTCCTCAATCCGCAACTCTTAACTATCGCATTGTGTATAAACCATGCACTCTTCCTCATCAGTGTGTAAGATTACAGCGGTGACAGCAGGCCACGATGACAACAATAGTGTATTGACAGCGCTTTACCGTTAGCAACAGCACAATACACCTATCATCCATCCGCAGCCAACGCCCCCTTCTTCCCTGACCTGCTTGGCAATCTTGCCGTTAGTGATCTCGATCACCTCGTGCGAGACACTCCCCGAGATCACTCCAGCCCGAGCCACATTTTTCCCAGCTGCTTGGATGTAGAATCCAGTAACTTCCTGGGAGTGGACCAACCGGACATTCCCCTCTACTCCCAACACCCCCAACCCGGTCCACCAACGCAGCACGTCACGCACCTGAGTTCCCGTTGTAGAATGGTCTATGCTCTGCAGCTCTGCGGGCAGGCTGGGAGGCTTTATACGGCCATTCCTGTTAAGATGTTATATCTTATACTCACCAGTCATGAAGTCCCATCAAAAACATCCTCTCTTCTCCCCCCCCCCCCCCTCCCCTTTTCGTTTAAAAAGTGGAATGCCGGTGCGATATAAAACCTATCTACATTGCCAGGTCACTCTGGGAATGTTCTAGGATAGCGGTGAAATACCAGACACTGCACGTACAGAGGCTGTGTCGTTAATTCTTCGAGGAGTTGACAATAAAACCTGGGCTTTGTGCATATGGGCGAGCTCAATGGTGTAGAAAATGATAGGGATGACAGCAACATACCACGTTGACAGAAGCCCGGTTACAGTAGCAGTGTCGACGACGACGGCATCCCATCGACAGCACTTCCCGAATGCACGCTGCACACGGCATTTAGTACACCACCCGAGAGTTAGTGATATGTTGCCGTTGTTCTTAGGGTGTTGTTATTGCTATAACATGGAACGGGGTTAGAAAGTTAACACCAGTGGCACATATCCTTCGAGTTCGAGGGCGGAATTCGTTTCGTAGAATAGTTCCTGATTTGCTGTGCCATTCAGGAGTGCATATATTTAATCAGTTGCATCTATGTGTGCTCGCGAGGGATTTGCATCGTGGCTTCTTGCTACACCAATACGATGTGTCCATCGTCCGAACAAGCCCCTAACCCAACACACTTGGTCTCACCCCTTGTTACCGATAGTCCAGCACCCCACGCTCCCAAACCTTATTATAGATGTTTTCATTCTTAGGCATGTGTGGTTCTCCATCAGCATCCTCCATGAAGTAGGATTTATATACTCATCCGCCCTCCCCCCTTTATTTGTCTAACTGGCCGCATCTCACCCACTAACCCACACTTCCATCACTTCTTCCCATCCCTATCATGGGATAAAGGATGAACGAGGCAATGCCGGACTAAGCGCGGCGGAATATAATGGTATAAACGCTACCCAAAACGTAGCCTAGAGCCTCGGCACAGAGATGTACAGGAAGCTGTACATGGCACCGGACCTAGGTGCTGTCTGCTGATTTGCTCGTCAAAACCGCTCCTTTTCATAGAAACAGCAGGCGAGTTTGATGATGCATAGATGGTAGGGTAGTGGTGACAGCAGAACACCACAACGACAGCAGCAGCCCGTGACAGCAACAGCATCGACGACAGCACCTCACTGACAGCCCCCCCCCCCCAAATCTACAACCCTCATAAAACTGGATTTATATAACTTCCCGCCTCTCTCATGTCCAGCCTTTCGCATCTCATCCACCACTTACTTATCAGTCTCTAAATCCCTTCAAAAGCGCCATAAAAACCCCTTCTCTTCTGTTCTTCTCTCACCCCTCCCCTCCTTTCCTGGTGCGAAGTTCTGACATCAGAGATGCAATCTCGGGTGTTGGGATGTTATAAATACCACCCCTAACGCAGTCTCGAGCCTAGCCGGAGAGACGAACCCTACATTGACACATGTAGGAGGCTGGACCTGGGAATTGTAGTCGATCTGCTTCCCGTAAATGATTTGTTTCATACAAACAGCAGTCGACCTCAATAAAACGTGGATGTTAACGTTGACAACAGCATGCAACACGAACGACAACAACTGGGTGACAGCAGGAGCATATCGACAACAACACCCACCGAAAGTACCCCTCCCCCGCCCCCTTTTTCCCCCTCTTCCCAGAGAACGGCGTCAGAGAGTTGATTTCGACCAGATCTACTGGGCGCTTGAACCTTTCAACTGTTTCCGGCTGGGTAGTGCGTTTATCCACCACGCCTTCACCCGAACACGGTCCCTATATTCCACACCACCCCTCATGTCCTGCAGCACAGGCGCGCGATTATGGGGATGCCATCATGCCTTTGCTTGTTTGCTACTCTATGGGTACTCTGGCCAGTATGGGTTGACACCTCTCGTCCCTACTCGTTCCCTCTTTTGGCCATTCAACCTACTCAACTCACTCACTCACCCCCTTTAAACTTGACAAAAACATCCTCTCTTCCTCACAACCCCCCCGCTAAGTTTTAAAACACAACAATCCTCTCCGCAGCAGCGAAGTTATAAAACCCAATTCATCCGACCAACAGCTTAAAGGGATGACTCCGCAAAGCAACAACAGGGAGTTTATTAACAGCGGATGCGGACGGCGGGGGCGGGGTTTGCTATTCTGTTCCTTGGAATCGCTGGGTGTGTATGGACTAGATGGTGTTTATGATAATAGCAGTGACGGCAGCAGCAGCAGTGTCAACAGCAACACCACATCAACACCACATCAACGACAACGACCCCTCCCCCCCAAAACAAGCCCCCCATCCATCACGCACACCTCATCGCCGACACTCCAACAGCGCCCCACACACGCGCCCACGTTCTACCGATATCCCCTCATCTTGAGAGAGCGTAGTGATCCAGTAGTCCTCTGCCGATGTGGTTGTGGGGTTTATACACCCCTTCCCCTTCCCCATCCCTCCCCCCCTTTTCTTACTCGCCGTATGTCGCTCCCCCTTTTTTCAACTCGCAGCATCTCGCGAGCACGTCGCTCACCCACTCACTCACCCATTAACCAGCTCGCACCATCAACCCCCTTCTCTTCTCCCCCTCCCCCCCCCTCCCCCAAGTAAATTCCAACCTCAACTATACCTTCTCACCGTGCCAGCGTGCTATAAAAACCCCCTTCCGGCATGAAGTCAGAACTCAGAAGCCCAGCTAGGAAGCTAAACGCGATAGATGGACTCATAGCTGCCCGTATTTGGGGATAGCTGTCAATCTTCTCTTCGTCACTGCTTCGATTTACAGAATCAGGGGGCGGGTGAGGATGAGCTTGATGGGGATTGGATGGGAGTGGTGACAGAAGCGCGGTGACAGGAGGGATGTGATAACAGCAGTGTGTCGACGACAGCTACCCCCCCCTCCCCTCCCCTCCCCCTTTCCCGCACAAGAAAAAGAACAAGCTCCCCATCCACAACAACACACCATTTGTCGAGGTTTTAATGGTTTCTGTCTTGATCGCAGCAGTGGTTTGATAGCTGGGTTTTATATCCCCTTTCCCTCCAACCCACCGCGCTTTACTCGCTCACTCACTCACTCACTTTTACCCCCTCCCCTTTCCCTCACACCCATCACGCACTCCTCACCCCATCGAGATGGAAAAAGCAAACTCCCTCTCATATCCGCACATAACAACCCCTCTCTCTTACCTAACCCCCCCACCTCTATCTCTATGTCCTCGTCCAGACAGACTCCTCCTATCCTCCCAAACTACAGCAAGAAGACCCTATCCCCCATCACATCACCACCACCAGTTAAGTCTCAAACGAGCCATCCATCCACGCTCGACGGCGTCACCGCCCATCCACACCGCCGCCGCCGCCGCAGCAGCACTACGAAAAGCTGCCCGCTAGGCTACGGAACAAACAAGTATTCTAGAAGTCAATCATCCCATGCAATCCACCCACTACCCACGCTCACTACCCACGCTCAACGCCTCGCGCGAATATAGCGTGGGCGCAGGCGTTCCACAGACTCGAAAAGCAAAGCCCGGAAACCGAGGCGGAAAGAGAAGCTTACCGAAATTCGGTGTATTGAGCATGAGATAAAATGACGATCGCCCTACCCTACCCTACCCTACCTTGCGCGGCTTAGATTAGATTAACCACGAGGTGAAATCCTGTCGCGGCGTAGCGCTGATCTCACGCGTCTCGACGCGTTTTTGGATGGGGTGGAGTTCTTTGGGGGCGGGAGGGGCGGGATGCAATGCAGGTACGGAGGATTAGAGGACGGTTCGGGGATTTAACTCTGTGTTTCTACGGGTGAGAATGTGGAGAAATGAGATGGAGTAGGCAGATGGAGAAGGGCTTTTGGGACGCGGAATCAAACACGCAAGTACGCACGCACGCGGGCTGGCGTAGGGCGCGTGGCGTCATCGTCTCGGTTGCGTACCGTTTCTTATCTCTGGTACTGCTTCTATAAAAATAAAAACACAAAAATAAATAAAAATACGTCCCTCCGTTTCAGAGTTCCATCATCATCATCATCAATCTGCCCATCTCCCCCTACAGTAGAGCTAATTCTTGTAATTTCAAGTATCGGAATGATTGCGAGTTTCATGTTTTTTGTGCGGTGTGCAGCGGCGGCGGCGGTGTGCAGGCGTGCAGGCGTGTAATCTCGCACGGATCGCAGGGTGAAGAGTGAGGCTTCCTAGCCCTTTCCTAGGTGCCTCTTTAGGGAGGGTAGGGGAGTACAGGGGGTGGTGTAGGCTGTTTTGGGGGATAGGTGGAGATGATGGTATAGGCGATGGATGTACGTAGGATGGATGGGGATGGATTTCGCGTGGGTGAAGTTCACGTCGAGGATCAGGATCATCCTTCCTTTACCCTGACCTTAATTACCCTCGTACGGAGTAATGACATGATGATGGCGAAGAGATGAAGGCAGACATGTGACGAAGCTAAGCAACCTCTTTCTTGCCTGCTTGCTTGCTTGCAGTCCTGAAACTCACCTCCCTCCCTCACCCTCCGTAAACACGAAATTAGAAGGGCAACCAAAATCTCCGGTTCCGTTCTCAATCGCTAGGTCTGGTAACCACCTTTCCTACCCCGTATAGCAAGGTAGGTATAGCAAGGTAGGTGTAGCACGGTAGGTATACCACGGTAGGGAGGGCAAGGAAGGTACAGTACAGTATGGGACGGCACACTTTATTTACAGTACCGCACCGCCCCCCCCTTCCGGCGCGCAAACAGCGGCTGCTCCCGAGGGAAGGGCGTTTGCGATGCCGTGTCTGTTCTTGTCGTTTATGCGAGATGGCGGGTGGGAGATGGGAGATGTGGCTGCGTGGGAGATGTGATGGGATGGGTAGAGGCGGGATGGGATGGATGGGATGGGGTGGATGGGATGGGGTGGATGTGATTGTGAGGAGGGAGGTTGCATGGTGAGGGAGGTGAGGTATGGGGGTGGGAGTGAGGGTGAGGGTGAGGGTGCAAGAGGGTTCGATGGGGTTTGCTGTACTGTGGTGTGGTGCTGTGGTGGTGCAGTGGTAGAGGAAGGGTTTGCGCCGTGTGATGGGAGCGTATGCGTATGTATGTATGTACCTTCCCGCCCACCACAGCGCGGGAAGGTACATACATACACAACCACCACCGCTTTCATCCTCCCCATCCCCATCCCCATCCTCTGTCGCCCATCCACTCAACCCCCCATCCCTTTCAAATCCGCCGTCCCTCCCCTCTCCCCTCCCATTCGCCACCCTAACCGCCCTCCCCCTGGCATCCCCTTCCCCCATCCACGCCACTGACCCCCCACCCCTGCCCCTCCCGCCGCCCCAACCACCCATCCCCATCCTCTAACTGGCCAGCTCGTACGGGCACCCACTGCGTCGATGGGCGCACTGATGGGGGTGGGGTGTTGCGATTGGTGGGTTGGGGGGTTGGGGGGTGTGACACGCTGGGCTAGGGGGGTTATTTATAGATGGAGCTGGACGGGGTGGCTGTTGTTGTGGTTGGCCGTTGGATGTTGGCCGCTTGGTGGGGGGGACAGGGTGGAAGAAGGGAGGGAAGGGAGGGAAGGGAATTTGTCTTCGGTGGTGCACGGATACCCCTTCCTTCACCGTCTACCTTGCTCGCTGGCTTTGTTCTGGTCATCGTGGCAGAGCTGAGGTGTGGACACTCGCTAGAAGCACTAGATTCACTCATTTCGCCGCTAGATCCAGGGACTACCTCACTGAACCTTCTCTCGCTGCACCCAGAAGAGCGCTATTCGTGTTCTCGAGCTATGGGGTACATTGCTGGTGTGGGCGAGGTGGAGAAGAGAAGGGACGGTTTACCCACCATGACGCTCGCTGGTGCTGTGACGGACAGGGCGAGGCGGTGGGGGGGGGGAGTATTGAGTGTTTCTAAACGCTGGGTTGTGACGTTTGATCGCTGGTTGCGAGCGGATGGAGGGTTGCTTGCTGGGGGAGGAGGGGAGGAAGGGGGAGTTGTCGGGGGGACTGGTCTCTTGGGAGGTGATGGTTATTTATTGTTGTGACAGTATTATAGTGACGGTTTTATAGTGACAGTATTATATTGTTGGTTGTAGAGTTGTGTTGGAGAATGTGAGTATCTCGTACATCTAGAATGCTGTCTGTCATCTCTTCCCTGCCTCCTCGTACCGTACAGTATCGTATGTGTGTGTGTGTGCGTGTACACCGAGCTGTAAATAACCCTCCTCGTACACACTCGTACACACAACTCGTACACACAATTCGTACATCACATCTACAGTGTACAGACACAGACACAGACACAAAACCCTTTCTATTTCTATTTCTATTTCTATTCTCGCCGCTCTCGCCCCTCTATCCCTTCCATCCCTTCCTTCCTTCCCTTCCTCTCCCTGCCGGTCCCTCCTTGGTCCCCCGTCAGTCCCCTGGCCGTTGGTAGACTGCTGGTTGGCTGGCAGCTGTTCCCTTCTGCCTTCTGCCTTCTGGGCATTTTTCTTTTCTGCGCGCGGCTGCTTGTGTTTGCTCATACATACGTACATACGGCATGTATATTACATTACAATTACTACCGTACTGTACTGTACTGCGGAAAATAGAAAAATGTATACATGCTATAGTTAGAAACGGTACAAATACATGCACACACACCCTACACGCCGTAGCACAGCAAGTACCCTGACCCTGTGGATTGTATGGATGCATGTACTGTACCTCCCTGTGTGTGTGCGTGCGTGCCTTGCGCTCCCCTCCCCCCGACGAATCGAAGGAGCGCCAACCTCGAACAGAACGGACGGACCACCCTTCACCCACCAACCACCACCGCGCAACCTGGAGCCCGCCCTCTCCAAACACCCACCACCACCACCACCACCACTACCACCACCGGGACTCACACTCGTCCCTCTTCTCACCACACATACCTAGCTAACAACACACTTCCACCACCACCACCACCACCACCAACCACCCGCCGCCTGCCCTGCCGACCCTCTTCCCTCCTCCATAGACGCCGAATGTCATTCCTTCTCTCTCCTCTCTATTCCTCCCTCTAATTCCTTCAACACCTCATCGCCGTCACCGAGGATACTGCCTTCCCAAACGACCACCTACCACTACGCTCACAACCTACACAACTACAATAAACACTACACACCGACACCCTGCGATCCTCGCTCTCCCGGTACCCACGGCCCTTCTCTCCATTCAGCACTTCAAACTTCAAACTTCAAACTTCAAAGCGTCTCTTCATTCGCGCGCCTTCACGTCCCTCCTTCACACCTAGACGCCCACTTCAGGCGCTTGTTCCAACTTGCCTTCTTGTTTTCACCACCCTGTTTGTTCGTCGGTCTCCTGCGCTGAGCGCTGTCCCCGACCAACCTCAACTTTCTCTACAAAGATTCCCCCGTGTCAGACTACATACACTACACGGCTGTTTGGCTTAATTGGACTTCGAATCGCACAATAGCTTCAAACTTATTAATACCGCCCTCCACACACCCACAACTACAATCAACTGCACCGCGCACCCGACACGACATCTCCACCACTCGCGCACCCAGTCCTGGCCGTTTTGCACACATCATCCCGCGGCTGCGCGCTGCTGTAACCATACCATACCCGGCGGATCCCTTGCTTCAATTTCATCCACGTTTGCCCTTCTCTTCCCAACGCGCCTGCTCCCCCAAACCAGCTGGGGCGCATCGCACATCGCTCCGCTCCGTTTGAGACGCCCGCGCCCGTTGTCTGCCTAGAGCAATGCCCGTTGCAGCTGGTCCGCAGGCATACCACAGCCAACTGCCCTCCTTCATGTCCGTCTACAGCTGCAATGCACCTAACATGGACCGTGGCGCCTTTGTGGATTCCCCGCAGCAGCAGCAATCAGAGGTAGCAGCAGGAGCTGCAACTGGAGACGCCGACGCAGACGCCGCTGCATCACCGACACCGCCAAGGGGAGACGACAGCGCGACTGCGAGCCCCGCGCCGGAACCGGAGCTGCAGCATAAGCACCGCGATAGCACGTCGACGCAGGCTTCAGAGTCGACGGATTCTTCGCCTACTACTACTATTTCCACCGCCGACTCGTCGGCCCTCACTGACCCGTCGCCTAGCTCGTCGCCAGAGTCGCCAGTCATCATACTCCCCCTCTCCTCCTTCTCCTCAAAGGGCTTCGGGATCCACTCCCTCGACGACCTAACCATGTCGGATAACCCCATCCTCCGCGACTCCTTCGACCGCCCCATGACTTCGCCCTCGCCCCGGAAACCACGCAACGCAAAGGGCCTAGCGCTGAAGCTGGGCTCGCTCGACCCGCTGGTCCAGGTATCTGCCCCCGCGTCGCCAGCAGCCTTCGTCAAGCCGCCGCTGCCGAAACCGAGGAAGAAGCCGAGCAACCTCAGCCTGCAGACCTCGTCGAATTTCGGCACCGCGAATGCCCTGCCTTCACTCACCCTAGAGGCCCCGCCAACACCCGCGGGGCTGCGCGTCACGATGCTGCACCACGCGGCGTCGACGTCGGATATGGGCATGTTCAGCCCGGATCTACGGAGTAGCATGGCTGGACCGCAGGGTGGGATGAGGCTTCCTGGGTTCGAGCGCTCGCAGATCTCGGGGCTGTCGAATGCGTTCCGCAAGCCGACGCCGATTCTCGAATCGAGGGTTAGCGGTGGTGGGCAGCAGCACAAGCTGGAGGAGATCTCGCCCATCCGGACGCAGCTCGCGACGAGGTCGGGGGGTGATATTGGAGGGGATACTTTTGACTGCGCCGCGAACGAGGATGTCAAGTCGCCGGGCTATCCGGATGGGCCGATTGCGATATACGAGCCGTATGTGTTCCTCTACCTCGAGCCGAGCGCGGAGGAGGCGGCAGAGTTTGATGTCGTCATGAACGTGGCGTCCGAGGTCAAGAATCCGTTTAAAGCCAAGCAGGCGTCGGAGGAAGAGCCGAAGAGCCAGGTTGCGGAGCCGGTGAAGTCGTTTGACGCTATGGATATCGACCGCGAGAGCCCGCCCATGACGGGAGCATCAATGGCTACATTCACCACCGCCTTTGAGGTGCAGCCCGACGGCTCGACGCCCACCGAGACATCCCCCACGACGCCCAAACCCCTCTCCAAGGAACCAGAATATATCCACATCCCCTGGGAGCACAACACGGACATCTCCAAAGACCTGCTCGCGCTGTGCGAAACCATCGACGACCGCGTGAACCAAGGCAAGAAGGTGCTCATCCACTGCCAGCAGGGCGCCAGCCGCTCCGCCTCCCTCATCATCGCATACGGCATGTACCGCGCGCCCTCCCTCACCGTCGACGCAGCCTACAACGCCGCGCAGGCGAAGAGCAAGTACGTCAGCCCCAACATCAACCTCATGTACGCGCTGCAGGATTTTAGGAAAACCCTGCAGGCGCGCCAGCAGCCGAAGATGGGGAGGAGTCCGAACAAGCACCGCATGGCGCTCTCGGTCGACGAGATCGACTTTAGCGGCACCAAGGAGAGTCCTCGCACGGCGCCCCTGCCGAGCGATCCGAGCAGCAGGGATAGCCCGACGATGGGGACGCCGCCGCATGTGAGGGGCAACTCGACGCCGGATCTGAGGGCGTTGTCGCCGGGGCCGTCGAGCGCGCCGACGTTTACGTGGCCTGAGGGGGATCCGACGTCGATGTTGCCGGCGGCTTCTGGGTCGGGGCCGTTGTCGGATTCAGCGGCGAGGCCGAGGGGGTTTGGGTTTGGTGATAAGGGGGGGCTTGCGCCGCCTTCTCTTGCGCCTCCTCCTGCTGTGAAGTCTGCACCACCACCACCACCACCACCGACACTATCCGAACCGCCATCCAAACAACAACATCTCACCCCCGTGCTTGCCGCCCCCATCTTCCCAAAACGCCACTCAAGTATCCCGCCACAACTCCAATCACAACCCCAACCACCAACCCTCGACACACCACCAAACTCACAACCCGCATCCCCGCCCTCCGCACCGACGCTGAGGGGCTTCGCAGCTCACCGCGACGAACACACTGCGAAGCGCAAGCCCGCGCCGACACTTACTTTTAAGCCTGCGCATCCGCTGCGCGCGGCGCCGAGCTTGCCGAGTTTTGGGGGGAGGGTCGCGCAACCTGCTTATCCGCCTCCTGCGGTCCCTGGAGGGGTCCCATCACCGACGCTTTGGTCGCCGAGGTTGCCGGATGCGCCGGTCGTGGAGGCGGCGCTGTGGTCGCCTAGGTTACCTGCTGCGAGTTTTCAACTCCCGGCGTTATCGGCTGCTGCGCCGCTGCCGTCTTTCTTCCAGGCGCAGCCTCATGCACAAGGTCCCACGTTTGGACAACGGCCGCGAACAGCTGTAGCGACGGCTGTGCCACCACCGCTGATCTCGCACTCTATCCCCGCTCTCCCGACGGCGGAGATGGATAGGAATAATTCGGAAACAACAGCAGAAAATTCACCGCCGACGCCGACACTCATGTCCCCGCTCGTGGGCGACTTTGGGATCCAGCCCTTTGCGCAGGTGTGGGATGCTGATCCGGGGATGGAGAGGCTGGAGCGGGCGCCGGGGTTTCGGAAGAAGAAGAGTGCTGTTTTTGTTAAGGGGGGGTTGGGTGTGGATAAGGAGTTGCCTCGTTTGCCTGGGGCTGGAGCGGGGCCGGGGGAGAGGGGGGTTATGAATGTTGGGGATTTTGGGAGTTTGGGGGGGTTGTTGGGGGGGGGACTGGGAGGAGGTGGAGAAAGAGGAGGGATGGAGAGGGGAGGGGGGGAGGAGAAGATTGTGGATCCTAGGAGTCCGGGGGTGGGGAGTTGGGGGGAGGGGGTTGTGAGGAGTATTGATGATGTGTTGTGATCTCTTCCCACCCACCACCACTGTGCTGCACACCCTCATCCAACCCCACCACAACCACCCTTCTGGGGATTAGGGGGGGTACGCAATACGAACACGACTATTTGCCGCCTGATGAGATATTGTCATGGCGTGTGTTTTTTTGCATAAAAGGGGGAATTATATACCCTGAAGAAGATGGGTTTATTTATTCCCCCTTGCAAGATCTTGGGTTGTCGGGATAGGGATTATCTTAATACTCGGAACCGATGGAAAAAGAAAAAGAAAAGATGGGGATCAGGGCTAGTGGGGATTGATTGATTGATTGTCCGCCCCCCCCCCCCCCCCCCCCCCCCGGGAATTTTAAAGCCCGGTTTTGAAAAAGAAGGACAAAACTGCTGGCAGGCAGGCGTTTTGTTTGGTGAGGTGGACGCGACAGGATCCAGGCGCGGTTCAATCATACATTCGCTTTATTATTAGGGGGGGTTGCATGAGCGCGGCGTTTTTTTTTTTTTCATTTGTTAGGAGTGGGTGGGGGTTATAGGAATAGGTGGGAATGGGATGGGATGGGAATGGATGGACAGGGCGGGGTATTGGTTATGAATATGGGTATTGGGTTATTCGGAGAAAGAGGTGGGATTGTATATTTTTAGGAGTGGGAAGAGGATTGGGGGGGGTGGCATATACCATATTTTTGCCTGTTAGGGGTGGGGGTATACGACGAGGGGGGGTATGGGGTGGGGGGTGGGGGGAAAGGTGGGGTAGGATAGGAATAGGAATATCAAAAGAATCCCAGACAAGACTGACTGCGCTCGCTACTCGTGTGATTTAAAGGCTGTGCTGTGCCGCTGTGCTGTTGCTGATAGTGGTATTGTGAGTCTATGGTGTGGTGTGGTGGTGGTGGTGGTGGTGGTGGTGGTTGTATAAATACCCGCCGTCCTTTAGGTGTGCGAATGCTTTTTTTGGGGGGGGGGATCTAAATCTAGCGACAGGAGGTGGCCTGCATGGAGCGCGTGGTTTGAGGCTTGATTGTTGGGGGGGGGGGGGGGTGGTGATGGGGGAAGGGTGGAGGGGGGGTGTTGTTGTCGATGAAGTACTACTGTCACCGCGGTGCTGTCGTCGGCGGTGGAGGTGCTGTCATCGTCGTCGTGCTCCCACCCCGCCACCCTCCCTACGTCTGAGCCCTACAAAACACATATCCACAGAAACACCCTGAGTCGAGTAGATAGATTGATAAAGCAGCCCCGCAGGTCCCATCTAGGTCGGGGATTGGAGGAGTTGAGGGTGGGGTGGGGAGGATATCGGGGGGTGGTGGAGTAGGGTGTTGTTGTTGTTGGTGGAGTTTGCTGTTGTCAGTGTGCTGTTGTCAGTGTGCTGTTGTCAGTGTGCTGTTGTCGGTGTGCTGTTATCGGTGCGCTGTTGTCGCCAGCTCTTGTCGCCGTGGGGTCTGCTGTCACCACTACCACCACCCCCCCCCCCCTACCTCCAAGCCTACAAATATATCCATAGAACACCCCTGAGTCGAGCAGATAGACTGACAATCAGTTCCACAGGTCCCGTCGATGTCAGGGATTGCCTTGTCTGTTCATTGTTGTTCTCGAGGATAAGGGATTGGGGGTCTTAGGTATGGGGTATAGGGTATGGGGGGTGTTTTGGGGAGCGAGAGAGGGGGGGGGGGGGGGGGGGGCCGGGAGTTCACTGTACTATGTTGTGTTCTCATAATCCACAAGCTATGAGCTGAGAGCCATGAGTCCGTCAAAACCCCCATTTCTAGATAAAATCCCCCTATCCCTAGCACAAGATACAGCCAAGAAAGGTAAAAAAAACAAGCTACTCGGAATTAGAAATCGGCGGCTGTATTAATTTAAGAGCTGGCTTTACTTGGTTATCAGGGGGCGCGGGGGTTTAGATGGCATGGGTATGGGAAAGACGTTAGGGAGCTGTGGCGGGAGGTGGATTAGTGGGGTTGAGGGTAGGGTGGGGGGGGGAAGGAGATTGGGGGGGGGGGTGGAGTAGGGTGTTGTTGTCGTTAGTGGAGTGTGCTGTTGTCAGTAGAGAGTGCTGTTGTCAGTGTGCTGTTGTCGTCGTTGTACTCCGTTACACCCCTTTCCCCGTCACCACCACCACCACCACCACCACCCCCAACCTACCTCTAAGCCCTACCAAACATATATCCACAAAACAACCCTGAGTCGAGTAGGTAGACTGACAAACAAGTTCCGCAGCGTCCCGTGTAAAGTCTCGTTCTTTATGGCAGGTGTTGTCGTCTGCGAGGATATGAGATTAGGGATTTCTAGGGACGTGGGGGACGGGGGGGTATTTAAGGGGGAGTAAGTAGGAGATGGGAGGGAGGTGGGCACGGGGGAGGGGGAGGATAGGGAGAGGGTGTTTAGAGGATAGGGAGAGGGTGTTTAGAGGATAGGGAGAGGGTGTTTAGAGGCGGGGGGGGCAATAGGATGAGCGAGGCTAAAGGTTCAGATTAAGGAATTGCTTTCACTATGTTATCCTAAGTTCTCATAAGTCTATGAGATATAAGAATTCAAGGTGCGTGCAAACCGCATCCCCAACCCCCACCCATCCCCAACTAAGAGGGCAAAATAACAAGCTACTCGGAGTCAGAAATCGGCAGCTGTATAAATTAAGAGCTGGCTTACTTGGTTATGAACCGGGGGGGCGGGGGTTTAGATGGCATGGGTATGGGGAAGACGTTAGGGAGATGTGGGGGAAGACGGGTTGGTGGGGTTGAGGGTGGGGTGGGGAGGAGATTGGGGGGGTGGTGGAGTAGGGTGTTGTTGTCGTCGGTGGCGTGTGCTGTTATCGATGAGAGTTTGCTGTTGTCGCCGCGCTCTTGTCGCCGTGGGTATGCTGTCATCACCACTGCCACTGCCACCATGTAGTCTTGTTATCCGAAGACCTTTTTAATCTGTTTGGTCAAGGGTGTTGTGCTTGAATATGTTGGGAGAGTTGGTGGTAGGTGGTGACAGCACACCACGCCGACGACAGCAGCATACGACGACAGCAACAGCACTGCAACGACAGCACTACCCCCCACCCCCACCTAAAGCCGCCCCATTCACCCCCCTTCCCGCCTCCCCATTACACCGTTTCCACACAGCGGAAGCAGTGTCGTCAGCTTCTTTTAGAGCTTGTCAGCTCTGTGATAGCCGTTCCTACTCGCAGCGAGTAAGCGCTGGCCACTTCTTATAGAGGGCGGCACACACAGACAGACATCACTTCAGTGTCTGAAAATAAGCAAAAACAGTGTATCATGTTTCTTCTAGTTCGGATCATCGCTACTCCGCTAACAATTACCATCGAACCTCTTTCTCTCCCTCTCCTCCCCCATTTATTCCATCAAAAAAACAACGCCACCTCTACACTCCCGCCTCTCTCGCATCTCAGCATACTACAACCCCCCAAAGCACAAACCCACCCCCCTTAACTCCACAACCAGCAGCTCCAAAAGACCAAGCAAACCACCCACCTCTTTCTCCCCCTCCCTCCCTCCCTCCCTCCCCCACTTCTCTAGCATCAGACCAACACCAACACAAATCTATCACACAACGCCTTCGAACCGCCTAAGAAAATCGAACTATGGATAACCTCTTTATGAGAACACTTGACGAAGAGTACGTGGCGGGCGGGCGGGGTGGCGGGGGGGAGGCTTCTATTTTTCGTTGACCTAGAAGGGCCTGTGTTTGATGGCGTGGATAGGGAGGGTGGTGGTGGTGGTGACAGCATACCGGCGGCGGCAAGAGCGTGCGACAACAGCAAACTCTCATCGACAACCCCCCCAACACAGCACACCCCGTCATCCCACCCCCCCATCCCCCAGCCCCCCCCCAATCCGCCTCCCCCCCACATCTCCCTATAAGTTTTTCCTATGCCCATTCCACTGTCCCCTTCTCTAGTGCATAACCGTTTAAGTCAGCTCTTAAGTGGTCGTTTTTCGGGGCTGAACAATTTCTAGGGGAGCTTATTTAGCTCTGTATTTTGTCTTTGTGCTAGGTAGAGAGGGGTTCATAGCTCGCGGATTATAAGATATAGTATCCCTCCCTCCCCCTTAAATACCCCCCCCCCCCCCCTAGCCCTAAAAATCCCTAATCCCATTATCCTCTTAGATATAAACATCACTACATAGAAGAGATCTCGCCCGGGACCTTGTGGAACTATCTTGTTTGTCTATCTGCTCGATTCAGGGTGTTTCTACGGATATATGTTTTGTAGGGCTTAGAGGTGGGTGGTGTGTAAGAGCGTAATCTACCCCGTTAATCTTCAGGAATAGGCAGATTGATCCTGAGCGGGTAAGTTCAGCGTTACAGATGCCCTACGGGTCTAGCTAGCTGGCTTTGAGTTTAAAGTCTCTGTGATCTTCGTTTGGACAGCATATCGCATGGGAGAGGTGGACGGCGGGAGGTTTTGCTGTGTCACGGTGGCGATGTGATTATACGAGCGGGTCTCCAGGAGAGGCTCGGTCTTGTGATACCCTTACATGATCTCCTGGGGTTAGTAGACCCTGATGTCCATACTGTACAAAGTCGCCATGGACGTCCTCGTGATAGAAAAGAAATGCGCTTTCTATCGCTGTCGCGTTCGGTCTATCAAAACTCCTTATGATGCGGAAATGGCGCGGTTTATATACAATGATTCCGTCTTTGGCCCCTTTCCTCCTTTCCCATTTCCCTCTTCCCTCTCTTCCTCCTTTTAGTTTCATCCATTTTCCTCTCCCCTCTCCCCAACACAACACCACCCTACAGCTCCTTCTTCACCTCCCCCTTCTTTCCCCCCTCATCCACCTTCCCAGCACTCTTCATCTTCTTCTCCCGCCTCGCCATCCACCCTTCCCCTCCAACCCCACCAAACACCAACCCAACCCCAACCCACTGCCCCATACTCAGCCGATGTCCAAACCACAGCACACTGAGCACCATCGTACACATCTTCCTCGTCACCGTGACCGTCACCAGGAGTACACTATCAAACACACTCAGTGTATAAAAGATGAACAGCTGCCCCACCGCACCACACGCCGCGAAGCCTAGGACATCCACCCACGCTGCTGGATGCCTGCCCAGGAATCCCATTGCGGCACTGAATTCGCCGCCCGTAGCGGCGCTGGTGAGGTCAAGGCCTAGGTACACCCCCAGCGGCGTCGTAGCAATGAGCGGCGAGACCAGCAAATACGACACCGTGAGCGCCGACGACAGAATGTTCGTCGCGCACATCATCTGTGGTCCCGTGTACGGCTGGAACGTCTTGAAGATATAATCCTGCGTCGTATTCGTCAATCCATCCAACAGTAGATTCACCCCCAGCATGAGGAGTCCCCACGCTCTATTCCGCTCCTCCTCGCCCATCCCCCCCTTCTTCGCAGCGTGTTTTTTCGCTGACGACGCGTGCAGGGTGAAGACTGCGACGCCGGCGGTGACGGTCAGGACGACGAGGTATTTGTACCAGGGGTACCGCCGCCCGAACAGCGTGACGTGGAGGAACATCACCGGCAACAACTTGCACGATTTCGCGAGGATGAAGGTGATGTAGTCGATATGCGCCAGACTCGCATATCCAAACGGACTCGCCAGCGACGCCGTCAAGGCTACTGCGGCGAGCGGGAGGGTAATGGCGCGGCTGGGGAAGATGGCGGGAGTAGGCGACCCTGCTGGGGCGGAGAGGTAGAGGTATGAGAGCCCGGTGAGCACGGCGAAGAGGGATTGGATTGTGTTTAGGACGATGGGGAATTTGAAGACTTCGGAGGCGCCTGCTGGGCCGTAGGGGGTGGTGGTTAGGCGTTCTTGGAGTAGAGCCCAGGTTAAGCTGTTGGATATTAGTGGTTGTGTGAGGATGTGAGAGGAGTGGGGTGAGGGGTGGTTTACAAAGAAGCGTAGATCCCAGACACGCCGATGACTAGTTCCAGCAGCCCAGCTTGCTTCTTCTTCGTCGCTGCCACTACCGGCGCGACGACAGCCCCATTGGCTTGCCCATTCGCCTTTACTGGCGTTGCAGCGTTGCCGCTGTCAAGGTTTCGTGAGCGCTTCGTGGGCGTCCCAATTCGATCCGCGCTGCTGGTATATTCAGAGCTATGCTCGCGGCGGAGGGGCGTAGCTTGTTTGTGGCGCGCCATTGTGATAGAATACGGGGAGTCGGTGGTCGCGGATCGTGGACAGGTCGGTGGGAAGATTGCGGGGTGTGGGCGCGTTCAATGGGAGGTTCCTGGACGGAGGAGGGTGGTGGGTATATTTATTTCTACTCATGCCACATTGCGGTAACTTTGGGAGAGGTGCCATGCCTGATTTGGTTGTTGTGGGGGCGGTGGGAAGAGGCAGTATATTTGTTACCCCGTGTTGGCTCCACATAAATGGCCCGTTGTGGTAGTTATCGTAGATAATTACTTTTGAGTTACGATTTCCGCCTATAATTCTCTAGATATTGGTAGTCATAGTTGAAGGATATATAAAGTGATGGTGAGATAATATTGCAAGCTACCTCACAAAAATATCACCACCTATCCATCGACTATCACAGCCTCAACCCTTCTAATCTGTAAACAGCATGCTCATCAAATTTGCCTATCCAGACAGGGAATAAAAACACATCCCATCGCTCCTCCAACGCCCAGGAAATACAAAATGCATGTTTCAATCATAACCCCGCTCCCATCATCTCATTATACCCCGACCGCCGGCCCATATCCCAGCTTCCCAAACAAACTATCCATCGCAACCCACTGTCTCCCACACTTGTCCAGATACCTCTCCACAACCCCCTTCAACGTCTCAAACCTCACCCTATTATGTTCTCCCAGTGCCAGTACCTGGTCTATCAAAATAGTTAGCAAAGTCCCATCACATCACTCCACAACGGAAGGAAAGAATCTCACCTCTATCAGTCCCCCCACACTTCTCCTTCGCCTTCTCAACATCAAACAAGCTCGAAAAGTAAAGCAACTGATTATACATCGCCTTCTCCGAATACTCGTACGCCATCCTCCCCAAACACCCCTGACCCAGACCCCTCGGCCCAAGACAGCGGTGCCCATACACGCTCATCTGCCGCGTCCGCGCACCACAAGCCTGGTCATCGCACACCAACCAACCCTCATAGTACTTCGCCGTCTCCTGCCGGATCTGATGCTCCAACTGCGCCACGACAGCCAGATTCCGCAGCGTCGCGCCGCAGCGACATGTAATCCCGTTGGGCGAGCAGCTGTCGAGGCTGCCGAGGAGCCCCTCGAAGCCGAATGTGCCTTTACACACTCTGCAGCTGAGTTGCAGTCTCGCTGCGTCCTTGAAGCGGACTTCGTCCTCGATCTGCGATTCCAGGGGGTGGATCTCCGTCTCGGCGTTGCCGTTGGAGACGTTGTTGTTGATGCTGTATTTCCGCACATCGAGCCCCAGGCAGTCAGCCAGGCGCATAGAATCTGTGCCCAAGATGTTCGCGCAGAGACGCTCGACGGGCGGGAAGATCTGCTTGTACAGGTACCACTCGGCGTCCGCCTTTAGTTCCGAGTCAGCCTTCATGACGTCTGCGGGGGTGTATGAGCGTTTCGCTGCGGGTTCGTTGGCGGACTTGCCATCGCCGGTGACGATGTAGGCGATGACGTCGTCTTTGCGGACGGTCTTGCCGCGGGCGAGCTCGCGGAGGGCAACTTGGACTTGTGGCATGGTGTCGGCGTTGGGGTAGTCTTTGGGATTTTTTCCGAGCTTGGTGTAGATGGTGTATTTCTGGAGGGGAACCAGGTCGTCCCTCATCTTGCCGGAGATCTCACGGAGGTAGTCGTGGATGCGTGTTATGACAACCTCCGTCTCATCGCCGGAAAGAATCTCGTTCAGGAGTTTGGAGGAGACCTCTTTGGAGAGGGCGCAGTATTCTCTGCGCTTCATGTCGAGACCCTTGACTTCCATCTTCTCCACAAACTTGCCATCGACCTCGAGGAGGTTGATTGCAGCATACTTCTTCTTGGCCTGGAGGAGGATGCGGCGGAATACGTTATCAATGTCAATCTCAAGGAGCTTGTACCTATCATTGACAGCTCGCTTGAACTCGTGGCCAACCTTGAGAGCGTCGGCGACGTTGTCCACATTTGCATTGATCATAACCGAATCTGTATCTCCGTAGATGACTTGCAACGACTTGCTCTCTGCCAACTCCTTGGTGCTGCGGAGAATCTCACGACCTTTGTAAGTCGTCAAAACAGCTAGAGGACGAGCATAGAAGCGCGACTTGGTGTATCCAAGACAACCGTACATAGAATTAGCTGTAAGCTTCAAGGCTAATTGCTTGATATCCCACGTCGCAAGCTCCTCAGCAGTGGCGGACTTGTCCTTCATCAGACTCTTGACTTGGCGACGTCGGCCAACAAGAGTTGCGATCAGCTTCGGAAGGATACCTTGGTCCTGATCAGCAGGGACTTCTGGCACCTTCTCTTCATCATCTGAAAGTGTTGTTCGGTCGACTGTTGTGAAGCAGATGTTATACTCCTGGATGATGCTGGGATAGAGAGAGTTGAAATCCATAACCAGAACAAACTTATCGTAAAGCCCCTTTTCAGGCTCAAAAACTAGTCCACCCTTGTACTTGTCCTTCTTTTTCACGTCTCCGCCCTCCTCATCCTGGTCTTGTTCCATCTTGGGCCTGCCCTTGAATGGAGCCTTGTCAGGTAGAATGTACTTGTTGCGGTGGAATTCGTGCAGTAAAATGTATTCGTTCCTCTCCGCGCGAGTACCTGTAAGTGTCCTTGCCCAAGAATTTCCCGCCAAATTTGTGAGGACCTTTGTGAGCGGTAACATCTGCACCTTCAGAGCCAGGGCGGCTATAAAGTATGTGTCTGCCTCGCAGTGGCCGATATAGTCTACCAAGCCATCCTTGGTGCAGGCCCACGTCTTCAGTGCCACTTCGTTATCAACCTCTCTGCGGACGTTGTTATCGCTACCGAGATAGAGGCTGCACATTTCAGTGAGACTCCAGGACTGACACTTTGTCATTGTCGATTTACCAGCATCGTTGGCAAGATCGCAAAGCAAACGCCCAGAAATCAAGGAGCGTTCAGCGAAAAAGTTTCCTCCAATCTTGCCCATAGAGCCTGGCCAGTCACTGCGCCTAAACCTCCCAATCCTGGACCATCCAGGCGTCTTTCTAGTCTGAAGGCGGCTGATCAAAATGCTGTAGTCGACACCTTCAAGCTGGTGGCCAAGAATAACATCAGGGTCAACCCTATCAAGCTGCGCCAAGAAGAAACTGAGAATCTCTGGTTCTTGTCTGCACAGTTTCACCAGACCCCGGCTCTTCTTCTTGATGAGATCTTCGAACCCAAGAGGAAAAGAAGAGCCAACAGGACGGATAATGGTGATGGTTCGGGATGGGATCTGCTCCGCTGGTGTTGTGTCGCTAAGAGAGATGTTCTCGTAAATACGGGCGCTGATGGCCAAAATCTCTTGCTTGTTGTCCTTGGCATTCAAGGTTGTTCTCAAGGCGAGACTCATCAGGGTCAATGGAGGAGGCTCCATGCTATCCGATTCCGTCAGGGGGGTGATAAGGTTTGGCGTGCCAACTTGAACTTCAAGCTTGCAGTGAGAGGCATTGTTGAGGAAGGTGAAATCGGCGTCTTCAATCTTCAACCAACAAGGACCCATAACATTCTTCCATAATACAAACTGTTCGAATATTGATGTGTTTGTGCCGAAAGTATGTGAGAAGGTATCGCCTGTCATATCGATTGGCAGGGCGGGCTTGTTGTAAGGATAAAGCAGTTTGAGATATTCGCCCTCTTTCGGTACCTCTTCGAGTTCGAAGGCGTATTTCCTTGAGCAAGGCTTTATCTTGTGCATGCCCACCTTCATCCGTGTCATAATCGAGTCAACTTCTTTGTAGACGTCCTCCATGTCCACTTCCTCAAAGGTTTCCCTGCCATGCTTATACATCTTGTCCCGCGGCAAAAAGAATACCTTCCGTAGTATATTATCTACTTTGAGAAAGCAGCTGACAAACTCGCCGGTCTTCTTATTTTTGACTTTTCCGAAGAGGCAGAGACTGCCATGAACTTCGGTATAGTCCGTCCAGAACATGTTCAGGCTTCCGTCTTCCTCAATCGCGTCTTTGTAGTCCATCTTCCCATAAGTCCTGGTGTCTGTCGGGGGGCTGCTTGAGATGACGTTTAAGCGCGAAGTGACGTTATTCCAGGCCGACGCATCTACCTCGTCAGGTGGCGGCCTTGTCGGCGAGGAGCTTGCTGGAGTTGGGTATGGCTCGGGTTTCAAAAGCTTCGGCACAGGCCTTGAACCGGACATGTTGACACTGGCACCAGCAATGCCGTCAGCTTGAGCTACCTCCATCGCATCATAATCATCCTCCTCCTCCGCTTTGATAGCTACTTGTGCTTTCCGCTCTACAGCTTTCTGAACGGGTGACGAGGGTGCTGGGTCGCTCATTGGTACGTCGTCGTCATCCATCCCGCCAAAATGGTTGCTATCATCATCATGCGCAAGCGGGGCATCATTTGTATTGTCCAACCTCACCCTCTTAGCTGATAAACTTTTGGCACTTTGGATAGGCGGAGAAAGGGCCCTCGTTCGTCGAGTCATTTGCTTCGGCGGGTGATGTGAAGCTCGGGGAAGAACGTTTGTGTCTACCTCTGCGAGGAGGTCTCCCAAGAAATCGTCGTCTGCTTTTGTTTTCACAGGCTATTTAACCATTAGCATCGAAGCCCGTCGTAAGTAATAGGAGCGTGTTACCTTCGCTTTCGGTTGCGCCACCACGGGCCCCTTTGTGAAGTAATTGTTGATCCCCTTGTCCATATTCTCCCTTTTCGTCTTATCTTCCTCCCGTTTCCTTTTTGCTGCCTTTCCATTCTTCCCTTTGGGTCGAGCATCCTCCTCGCTCTCGCTATCATAACCTTGCTGCCGGTCCCAGTCTTCTCGGCCGTCGTCGGCATAACCCTCTCCATTGTCGTCGATGACAAAGTCATCCTGGTTTAGGCGATCACGAATAACCTTTTTGTATCCATCTTCATCCACTTCTTCGTATAGGTCCTTCTCTTGCTGTACTTCGTAAGTATCGAGGCGCTTCTTTCCCGACTCACGAAGAGCACGAAGCTCTGCCAATTTTGACGAGCGAGCAGATTTCGACATGATGAACAGTTGAACCGTTGAACCAAGAAATACAAATCTAAAATAGCATAGCGGTGTGGTTGTTTGATCCTGCCCGTTCACACAATGGAGATAATGTTTGAGGATGTGGTTGCACTTGGTGGGTGAATTCGCGCGTCGAGGGTCCCTGAGCATTAATCACGCGTAAAGGACCTCCAGGTGCACGCGTAGAGCCCACGTTTCGCGTTACCCCTGTATTGCGCCGAAACTATTATTCCGACCCGACCTTAATTGCCACATCACGTGAAAATTTCGAGATGCCAAAAAGTTAAGTGAACCCTTCACGAACTTTGCGAAAGCTCCAACGATTCGGCCATGTTGCACTACCGGCCATATGCAAAGCGGTATGTGACAAACATCGCCACAAGGTGTCAAAATTCATCGTCTCGGATATGTGCGCCACTTGCGAGGGGTTGTCCTCTTTCGCATCGGGCATTTGGCAGTCAGGCTGAGTCTGGAATCGAGGATGGGAGGTCTGGAAGGAGAAATGGAGAACCGCAGCAGAGGTTCAGGATAAACAGGGACTCGGAACGATCTCAATCAACGTCGTTCCCGAAAAGGGACACATCTGGGAGGAATCGTTTTGGTAACGATGATAACGCCGTCGTTGCGCCCGAGAGGCGGCGCTACGATATGAAATACCGGGATCCTCTGAAATTGGCCGACGATACACTTGCGAAACTTAAAAAGGATAGATTTGAAGAGGCCGAAGATTTGGTTCGGAAATCAAGTGCTGCGATCGATTGTACAGTTGGCTGGAACCATCTTATTGATTGGCAATGCAAGAAGGGAAAGATAAACAGCGCCGTTAAGTCATACAATGAGATGAAGAAACGAGGCCAGACGCCTGATGCATACACATATACTCTCATTTTCAGGGGCTTAGCACAGCAGGCACATCAGCATCCATCTGCTGTCACTCATGCACTGTCGATATACCATTCCATGGACGCCGAGAACGCCCCTGTCCAACCAAACATCATTCACACCAATTCGGTGCTAAAAGTATGTGCGCAGGCAGGAGATATGGATGCTCTGTTCGGAATAGCTGCGAAATTACGAGACAAAGGCATACGAGCTCCAAATAACCTCACATTTACCATCATATTTAACGCGATTCGTGATAACGCAGTCAAAAGACTCACGACTGAAATAAGCGCAGAAGAGCTTAGGCCACTTCGGGACAAATCTATAATGGACGCACGGCGAATGTGGGATGACATAGCGAGCCGCTGGCGACATGGTGATCTTTGGATCGATGAAGAACTTGTCTGCAGTTTGGGCAGGATCCTGCTGATGGGAGGTGACAGGGACAGGGATGATATATTTGCCCTCCTCAGGCAGGCTATGAAGATCCCACAACTTGTTATACCACATGGAAGGCGAGCTGAGGCAATTGAGAAACCGCAAGAGAGAGAATCACTGGAAGAGTGGGAAAACGTAAAACTGGACCAAGCCAGGGTTGATTCTGGCCCTTCTCTCGCCTCACACGGTCAATTTAAACGGATAGTTCCAGCGACTCGCAAAGACACATACGGTAGAGGACTAAGCTCCTTCCCACGACCCGGCCGAAATACGTTATCTCTAATCATGGTGGCCTTACTGAAGGCCAAGTTGGGAAAGCAGGCTGCATTATACTGGGAAATATTCACCATGCATTATAACGTTGCTCCAGATAGTGCGAACTATCACGACTATCTTCGCATCCTACGACAGGCACGTCTCAGTGATGAAGCAGTCGCTGTGCTTGAAAAGATGCCCCAGGATATGCTCGAGAAGAAGACTTTCCGCCTCGCAATCGCGGCATGTGCGCGTGACAAGCAAAACCCAAACTCCTTCAGGAATGCCACCAAGGTCGTCGACTTGATGCAAGAAACCATGGATACTATTGACCTCCCTACTCTCCACATCTACCTTGATAGTGCGATTGAATCCGACACGGACCGGAGTCGTTTTCTGGAGAGCAAAAGTCGCCAGGTCTCCCCTGAATCTATCCGGCAGATGAAGCAAGCCTTAATCGAGGCAGACCTTGGGGAATTGATTCCTTCCTTGGATGCGCAGGCACAGCCCGTTCAGCCCCTGAATAGCCGAAAGTCTGAAGATGTTGGATTGGCTAAATTTGAGAAAGGCAAAAGGATTGTAGCAGCTCTCGAAAGGGTATCGCCCTCTATCCTCAATATCAAGGCCACTTTAACTTATGGCGCCACGAACGAAGCGAGGTCGCGGTCACGAAACCGCAGAGATGACTTAAGTACAAATGCCTCTTACCAACAGGACGCTCTTAAGCTGGCACAGAGAATGATCAGCGGCTATGATAAGCTTATGGATGCTGGCATGGTTCCACGAGACGACTATAGAAATCTTACCAGGGAGCGGTCAAAACTTACAGCCCTTGTGACGAAATTTAAAGCCAAGTATGAACCAGATACTTGGAACAAATTTAAATCCTCGAGCTTTAGGACTTGGAACAAGGAGAGACCAGAGATACCAACTGCGGAGAAGGAGGCTGATCAGGCTACAGAGAACGTAGTTGAGCAGACTACAGAAACGACTGGAACGGAGGATCAAACGAAGTGAACGGCAGCCTGATAATTCCTGCCGTGGATCAATTCTTGTATAATTAAAAGGGACCAACTCCACCCTTTCAGAACTTGGCCTTTGGATCAAGTTCGAGTCAGATATGACTTGTATCAATATTATCTGTATTATATGTACAGTATAGCCTACAACCAAGCCTGTGCAAGTCACAGCGAATAATGAAACTTAATACGGTTGAGAAGACTTCGGTTGAATTGTGAAATCCGAAACTGCCTCTTGGATATGGGCCATACTACGAATACAACTGAATGCCTATGATAAAATACAGGTACCATCCACCACTATCCACCGTGCTCAGACGTACAGAGTTCCTCCGGCTTTGTGAAAACGCCTCCTAAACAAATACTGATTGACCGACGAAAATTGCACGCTATGCATACGACCCAATTGCTAGTGAAACAACAATAATCCGTATGTGGTCGTTTTGAGTTATTCCCCGGAAATGAAGTCAACGCTGGCCTATCCATAGAGAATAATGTCCCTCCAATTCCTTTCCTCGTTCTCTTTTTCATCCTCTTCATCGTGTTTCCGTTTCTGGCGTTGTTCATCGGTTGGATCATAATATGCAGCCTCAGGTTGACTGGCAGGCTGGCACTGAATCATCCTTTCCTGCCGTATGATATTGGCCCTCTCTTCTTGGAGGGGAGCCCTTCGCAGTGCTTTGGGGCCCTCTATATCAATGTTGCCCGTGATGTTCCCGTTTTCAACTTGGGTGCCGAAGTGGTTCTCAATATCAAACGTTCCAAAACTTACAATTCTTAGAGGAGCACTGCCGCTGGTTCTACTTGGTCGCAGAACAGATAGCTGAGCAGGTTCCTCTCCCACTGATGGAGCAGGCGAATGACATGGCGAGAAAGATATCTTGCTTGTAAGCTTCAAGGCTGCAACCTCCTCTGTCGCCTTCGAGGACCTGCTTTCCGGGTTCACTTCAACAGCCTCGTTTGTGGACGTCTCACCAGAAATCAGGGGGGGCTCAGTCAACGTTCTATCTGTCTCTGCATATCCACTGTCCCGAGATGATGCCTTGGATGCATCGCGAGTTTTGGGGATATAATTGACCTCAGCTAGAGCATCAGTACAACTACTACATGAGAAACTTCGGTCCAACGCCATATGCCTCCTATACTCATCTCGCAAAGTTTCATATCTTGCAAGGTCCTCAATGTGTAAGAACGAGATATCCTCGCTTCCATCTCTATCCCGAGACCATGTTTCCCTCTGTGGCCTGTTGTCTGAGTCGTAATCGGAATTAAGTTTTCCATGTATTCTGAGAAAATTTCGTGCTGCGTCAACTGCTCGTTTCTCGCTATCCGCGTTTTTATTGGGTGCGTACTTGTCAATGAATTCAACGCCGAGATCTGCCCAAGTCTTCATCGTCTCGATGCTATGGTCCGTATCTAATGGCTTTGTTATAACTCCGTCGTATATCTCAGTCCAGATACTACCCAGTTTTGGGGGGGTTGCAGGTTCTCCCAGTGGTGTTTTCAAACGAATCGAAAGGTCCGTGGCTAGCTTTGTCTCTGGTTGTTTCAACTTGCCTTCTTCGGCACTCTGTTGTTCACCCTCCGAGGTGCCCAAATACAAATCTAGCAGAGAGTTATTGGAAGATGTGCATGTTATGGATTGGTCCTCTTCGGATTGGATGGTCGAAGTAGCAGGTGCGTCTCCTTCGTATTCTTCTGTATCTGACAGTTGGTGATCACCACCTCGATCATTACGAGTACAGCGGTTGGGGCTCAGTTCTTGGCCAAAGCCCATGCCCTTAAAACGTTCGAATTGCATGGGGAGCCAGATGCATTCCAGTTTAGGATGATTGGACTGTTCTCCAGGAGACCCGAAAATGTAACCTTTGGGCTGTGGATAAAACGTGTTCGAGCCTCGGTCGAAGAGAATGTAGTTTGAATACTCTACCGCGTTTTGAAATAAACTTCCAATAGCGTCACTCTTGGATTGAAACGTTTCATGGTGCGCTTCGCCGAATTCCGTTTTGGGGAAATCTATATGGAATGGGCCTAATGAGCTATTCCTAGTCGCCGGCCTCGTTGAGTGTCGTTTCTTTCTCGGTGGCAAAGGCTTTTTCCTCTTCGAAACCAGGATGGGGCTGGCTGACCGCGCCCCACGATTTGAGCTCCCTGGAGATATATCAGGGCGCCCACCTGATATGGCATTCTCTCTTGGGGGAGTAGTCTCACCCTTCTTCGGGGTGGTCCTCAAAGAATTTCTGTCGGCATTTGTTTTCTACGAATTGTTAGTTTTCAACCATACTTCCATATACTACTTACGGCCCCTTCTGGGGTTTCTTCCGGGGTAGTTACGAAACCTGGTGGTACTCACGTTAACCTCATTATTTTGAATGAACATTCCACATTCATGTCCAGGAGAACCAGTATTTATCCAACTGTCCAGAGAAAGAGAGCCTCGTGGGGCTATTGCATTTGAGTAACAAGAGCACCCGCTTTGACTGCAGTGGTCCTCGGGGTTATTCAAGTTCATGAATGTTCTTGTGGCGTTCTGATCAATTGGTTCCAAAACGATCCGTGTATCATGTTCGGTGTCCGAGGTTAGTTGAAGTTGAGGTTGGGTCGATAGCTTCTTATATCTCTGTTCTAAGGATCGCGAACGAGACGTAAACAATGGATCAATGTCAAATTTTGTTGGTATGTCTGGGCTTGCGAGAAGTGTATTATAATCTGGGCTACCAGAATCCAGATCATCATTGGTTCTTCATACTCTGTTAAATCAAGACCCAGGGTAATGTTTCGAGATACTGGAGAGCGGCTTGCTTACCTTCGTCGGCTTTGAGATATCGTTCCAGGGTAAGGGCCGGCCAGGGAATCCCCCCCCGGAGAAACAATATGTCGAGCAGCTGGCCGTCTATCAGAAAACGTTGGATACAACAGGGCTGCGCACCCGCTAGCACCTATGTCTGACGAGGACTTTTTTGATAAGCAATCTAGTTCGACCGGAGTTTTGGACGGTGGAAGAAAATCCGCCTCATTTTTCTTGTTATCTGGGACACTTGGACCCCATGTGCTTCTTTTATAGTCACGCCGAGGGGCATTAATAGAGTCAATACCGACACCAGAGTCAGGTCGAGGCACCGGCTCTATGATTTCATCCTTGAACGTGACTTTTTTGCGGCCTATTGTTGCATGAGATCCAGCTTCATAAGTTTGCGGAGGATGAACCCGGTCCGCATCTTCAACTGATTGGATACTAGAATTGCCGGGGACCTGCAAGTTATTACCGGCTCCGCTTCTTTTTCGTAGTACATTTTGCTGCGTTGGTCGGTCTGTTCTGCCTTTCATGGAGCTCCTCTTCCCAACTGTTTCGAACAGGTTCTGGAGACTTTTGCGATGTCTTAGGAGCGAAGAAGGTGCTTCGTCCTCCCGGTCTGAAAAGTCAGCTACGTTAATTTCTCATATTTCAAAATGCTTACACGAGTCTAATGGTTTCAGATATTGTGATGTGCTATGCCCTGCTGCTCTCTGAGAGCTGGCACCAGGACCAGCACCGCTCCATGTCCCCCGCAACGATCCAAAAAGGTTCCAAGACCCTGGATTTGCATAGCTGTCTTGTGGAGCAGGTATTGGTTCATCAAAAGTTGTATTGAGCGCCATCTTCAAAAAATCTTGCGCAAGTGAGAATACAGATTTGCTCCGGTTCAGGCGCCTTGTAGGAGATGGCGGGCCTCTTGTTTCTGGAGCTTCGTTCATTCTCCTGATCCCAGGCAACATATTGCCGGATACTTTTTCCATGGCGTATTGCAGTCTATGCCTCTCTGAGGCAATATGCCGGGCTCCAATATCAAGCCTCAATTTCGGTTTCGAGCCGTAGCTTCAGACTTCCAAGCCTGTGGATAATAATTCGGCCTGAAGGCAAGCAGAAAATGATAGAATGACAATTTCACCGACAATTCCCAGAAACAAATAGTAACTAGTTTCCAGCCTAGAAATATCCAAAACTGTCGTCCATAATATGAAGAGAAGCTTCTGCCGTTCCTGGAACGAACTGATAATATGAGAACAGCCAACAAGGGAAGGGGCGCTCAGCCTCGCTTACCTAATCAAAATTATGAGGAAAGTGCTTCGCGCCTTCCTTGAACCCGACCACAACGCGCCTTCCTCGAAACCTTCCATACCCACACGTTGACCCTTCCTCCAAGTCGCATTTAGCCTTGGTGTATTGACGTAGTCACAGAGTGTTTATCTGAAGTGGTAAGTGAGACTAATTCCACAGGTAGCAATGGCAGGACGCAAAGTCGCCGTGGATTTCGACAAGATCATCCAGACTGGTACGTTACGACTTCCCCTTGCTAGCAAACCTCAATCTTATGAATACCGTTCAGATCGCACAAGACGTAAGAATGAAGCACTTGCAGATGACATTTTCAACCGTGGTCGTCGCCAAAGCGCACCTGGCGCCGCAGCCTTCCGTAAGCCAGGAACCGGCCCTTCTCTTGCCAGCAGAGTAGGAATTAGCAAAGTGAGTGATATACTTCCATGTTGTGTGCAGTCGCCGCATAGTCCAAATGGTAAAGGTGCTGACTGTTTAATCTAGGATCGCTCCCGCTCCATCACACCGAAACCCATAGGCTCGGCGAAGTTCTCCAAGAAACCAGTTCCGGCAGGCAATGTCAACTCAGACTGGACCCACGATCTTCACGGTGTCAACAACCCCAGCCCACTTGCCCCGTCGTCCTTCTATAACAAGAGCTTGAAACCCGGCCGTAATGCTCAGTTTCGCACCCTGCTCAGCAACTCTGTGTCGTCACCCAACTTGAACGCCCAGTTCAATGTGCTCCCAAAGGCTGCTACTGGCTTGTCCATCCGCGGGATTGCAGGACCAACCACCGTTCAAGCACAGAATTTCGCACCAGGAACAACTGCAGCGGACATTGAGAGCGCAATGACACCAATCGGAGGGAAGATCCTGAAATGCACCGTCGTAGCTACCAGGCCGAACGTTATCGCCGAGATCGTGTTTGAAAATAGAGACGGTGCCAACTGTATCATCGACACTTTCCATAACCAGACTGTGAGTACAAATTGCTTTGCCTGGCTAAGGAATTACACTGATAAACGACACATAGGCCGATGGACGTGTCCTCAACCTCTTCATTAAGCCCGAAGTTGTCTCTGCCCCTAAAGCTGCCGCACTTGTTCCCGAAGCCCCTACTGGTCCTGCTATCCCAGTCGGCCCTCGCGCTGACCGCAGCAACGCCAGGCCTGCGCGCCCTGCGGAGTCCGATCGCTATAATAAACGCAACCGTGACAGCAGCAGAAATGATGTTGTGGATGGCTCATATGGATTCGAGGACGATCGCATGGACACGGATCAGTATGACAGCCCGAAACCGCTGTATAGCGACAACATGGTTGGCGGGAGGAGTGATAGAGGCGATTACCGTGATGCGGGAAGGGGTTTCAACCGGGGCGGTGGACGTGGTGGAGCAAGGGGCCGCGGATACAGATGAAGGTCCAATCCAAGCTACTATCACCCTGACGAAAGCTAGTTGTGTAAGATATACGGTCCCTTTTGAGGACATCGAACACGATATATAGTGTTGCGGTTTTACGTGTCCATGATTAGAGCAGCACATCGACACATTGCCGAGACCTAGTAAGGAATATTCTGGTCCTGAAATGGCCATTTAACAACACGTATGAAGTGTAGTTTGGGGCTCTATGGTCTTCGGCGCCGAGTTATACCAGAGGAATATTACTTAACCCAGGTGGTGGATGCATATGGCGTTAGGACGATGCACATCAACTGCTCTGTACAATACCATAGGCAGATACCAAGAGCGAATTTACCCCATTACTCAGTACTCGGCGAAACGCACTGTGACTATTGTAGTTAGATACTTTTATCATAAAGATTGGAATACTCATATTGTCACAGTAAACAAACAAGCATGAATGCGTGTAGATGAAAGGTCATGACTCTAGTCATCTATCAGCCGCCACGATATATACAACCCAACCCAATCACCCATAATATACAGTCCCTAAAATATGTGCCCCCTAAAATGTGAAATTTACACCCAATTGCCACCGTCATTCCCAGCTCCAGTGGCTGCCAGTCTCAAATTACTCTGACGGCCATGCACACCATAAAATAAAACATACCCGACACCAGTATGCACACAGAAACTCCGTTGCTCAAACACACAAACACAAACGTAACAATCCTGCCACGTATGACAGGTCTTTAACGCACTTTCCCACAATAACTGACAGACATTATGTCACTGGCCTGGTCTTTGGCCAAATATTTACACGAAAGAAAACACACTAATGTGGAAACTAGACGGTAGCAAAAGCTGCAAAGGTAGCACAGAGGGGGCAGCGCATCAAGCCGCCTCAGGAGCAACCCATACACCCAAAACCACCGTCATAATCCCCACAACCGCGAGTCAACTGACCACACAGCTACTACTCCTATTCGGCCTGCCCGACCCATTAGCCTCCGGTCCCCTAACAACTATCAGAAACGGGAAAATACTCACTCCGGCACCCTCTCTATCCTCTCCACCCACGCCGCACAAATCTTCAGCCGCTCCCTCACACTCGTCGTCAGCAACAACGCATACTTGTCCGCCTCGGGCAACGGCAACACGCTCGCGAACCACCAAGGGAACTGCGCCGGGCTCGCCGGACACTCCCCGTACACGCGCAGCGTGCGCGCGTGCATCCATGGCGCGGAGGCGGCGCGCATGCGCCGGACGAATGCCGTGCAGAGTGCCATGAGGTCTTGGGTCGAGAGGGTGGCGAATGGGCTCGCCTCCTCTTCCGCTCCCCCATCTGCAGTGCTAGTAGTGTCAGCGATCTCGAGGGCCTCTTCGTCAGCCAGAGGGAGGTCCTCGACGCGCTCAACGCTGCCGACTAGATAGCCGTCTCGGACACCGTGGCGGAGAACGCGAAAGAGCGAGATGCCGACTGCTTCGATGAGACTGCGGCCGTCGGGGAGGAGCTGTGCACTGACGATATGGAGGAGGGTGCCGTATTCGAAGAAAGGGGGTGTGGTGGCTAGGCCAGACTGGGGTATCTGTTCGGGGTTGTGGAGGAGCATTCCGAAGCGGCGGTCTGAGTCGAGGACGCGGCGCATCATGAGGCGGTATCGGGGTTCGAAGACGTGGATAAAGGTAGGCATAGTGGGGAAGGAGATAGTGCAGATGAAGAGGGGGAGGTCGAGGTCGGCGGGGGTGGGGGATTCTTCGGTTTCGACGAGGGCGCGGCGGGCTGTGAGGAGGGAAGGCCAGAGGCCCGTGAGGAGGGAGGCAAGGCGCGCGTTGGTGGGGTATTGGGTGGGGGATATGGTGTGGGAGAGGTCAAGGAGGCGGCGGCATATGGGGCAGTACGAGGAGTGGTCTAGGACGCGCTGGAGGCATTTGCGGCAGAATGTGTGGCCGCAGGTCGTGGTGAGGGGGTCTAGATAGATGGCGTAGCAGATTTGGCAGTCGAACTCGCTGCGGATCTTTTCCTTGACTGCGTCGAGGGTCGATGAGTCGAGGTCTTTGGAGTCGCCTACCACGCCGGAGAGGTGTTTGTATGCGACTTCCGCGTCGTAGGCGAGCTCGCCCAACTCTACCATCTTGTATGTTGCTATCAGCCGACCACCTGGTAACGCTCTACTCCTCGGCGATCGGCCGCTGAGACTCGCTATCCCGGCAGCGGCCCATTCATCCTTTTCCTCGAGCAGTATCGGCGCCTCGCCTATGACTGGTTGAAATTCGTCCATGGAGATTTTAGCTAGGGCCATAACCTTTGATAGCGTAACATCCATGCTACAATCCCCCAGAGCATGGTCTCTCATGCAATCTTGGAATGGGCAGTCAATACCCTGCATCCGCGCCGCAGTCGCTGGGTAGGTTATATTATGCCGCGTATGTATCTCCGGCAGACACTGCCTGCAGAGCGAGTTGCCACACGGCAGCGTCATGGGTTCGCGAAGTGTCAACGAGCATTGCGCGCACTGTAGCAGCCTGACGATACGCCGCGCATCTTCGAACCCGCTGAGCGGTTGCTCCTCAGCCTCATTGGCAGGCGTGGCTATGGGCGTTGGCGGTTTGGGCTCCGCTGGACGGTCCGCGGAGGGCGCGAGGGGCACAGAGCTGGGCGGCACAGCATCACCGCTCTGTTCGGACATGAATGTGCGTTTGAGCGAGGGGCCGTCGCTATCGCGCACTCGTGGCAGAGGGAATGGGTCTTGCGCCTTGCGCCGGCGCGAGTGGTTCGTGTCCGAGGCCAGCTTCGGGTTTACTTCATATATTCATAGAAAGAGGGAGCTCGGTATCGGTCTTGGCGGAAACGGATATGACGTTTGGGTGGCTTGTGCGACAGTGTTTTACCCGTATTCGGGAGGAGATCGCCGATATTATCAGATTGTTTATATTGAGGCTCAGAGGCGCTGGCAATATGTAAATTCCAACGTGGAATTATTGCAATAAATCAATCGGAAAGCCGGAAGGTGCAGAATTACGCCTATGCAGTAGACCAGTTGTTGATCGTCGTCGTCGTCACGGCGGGAGATTAAGGGAGGCGATGATCATGGATTGGGTTTAAGCTCTCAAGCTTCACTTTATCGAGTTACGCATTCCAAGCCCCTGGTACAAACAATGTCTCATCCCCTCACTGAATGATATGCCTGCCGTTCAGGATAGCTTTATAATAAATATACAGGTAATTAAATTCATTTATATTTGTTTACATTTAACATTAGTACATCTTTGTAAGGATTACGTGATGGTCTTGGTATTGGTGCCTCTTGACAAGTGCAGTCTTGATACCAAGCGCCCAGATTAAAAAAAAGAGCTAGCTAGGGGTCCAAAAGCATAATCAGCCAGCTAATTAGTGACCTTACTGTACCTTGATTATGGCCTATTATGTCTGTTACTATCTAAACTGTGCTCTGTTGTGGTACCCTATAGCTTTTAGTCTCTCGTAGTCTTCGGGCTATATATTTTAGCTTCTTTAAGTGCACAATGAGGGCCTACAATAAATTACACTTGGACATTGCAGCAATCACAGTCCAACATGTTGTTAATGAGTTGGACTCAATTTCCTTATTTCTCAAATGTATTAGCAATGCACCCTGTGCCATACAACTGTTGTTGCCCAATGCTCTCTCCATATTAACGTGAAGTGAAGCCATGATTGCCACGCCCCTTGACCGGCTCATATCTAAACTCCAGTAAATCGAGCGCAATAAACGCTCTCTGACCCCCCCAGTTCTCCCATAACAATGCACCCAGGGTATTTCCTCCAAATGCAAGCCATGCGCACGATAATGCTTTCATGCGACCAAACTCCCAAACTCCTATTCATTTAAATTCATCTCTCAACTCCCATCTCCCCCTTGCATTCACTCCATTCGGCCGCTTGATCTCCGCAACCTCATCCAGCATCGCCTTGAAATCGGCCGTCTGCTGTGGCGTCCTGCACATGTTCCCGAAATGCACCACGAGCATCTGGGATGGGACGCTTCCACCCTGAATGCGGATGTAATCCCTGATCAGCTTCAAGAAATCCTTGCCCTTCGGGCCACGCCCCCCAGTGGTTGGCGTACCGCTCCTCGAGCTTCCAGGGCTGCTGAGAGCCGAACCAGGACCTTGTCTATCATTCAACCCCTGAAGCACGCCCGACGCACCAGGGCCTCGACGTCTCGCTGGGGCTGGTCGCCCTGCTTCACCAACCTGACCAGTCCACGTAACCGTTCCGATAGGGACATTGCGTGCTTCTTCCCCGGATCTGCGGAGTTCAGCTGCTGCTTCCGCTGCGATACGCTTGGCTTCGCGTTCGATCATGCCGCGGTCGGCTTGGACGACGCGTTTGCCGTTGATGATCTTGTCGTGTTGGAGGACAGAGTGGACTCCTGAGCGAGCAAATATGCCTTCCATGATGCGAGATTCTTCGGTGGAGGTTTTGCCTTCGTCCTCATCGTGGAAGTCTTCCATCTTGGCGATACCAATGAAGTTGCCCACCTCGTCACGCTCACGGTTGGGTGGCACAACCTCGCCGTCGGTGGAAGCTAGGGGGTCTATGACTTTCCCTACAATGAGGTTCTTGGCAGTCTCGCCGTTAGCAACTTGAGCTGCGTTTCTTGGTGGAATATCTTGAGAAGGCATTCTGCTCGTGCCGTCGTAATCTAGAGGTTGTTCCGCTTCTCTTTTGAATTTCACTTCCGTTCCCTTAAATATCTCTCCTGTCTCCGTAGTGCTGTCGTCCGATGATCCAAGAGTAAAGAGGTCATAAAGGTCTTTCATATGGAACGTCTGGCGTTGTTTGGGGTCTTTCAAAATCTTGTCTGCCAGAAACTGCTTGAAAATCTGTCGGTGGTAGATCTTTTCTTCGATCGTTCCAGCAGTCATCAGTCGATAAATGGTAACCTCCTTCTTTTGTCCCAGACGCCAAGCTCTCTCGCGTGCTTGGACATCAGTGGAAGGATTCCAGTCAGGATCAAAGATGATCACACGATTTGCCCCGGTCAAGTTTACACCAAGACCGCCCACCTTTGTAGTAAGAAGGAATATGTTGATATCCGGATTCTCGTTGAAATTCGTGACCATGGTTTGGCGTTCTTTGATAGGAGTTCCACCGTCCATACGCAAATACGTGAACCCCCCAAGACTCTTCACAAACTCTTCAATGATGTTGAGCATCTGCACACCCTGGCTGAAAAGGAGTATCTTATCGCCTTTTGCTTTCCACATCGTAATTAAAGCCTTGACGACTTGCATCTTGCCAGACTTGTTTGGATTTCCCCATTTGTACCCAGCTCTGTTTCGTAATCGCGGCTCCAAGAGATCTGGGTGGTTACAGACCTTGCGCAGAATATCGATTCCATACAGCGACTGTCTCGTGCGGTTGAGAATTGATACCATCTCTTCCGATTTCAAGAATTCCTCGTAGGCTTCTCTTTGTGGCCTTGTGAGCTTGCAAAACAGCACTTGCTCCGTCTTCTTTGGAAGGTCAGATGCCACATCTGCCTTCAGTCTTTGGATGAGGTAAGGCCCGATGGCCTCTTTCAGAGTTTCCGCACATTTCGTGGCTGTCAGAATTTGAAGATTGGTTGCATTGGCATAGCCACCAAGCTTGATTGGAATCTCGAACTGATTGCGGAAGTTGACCAACGTCCCAAGACGCATTGGGTAGATGAAATCGAATAATGACCAAAGTTCGATCAAGTTGTTCTGGAGTGGTGTGCCGGAGAGGATAATACGGTTTGGAGTTTGTAGCTCCTTGCAATAGATGGTGACAGTCGTGTTTGGGTTTCGAATTTTGTGACCTTCATCCAGCACAGCGTAGCCCCATTCCACAGGGACGAGTAGGTCGCCATATGTTTGGAGACCAGCGTAGGTGGTGACAAGAACGTGCCCTTGCTTCACAACACGGTCCACAATGCGCTTTGCCGCCTTTTTGGCCTTTGGCTCCTTCTTCCCTCCACGGGATTTTCTGATATCTTCCTCCTCATCTTCAACACGACTCTCCTGGCGAACATTAAGCATCCCACTCCCAGAGGTGTGCAAAATGGATACCCGAAGTGCAGGCCACCACCGGTGAAATTCGTTCACCCATTGTTGTAGAACTGTGGCAGGGGCCACAACGATAACGGGCTTGTTGAGTTGTTTGCTGAAATGGAGCGCCGCTATGAAAGAGACAACTTGAATTCTAATCACAGTTAGGACTGTGATATCAAGCTGCCGTAGGGTATACATACGTTTTTCCAAGACCCATCTCATCTCCCACAATACCGCCAACTTGAGATGCGTATAGTTCGCCAAGCCATTGCACGCCGGTTTTCTGGTAATCATATAAGGCCGGGTAAATATCCCCAGGAAGCCTCAAGTTATTCGGTAAATGGTGGTCAGGGGCATCAGGACTGCGCTTGAACCACTCCGCCTCCCCATCGTCGACATCTGCTTCTTCTCCAAGTTTCATGCGGCGAGCTCGGCTACGCTTGGTCACCCAGCTCTTCAGTCGTTTCTGGTAGTCGGCCTCGTTGCCATCGTCGACGACTTTTTCTATCACGTCTTTTGCCTTGGCTTTACCCTTGGCTGCCTTCTTCACAGCTTGACCAATATCAACAATGCCTTCGTCATCCTCTTCTTCTTCTTCGTCTCCTACAACGAAGTCCCCATCAGTTATATCCGGTGTGTATGCTGAGTCGGCTCCTGGAGATTTCCGAAGTCTCGCAGAATCAGGAATAAAATCTCCTTCGGATGCATCAGCTGACGTTATAGCACTTCCATCTCCAACACGGCGTTTTTTACGAGGGCGTGAAGGTCCAACATCCTCATCGGTTGGGCTGCTGACATCACTGATGTCCTCGAAGCCGGGCTTTCTCAAATATTGATGGGACCGCGGCTCCGCTGACTGATCAGCAGTCACGTCAGGAAGTTCGGCCGCCTCTTCGGCCTCCATCAAAATCTCCGTAAGTTCTCCTACAGGTCCTTCGGTCGGCCTAGTTTCCATCCTTGAAAACGGTGTGATCTTGCCAGTCCTGATGAGGAAATCGCGCTGGCTTTCATTAGGCATTCGCCTGTTTGCGGTAGAACCTTCGCCATCGTTCTTGTCTGCATCGTCCTTTTCTACATGTCGTAGTTGAATTCGCTCTTGGGACTGAACGATGTCATTATTAAGACCAGCCACTTTCTCGTCAATATCCGCAATCTCGTCCCTGATAGCCTTCTTTTGTGTCGAGGTTGTGGTGATCAGGTCCAGGCGTCGTAACTGCTTCTGCTTTTGGTTCGCCAACCTATCCCTGTTGGTAGTCGCCCTCTCGATCCTCTTTTCATCCCTCTCATCTTCTTGCGCCACCAGCGCAATATTTGCCCGGGTCGTGATATCTCTCTGTATGTCTTCTTGGTTGCGAATCCCTTCCGTCAAGTTCTCGAGAATGGAGTCCATGTTATCGCCAGGACTCGTGGTTCCATCGGCTTCTTGTGGCGCGGGTGGAGGGGTAGTGGTGGTAGTATCAGCCTCGGCAGTCGTGTTCTTGACATCGTCATCAATGTTCGTAACGCCCTCTGAGGGTCTATCGTGCGATGGGTGATTCGGCTCAACATCCCCCTCTGCGGTGGAGTTGAGCGGCATATTTTCGGTATAGTTATTGCATAGAAGAAGATTCTTTATGTTCGAAATATGAGGTTGGAGCCCGAGGCTGAGGTTCTTATCGGCAGTCTTCGAGAGGAGAAATGTGAAATCTTGCTTGGTGTTGGTGGAATTTGAAAGAAGTAGAAGAGCAAAGCGTCTGCTTACGTACTGCCAGTTTGCAAATGTAAAGAAAGTTTAAAAGTATGGAGAAAAGAAAAGGTGATGTCGAGTCTGGGAACCAATTTTTGAAGCAAGTCAGAACCAGAATTGCTCGGATGGCCAGGCTACGACCTTCAGCCTGGCCGCTAGGACCCACAATAGACCATTGTGATAAAACTGACCAATCACATGTTGCGATTAAACACTCAATACATCACCAGGCCATTGACAATATGTACGAGCAGCAACCTCCATGCAGAAAAGTTCACTTTCTCTTCATATAATGATGAGAACGATATGAAGTTGGAAGCTTATGAATGCTATTTAATACAACCACAATAGAATATCAGATAACGATCATTGAGCGTATGTTACAACACCTTCTGCCTCAGGAACTCGCCAGCCTCATCTTCAGAGCAACACTAATGATGCCCAACGATGAATACAGGACTTTTATATTTATATCAGAATATAAGAACGGAAATGATAAAAGCGTAGTCATGTGACTGATAATCGGCGCCGTTGGCTTGACTACAAGCACATGAAATGTTTCCGGATTGGCGCCAGATCTGATCTTGCTTGGTCGGTTGTTAAGCGCAGCCGCGATTCCAGCCCAAAATACCTGAGCATCCCAGCCAGGACTGATGAATTCTAGGGCAATTCTAGGACAACAAACGAAAAGATCTCCAGACCCTCTGAAGCTGCGCGTGATTGTTGTCAGTGGTCAAGACAAAGCTGTGGAGTGGAGCCCCGTGCCTGACAGGTTTGATGTGCTGTAGAGACAATTTCATTAGAGTGGGGAGGAGTCGTATGCACCCATCAGCAGTCATAAAACAGCTCACTAAATAATTTGTGACAAGATGGACGTGGTGAATGATGAGCAATGAAGTAGTCATTTGTAAAATGTGAAGCCTTATATATTATATGCTTGCATGCGATTAATATATCTGTCAAAATCAATCGCTATACTCTAAAATAAGAAGCACACCGTTGTGGTCATCTCTGCCGTATTGGTCGTCGCTGGGCTCGCCAAACCAACCGCGACGCTGGCGCTAACTCGTAATGGCGACCTGACGTTGGAGTACAAGTGTAACAACATACTCACGCCGTCGCCAGAATCATGATGCATCTTTGAGACGAAGGCATCTACGTTTACAGGCCCCTTTCGCCTCTCCCCCAGCAAATACTGGCCCCGTCCCACGCGTTCCTTCGCGATTGGCCTGACGCCGCGCCGCCAGGTCGACCCAACAACAAGCTCGCGCAAGCCCCGCTTCTGCTGCGCAGCGAAGTCGAACGTATTTATCTGTCATGGATCAATGGCAGGCATATTCTAGTACTGGCGGAGGTGCTCGTAGGTTTGATTCCAATTCACAGTCAGGCCAGCCTCAACAGGCACGAGAGTACGGGTCGGGTGGTGCGCAACCCAACTACAGGCTCGATCAATACCAAGGTGGAACGAACCCGGCTTCACAAGTGGCATCGACGCCGAATACCCCTCAAACTCGAGACGGCAGCGGAGACGTAGCTATGCAAGATATTGGGGACCCGTACAGCGGTGTCAAGTACCCGATGCGACCACATCACCAGCAGCATCATTCGGCCAGCAGCCGCTCCGGATTACACCCAACAAGCCCTCAGGAGCAGTCATCGGCAGCTCAAAGATACTCCCCGATGGAAGCTGTATCGGGGGCCACGCCGTACATTACGAGCCCTCAGACGAGCCAGAATCCATATACAAACCGGCAATCTCCAACGAGGTCGAACTATTCGTCACCAAACTCGTACTATTCATCACGACAGCAGGTGCAACATCTACCTCCCATAACGCCCTACTCCTCAAATAACAGCCAAGATTCATACCCACCATCGGCCACAACACAGCTGAATGCGGTTTTTGGCAATGACCCAAAGTCACCTCGCAGGCCTCAGCCGACAGCAGCACCACCTGTTGAGCGTGGTCCGATCCCACAGTTCGCGAAACTGAGATCAGTTGCAGACCTTCAACCACAGATCAATGCGCAGCCTGCATTCAGAAGGGCAAACCCAGAGGGTGGATTCATCAGTGTAAGTCGGAATCTGTGCCGTCGCCCGACTCTGCTAATAATACTGTTTAGCCACTACAAGCGCTCACGACTCACCTACCGTCGACATACCGAATATGCAACCCAATGTTTAAATACGAGTCATCCCGAAACCCCAGGAGAGTGCTTACTAAACCAAGCAAGGGGACGAAGAATGACGGGTTCGACAACGAGGACAGCGATTATATCTTATATGTCAACGATATCCTTGGTTCGGAAGAGACAGGTCATAAGTAAGTTTTGCGTGATCCCTTTACTTCAATGAGTTGCAATCTAATTAATCTTAGGAACCGCTATCTCATTCTCGATGTTCTTGGCCAGGGTACCTTCGGTCAAGTGGTTAAATGCCAGAACTTGAAGACCCAGGAGGTTGTCGCTGTAAAAGTGATCAAGAATAAAACGGCATACTTCAACCAGAGTATGATGGAAGTCTCTGTGCTCGACTTGGTGAGAATTGCTCCATGATTGAATATACTGCAGGCGCTAACCCTCTACAGATTAACAGCAAGCTCGACAAAAATGACGACCACCATCTACTGAGGCTCAGAGACACTTTCATTCACAGGCAGCATCTCTGCCTGGTCTTCGAACTCTTGAGTGTCAATTTGTACGAACTCATCAAGCAGAACCAGTTCCGGGGTCTAAGCACGACGCTTGTCCGTGTATTCGCACAACAGCTTTTGACTGGGCTTGCCCTGTTGAACAAGGCGCGCCTTATACACTGTGATCTGAAGCCTGAGAACATTCTACTCAAAAACCTCGAGAGCCCCATTATTAAGATCATTGATTTTGGTTCGGCTTGTGACGAACGCCAGACGGTTTATACCTATATTCAGTCTCGATTTTACAGATCTCCAGAGGTTCTACTTGGCCTACCATATTCCTCGGCGATTGATATGTGGTCATTAGGTTGTATTGTGGTTGAACTTTTCTTGGGTTTGCCATTGTTCCCTGGTTCATCCGAATATAACCAGGTGTCGCGTATTGTCGAGATGCTAGGCAACCCACCAAACTGGATGTTGGAGATGGGAAAACAGTCTGGAGAATTCTTTGAGAAGCGCCATGATGTAGACGATTTTGGGAGGAGGACATATCACTTGAAGAGCATGGAGCAATACTCCCGAGAACACGGTTCCAAGGAGCAGCCGAGCAAGAAATATTTCCAAGCGACGACTCTACCGGAGATAATCCGATCATATGCTATGCCCAGAAAAAATATGAAGCCAAACGAAGTGGAACGAGGTAAGGTCTACAGGAATTATCTTATGTGACAGCTCACTAACGAAATATACAGAGATGAACAATAGGGTGGCATTCATCGATTTCATCAGAGGTTTATTGAATATCAATCCCTTGGAGCGATGGTCCCCACAGCAAGCAAAGCTCCATCCATTCATCACCCAACAGAAGTACACTGGACCGTTTGTACCACCCATGAACCTGAAGACCAGTTCTTCCAACCGATCCCCAGCCCCTGGAACCCAGCAGCAACAGCAGGCTGAGGCTCTAAGCAAGCAACGTGCACAAGCGGCACAAGCCCAGCTTGCCCAGCAACACTCCGCTGCCCAGGCCCAAGCCCACGCTGCCCAAGCAGCTGCCCAGGCACATGCGGCTCAATCGTACCCGACACAATCACCACAGGTTGGCGGATTACCGAGCAGCCAATATCCTCCACAGAGCCATCCTCAAGCAGCGCAGATGTACAGTAACCCGATGTACCCGCCAAACCAAGCCCACCAGGCCGGCCCACCACCATACCCTTCCCAACCTGGCGGCTACCCACAAGGCGGGATGATGCAACAGCAGGCCCCACCGCCAATGCCAGCAGCACAGTATGGCCAGCCAGCGCAACAGGGTCTATACCCTCAGTCTCAAGGAAGACGCGCAAGAGCCACGACAATGGAAGTTCAACAAGGTGGAATTCCACCAGCTATCCAGCGCGTCGCAAGTCACCTTGACCCCACGCAGCCAATCCGTCTGCAACCCAGCCCAGCATACTATCCACCGCCCCCTGACGGAATGGCCGATGGCAACCCAGGCAGCCAGCGGCGACGCGGCAGCCGCGCAGCGCAGGGCGCACAGCAAGGCGCTCGGAGCAACCGCGATTTCATCCGCAACCTCGAGGACCGCACTCTGGAAGAGGGATTCATGGGAGGGGCGCAGAACCAGTGGCATTGATGGGGAAACACCATTCATCAGCGCGTGTACGACGTATGCTTGAATAAAAGGATATATTGGACTATTTACAGGACTACAGACGGTTGACAAAGTTACATGGGAGTATCTGAAAACGTAGAAAGGGGGACTTTTCTGCGTTCGTTTTCGACGGATGCGTGGGAACTGAAAATGGGGACGCTCGGTGCGAAGCGAGGGGTGGAGAGGCGGCTTTGTTATACCCGGCCAGAGGGAATTTTGGGACGGGAACGAGGATGGGAAGCAGGCGGAGATGGGGCGGTGGGTAGGGAGGGAGGGAGGGGATTGGGGGGCATTTGCATCAGCAAGCAGGGACGGGAGATGCGGCGTTACTTTTTTGTATTTTTGATGATGCACGGCGACGATTGTGTGTAGCATAGGGCTTTTTTCTTCTTGAGATAGAAGGTTCGCCGTTTGGAAGATGCGCTGGGAATGAATGGAAAGGCAATACACCTGAAATGATTGAGGATGGCTTGGCTTACTTACGTTTATGTGTGTAGCTGATTCTGCAGTTCTGGTGGTATGATCACGGTGTGTCAGTCCTTGAGGCTAGGTAGGCTTTGGTGGGGTTGGCGCCGGGCTGGTGGCGGCCGGCGTGGACCGGCGTGGCTTTAAGGTTTGACAGACCGCCCGGCAATTCGGGTGGCACCATCTCACGGCTGACCTTTCTATGTTCTGTTGGGGGGTGAGGTTTACGTAGGCGGTAGGTCTCTCGCTAGCTGTGTAAGTTCACTCTCTTTTCTGTTTGTTTTCATCCGTATGCGGAGTACAGCAACCTTTTCTATTATTGTCAACGTCTTTGTGAGCCTTCCTGGTTCGAGCTCTCTCACTCTACTCTCAACAGTAGAGCACTGTCATTCGTCTCCTACGTTCGTTGATATCCAAACCTCAATTTGCAATCCGAGACTCGCTGAAAGCAAATCCTCGATCTGGAATCCAAATACTGCTCCTGCGCCTAAGAATCACCATCCAATCCTCGCAGCAAAACCATCAAATATTTACAAGCTTCGAGCTCTCAACCTTTCATAATAGGCACCAATCTCTCAAGAAAACAAGCACCAAGCTCTCAAGCTCTCCAAGGAAGCAGCAAGCTCTCACACTCTTAAAACAATCAGCGAGCTCCCATAACAAGCACCAGCGTTCCAAACTCTCAAAACAACCACACAAAACCACAATGCCCCAATCCCGCCCATCCTACGCGCACTTCCTCTCTACCTCCTCCCCCACCACCGGCCCCGACCGCGCCGACTCCTTCAACCCCGACAGCCACATCCACGTCACGCCCAGCTCGGGCATCTTCGACTGCCCGCCGCACTCCCTCGACGACCGCTTCGGCACTTGCTTCCGGCTCAAAGAACAGGAAGGGGAATGGGGACGCGAGAGGATTTGGGGGGGAGGGGTGACGAAGGGGGATCTTCTGGGTGTGGGGGTTGTGATTGGGATGGTGGGGGTGGCGTGGGCGGCTGTGGGGGCGCTGGGGTGGGTGTTGAGGAGGAGGAGGAGGATGAGGGAGGGGTGGAGGAGGGGGGGCAGGGGGATGGATGTTGATGGGGTGGAGTGGAGGGGGAGGGAGGAGGGGGGGGTGAGTGGGGTGGTTGTTGGGGCGGGGGGGGAGCTGTTTGTGTTGAAATCTTAGGGAATGGGATGAGGGGTGACGAGGCTAGGGAGGGGTTGATGTTGGATGGGAGGCGGGAGTTGTGCGGAAGTTGGGTTGAGGCTGAAGGGGGAAGGCGCTCGGTGTGTGGAACTTGAGGCTGAAGCTCGGTGTGTGGGAGGCTGGAGGGGCAAGGCTGGCTATGTATGTGGCACGACGTGGTTACTTTGTAGATGAGGCGTTCGGGAGTAGGGCTGCGGGGAGACAGGGGTGGTGCTTTATGGCCTGGGACGTCAGATGGCGTTGGCGTGTATTTATATGGTGCTGGAGATTGGGGACGGTTTATGTGCCTGATGAGAAATGAATTAGTGATTTGTCTTAATTATATTCCTCTGATGGATATAATTTATGAGAACGGAAGTTAAAAACTACATCCTTGCGATTAAATTATCCCACAACAATGTGATATTACCTACCTGGGTTATTATTTCATGGATGAATCATTTACTATGACTATCAAGTATATATATTATAATTAATCCATAAGACTCACCAGAGGCATCCTGTTAACGAAAAACCAACAATTCGACTCACATCATCAACGCAAGGCTCCTCACGTGAACTAAAACCGCTGAGGTACAGTGCAGCCTCCCAAAATGCATCGCCCCAACCCATGCAAGTACCACATCCTTACGCACCTCACATGCATGCACACCTCGGTGGGCTGCACATGACATCAGCCCCCATCCCCAACATTCGGCTTCGCGCGGCGGAACGGCCCATCCATCTGGCAGATTCAGTTCAGGGTACAGTACAGTACAGTACGTTGCAATCGCGCAACCCCCGCCGAGACTCGTGCGCGGAGATGTACATCGGGGGCTGTCGGGGCCTCCATGAGACCGCACACACACTCTCTGGGGCTGTGCGTGCCGGAGGACGACAGAGAATGCTGTCGTGCTGGCTGTGACTCTTATTTAAGTCTGCAGGGATAGTGCGGGTTGGAGGTCTACGAATCGAATGGGAGGATGGCGTGGGGAGAGGTTTGATGTGATGCTACATGTGTGTGATGGGGGGGAATGGAGATAAGAGTGATAATATCCGAGTTGCCTTTGGATTGTTGTTAGTGCATGTACAGGTTCGTTGTTGGCGCTGGAGTCGTGGGAGGAGATGGCTTTGTAGTGGTGTTGTTGTGTGGAGAGTCGTGGTCGTTGTGAGACTTTCTCATTCTAGTTTTTTGAGTCAAAAACCACACATTTCAGCTGGCACAAAAAACACAAATCAGGAGCCCGCCCACCAAAAGCGGCGAAGAGAGAGAGTGTGCCCTTTCATCCTTCACCGGACCGGGCGAGATGGAAAGCATGTCGGACATGGCTGTTTGCAAACCATTGGTCCTGTCCGAGGGAAGCACAGTGGATGGTTTTTGTACTCCCATACTGTGCTTTGTTATAAAAGGCTCCTTGCTGGGTGCTTTGGGACGAGTGGCGTATGTGTCCAGTTCGCTCCATATGGCTCCAGGGATCTGGCTCCGGGGTTAATTGTCAGGGCCGACGGATAGCAGGACCAGGGGGTATAATTGAAAATTGATATGTCATGGATGACCCGAAGGATGGCGCCGGAGGTAGCGATTTAGGCATCAGCAGGAGATGAGTTTGTTTATATGGATGAGGTCGATCAGTGAGGCGTGGCGGACCGACGGAGTGGTTGAGTCGTAGATGTATGTACGTATGTACGTATGTATGTAGGTCTCTGGCTTCGTCCCATCGTGCCACAGAGGGACGGAGCGAGCGCATCCCCTATGAAGAGGTTACCCTGAACATCGTATCGCCCTGCTGTTGGTCATTGCCCTGCTGTTGAGAAGTGTGCTGGGTCGTGGTCGTGTCACTCCCGAGTCACTCGAGGTACAGGCCACCAGCAAGCAACCAGCAACCAGCAACCAGCAACCATTTATCGGATGACTTGAGGGGCGAAAACGGGTGAACCAAGTCACAGACACCAGTGACTGTGGGGTGGAGAGCAAGACATATCTGTGTGAGATGATTCGCCACCGGGCTTCGGCGAGTTTGCTGCCTCAGCCAAACCAGGAGTCAGAGATAATTGACATCTTCTTTCGCGTAGATTGCTGGCGTATCGTATCGTATTTGATTTGTATTGTAATCATTTGTTGTGCGGCGAAGCAACCCTGGCGAACAAAAAAAAAAAAGCGCGCGCGCTCATGCAGCAGCAGCCTTGTCCCGTCGATGCTGCGAAATCAATGCCTCTTCGGTCGATTTTCGTTCCGTTCGTGGAGAATGATGACGACCTCTCTGGCCTCTCCCGCGCGAGATTTCGCCAATGCCAATGCCAGTGCCAACGAGATGTGTGGATAAGACAAAGTGATTCATTACCCAGGACGCTGCTTTTGCGACTCAGTAGTGTATCAGTACACTGTAGTGAGAGGGCAGTCACTTTGGTACGCGACCGTGGGTTTGCGACTAGAGAGGCGAGCCCGGCTTCTCCATTTGTGCGCGCGAGAAACTAACTATAATGCTGTTTCAGGTGGGTAGACTGGGCATTGATGAAGTAGACCATGTTCGGGTAGAGTATAGCTGTGGAATCTATAACTCATGCCGCTTTGAAGAAACGTGTTGTCTAGGGCAGCAAAACAATATTGGCAGCAACAGGGAGAATGCTTTTCTTTTCCATGGTGCTCAGGAGTGAAGTGAACAAAGCCCTTGTGCCCCTGGATCAGAGAGACACGATCAGGCCTCGGATTTATATTCTGCTTCGTTGTAAAGGAAGTCGAGTTCTTGTTGCGACTGATTATATCTGTAGTCGATTAGTAACTGTGATTCCCTGAGTGACCACAGACCCAGCGATAATAATATATAATCTTAGGTTATACTCGCACAGCAAACAGCCCAATGCGCCTGAATCACTCGCCGTCGCCGTCGGTGATTCTTCGAATTTATTCCAGTCATTCCAATCATCCCAATCACTGCACAGAGTAATAATCAATCCCATTATTATTCCTATTTCATCCCATTTCATCCTTCTCCTACATCCTTTAATATATAATTTATCTACACACATGTAATACAGTAACCGCATTAGGCCAAAGTCGCGGTTCTAGGACTAGCGTGATTTCCCGTTTTCCCAGCTCCGCCCAGCCAAATCAAATTTCTTCTGTTCGCCCTCTTGCTCTTTTTTTGTTCCAACCCTCTTGTCTTCGACAAACCCCCAACACCACAAATCCCCCATCTCCAAGAATCTGCGAATCTCTATCCTTTAGAAAGGAATAGAGAGATCGCATTTCATATCTTCGGATACCCTCACAAACCCAACGTCAACGGTTCTCGATCGCGACTGTCCTGCAGATCGCCACGAGATTCACGACTCTCCTTTGAATTTCAGAGGCCCTGCGCCCTGTTAATCTCAATTTTTATTAATCCTTCAACGGACAAGTGCGATTAACTTCGACCACTGCGATTGTTTCGAACATCTCCGCTCAGATTCTTCATCCTATACACTCCCTTGGACAAATCGGAGACCAGATTTGACATCTGCTCGACAACATCGACCGTACGGATCCCAACCCGTTTGCCATCTCAACACGTCATTATCTATCACCAGACCAACGTCGACAACTCTATGACTTCCGTCTCTCAACCCACTCAACCCCCAAGCTCGGCTTCCAACAACAACGGCGCGTCGCAGTCCGCTCAGTCTTACGCTTCGGCGACCAGAAAAGCAGTCTCGTCGCCTCCGGTCGCGACGGGCTCGTCCTCTCAGTCCCCAGCCGTGGCAGTCGGCAACGTCGCGCCGGTACAGCATGGAAAGTCTTCGTCAATCTCGCCAGTGAATGGCAGATCGTCGATACCTCCTGCTGTACCGGTAGTTTCAACCCCGGCCATTGCGAGCAGCAACGGGAACGCGATGGAGCATAGCCGAAAGAGCTCCGTCACGATCAACGGTGGTTATGTCGCAAATGGCTCCTCCAAAGCGATCCAGTTCGGTTCGCTAGTTGAGTCTCCTGCTGCTACCCATAGCACCCCGCAGATCTCACAGTCGACCACCTCATCGGCACCGATTGCGATCCCAAGCAACCCGAGAGTGACATCTCCAGCGCAATCGCCCTCTCCTATCCCGCAGCCCACAGCTAGCGGTGGCGGTAGACCTCCTGCGGGACTTCAGAGCGCCGGAATGACTTTTGGTAGTCACCCGGGTGGCGATGGCGATGTAAGTATTTGTTTTTTTATAATCTCTTACATTGATACATTGTGCTAATCTTTGTTCCCTTCACAGCGTCACATGCGACATGCTTCCGTACCACAGGCACCTCTTGCACCAGGCGCACAACCTGGCCATGATCGACGACTATCCGGAGAAGGCGGTATGGGTGGCCCCAACAGAGGTGGCTTCAACCCTCAAGGCGGCCGCGGCCGTGGTTACAGCAACACCTACCAGAACCAGCACATGGGATACCCTCAAGGCAACCAGCAGTTCCGCGGCGCTCCAAACCAGGGCCGTGGCGGTATGCCTGGACCATTCCCTGGCCGTGGAGGACCTATGCCACAGTACCCGAACTCGCCACACCAGGCAAACCGCAGCCCCGCGCTGACCAACTCGGTACCAAGCACCCCGAACATGGGCCAAGTCATGCCAATGCAGAACCCTCAGCAATATGGCCAATATCACCCTCAATACATGCCACAACCTCAAGTACTTAACCCTTCTACTTCACTCCATCCCCCAAGTTCCTTCAAGTCAGGCAAGAATGGCAAAAAGTTTTCCAAGAATGGCCAGCAAGCTGCTGGGAAGAATAACCAACAGCAATTCCAGTCGGGAGATAATAACAAGTTGCCATCTGGAGAACAGCCTGGGCCATATTTTCCAAATAAACTCGGGAAGATTCAGGAGAGCTCCGAGCGGAGTGCCTCTACCAGCCCGCTTCCTCCCCCAGTTGTCCCCGTTCCCCTTTTCCCTCCGCGTACTGCGAAAATTGATTTGTCGCCAGAGAGCGGCAACTTTGACCAGATTCTAACAAACATGCAGAATTACGGCTACCAAGCTCCACCATACGACCGTATGAGCGCTATGCCGGTGCCTTCCCCATACGCTATGTACCCTCAGATGCAGTACATGCAGGGCATGCCAGGCCAGCCACAATCGCCCCAACCAGGCTACCAACAGCCATTCATCCCAGGTCAATACCAGAACCAGCCCCAACCCCAGGCAATGTCGCGTACTCCTTCGCAAATGTCTGAGAGGCCAAACTCGAGCCTGGGCCAGCCCCAAACTCCTTCGATGCCACCCTCCGTAATTCACCAAACTCCTCAAGCAAAGGCCGCAGCCACCCCTAGCACTTTCCAACGCACAACCCGCAGGAGTGCAGCAATTGTCATCAAGAACCCGGATGGTGACATTGTTAAGCTACCATCGGCAAAGCCACCTGCATCACCGGTTCCAAGCAACCACTCTTCCAAGACTCCACCAGTTGTTGTGTCCACACCTACACCGCCACCAAAGGCTGCTACACCACAGCACGTTCGCACTGACAGCAAGAGAGATGAAACTGTCATGCAAGAATTCAAGGACAGAGTGCGCAGAGCTGCAGAGGGCGAAGATGCTAAGGCTTCGGACGCTGAGGGGACTGATTCCGAGGCTGCGAAGCCGAAGGCCAGTGAGGTTAAGGTGACTGAAGAGAAGAAGGCCGATACCTCTGAGGCTGATGCCGCCGCGGCTGAGGCGAAGGCGAAGCAAGATGCCGAGGATGAGCTCGAGAGGCAAATCAAGGAAATGGAGGAGGCCGAAGAGGCACGCGAGAAGGCTGAAGCTGAGGTGCTGGCGAAGCGTGCTGCTGAGAAGGCCGCTGCCGACTTGGTTAACGCCGAGAAGAACAAGCTTCTGGCAGAGGAGAATGATCGCAAGCTTAAGGAGCAAGAGCGTGAGATGGAGCGCATCGAGGATGAGCGCGAGCAAAAGCGCAAGGATGCTGAGGCCAAGGCTGCGGCAGCGGAGTCTAAGCCAGCGTCTACTGACTCTAAGGCCGATGCTGCCCCACTCACACCAAGCACTCTGGCATCGAAACTCTCTGCTCTCAAGCTTGGTGGTGAAAGCGGAGCATCTACCCCAGCTTCGGATGACTCGATGGGCCCGCCACCAAAGGTTTTGGGCGGTGAGAAGAAGACTAAGCCTGCAGCGCTTAACCTTGCACCTCTCAACACCAAGCCAGTCGAGCCACCGCAGCCAAGCGCAGCTCTTCAGTCTCTGAAGTCTGCCAGGTTCCTCTCCATCCTGGACGCCTCCATCTACCCACCAAACATCTCCTCGCCAAACCCTGCACTCAACACTGCTGTTACAAGCAAGGGTAAGAGCTTTAAGTACGACAAAGAGTTCTTGCTTCAATTCCAGAAGGTTTTCACCGAGAAGCCATCTCTTGAATTCGAGTCCCAGATCAAGGCCTTGATTGGCGACGGTGATGGAGGATCATCCCGTGCCGGCTCTTCAAGAACCCCAGGCGGAATGGGCCCACGCCAGGGCTCCAACCGTGCTGGAGCTCCAGGTGCTTTCACCATGGGCACATTCGGTGTTGGCAAGACTCTTCCTCCCGGAACAACTTCCCAGCAACGCTTCGAGATGTCTCAAGGCACTATGCCGCGACCAGCTGGTGCAAACCCAATGTCCGGGAACTTCAGAAGCACCGGAACTTTCCCTGGTGGCATGGGACCTGGCAGACAGCCCTCGGGCATGGGTCAGCCACAATCACCGCGTAACACCAACCCCAGCCGTGGCGGTCGCCAAGGCAGCAAGCGTGATGGCCCCAAGCATAATGTTGAGGCTGAGAAGAAGATGCCTCTTACCGCTGGCATGGTCCTGAAGCCTATCGAGGTCACCTCCACTGGATGGAAGCCACGCAGTCTTGCTGCTCAATCTTCTGCCACTGGTGCCGCCGGACCCGCTCCAGGTGCCGCTGGCGGTTCCACGCACATGGAGCCGGATATGGTCCAGCGTAAGGTCAAGGCAGCTCTCAACAAGATGACGCCCGAGAAGTTTGACAAGATCGCGGATCAGATTCTTACAATTGCGGCCCAGTCCAAGGATGAGGCCGACGGACGCACATTGCGCCAAGTTATCCAGCTCACTTTTGAGAAGGCAACTGACGAGGCTCACTGGGCTTCTATGTACGCGAAGTTCTGCAAGCGCATGCTTGAGACCATGAGCCCCGAGATCAAGGATGAGAGCATTCTCGACAAGAACGGCAACGTTGTGTCGGGTGGTAACCTCTTCCGCAAGTACCTCCTCAATAGATGTCAAGAGGAGTTCGAGCGTGGATGGAAGATGGACCTTGGTGACAAGCCAGAGGGCGAGCAGGGCGAGGAGAAGACTGAGGAGGCTGCCATGCTTTCCGACGCCTACTACATTGCTGCCGCAGCCAAGAGACGTGGCCTTGGTCTTGTCCAGTTCATCGGTGAGCTTTACAAACTTGGCATGCTTACTGAGCGTATCATGCACGAGTGTGTTAAGAAGCTTGTCGACTACACTGGTATTCCTGACGAGGCCGAGATTGAGTCTTTGACCAAGCTCCTCAAGACTATTGGAGGTAACCTCGACAGCACTGAGAAGGGTAAGCCAATGATGGATATCTACTTCAGCCGCATCGTGGCCATGACCGATACCCCAGAGTTGCCCAGTCGTCTCAAGTTCATGCTTATGGACATTGTCGATCTCCGTAAGAAGAGATGGGTCTCGAAGGAGGATAACAAGGGCCCTAAGACTCTTGAAGAAGTTCGCGCAGAGGTAAGAATTCCCACTCGTAATTTGTATTCACAAGTACTAACACCATTTAGGCTGAGGCTGCTGCCGCACAGAAGGCTGCTGAGAACGCACGTGGACCACGTGGAGGCGGTGGAGGACGTATGCAACCTGGCCGTGGTGACTCGAGAAACTTCTCCAACCAATACGGCAACCAGCCCCCGATTGATTACTCGAAGAACACCGTTGCCACTGATGATCTCCGTCGGTTGACAAACAAGGGAGCCAGCAGAGCTTCCGGAGCGCCAATGTCGTTTGCCCCTACATCGATGTTCTCGTCGAGAAGCAACAGCGGACGCAAGATGGGACCTGGAGGATCGCTGTCCAGAACTGGAGACGACTCGGGAGCCTCATCCCGCACTGGAACCCCACCACAACAGAAAGAGAAGGAGCCTGTCGCCACAATCAACGCGTTCAGCCTTCTTGGTGATCTGAACGACCACGAACCGGAGAACCCAGCATCTCCCCCTCCTGCTGCTTCTCCTGAGCTGACCAAGACTGATCTTGCGTCAGGAGAGAAGAAGGGGGAGTAGATTTCGAGCGCCATTCGTGTCATAGCGTTTTGCATCCCAATCTCTGTGCCTAGACTGCGGGCTTTCTTTCTCCATGCATTTCCGGCGGGTTTCATTCCAACACGTGTGTTAAAAGTTGCTTTCTCAGTCTCAATGATACCTCAGATCGGCTTATAGAACTTCGGTCCCGCATTAGGTCCTATCCGGGAAGGGCCTTACCTCTTTTTAATGTTTCTGTCTCGTCGACCGTTACCTCGTCTTTTCCCTCAGCACATCGACATCCCCTCGAGTACTGGAATCGAACGCGGACGCCCACCGACGGGTTGCTTTTTTACACTTTCGAAATAATCGCGTGGTTACTTCTCCTTCTTTTCCTTGGAGCAGACGCGAGATTCGCCAGAGGGGCGACCTGCACAAAAGCTTTGTGTCAATAGTTCATTTTTCATACACGGGGCGCCCTTTGCTGCTAGATCGACATATTCGTTTTTCGTTTTTTCCCGAGTTGGGCTGTGTTTGGGCCGGCCGGCCGTGTAATTTAGCGGGGGTGGAGGAGACAGATGGAATAAGAAGTGAGAAAGACAGTGATGAGAGGAGATTTCTGGCGGGTGAAAGGGTTGGTAGGGCAGGGTAGCTCGGACACTCTTCGATGCTTCTCTCGTGCGCTGGGTCGGTCGCCAACGACGTGACGCGCGAGAGGAGGGATAAGGTGGATCGGGTGGGTAGGAGGGGATACACTGTACTATATCTAATTCGATAAATCGAGCCGGCCAGCTTTCTTGCTTTAATAGGTGTCTCGCGAGCAATCAACTAGGCAGTTATTTCAAAACTTTTGAGTTGTATAGGAGTGTCCTGTGAATAAACTGTCAAATGTGTAACACTCCTACGTGATTTGCGTGCTGTTCTATGTATTACCCTCCAGTGAAATCCTCAAAAGGACCCTTCGAGTGGCGAAAGCAACACAAAGCAAGCACGTACAATTTCACACACAGGAAGATTCAGATACAGGCAAATATATGTGCATACAGATTACAATGGCACGACTGCAGGCCACCGCTAATATTCCGACACTACTTTTTCACAGCCTGGAAACCGCAAGCTCATGAAACCCACCACCCCGTATCCAGGGAAAAATAAATTGCGCCATCCCATGACCAAACCCAGCTTGCCCCACTTCACTCACTCACTATACACTTCATCCCTATCCGTTAACGCCTTATTCCTCCTCCGCCTCAAAGCCGTCCACGGGAGTCTCCTCAACCTCGCCATCAACGGCGGCCTCTTCCTCATCCATCTCCTGAACAGCAGCTAGGACATCAACGTCCTCGCCCAGACCCCTCTCGGCACGCAGTTGCTGCACCTTCGCGTTCGTCATCTCGAACACGTACTGGCCTAGATGCTCGACACCCTCCATTGGTGTCACGCCGGGAACCTCCACATCGTCTGCCTCGTCTGCGATGGTTCGCTGAGAGGGCCAGAGCTCGCCCGTGACGAGCATGAGCTTGTCTGGGCGGCGGAAGAGAATCTCAAATGCCTCCTGCAGCTCGAAGCAGGACTCGAATACTTCGCGGCGGCCGAGGATGTATAGTCCGAGACGGGCACGGGATAGAGCTACAGTCAACCTTCTCACGTCGCGGAGGTAGCCGACGCGAGAAGTGCGGGTGAGAGAGAGGATGACATCTGGAAGAGGGGTTAGTGGAAGTAGGCATTTATTGGGATGTGGGATAACTCACGGTCATTCTGCTCGCCCTGGTACTTGTCGACTGTAGTGACGATCTTGGGGAGGCCGAAAATGGGGTTCTTCGCGCATCGATGGGTGAGCACGTCCCTGATCAGGGCGCGCTGGCCAGCGTAGGTGGTCAGAATACTGATCTTGGAGGCGGGATATCCGAGCAGTCGCATGTATTGGAAGATTGCCACGGCGTATTCGGCTTCACCCAGGTTTTGGATGAAGTGAGGAGTCGGCTCAGATTCGCCGTTGCCTTTGTAATCTGGCACGTTGATAAACTGGTAATCATATCTGAACCCGGCATTCGACTTTTGGAACTCTGGACCAGTCTCTACAAGAGGAAGGTTGCCCAGATGCGGGTAACGCCATTGGTAAAGTTCGGCGATGGATGGACGAGCACGACCTTGCTTGTCAAGAATGACAGTAGGCACGCCTAGACGCACAAGACGAGAGAAGAGCGACTGTTCGAGGTTCGCGTACTGGCGGAAGGCGAGATTTTGCACGATCGGGGAGTTTTGGAAGTGGTCACCGCAGAGGACAACGCGCTGGAGGGGCATCATCCCGTTCTTTGGCGTCTGAAGCGCAAGGGGGATGAAGTTTTCGATCTCGGTGATCTGGGCTGCTTCTTCGACGACGACATTGTCGTAGTGGAACCCGAGATCAGCTATCTCTCGTCGCCGCATTGCTGCATGCGTTGATGTCATGGCTATAATGCGTGCCTCGTTTGTGAGAAGGTAGTTTGCCTTATCGCGGTCTCGGCGAAGAATTTCGAAAGGTCTCACATCCGCAAGTTCGGTGAAAATCTTGGTGACGTGATAATTGCAACCACTGGCAATCTCAATGACACTCGCTTTATCCGCCTCAGCAGGGAAAAGCGGTTGCGGGGCATTAGAGAAGTAGTAGTGGTATGGGAACAGCTCAATGATAGTTTCCTTGGTTACCTCCGGATCTTTGAGTGCTTCCTGGAATCTCGCCCAGGCCGGTTGAACATAAACTGAGTTGAAGTACCCCGCGGTTTCGGCGGAGCTGCCATGCGCTCCAGGCGCACCGAAATTTGCAGCTAGACGGTCCACTTCAAGCAAATATCTGTCTCTGTTCTCCAAGAAAGATTCGACACGACCATGCTTGCTAAAGTTGCTCTCAGTTTCGAGCTCTTCCTCACCATGCCCCAGGCGAAGCAGATGTCTCTCATCAATATCCAGAGCGACAATTTTCTGGAACAGCTGGTTGAGAGCTTGGTTGCTGTGTGCAATAAGCAAAGTCCTCTGCTTGGGGAAGTTGTGGTATATGTTATTGATGATTTGAGTTGCCACGTCAGTTTTGCCCGTTCCCGGAGGGCCAATGATCACAGTCAGCCCTGGCTGTGTTCCAGATATGATGGCATCAACTTGGGCTGGTGTGAAGCGAACGTGATTTAGTTTTACTTCGTCCATCGGATATGGCCCAGTGTTCGGCGGCTTGTAAGTAGAGACTTCGACAACCGGAGGGGCAACATTCGCTAGAACGTCCTCCTGACCACGACGTCTCTTCTTTGAAGGCTTGGTAGGGGTTGGTACGGATGTGCTATTGGTGTTCTGAAGGACGTAAGGTGGACCGAAGCTGCCGCTTGCATCTTCGCTAGGCTCTACCGTCTTGCCAGGTAAGCTCTCTATCAAATGATGCCAGTTGAGAAACGTATCGCGATAGTCCACCTTTTTGATTTTGTTGGCTAACTGCGGGTATGATGCGCCTGCTGGATCGCCGTAGCCAAGGAAGACCTCGTGAAGCCACGGGGCAAGTGGGATGTCGGACAATGTCAGACTTTGAATAGACTCCAACACTGACTTAAAGTTGTTCTCCCGACCTCTCCTTCGCACAACAACGTTGATTGATTCGTAGACATCGGGCTTGCCCGCTGCAGCGCTATCCAAGTCCTGCTTGTACATAGCAGCATCGAGTTTGATGTGCAGTCGACGGAGCCGTGCTTGCCCACGGCCATTAGTCTGCCCGTTGAAGTCTCTCATAGGACGCCCATTGTCATCCAGTACTTGAGTAACCTCGGCCGCTCGGATATGCCTTATGCCTAGTTTTTGCTGATCACTAATTTTTGATTCTCCGTTAGAGATCAGATTACTACGATCAGAAAGGTTTATAGCCAGAAGAAAAACTACATCGTCTGGCCGCAACGACTCCCACTCGCGACGAATATTCTCCGCGAGACGGCTCACATCGAGAGCAATTTCTGCCTTCACGGCAGCAGGCTTCGTCTCGCCAACAAGTGGGGGTACGACCTCAAGAATAGCCGGTTTCGAGATTGGTAAAGCCATCTTTGAGAACCCGTCGAACTTCGTTTCTCCTGTTCTGCTAGTTTGTGGCCGCAGTCGTTTAAGGGTATCTTCGATATCTTTGCGGATTTCGAAAAAGGATTCGCAGCGGTGCAAGATAAAAGAGCGCCATAAAAAGTCGCCAACCGTCAAGTATTGCAAGTTGAGCTTTGGCAGAGCTAGCGGTTGGGATCCATTATAGCTCTCGTTCCGTAATAATGTTGGTTCGAACAAAGTCGATTCTGTTGGCAGAATACTCAGATCACGGGCAGTGTCCTGGAATGTCTTCCGTCTCTCAAAAGTAGACACAAGAACCTCCATTAAAAATGAGCGATCACCCGTAACATTGGCTGAGTCTGGATACGATACACGGAGATCAAGAAGCTCGCAATAAGTTCTTAGCTCATCGTCTGTCAACGTTTCTAGGTGGCCCTCAAGGTCCTCTCGCTTTTCGATGGAGCCATAGTTTGATAGGGCAAGAATCGTGAGCTTATCTTTGTAGTGTTTAAGGGCAGTGCGTTGTAAACGACCAAGCTGCGTGCAATGGCGTTCGTACGTCTCCTCTCCTGTATACTGGATCCCAGTGTGGTCGTCGAGGGAGAAGTACGTGTAATGCTTCAACAGGCCATAAAGATCCCGCAATAACCCACTTCCTTCATCGTTGAACAACGGCGATAGCCTGATAATAGGTAGTGTGTTCAAATCTTGCAGGAGCGTATTGACAAATCTTCTGGTTGGCAGCTGGCTTTGAAAGTCGGAAAGCAGCTCGAGGAAACGTTCACAATACAGAAGATTCTCTGATTTATTCTTCGTGTCATGCAATTGGCTGAAAAAATCCAGTAGCATGGCGTATAACCATGACCGTTCGAAACGGAGCCTTGCCTTCGTTGTATCATCCGCAGCTTCGTATCGTTTGCCGGACGCCCTCCAGACCTTTCTCAACTGAACGCTTTCATCGAGCTTATTATTTCGCTTCTTCTCGCTTGAAAGATTATGCCAGACGGCTATCGACACCAGGGGAGCGCATTCTTTCCGGACAATGCCGCTGTCTAGAGATTGGAAGGCGCTTATTATGAAAGATAGAAGATGTGTTCGTATATTTGGTGAAAGGGTATTATCCAGAGTCATTGAGAGTATGCGTCGAAATAGTAATGAAAAATCGGTAGGATTATCAGAGTATATATCTGCGATTGTCAGTTTATATCCAAGAATCAAGTTTGATAGAGGCCTTCACTCACTCCATACAGGTAAATGCTCCCGACTGCGCACGTTAGAAATCAAAACGATTAGGAGCACATGATGGTTGGATGCATCATCCGAAAACCCTGGCCATAGGTAGCTGCAGTATTGTTAGTATGGGCGAGACGCAAGAGTTCTTGTTGCGCATACCTCTCGAGGATTTGCAGATTTTCAAGAACCAGGAGTGTTTTATACGAAAAACCCTCCTGCTCAAGGACATCCCAAATTTCCTTCTTCAGCACCTGCGGCTTTATTTTCACCTTCGCAGATTTCTTGCCTGGCTTGAGCCAGTGTTTCTTTGCGAGTTGGGCGAATGGACTCTCGCCTTGGAGATCCGCGACAGTAGGCCGGCCGTCATCAACCTCCTTGCGAGGCTCCGCGGGGCCTCTTGTCCTCGGCGCCATTATCGTAGAGGAATTGCGGTTGGCGATTGATGTTTGCGCAACACGCTAAACTTCATGGTCTGAAGCTGAACCGCGTTATGATGGTCAAGCAACAAAATCTACGTCATGTGACTTGGTGAATTAAGGTTTCGGTCTAGTGCCACCCCCAGATGGTAGGTAATTCTAGAGCCTCAAGAATGCTAGATCGGGCACTCGTCGAGCGTTGCGCCTCACTCAACAACAACAGACGTAATCCAAACTCAAGTATTTGGGATTGGCATTGCGCCGCATATGAATTGTTATGGCGGCTCTCGAAGTGGAGGCGGTCAATCTGTGCAAGGGGCTTCTGGGGGATATGTTGACGCAAGCCAGTGAAGTCAAACGAACAAACGTTATCGAGCCGCCCATATTGAAAGCGGATATTGAAGAGGGATTTCGGCGACTTCAAGAGCTACCGAACTTTGTAGAGAGACGCGATGCGAAGAAATTAACTCGATATGCGGTTATCGAAATAGCTGTCCGTGAAGTTTTTATTGATCTCCTGGTGAGGATCCCTACAACCTGCGAACAACGACCAATTCTAACCGGGACTAGGCCACCTATTCAATAGAAGAGCCTCAATTCGTCCAAGTGTGGAATTTGCTGGATATCGTATCGACTCTCTCCGACGACGGACAATGTGACCCAGCCCTGCTCTTGTGGCTCATCGAAGAACTCCTCGACAGCCAAACTATCGCCGGATGCCGGAAGATCTTGGATTACTTAGAGTCAAGACGGGAGCGCATTATTGCGAAGGACTTTGCAGGAAAGAAATTGGCCATATTGAGAAGTTGCAATGAGCTCCTACGACGACTTTCACGGGCGGAGGACACGGCATTCTGTGGACGGGTTTTTATCTTCATGTTCCAGAGTTTCCCTCTAGGCGACAAGAGTTCCGTGAATTTGAGGGGCGAATACCATGTGGAGAATGTAACAACGTTCGACCAAATACCCGCGAAGGGGGAAACCCAGGGGGACCAGATGGAGGTTGATACGGAGATTAAAGCTACGCCTACAGGACCCGCTGCAGATACGCCGACGAGTGAAGGAGCTAAGAAGGTGGCTTTTAATGCTACCTCAACTGCTCAATCAGAGCAACCGTTGAGTTCTGACGACCTATACCCCATTTTCTGGTCGCTGCAGCAGAGCTTCAGCCAACCGAAAGGACTGTTCGACACGCAGCGTTTTAAAGAGTTCAAGGAAGGGCTAAGCTCAACAATTACAGCATTTCGATCGGTGCAGAACGAGTCAAACCATCGAGGCCCTTCCAAGCTTGTCGACGATGAAAATAGGGGCACCAAGCGAAAGCGAGGACAGGATGATGATGACTTGGCCCACACCTTCAACCCGAAGTATCTTACTAGCAGAGATTTGTTCGAACTTGAGATCAAGGACCTTTCATTCCGTCGCCATATTTTGGTTCAGGCACTTATTATCATGGACTTCCTGATTTCACTCGGCAGCAAAGCGAAAGAGAAGCAATCAACCGTTACCAAACAAAACCTCTCAGTAATGTACCAAGATCAGATCCTCAGCGACGACGATGTAAAATGGGCGGTGGATACGAAGAAATCTATAGTCGACTATCTCAAACAAGGCCATGATGGCCCATTTTTCCACCGGATGGTTGAGACAGTTTTATCACGAGATAAGCACTGGGTGCGCTGGAAGATCGAAAGCTGTCCGTCCATAGAGCGGCCTGCCGTGACGCCAGAAGAGTACCTCTCCGCAAAAGCCACAGCAAAAAAGATTACTACAAATAAACGGCTGAGGCCGAAGCCGATGGGCTCGCTTGAACTTGGATTTCTCAGCGAGGCGGACGGAATCATAGGCATGGAGCGATTGAAGGATCCGTCGCGTTATTCATTACCTCCTTTAGCGAGCTTCAAAGATAAGATTGCGCTTGATGACATGGAGATTGACATGCCAACTAACGACGACACAAAGGAAGCTGCCATTTACGGGAAAGCAAGCAAAACCTGGAGAGCTTTGAGGGTTGCCAGCAAAACAAAGCTAGCTGCCTTTGATAAGATAGACGACTCAGAGAAGATCGATTATATATTTGAGGATAAGCCACTTGTTGCTGAAATTGAGGTCGACAAAGACGCAAGTAGCCAGATCGACAACATGGACGGTGCAAATGACATCTCGCCCGTCGACCGACGCCCAGTCGTCATCTCTGGCCCCGGCGGCGTCGGCAAGGGCACCCTCATCTCGATGCTCATTGACAAGCACCCTAAACTCTTCGGTCGTAAGGCCTCCCACACCACACGCGCCCCACGCGTAGGCGAAGTCGATGGAACGCACTACAACTTCATCACCACCGAAACTTACGCCATGATGCGCGATGGCGACCAGTTCCTCGAGTTCAACAACTTCAACGGCAACGACTACGGCACCAGCAAGAAGATCGTTGAGGCCATCGTGGCGTCGGGCAAGGTACCGGTTATGGAGATGGACTTTCATGTATGTACTTTCCTTCCTTCCCTAATTACCTTAAACACAAGCACATGCTGACAATACGAAGGGCATCCAGCAGCTCAAAGACCAATCTTACCCCGCCCGATTCATCTTCCTCAACGCGCCGAGCTTAGAGGAGTTGGAGAGGCGCCTGCGTGCGCGCGGCACTGATGATGAGGATAAGATTAAGCAGAGGCTTGAGACTGCGGGCGAGGAGATCAAACAAGCTGAGATCGACGGGTTCCATGACAAAATCTTCGTTAATGACAACTTGACCGAGGCGTTTGAGGAGCTGGAGAAGTATATCTTCCAGACCGACGTTGTTGTGGCTGATGCCACTGGTGCCGACTCTACTGGTGGCGATTCTACTGGTGCCGACGCTGCTGGGGCTGAAGAAACCCCTGCCGCTGAAGAGGACGAGGGCGCAAGCGAGGCTGTGGGCGCTAAGGAGGGTGAAGATACTACTATGGCGGAGGGAGAGGGGGAGGTAGCGGAGAAGGAGTGATTGGGATGATGGAGTTTGGTCAGGCACGCATACACTGTACATTAGCATTTAGTGGTCTCCGATGATTTCCGGGAGGGAGCGGGGGGGCTAAAGGAATACCCTGAGCATTATGAGGCGTATATATCAGAGAAATGGAACCAACAGAGAAGACACTCTAATTGTCTTGACATATTTGATATAAGACGCCACTTATTGTGCAGGTGAGACCGTTGTGCGTACGTTGGTAATTATGTTCCTGATCCGCCGTTGGGACCGATCCCTTGCTTGAGGCGGTAAGGGGGTGCCTGTGCGACTGGATTTGGTCGTTGGGTAAAGGCGCCTGCGAGTTGCCGTGGTAGCGTGGTAAGACTGGGTCGCTTTTGTGCGATACCAGTGTTCGGGACCGCGATATGGGATGAAGACTTGCGGATGCATGTATCCGTTCCAGCATCCTTTTCTCACCGCCGTTGTCCTTTCTCGCCACCGCTCTCCTTTTCACCGTCCACTTCTTGATACCCTTCCATTTTTTCTCGCTACTTCTTCTTTATCACCAGCCTCCTATTTCTTGCTACCTGCATGGCATACTACTTGCACGGCACAAGGTCCTCGAGACTCCGCTCATTGACGCTCGTCAGAAGCGTAAGCTTCTCTCGTTGTCTAAAACTTCTGCCCGCGATGCCAGTGGTGTTGTTGTATTTCTGCGTCTCGGCAGGGTTCGGTTTATGGGGACGCCCTGCAGCAAGGGTGATGAGATCGATTTCTGTCAGCATCGGTATTGCTTTTTCAGCTGCTGAAATCCCCGGGCTGGTTGCGAATGCAAGGGGCTCTCCGACATGGTAATTATTGAGACAGAAAATACGTACGGTACATTATCCTACGGTGCCAAATAAATTATTCTATAGAATGGGGTATCAATGCTGACCAGGCCTGAGCTCTAGTCCCAAAAACAACCCTTCCAACCCTCCCTTCCTACCCATTCCCTCAGTTCTCCCCTCCAACCCCCCATTTCGACCCCCCTGCAAACTCCAACCCATTCGTCAAATTCCCCCACCTCGCCGCAATCAGCTCCCCCCACAAATGATTCCTCGACCACCACGGCCCCCTATCCCCCCCTTTCGGCACCGTCGACTTCCCCCGCCTCATATACGTACTCGACATCTTCCACGAGCTATCCTCCATGTCCTCCTTCCCTCCCAGCGCCAGCCTCGGGATCGCCGCACTGACATTTTGGGTCTGCATGTGCTTGATGAGGCGACACACCATGATGGCTGTGGCGTCGGCGCCGAGGGTCCAGGAAGAGTGGAGATACCCGATTGGGAAGGCCATGTTGGGGAGGTCTTGGATCATCATCCCTTTCCAGACGTATTTACTCGGGGAATCCAATAGTTTGCCGTCAACGGACAAGGCAACCGCGCCGGCAAAGCAGAGGCGCAGGCCGGTGGCTGTGACGATGATATCGGGGTGCAGCGTCCTCCCATCATCGAGGGTAATGGCATTAGCAGACACATTGGAAATAGTCCCCGTCACTACATCCGACTTCCCAGTCTTCAAGCCCAAGAAAAAATCCGCGTCAGGGCTGGTACAGAGACGCTGTTCCCAGGGGTTATAAGTCGGCACCCAATCCGGCTCCATCTTCGTGCCCTTGGGCAAATGCGACTTCGTCAGCGCAAGTACGAGCGACTTCGATGCAGCGGGAAAGGCTTTACAGAAGCGGAAGAAGACCCAAGGGAGGATGATCCACGTCAATCGAACCAGCTTTAAGGCGAGCCAACGCGGAAGAACTGCGTGGAATATGCGTTCTTGCAATGTGTTTGAAGAGCGCACGAAGATGTACGACGGTGAGCGCTGGAGCATGGTTACGTGTTTGGCGGTCTCAGCGACGACAGGGAGGAGCGTCACGGCTGTGGCGCCGGAGCCGATAACGACCATGTCCTTTCCTGAGTAATCGAGGTCCTCGGGCCAGAACTGCGGATGCACGACAGTCCCTTTGAAATTTTCCAGCCCGGGGATCTCGACGTCGAGAGGCTTGGCGTAATCATAGTAGCCCGTGCTCATGATGCAAAAGTGCGCGGTGAGCGTCTTGGGCTCCCCATTAGCAGTGATCTGGAGGTTCCAGAGCTGGTCGGCGGAGGACCAATCGGCGGCGGTGAGGTGGTGGTGGTATTGGATTTTTTGGTCTATGCCGAAGGTTGCTGCGGCGTCTTTAATGTAGTCCAAGATCATGCCGCCGTCAGCGTATGCTTTCTTGGCTTGCCATGGCCGCCATTGGAAGCCGAATGTGTGCAGGTCTGAGTCGGAGCGTATGCCGGGGAACCTAAAGAGATCCCAGGTCCCGCCTATGGTGTCGCGGGCCTCGAGGATCGTGTAGGTGGCGTTGGGAAGCTCCGTCTGCACGCGGTAGGCGGCATTGATACCAGAGATGCCTGCCCCGATAATGATGACATCGAAGTCGGCCTTGCTGGTTGTTTGGGTGCTGGACATTATGGGCGTGACAAGAGAGATTGGAGGCTGTTCTGCCTTGCTTCAATTGAGGTTTGATGTTGTGGGCCTTTTTAACTATAGTCGTTGATGTCCCTCGTTTATCACATGAAATATTTTGACATGCGCCGATCCGCTAGAGAACCTTATCAGGCTCCGAGGGGATACGCACAAAGTCTGCGTATACAACTTGCGTACACAAAATGCAATAATTACGCCGAAGACCGTGAATCTCTCAGGTAGAAGTTTAAGGAGGTTTGTTCGAGGAGAGGAAATTGATGCTTACATAACAATCTCTTGCCATGGCGTTGCTATCGATAAGGCCAACTACGATATAATCCGCAGCTAGTTGCCGTGGACCTAGGTTTTACTCCATTGCCCAAACTTCCTTGGTACTTCTGATATCTCAAATTTTCATAGAATTCCCCGAACTGAGCTGCCAGTAGCTGGGTCTCAATTACCCCACGCTTCATTGTAGCCTAAGAGATGGGGATCACAAGTGCTGCGGGGTCCATCCATTCGTAGATTCTGATTCTAGCCGAGGCTTGTCTCTTTTGCTGTGAATTTCAGCTCCTGTCTCATGGCGAGTTTAATAACATTAGACACTGTCCCCGCCCCAAGCTTCTTTCTGTACTGACGATTCATTATTATAGATGATAATTGTAAGTAGATGGTTGCTTGGGCTGTCTATAAAATCGACAAGATCGTCGTAAGCACAACACGTAACCTCTCTTGCCCACACCATAAACTGAAATGCGGAGAAGTAAAGTGCTCACAACCCTGCCAGTTACCCGTCTCCCCGTCTCGCCGTCTTTACCGCGTCCTACCGTACTCACAATATGGAGTAAAGTTGGAGTCAGTGCTACTGCTACTGTAGTAATATAATAGTACGACTCTAACAGTAATTCTATACCAGTGCTGTGCGAGTACCACTTTAGCGCGTGTCCACTTTATGAATGCTGGTCGCACATCATGTCTTTAGTGTTTCCAGCCTTCATATTGTGGCGATTGGGGCTCACTGCTAGACAATACTCGGCTTCCCAACTACAGCACAATACTTGCCCTCACAGACGATCAAACAGTCTCATCCAGTCTCAATAACGCAATCACAACCCGAAACAGCGAGACGGTGGCAGCGCCCATGTCATAATGGCGTTAGCGGCATATGCTACTGCATCGCGACCTTTCCCTGTCACCTTCGAGATCACCAACCGGGGTCCTGGTGACAGGTGACAGAAACAATTCCCTGCATTTATTCCTGTCAAACAGGCTCGGTCCCATTTCGCATAAGAACAAGGGAACCCAAATGTTTCATAGGTCTGTTCGGTCTGCCTTGCATGGATTTTACTTATATATATTACAGGAGCCGACCGAGATGATCTAAGCTGACCGAGCTGAGATGAGGCGGCTGTGTGAGAATGCCGGTGTGGGTGGCGTCCGAAGAAATAAATCTTCATCCGACCGACATCCTGTCTGTTGGTCGCTGCCACTGCCTGAGAGCGGCCAATGGCAGTGAGCTGTGACCCCACAAACAGCATCCCATCAATGCCGTGCGAGCCAACTTCCGCCGCCTTCGTACCCCCTTTTCCCCATGCCCCCATCCAGCTTTCTGGAAATCCCTCCAACGACATGCCAGATATTTTATTGGCTCACTCCGTAGCACAAGCGCTCTGCCGCTTCTATTCTATATTGTGTCTCTGAAATGGGCCCGACCAGCGGGCTACCTGTTGAGGAAAGCCCGAACCGTTCTCCTGGGATTTTGTGTTGAGCTTTAACTAACCCCTTCGTTTGTCTGTAGGCCGTACTATGTGTCACTTATCACCCTCCACCCCTTCCCACTTTTACCTTTACCTATATTATTTGTGCCCCCCGAATGTCCATAAATTTTCCGAAATATATGTCCACCCATTATCTTTCGTTACTTTGTTGTGCCATTCACAAGCATCATTGTTCCTAGCATTATAACTTTATCACGTTGACTCTCTTTCCAAAACAGTACGGCATCGGCGAAACTATACCCATGGCTCTATTCAACTGGGAAGACCATGCAGTTATCACTCTGGTTCTCGTCTCTGTGACCCTATACACTATCTATGGAGCGATCTATCGTCTATTCCTCAGTCCGCTGAGCAAGTTCCCTGGTCCAAAGATTGCTGCGTTAACGTCCTGGTAAAGCCGTTTCATACTTGGTCCTTGATGTATATTCTAATAACGTTGCTAGGTATGAACTTTACTACGATCTTATCCTTGGCGGCAAGTACACCTTCAAGCTCATTGAGCTTCATAAACAATATGGGCCTATCATTCGTATAACTCCGTTCGAGCTCCATATTTCCGATCCTGAGTTCTATGACGAGGTGTATGCCAGCAGCGCCAGCAACAGAAAGCGGGACAAGTATCCTCTGTTTTATGAATCCTTTGGCATGGACTACTCCATGTTCGCGACTATAGATCATGACTTGCACAAATACAGGCGCGCAGCCCTCAATCCATTCTTTTCACAGCAGAATGTTAGAAAGCTTCAGCCAGTCATCCAAGAGCGCATCTCAACTATGCTTCAAAGAATTCAAGACTTCAAAGAAAGCGAAGCAGTTCTTAATGTTAGCTGGCTCAATGCAGCATTTACGAGTGGTAAGCTGCGAACCTAATCTCAGTCACCCCTATTCTAACGAAATATAGACGTTGTCATGCAATACGCTTTTGCCAGATCGGATCATCGTCTTGGTATGAACCGTCACTCTGTCACTCATATTTACCACTACTAACAAAACCCAATAGAACGACCTGACTTCGACCGCGCCAACCGTGATGGCTGCTTCTTCGGTTCCACAGCCGCCAACTTCATGAAGCACGCCCCCTGGCTCAACACCATCTTCCAATCCCTCCCTGACCAACTAACCCGCCTCGCCCACCCCCTCCTGGCCGCATTCCTAGCCCAGAGACGAGTAACCACCCCCTATGCCCCCATGCACCCTCCCCAGCTCACCTTCAGCTGACACCAAACAAGCACATTGTCAAACAAATAACCGACATCAAAACCGGCGCCAACACATGCAACCAGCATCTCTCCCACGCAACCATCTTCCACGAGATCCTCGACTCCAAGCTCCCCGAGCCAGAGAAAACCGTCCGCCGCCTCTCAGACGAAGCTGAGGTTATCGTCCTCGCCGGAACCCTCACTACAGCCTGGACTCTAGATGTATGTACTTTCCACCTCCTGCGCACGCCCGCCGCCTTACGCAAACTGAAAGCCGAGCTCCGCGCCGCTATCCCAGATCGTAACGTCCCCACGCCACTGGTCACCTTGGAGCAGCTCCCGTACCTGAATGCCGTGATCAAGGAGTCGCTGCGTCTTACCTACGGCGTTGCGGGTAGGCTGGCCAGGATCGCAGAGGAACCACTTTTTTTTACGGATCGCTGGACGGGGAGGGAGTGGGTTGTTCCCAGTGGTACGCCGGTAGGAATGTCCATCGCGCAACTCCACCACGACGAGACCGTCTTTCCCGACTCCCACGCTTGGATCCCGGAGCGCTGGCTCGATGCAAACGGCGAGCTGAGTTTGGAGCTGGATAAATACCTCTTTAGTTTCACGAGGGGGAGTCGGCAGTGCTTGGGCATGCATCTGGGCTGGTCGGAGCTCTATCTTGTGATTAGCTCGCTCTGGATGAGGTATGGGAGTGTGGACGGGGAGACGGAGGAGGGAGTGCAGTACGAGGGGGTTAGGGGCGAGGGAGACGAGGGGGCATTGGGGCTGTATGATACGGGGAGGGGGGATGTGGAGTTGTTCGGCGATAGCTTCTTGCCGTTGGTGAGGCCGGGGAGTCATGGTATTAGGGTTAAGGTTCTGGAGTAGGGGACCGGCTGTAATGGGACCGAATATAACGGGGGACGGGTGGGAGGGAGGGGAGGACTGGGGGTTTTGGTTGTTTACTTTGGTTTGCTGACGTAGGGGAGCTTGGAATAGCGAGGCGGATACCCCTTGGTCTTGGAGCTGGATTGGTTTTGGTACGCCGCGGTTAATTAATTATCTCTGGGCTCTGATACGAGGGTTACATTGGTATATTTCGTATCTGGTATATAATCAACTGGTAATATGCATTCCTCGTTATTTGAAATCCATCTTTGATAAACATTGGCTTTTTTGATGATGCCGAATACTGAAAATGTAGAGTTGCGCGATTCGTATCAATATTTAGCTTAGGTACTGCAACTTAAGCATCACAATCTACTGAGCACGTACCGATGTAAGGTTCTTGTATCTCTGTAGTAACGAGAAGTAGAAGTCCCGGAGGAGGGACAAACACAATTTCGACTAATATTCCAGGGTGGCAGGGTCAGGAATTAACACGTCATGTGGGATATTCTAGGAAATAGTATTTTATAAAGCTCTGCATTTGCAATTTATCATACTATATTGGTGCGGTGCACATTTAATGGACGAGGAACGGGTTAGCTGTCTATTTCTTGTCGAGAATATTATTTATGATATCAAGGCCACAATATGTTCTATAATACTACCATCTATATCAACCTCTACTCAAACCAAGTGATTTACAGGCTAGCTCTTGGCGTCTGAGCTGCTTGCAACGTCTTTCTGCTCTCTTCTATCACATCATAGCTATAGGTGAGTCAGTCAACCTCTTCTGCTTCCAAGCCACCATGGGATACCACCACAAATCTCGAATAGGAAGGGGTTATCAGCCAAACTTACTCAAACAAAAAGTCAATATGGTCAACTCCGTTCTTAATATCCGACCGACTAACCGGATGCCTCGGATAGTTCTTCCGTAAGATCTCCTCTTCACCAAGTCTAACGCCCGAAAGCGCCACCACCTTCGCAGTCCGCTCCCCCCGAATCTTAGCGAGCAGCTGGAGACGATGCGGAATCTCGCTTTTGCTACTAATATTACTCAAAAATACCGCCAGCGCCCCCGCGTCCTCAATACCCTGCGACCCACCCTGACCCGTCGTCGGCTCCATCGAATGCGCTGCATCGCCCGCAAGCACTGTCTTCCCCTGTGCCAATTGCATCTGAGACGTGCATCTCCAAATCTCCCAGTCGGTAGTTACCGTAGCCGTTTCGATCGCACACCTGACATCAGGATGGTAATCCTTGAACTCCTCCAGGAGCCTCTCTCTGATCGCTGCTTGGTCAGTGACATCGATGGCCTTCTCGCCTTTGCGGCGCCGGTAGCCGCACTCCATGTCGATGAGGTCGCCGTTGCGGCCAATCAGGATGGAGCAGAGGGAGCTGGTCGGGTGGCAGAACATGAGGAAGCGGCTGTCAGAGAACTCGATCATGCGGCGTGTGCGCTCGTCGGAGAGGAAGGCTGATTTAGGGACGAGGGAGCGGAAAATCTTGAAGTTGCCTTGTTGGATGCTGCTGGGCTCACTGAAGGAGGACTTGACGATCGACTGTATCGTGTGAGCGGTGGCGTGGATTTCATTGGGGTGGAATCACGACCTACTCGCTCGCCGTCAGCGCCTATTAACACATCACCCTTGAACACTCTCCCGTCGGCAAGTGTAGCGCTTGCATTCTCGATGTCCTTTCTAGAATTAGTCGGTTTGCTCCAGCTTCCGAAGCAAGCGCGCGAAAAACTTACCACATTAACGACTTTCGCGTTTATAACCAACTTCACGGCTTTGCCTCCTGACCCGAGGAGCGCAACCCTCTTCAGCTCATTGGATAGGTCAGGGCGATAATACGACGTTGCGGGCGCCTTGGGATCCTGTAATCAACCCACCACCATTAGCATTGCCCCTAACCACACCATCTACCCACGTGAATCCGAACCTACCTTTGCAAATTTCAAACTCGATAACAGTTCCAAAGTCTTATAATGCCGGCGGTCAACCTAACAATTCTCAGCCCAAGCCACATTCACATCAAAGCACGTCAACACTCACAAAGTCCATATTAACGGCCCCTGCGTTCCGGCGATTGAACCCTTCTATTCACAATCAACACTGAAGTCCACTTCGAGGTGTCCTACACACGCATCACGGGCAACCCCAAAGTGTTGGCGGGGAGAGAGAAATACCAATCTTGTTAAGGACGCGCACCGCGTTCGAGCCCATGACGATCATATACCCCACCTCCTTCTTGCTCTCAGATTGTTCGAGGACCTGCGCACGCATTAGCGCCGACGCCACTGCGGACACGGGATAGGGGCCGCGTATGGTAGGGACCTGAACGTACGGTGACATCGTGGCCGGTCTGTGATAGTGTAATGGCGGCGGAGAGTCCCGCTAGGCCGGCGCCAATGATGAGGATGTTGAGGGAGATGCCGGTATTGGGGATGGCATCGTGGAGGGTGCTCATCTTCTAAGGATTTTTGGGGGAAGTCGTGGCGTGCCAGCGGGACATGTAGAATAATTAAAACAGAACGAAAAAGAGAAGTTAGAATATGGAAAGGAAGACAGGAAGAAGAATTTAAAATGTTTACTATGCTTATGCATATATGCTCGTGTTGACTACTAAAATCTTACTGTACCTTACTGTACCTTACGTACTTATCGGCCCCATCGACGACTTACCTTAGGCTGTTCGGCACTTTCCAACTTGTGAACAGATTATCACAGTCAGTCAGATACTAAAAGTATCGCCACTCCCGCTCATTCTGTTTTCCAACGCGGTGTGAATGGACAGCGCCGAATTTACTGAGTTTACTCGGTGGTGATGATCCTGATGACAGGGATGGTGCCCGCAGAAGCTCTTCCCCCGCGCAATTTGGCGGGGCAAATTAACCAAGCTATTTATACGTTCCAGATAAGGCACACATCAGGAGATCCTCACGATGGAGTCGATAAAGTACGGAAACTCCAAGTGTGAACTGGCTTTGGCATCTCGAACATGTTGGATAAATTAATTAAGGGAATATCAGTGGCACAAGTATTTGTTTATCGCCACTTTCGGGTTTATGATCTGTAATCTTTTCTTAATGATTGATACTATTTCGCTCATTATAAATAATTATTAACATTGTAATGGTAATTGATGCAAGATAGGGTATATAACAAGGATAAATCTTGCGCCAGAGCTCTACAAAACAGACTGCCACCCAGGGGTATCTATACAAAAAATTGTCCCACCTCCCTACTTCGCCCGTCTCTCCCCCATCTCCCCATCGCTCTCAGTTCCGCTGCGAGTCCTCCCACTCTTTGGGGACCTATTCACGGACACAGCATTCAGCACACCTTTCGAACTATCTGCGTCACTCAGCTCCCGTTTGGTGACCCGCCCTCTCGTAGTACTCCAAAACCTACTTTTGGCCGGCAACGCTGGTGACGACCTGGAGACCTCACCACTTTCCAATTCCAACTCCTCAGCCATAGACGTGGGAAATCTTGCGTTGTGATTCGTAGTAGGCAAAGAGTTCAGCCGAAGAGCATCCTTCATGGCACGGATTGCTGGCCTGATGGCTGGCGCAGTCGCACAGAAGAGGCCGACGTTGACTTCGATCGCTGACCAGGTTGTGAAATCATATGAGTCCCCTGATAGGCATTAGTAAGGAGGAACCATGGACTGGAAGTAGAGGAGACGTACATGGAAGATCTTTGCTCGTTCTCAATGCGCTGATACGGATAAGTCGAACGACCGATGAAATGACGACCAGAGAGCTGAGAGATGCAATCGCAATAAGTCCGGCTTTCTGCAACCTTGGAAGTTTAAGAGGCACTGTGCTTAAGTGTGAGCTGGGCCCCAATCCAGTATATTCCAGGAGACAAGGAAGACCTACAGACGCGTGGTACCGCAAATGCGACCATAAGGATGTCGAGGAGGATGTTAAAGCCTGCGGACATGTATACCTGAATGTTAAGGTTCATGCATGTTTGTGGAAATTTGAGGGGATCCCAGGAGTCATAGAGAGGGGTGCACTCGAATATCAACAGAAGGAGACAGGGAATTGTGTAGAGCACAGCAAAGGTGATCATCCCATAAACTATAATTTGGCTCTTGGCGTCTGTGAATATTCGGAGGTATAAGGTCAGGATCGCAATTTTGGTAGTGGCAATAATGCATTGATATAAAATCCGCGTGCCATAGCTTATCATGAGAACACGGACAGCATTATCCATGACTTGGACGGAAACGTGGCGCCCGATGCCGTAGAATGTTAGACTGCAGTTGAGAGCTGTGTGGGCTAACGATCCCATCTGTTACAGACTTTAGTACAATTCGCGGCAAACTACAGAGGCTGAGACACGAACCCATGATATGAAGACCCATATATCATCTTGCGCCCATGATCCTTTCAAGATCTGTCGCGACCAAAAGCGCGCAATAACGAAAATTGTTGCAACCAAGAAGGGTGTGATGTTCCCAGCAAATATCAAGGGCGCTCGAGTTTGTCCATCGTATTCTGCTTGCGTAAGGCCTGGTGGCAAAATAAGACTATGCTATAAATGTCATCAGCATCCATCCTGCTCATAAATATCTGCGTTGAAATTCAAGTGGCTATGCTGAGGAAATATTGCAGCGTTGGCTTTCAAAGGCACACCGCCCGCTCAACACCACTAAAATCATCGAATTGGGGTATGATTCCTAATACGCATGTAAGGAGAAGGAGGGTGATAAACATACACCGGTACCATGGAACATCACGGCACTCAAGCTGAAAAGTGTCGTCGAGGGGAACTCGCGACGGAGACATCCAGGCAAATATGTATCGGAGAACTTTCAAGATCACCAAGACGAGCAGGCCAAGGGGAGCAATAATTGATTATAAAGACACGAGAATGCACAGCAACCCGGCATGGTGGAGAAGCCGCCACATTCCCTAATGCCGAGCTGCGATTGCGGATCAATTGCGGCAAGGGTAACAGATACGCGCGCACCGACAGCGGATCACGCTGAACGGCCAAAAATCGACAAAGTTTCAGATGGCTTAAGACATCACGAGCGGGATCCCCCAAGGAGAAATCACCTTGTTGGGTGGTGGCTTTTGGTACGCCTCCAATAATAACGTTGATCCTTCGTAATTGGCTGTGGGTTACGCGCCATAGAGTGTCACTGCATCCCTAGCGTGTGCACGCACAATTTTGTTAGAGTGAAAGACTAGACTGAGCTCTGATGATGGTGGGTTCAGTTCGGGTATTTGCTTGAGAAAGCCTTGAGATTCTTGTCTGTACTACATGGTTAGCTAGGGCCAAGTTCTCATAGTAAACTACCAAACCTGAAGCTGTGTTCTATCGGGGAGTGGAAAGTATATACCCCGTAGTATTATATATATATATAAACGCCCCTCGTAGTTTCAAAATGATGCCTTATGCCCATCATCCCCATGATTCGTGAGCTGCATTGTGATGAGCTTGTTGTTCACGGCCAAGGGCCATCATGACAAGCCCAATACCCCTGTGTGGATCTCTGGCTAATGCAAGCACGGGTCTCTCCTGGCACTACCAGACACTACCCGAATAACACTAGTCCTGATTTAGGCACCAACAGCACGTGATATTGAACACCCTTGTTCCACGTAACGTCCAGTCAAGCCTCCCCAAAGCGCCCAGTCCTTGACCTCGGATTCATGCAGCTTTGAAACCCTCGTCGAGCAACAGATCTGACACTCCAGGAAACCTCTTCTTTTGTGGTTTTGAGAGTGCCTACGAGAGCAACAGCTCCCGGATTTGCTGCCACTCGCAAGCTCATCCGTGCACTTACGGGCCACGGGCCAGGGGAAATCACATTCAATACTTCGATCTAATGAACCCACCTTCGTAAGTTTTCTCCTCATCCCTCCTCAGCTACCTCAGCCAGAATGAATTGTCTCCAAACGAAAACGTCTTCAAACTAACAGAATCTCGAATCCAGAACCGCAACAATGACGAACCAAATCCTGCGTGCCGCCGGCCTCTTCCAAGCCCTCCTCACCACCCCGATAGCCCTCACCCTCGGCTTCCTTGCCTTTGTCGAGCTATGGGATAACTACGAAACCATATACCGCTTCCTGTAAGCCTCTCCCAGCTCCCGAGCCGTTCGCAGCCCTCATATTGTCCGCCCATGCTAACTGCCCATAGCACATACACCGTCAACGGTCTCCTCGCAGCCATAATCCTCTTCATCCTCCTCATACAAGACCGCATGCCAACTCTGTCCGCAAACATATCCTTCATTCTGGAGATTGCCAAGTCGCTGCTTGCGACGTTGATGTGGCTCTGGCTTCTGCTAGACAGTGCATTTGCGGACCATGGGCACCGGTACAGAGAGCCCTCGAATGATAAGTTTCTCCGTGTCGTACGGGCATTTATTGCTGGGTTTGCTTTGCTGTAAGTTTTTTTGCCGCTGGATTTTAGAAGCTATACTGATGGGATATACAGAGTCCTGTTTTACCCGACAGCGATTTATGCTACATATGTAGCGCGTGAGGAGAGGAAGAACGGTGTGGCAGCGCGAGATGCGGCTGTGGAGGAAGGCGAACGGACACCACTCTTGTCGCAGGAAGCTTAGAGTATGGCCATAAGAGACTTATGACATTGACCTTGGGCGAGCGAACAGGATTTGGAGATCTTTCAGGTATACACCTCTCTATTGGAATTCACTTCTACTGTGCAGAAGGCTACTCATGAATCCTGCTTCAAGTTACGATATATGACTTTGTATATAGACTAGTTGTTAAGATAACTAATAATTTTAATATCGGGATAATCCGACCACGTCTACGACTTTAACAACAGCTCGCTTTCCATGACTAACTATATATATTACAGCCATAAGAAAACGCCAAAACTCCTTTGCATATCCCTCAGAATATCCTCATGACCCTTACACCCTCATCACCTCAAACAGCACTATACCCCCCATCCACCGCCACCACTGCTCCACACACAAACCTCGCCATCCTACTCCCCAAAAACACAATCACATCCGCTATCTCCTCCGGCTCCGCCATCCGCCCCATCGGCGCCTTCCCAGCCGATGCTTTGAACCCATCCGGTTGCTCGGCCTGAGCGCGCTTAACCAGCGGCGTAGCCGTCCAGCTGCGCGACGGGTTAATGAAAGGCTCAATAATATAAACAAAGGGGTAGAGAGGGAGGAGCAGGGCGGGGGATGACAAACCCGGGACAGATGGCGTTTACGCGGATCCCTTTTGGTGCGTAGGTGGTAGCATCCTGGGCGATGTTAGGGATTTCTTTCGGCGGGGGTTTTGGGTGAGCTTACGCTTCTGGTGATGCCGATGACGGCTTATAGAATGTCAGTGAAAGGGTATAAAAGAGCAATGGCAGTGAGGTGATGGGTGGATGGATATACCATGTTTGGATGCAGTATATGCGGGGCCCGCACCACTAAGAAGACCGGCTATTGAGGAGACATTGATGATTGTGCCTCTTCCCTCTCTCGGCCCGCGGTCTCTTTGAAAGTCTGATTAGATTCCAAGTACTGTATGGTCCACTTGCTGAGGTGCAGCTGAAGCGGGAGATTGATACTCACTCCTGAACCAGCATTTGTCTTATCTCCTCCCTCTGACAAAACCACAGCCCATCAAGATTGACACCCAAGACCCTCCTCCACTCCTCCGTCTTACAACCATGAGTCGGAATATTGAGAGTGATGCCCGCGACATTGGCAGCTACATCAATGCGTCCATACTCCGTAGCCGTTTTTGCAATCGCGGCTTGGACTTTCCCTTCATCTCTGACGTCAAGGGGGTGCTCCAGCACCTGGATTGCTGGGTGTGAACCTTTTAAAAGCTTAGAGGTGGCTGCTAAGGACGACGAGTCAGAATCGGCCAGGGAGAAGCGTGTCACGCCGTACTTGGCAAATGCGAGGGTAGTGGCGCGGCCTATACCAGATCCGGCACCGGTCAGGAAGGCAGAGCCTTTAAGAAGGGAGCCCATGATGGTGGTGCTAGTGGATGACTGATTAAACTGACAAGTACAGAGGGTAGAATGGGATTGAAACGAGGTCAGTCAACAGCCTTCTTTCGTGATATGGAGCGTAGATTTCTTGACGCGGGGAAATAGTAGCGGATTTACAAAAAAGTGCAATTGATCTATAAAATGGCAGGAACGACAGGAGATGACTAATATATAAAACTGGAACGAGCGGCAAGAGACGAAGTGATGTATAAAGCTGGCAGGAACGACGGGGGATGTCTGATGTATAAGATGGCAGGAACGACGGGAATAGTCTGATGTATAAGATGGCAGGAACGACGGGAATAGACTGATGTATAAAAACTAGCAGGAACGATGAGAGATGTCTGGGTTTTAAAACCGGCAGGAACGATGGGAGATGTCTGATATATTTGGAAGGAGCAATAAGAGATGTCTGGTATACAAAACTGGCAGGAACGATGAGGGGTGAGTAATATACAGAGCTGGCAAGAACGACGGGAGAGAATGATCAGAAGCTACTAGCTACCTTGCGAGCACACCTGCAACAAGCACTCACTGCAGCTGTATTAATGTTGTGAGACGCTGCACTCAAAACATGGTAAACCCACATGAGGCTGGCTCAGTAGTAGCTGTGCTACTGTTGCCATGGTTGAGTAGGATGGTTGGCGGTGCACGACTGATAGTTATGATGTATATGTAGTAAATAAACTCCGATAAAATCATAAAGTCAGCGAACTATTGAAACCATGAATACTCAGCTAGGTCTCAACTTCTATGGAAGTGTGGCACACTATGGAGAAGTGCTGATGGGGTACTCCAGCTGTTGATTTGCCACTCCTTTCCGGCTTTTTAAACAACGAATGCAATGGCAACCTAGCGGCAGTAAGAAGGGTTATACTCATTCCGAAAAATGGCGAAAAGGTAGGGTAGTATTGTCCCCCCCCATTCGATAGGCGCGGGGTTCAGATAACAGGAATCCAGCGACTTGAACAATCTGAGGATCGACGGTACTGTAGGAATGTACAGTACAGTACTATACGGGGAAAAGTTTGCTCTTCATGCTGTTCGTACTGCTCGTACTGTTTCGCCTGTTTCAGTGTATGTAGTAGCGGTGAGGGATATGTGAAGGCATTGGAAAAATTCCCGGTTTTTCTCATTGTGAATATTTTAGCATCAAAACGAGTCCCTCGGCCCAGCTGCAACCACTTACAGCGTGCATTTAGAATGAGCATCTCATCGCGTCTCCCCCATCTCGAGTTATCGTGTTTCTACAGTAACTGTCGGTGAGTTGTACTGTACAAAATGGGTCGGGGATGACATCCTATCGGGCAAACTAGCGGGGAGCGAGCACAATATGCACCCCACGCATAGATTGGCAGCACAAATTGCGACCATCCAGCTGTGTCTTAGAAACGGGCGGCAACAGCGGACAATTTACGGCCAATGAAGCAGTTGACGCCTTGTGATTTCATGCATGGGTGCAATCATCTGCAACACACTTTTAGACTGATGCAAGTATTTCATATTTTAGAATTTTAGAATTTTAGATTTTCCAAGGAGAATTAACCACAGAGAAAGGAGAGAAAAGAGGCGAAAGAAGCGTACACGAGACACAAGAGATTGTACAATCAACTAGTTCCATCACGTGCATAGCACAAAAGTGCAAGTTCATGCGCTAAACCGGAATATCCCTAGTGTAGAGCTCGGCTCGGAGCGATCTCAAGGGTCATTACTGAACCCCACCCCGCTGTCAACTAAACTTAGCCTAATCAGGTAATTCGCCTAGCCCGATAAGGGTTGGGGAGCGCCTCCAATGGAGCTCCCCCCATGCAACGCAATCTGCGAGGAAGAAGGCGACCCCGAGGGGACCCAGCTTTGTTTACAAAGTAGCCATCTCTGCCGTTTTCCTGGCTGCTGCCTTTTCTCCTTCTTCATACTGCTTTTTCACTGCCAAAGAGAGCTGTGATTGTGGATATGACCAAAGATATTGTTGCAGAAGCTGTCCCGGAGACGGTCAAGGATATGGCTACTACTGCTGTGCCAGCGGATAAAGAGACAACTCCTGTAGTACCGGAGGCAGTTCCAGCGAAGGAGGAGGCTCCTGTCGAGGAGAAGCCTTCAGTCGAAGAGGTTCCTGTCAAGGAAGCCGCTCCTGCTGAGGAGGCTGCCCCTGTTGAGGTGGCAGCACCCGCTGTGGAGGAGAAGACTCCTGTAGTGGAGGAGACAACACCCGCTAAAGAGGAGACACCAACACCAGAAGCTCCTGTAGCAGAAGCACCTGCATCAGAAACTCCAGCACCAGAAGCACCAAAGGAAGTAGCACCGGAGGTCACACCGGCTGAGCCTGCTCCAGCTGAAGATGCAGCTCCGGTGAAGGAGGCAGCTCCCGTAAAGGAAGACGCCCCAGCAGACGAGGCTGCTCCAGTCGATAAGGCTACTCCAGCTGAGGAATCAGCACCTGCCGAGGACGCCAAAGCACCAACCGAGGATGGAGCCAAGGAAGTGGCACCTGTCGACAAAGACGCAACTCCAGCACCAGACGCCGAAGCCAAGGATGGAGCAGCAGAGAAGGCACCAACTGCTGTGGAGGGAGCAGTTGTACAAACTGTAAGTTTATTACATCTCATCTAAAATTAACATGACATTTACTTATACTTTAAAACAGACTGGTGGATCAGTAGCAGCAGGTGCGGCAGCTGTAGCTGCTGAGCTCCAGGAGAAGACTGCAGAAGATGCAAAGGAAATATACAACAACCTCGCGAAGGAGGTCGCGTCTACGATTAATGGTGAAGATGACGATACCTTTATGGAGAAAATTGCCGATGCTGTGCAAGTTGTTACGAAGGAGGTCGTGGAAGGCGTCCAGGACGTCGGGGAGGCGATTCAAGAACACCCAGAGATGCTTGCCGAGTAAGTTTTCAGATTCACACCAAACCTTATTCACTAGTTTGGAATGACTAACACGTCTCACAGGGGAGCTATTGCTATTGCCGTCGGCGCCGCAACATTGGTCGCGCCAGGAATTCTCGTTCCTGCACTCGCGATGGTTGGAAAGATGGCCTCGGATAAAGCCTTGGCGACCGCAAAGGGTATTGCTGTAACTGCAAGCACTGAAGCGATGAACGATATCTCGGAACAGCTCAAGAAGGATGTTGCCGACAACAAAGAACATGCCGAAGCCAAGACAGATGTCGTCGTCGAGACACCCGAAGGCGATGTCAAGGTTGGCGTTACCGTTGACGCGTCTAAGGACAAAGATGGTGAAGACGTTATCCTGGTCAAGGCAACCGGCACCGAAGTTGTGAAGCCATCGGAGACACCTGAGGCAGATGCTAAGGAAGTCTCCGAAAAGGCATCCACCGAGGAGACCCCTGTTGCTGCTGCCGCCGATGACAAGTCCGTCACTGTGACAGAGGTGCCCAAGGAGATTCTCGCTGAGGCACACGCTGCAAGAGAAGAAAAGGCTGCCGAAACTTCTGAGGCTGCACCAGCTACTACCGACAAGGTGGAGACTACACGAGAGGTAGAGCCAGAGACTTCACAAGCCGAGACGGAGGCACCAGCCACCGAAGTTGCCACCGAAACCGCGGAGCCTGCAGCTGCCACTGGCAAGAAGGGCAAGAACGCCAAGAAATCAAAGGCTAAGGCTGCAAAGGCAAAGGCTGGCGCGTCAAAAACCGAGGTCGCAGCAGCAGCAGCTGTTGTCCCAGCGATCGCCGCCGCAGCTGTAGCTGCCGTCGCCGTGGGCTCCAAGGATGAGGAGGCTAAGTCGGAAGAAGCACCAAAGGCAGAAGCTGAAGCACCAAAGGCAGAAGCTGAAGCAAGCAAAGACATCAAGGACGCCGAGTCAAATGGTGACGTTGCAGCAGCTGTCCCAGCTGTTGAGGACAAGAAGCCTGAGACTGATGCGGTTACGACTGAGCCGGAGGTTGCCGAGAAGGCTGTTGTCGACACGGAAGAGAAGAATGATACCCCAGTTGTTGCCGAAGAGGTTGCCGTTGAGACCAAGGAGGTTGAGGCTGAGCCCGTCGCCGTTGTTGAGGAGAAGAAGGAGGATACCCCAGCTGACGTTGCCGAGCCGGTCGCTGAGGCAAAGGATGTCGCAGTTGAGCCTGCTGTTGCTGTCGAGGAAACCAAAGAAAGCGCCCCAGTCGCTGTTTCCGAACCAGAGGCTGAGGCCAAGGAGGCTGAGCCTGTAGCTTCTGTCGAGGAGGCCAAGGATGCTGCCGCTGCGGAGGCTGAGACTAAGTCTGAGCCAGCCGTCGAGGAGAAGAAAGATGATACTCCAGAGGCTATCGCTGAGCCTACGCCAGAGGTCGCCGCAGTAGAGGCGGAACCAGAAGTGGCTGCCACTAAGGAGGACAAGTCCGCCCATGTCGTTGCTGCTGAGCCCGAGGCCGAGGCTGTCCCAGTGGCCGCAACTGAGGAGGCCAAGGAGGAGGCTCCAGTTGCTGCCACCGAGCCTGAAACTGAGGCGAAGGAGGTGGAGGCAGAGCCAGCTGCCGCTGCTACGGGTAAGAAGGGCAAAAACAAGAAGTCGAAGTCCAAGGCCAAGGCAGCAGCTGCTGCACTAGCTGTGCCGGCGGTCGCTGTAGCTGCTGTAGCAGCTACTTCTTCGGGAGAGAAATCTGAGGAGGCCGCACCTGCCGCTGTCGAGGAGACGGAGGAGGCTGCTCCTGCCGCTGTGGAGACAGCCGAGAAGGAAGTCGCACCTGCCGTCACTGAAACCGCAGAAGAGGAGGAGGTTGCACCTGCCGCTATCGAAGAGAAGGAGGCAGCTCCTGCCGCTAACGAAGAGAAGGAGGCAGCTCCTGCCGCTGCCGAAGTTGTGGAGGAGAAGGAGGTTGCACCTGCACCTGTTGCTGTCGAGGAGGAGAAGGAGGCCGCTCCTGCCGCCGTTGAGACACCCGAGGAGAAGGAGGCTGCACCTGCCGCTGTCGAGGTTGTGGAGGAGAAGGAGGTCGCTCCTGCCGCTGTCGAGACATCCGAGAAGGAGGTCGCACCTGCCGCCACTGAAACCGCAGAAGAGAAGGAGGTTGCACCTGCCGCTGCCGAGGTTGTGGAGGAGAAGGAGGTTGCACCTGCCGCTGTTGAGGAGGAGAAGGATGCCGCTCCTGCCGCTGTCGAGACAGTCGAGGAGAAGGAAGTCGCGCCTGCCGCTGTTGAGGAGGAGAAGGATGCCGCTCCTGCCGCTGTCGAGACAGTCGAGGAGAAGGAAGTCGCGCCTGCCGCTGTCGAAGAGAAAGAGACTGCACCTACCGCCGCTGAGACCGCGGAGGAGAAGGAGGTCGCTTCTGCCGCTGTTGAAGCCACCGAAACCCCAGAGGTGGTTGCGCCAGTGGAGGAGGTTGCTGAGAAGACTTCGGAGGCTCCTGTTGAAGCTGTGGCTGCCCCTACAGAGGAGGCTGCAGTGAAGGAAGTTGCTACTACTGAGGCACCAGCTGTCGCTGAATCTACCGAGGCTACGGAGACTGCCGAGACGACTGAGAAGGCCGCCGAAGAGGTAGTCGCGGAGAAGACTCCAGTTACCGACGAGGTAGCTTCATCTGAAGACACCAAGACAGTAGAGGAGCCCACTGTAGCTAAGGTTGCTGCGCCAGTCGAAGAGAAGGCTGTCGCCGAGGCAACTCAGCCCGAGCCAAAGGCAGACGCCGAGGAGGTTGCTGCTCCCGTTCCTACAGATGTAGTCGAAGAGGCTGCGCCAGTTCAGGCTGCAGCAGCTACCGAAGAGGTTCCTGCTCCTGCCGAGGAGTTGAAGGAGGCCGTTGAGGAATCTAAGCCAGCTGAGCCTGAGGTAGCTGCCGAAGAGGTTGCCGCTCCCGCCGAGGAGGTGAAGGAGGTCGCTAAGGAAGAGCAGCCAGTTGAAGCTGCAGCACCAGTCGTGTCTGTTGTGGAGGAGGAAGCTGCTGTCGCCAAGGCGCCAGAGGTTGCTGAGGTGGCCGTTAAGGCAAAGGAGGCTACCCCTATTGAGGAGGCTAAGGCTGAGGAGCCAGCAGCTCCCGAGGAAGTCGCTGAGACAAAGGTGGATGAGCCTGCTGCAGTTGAGGAGACTAAGGTGAAGGAGCCCGCTGCAGTTGAGGAGACCAAGGTGGAGGAGCCTGCTTCAGTAGAGGAGTCTAAGGTTGAGGAACCCGCTGCAGTTGAGGAGACCAAGGTAGAGGAACCCCTTGCCGTGGAGGAGACCAAGGTGGAGGAGCCCGCTGCAGTCGAAGAGCCAACTGCTGTCGAAGAATCCGCCAAAGCCACCGAGGAACCTGCGGCAGTTAAGGAGGTAGCCGTCACTGAGGAGGCCAAGGTTGAGGAGGTCGCCGCAGTTGAGGAGCCCGTCGCTGTTGAAGAGACTAAGGCCGAGGCGTCTGGTGCAGTAGAGGAGTCTAAGATTGAGGAACCCGTTGCAGCTGCCGTGACTGAGGAGCCAGCTGTAGCTGAGAAATCAGTAGTGGACGAGCCTAAGGCCGAGGAGGCTCCCGCAGTTGAGCAGCCCACCAAGGTGGAGGAGCCTGTTGTCGTCGAGGAGACAAAGGCTGAGGCGCCAGCTGCAGTGGAGGAGTCTAAGGTCGACGAACCCGTTGCAGCCGCAAAGACCGCCGTGACTGAGGAGCCAGCTGTAACTGAGAAGTCCGCAGTTGAGGAGCCAAAGGTTGAGGAGGCCGCCGCAGTCGAGGAGCCCACCAAGGTGGAGGAATCTAAGGTGGAGGAACCAGTGGTTGTAGAGGCGCCCGCTGTAGTGGAAGAGCCCACCAGGGTGGAGGAGCCTGCTGCAGTGGAAGAGCCTACCAAGGTGGATGAGCCAGCTGCAGCGGAGGAGTCCACTAAGGTGGAGGAGCCCGCTGCAGTGGTAGAGTCCCCTAAGGTGGAGGAGCCTACGAAGGTGGAGGAGCCTACGAAGGTGGAGGAGCCTACAAAGGTGGAGGAGCCTACGAAGGTGGAGGAGCCTACAAAGGTGGAGGAGCCTACGAAGGTGGAGGAGCCTACGAAGGTGGAGGAGCCTACGAAGGTAGAGGAGCCTGCTACTGTCGAGAAACCTATCGCTGTGGAACAAGTCAAGGTAGAGGCCCCAGTGGTTGCTGAGGAGGTAGCCAAGGTGGACGAACCTGTCGCTCCTGAGGAGGCAACCAAGGTCAAGGAAGAACCCAAGATTGTAGAGCAGCCCAAGGTCGAAGAGGCAGCACCAGTTGAGGCGTCAACTATCGTTGAAGCCACACCTGTCGAGGCTCCCGTGGCTGTTACCGAGGTCGTCTCCGAGCCTACGCCCGTCGCAGCCGCTGAGTCCTCCCAAGCATCTGGTTCTTTCAAGACTGCTGAGACTTCCGATGCCGACCAGAAGCCCGCACAAGTCGAGCAAGTCACAGCCGCTGACGCTGCTGCTCCGGTTGCCGAGTCAGCTGAGGCAAAAGAACCAGTTTCAGCCGCACCATCGACGCCAGCTGAGAAAGCCGCCGATGAACCAACCACACCTGTCACACCGAAATTCAAGAAAGGTCACGTCAAGCGCAAGAGTATGCTTGGTCGCCTCGGTTCGTGGTTGTGGTCCGGAGGAAGCTCGAAGGAGGCACCACCCCCGGTCGCCGAATCGGCTGCCACCCCCGAAAGCCCGGCTGCCAAGACCCCTGTTGCCGCCAAATAGATGGTGTCCTATGAAGCAACGGCCGCAGCGTGATTTTTACTGTTGGATGGAGATTGATGTTTTGATGCGATTTGTTTTTTATACCCCTTCGCTTGTTTTGTCATATTATGTTTTTGTGCACATAATGAGTGCATGATAGATGTAGTTTGACGGAAGTTTTTAATGATTATAATGTTTGCTCTAGTTTTGCGTTGGCTCAGTTTAGTTAGACTTTAGTTGAATGCCAAAAATTTGTTCTGTATGTCATGCAGAATGCACCATGTGAGTGAGCATGTCTCAGCAAATCTATCCTTATCGTTAGTCGCTATGCATCTCCAATCTTCCACACCCATATTCAACGAGGATCTTGCGCCAAGTATAGGGACTAGAAGGATGCTACATGGTAATTAGCCGCTACAGCTTTGGTTGGCCACCGAATGATTATCTAAAAATACTCCGACATACTCCAACATCGACCTAAGTTAACCGATCACGGGTGCTGGTGACATGTATGTATGCCCTGCTCCAATGTACAGTACAAGTCAGAGGTAATCCGGGCAGCCCGTGGTTGAGGTGCTCACGACCTGTAAAGCACGAAATGCATGGGGTCGGGTGCAGCCTGATGATAAATTCGCTGCAGCGGAATTTATCCTGGAATATTCAGCCTTGACAGGCTGACTGACTAGGTTGTGTTGAGCCGCCCGGATCTTATCGCGCTTCGCTGACGTTTCGCGCAACTCTGGGGTAACCTTGTTGGGGGTTATTTTGGTGCTCATGAAAGCACCGCCATCAAAGTAACTGTTCGAGCCTTGAATTTCAATTAAAGCTACCGGTCCAGCTGATGCAAATGCAAAATGAAGCCGATTGCGGCGACACAGTCAGGCCTACTTTTGGCACCATTTGAACATAGCCTTGTGGAAGACACAGCGGTACTCGTGCCAGTTGTCTACCAAAATGGAAGCTACAAGTGCAAAAAGACGGAGGAAAGAAAAGGCAATTACACAAAATTCTTAAAACATGACCTTAATGTCTCTCGGCTTACGAACATTGAGCGGCATCTCTGGTGGGCTGGCATGAGGAAGGCGGCGCGGCCGCTTCACCGCCAGGTGATGATGGATCGCCATGTCGTGGTCACCGAGCAAGCAGACCTCCATCTTACATGGCGAGGCCCTCGGATATACATAAAGCCTCTGCCAAAGTATCTGCTCAATGTTAATTTCTGGAACAAAAACATATGCTCGGACAGCGGTGATAGCGAGCTATATGAAAGCGCCAAAGGATTCTTGCTTAGCTATATCTGGCTCGTGTTCAACGAGTCCGATTTCCAGATGGCAATTGACAACTCCAATCACCCACGCCTTTTACCCGAGGGGATAACTTATCAGCAATGGACTGGCTTCATTGCCGATTTCATGAATGGGGATGATTTTGATCACATGGACCAGATCAATCCACGTTATCGCTTTGGGGAGCTGAGACTGAATCGATTGAATACCATATACAGGATAAAATATGGCAGGAAGCATTTCGTCCGAGGTTACTTCTACGGTTATCACGAGTATGGCACATTTATGGAGCAAAATTTTGCATGGATTGTTACGTTTTTTGCGTATGTCGCCATTGTTCTCACTGCGATGCAGGTAGGACTTGCGACAAAACAGCTCGTGGACAATGATGCCTTCCATGATGCTTCGTATGGATTCACCGTCTTTTCTATTGCTTCGCCATTAGTGGCAACAGTCGTTATTGGGTTCATCCTGTTTGTTACTGCTGCCGATCATATTATGAGGGCTTCCAAGCATGAGCAAAACAACAAGAGGCCTCAGAAGCAGGCCGGTGTTGACTTGGGGATGTCGATGGACAGGGACGGGATGGGAGTTTAAACGCCAATTCAAAGTATATTCCTACGTCTAATAATGTCACAAATATCTCCATATGCTATGTAAAACACAGACTCTTGTGCTGTTTTTATATAGCACGGGCTCTCGTGTCGTTATTATAAATCATAGGCCCTCGTGTTGTTATTTCGCTCTTTTGTCTCATAATATGCGAGAACACCACGCGAGTCTCTGCGCCGAACACTACGGCGCTTATAGCTTCAAGGAGAAATTTTCAATAAAGGCAGTAGCAAACATTCATGGACTGTTTTCCGCCCCACCAGCCAGTCGCAGATTATATGATTTGGTGTACCTGTAGGAGGTACGACAGGAGGTGAAGGGGGGTTGTTTTGGCCCCAATCTGGTAATATATCCGGTGGTGAAAACGACCCTTACTCTCTATGACAAATGTACTGTACCTTGAAATCCTTCTCGAATAATATTAGTCTGACAAGGCTGCCACGTTTTATTTTGTTGACGTGTTTGCCGCCCACCTACCGGGAAACGACCTACTTTCAAGCTGGAATGTTTGCTTACTCCTTGCGTCTCCTTTGTACTGTGCACCCCCACCTATCCCGACCCCTGGCACAAACCAACAACAACCAACAACGGACCCCATCTCCATTTACCCAGTTGAAAAATGTTATAAGCAACCCTTTTCGTCTTTTTCATTCTTGTGTTGCTCGATGGTGTACATGCGATATGTCATTTATTCATGCAAAATGCCTTTTAAATCCGTGCACCCTTACCTCGATATCCCGCAAACAAGTTTGGTAGACTATCTCTTCCCTCCCGGTGTAAAACCAAGCAATGAGCCGCTCTGGATAGATTCGCAGGATCCGAGTAACTCTCTGTCAGAGGCTCAAGTTTTAGAATGGAGCAAGAGTTTAAGCAGGGGCCTCAGGGACGCAGGTTTACACCAGGATGAGGTTGCCATGCTTTTCACACCAAACCACATATTTGTGCCGGTAGCATACCTTGGAATAGTTGGAGGAGGATATAGATACAGCGCTGGGAATCCAGTGTTCACTTTGCGAGGTCAGTATCTTGCCAACTCACATACTCATTTCTCATGCCATTCCAGAGCTTGTCCACCAAGTCGACGATGTTCAGCCAAGCGTCGTACTTGTTCACCCCGATTTTGCACCATTAGTTGTCGAGGCTCTCTCCAAAATTGGCTTATTGAATACAAAAATCTTTCAATTCTCGGATGCTGAGTGTACGCCTGTTCTCGGAATCCCAGATTGGCGTGTCCTCCTCAATAATAGCGCCAACGATTATGCCTGGCCAAGCTTCACACCAGAAGAATCGTCGAAAAAAGTAGCAACGATCAACTATTCATCTGGAACGACAGGGCATCCAAAGGGTGTGATGATAACTCATGCCAATATAATTGCTAATGCCGCTCAAAATATATTTAACCTAGTCCATAAAAGAGAGATCCCCTTGCCCGATGACCGCTGGCTGGGTTATCTTCCTCTCTACCACGCATATGGACAACTATATTTAATCATCATAGCTCTCAAAAGGCGGATACCTGTCTATGTGATGAAACAGTTTATTTTCGAAGATTTCCTACATGCCATACAGGTGTATCGGATAACGACTTTGCAGCTCGTACCGCCGATTCTGGTTCTGATGTCCAAGCATCCCGACACTAGCAAATATGATCTCAGCTCGTTGACTCTCGCTCTCTGCGCCGCAGCACCGTTGAGCAAGGAGCTACAAAATCATTGTTCAAGGAGATTTGGATTCAACATCATACAAGGCTACGGTATGACAGAAACGACCTGTGGAGGGATGGGAATGTTAGCTATCGATGTCGATGATACCGGTAGCATCGGAAAACTGCTTCCAAACACTGAGTGCAAGCTCATCGATAATTACGGGCAGGAAGTTTCATATGGACAGCCAGGAGAATTGTATCTCAGAGGCCCCCAAATAGCTCTTGGTTACTGGCGCAACACAGCAGCCACCAAGGAGACTATCGATTCTGAAGGCTGGCTACGAACAGGAGACATAGCTGTCTGCAATGAAGAAGAAAATTTCTGGATTATTGATAGAAAAAAGGTTTGTCTGTCGTCCAGCAGATGGGTGTCTATGCAGCTGACTTACGATGACAGGAACTCATCAAAGTGAATGGATTCCAAGTCGCTCCAGCAGAGTTAGAGGCAGTGCTTCTGGAGAATGAGCATATCGCGGACGCAGGTGTCGTAGGAATTAAATGGTATACTTTCCAGTCCCAGTTTCTCTCCTATACTAATATCTCAACAGCGACGAAGAAGAGCTCCCCCGCGCTTATGTCGCCATCCAAGAAGCCTCGAAAGGAAAAGTGACACCCCAAGACATCGAGCACTGGATAAAGGCACGGGTGGCAAAATATAAATACCTCGTGGGAGGAGTGGTATTTGTCCAGCAGGTTCCCAAACTGGCGAGTGGGAAGATTCAGAGGCGCGTTCTGCGGGAATGGGCTAAGAAGGATGGGGAGTTGATGCAGCGGCGGATACAGTCTCGACTATAATTCTAATTGCGAAACGGAGTGGGCGTCCGTTTAGCATTGGCCGGAACACTTCGAGTGGTGGCAGACACTATTATGGTCAATTCTTTGGAGCCATAGTCACAAAAGTTATCATTGTCAGCATACGGGTGTGGGGGTTTGCTCATTGACTTGGGGCTGATTGCAAACACAGTATTAATTAGATAAGGACAGTCATCGTATACAATAACGACTACCATTCATCAGCTTTTAGGTTCCGGTTTCGTGGAGCTAATAATACTATATTTATGCTAGTGGTTGCCAAACTCCTCATGCTCCGTGGAGTTTGAGTTGGAATCCAACAAAGTTCACACAGTTGATCTATCAATTATCAACCATTTCCCCATCTCCATCTTCCTTTCCCTCTTGCTCCTCTCCCCTTCGTCCTCCTCTTTCCCCCTAGTCCCTCGCTCCCCCTGCTTCCCCTGGTCCCCCTGCTCCCCTTGCTCCACCTGTTTTCTTCGTCTCCCCGGTCTAGTCTCCCCTGTACCCTCACGCCCCCTGTTACCCCTGTCCCCCGTTCGCCCTCTACCTCCTCTGCCCCCTCTTCCCCCTTGTTCCTCGTTATCCTCCTAGTTTTTATCTTGGTTTCCTTCCTGATTTTCTTCTTTTTCCCCTTGTTCTTGTTCTGTCTCTTTTGTCTCTTCCGTCTCTTTTTTCTCTTCTATCTCTTATGCTTCTTCGTCAGTTGTAACAGACTCTGAGGCCTCATAATGTGTGATCGGATCAACTATCTCAATCGAGGGTCAACAGACAGATTATCCCCATTCGGTATGCTCTCAGCATTGGACGGTAAACCGGAGGAATTATCTTCTGCTTCAAGTTATTGTCCCCCAAGAGAGATTCCGTAAAGCTCCTCAACCTCATACCCCAATTTTTGATCGACGTATCCTGTCATATCGGCAGGCCATAAACCCATTCTAGGCAGAATACGTACAACTTTCTCTGCTGAAGCAATCTGATACCCTTCAGTATTCCAGTGTACGTCCTCCGCAGCTCTTGGACGAAGTATTTTCTCCACTAAGAGTAAGTATGCCTTAACCAGATTGTCAATATCAATGACTTTCCAATGGATCTTCCCATTTTCCAATTGAATGCGCTTTTCCATAGAATTTATTTCGGATTGGTGCTTGCCATCAAGTTATATGTCACGTATATTACAAAGTGGTAGGATCTTTACGGTTTTGGAACAATACCAGGCACGGCTATAGTTCAAAAATAAAGTTTAACTATCATAATACATAACTATTGTACTGTACAATGCCACCGTAGTTGCAATTATCCTGCAATAAAACATATCGTGGGCGCTATTACATTGATAACCCACTTTTGTCTCGTAATGACCAATTATATGACCCTGACGACCAGGATTGGAACGACGAGCTTCCATCGGCAATAATGGCTCCTTTGAGTTTTGGTACATATCGCCAGATTTTAGGGCCAATGGACACAAATAGGACAATGGCATAGATCTGCGAATGCTTGCGAACATATGCGGAAATATGAAAGGCTGTTAAGCCATGGAGTTAAGACTTGCAACGACGTCAAGTCCTCGCTTTCAGCAGCTCCGTGACGGTGACAATTTGATAGCCTCTACGCCGCATTTCGGGGAGTACCTTTCGGAGCATAGGCGCAGTCCAGCTTCGCCTATCATGACATATAATAATCCCACCCGGTCGTATCATGCTCAGAATATGCCTCGCATTAAGCCGCCAGAATGAAATTTGAGGATCGTGAGGATAAATGCTGCCCAGGACCAGCCTGTAACCCAAACCTCTCAGGGTCTCTCGCATCCGCTCGCTGAAAAATCCGGAGCCAGGCCGGAAATACTTTGGAGGGGGCTCAACGCTGGCAGCAGTATATGCCTCGAGAACCATCTCCTCCACAGCCTTGATCTCGGCGACTAGCGTCGTATCGCTCAATGCGCGTGAAGGCTCGTCATGCATAGCGTGGTTCGCCAGCTCATTCCCATTGAGCACCAAATCTCTCAGCCTCTCTTCGCGCCCCTCTACCTGCGAGCCTATGACGAAGAACGTTGCCCTCGCGTCGTTTTCCTTGAGGATCTCCATAATCTCCGCCGTGTGTTTTGAAGGCGCATCGTCGATCGTAAGCGCGATCATTTTGGATGACGTCGGAACACGCCAAAGAACATCTGGCCAGCGATACTGGAAATACCGTATCAAGACATTGGGCGGCTTATATATGATGTATAAGGGGGTGACCAAGATGCACATGACCGAGAGGAGGATGATCATTGTCAACATCCGCGAGCGCCGAGCTCGTCTACGTAGCTTAGATGGCCATCGGCAGAGCATACAAATGCGAGGCATAGGCAATTCGCAGTTGTAGGTTATGTTGTTGGCAGAGCATATGTGTAGTTGGAGATGTTGCAAGTGGATCGCGATGGCAGCCAAATGCGGAAGACAATCTGTACTATCACGTGATTTGTCTTGGCAATGTAAATCGTCTCGATCCCCTGCAGGTATCATCTCACCAAAAGAAGTGCTATAGAGAAGCGAATTACTTGGGTAAATATTTTCGGGGTTTAGTATTGTTTTATTGGGAGTAGATGATGGCTGTTGGTCAGTGATAGTAAAGTACTGGAAAATGCTGATATTAAATTGGATAGTATAAATAATATTTTTATAAATATCAAAAGAAAAGTTTGAAGGCCCTCGGATTAAAATATGATGCATTACCAAAGGCAATATTAAAAAATATGTATTCAGATCTTAATTAAGATGGCGCTTATCTCACATCAAAGTCCCTTGACATTAAATACAGTCGTTCCCATAATGTACGAGAAGGTGACTAAGCGGTCTCGAGCTCCATCGTTCTTTCCACGATAGAAGATTATTTGTGGCTTACATACTAAGCCGCGAGGAGAAGTAAGATACCATAGTTCTTGCCACAATTGGGGCTTATGTGTGCCTTCCATACTAAACCGCTAGGATCAGAATATTATAATTCCTTACACAATGTGACATTATGCATGTCATCTATGCTAGGCAGCCAGAGCCCCTCAACCTTACAAAGTGCCAAGACCGCCGCTCTCACGTTATTACTATACAGACAATGTTCTTTCGTCGATATTATGTAATATTCTCAAGCATGTGCTTACCTACGATAGGCTGTTACATCCGGGATCTCCATAAATCTCAAAATATATAGCAAAGACGGAAAGATGAGCCTCTGTTGAGCGGGGAATGGAGAGAAGAGCAACTGCCCAGCTACATACATATATTCCTTGCTAGCGTGTACTTCAGAGTTTGACTGATGTAAGGCACACTGAATATCTCTGGGCAGCAAGAAGATACTGGGAGCGGGGAGTTGGCCAGCTTCAAAGACTGCTCTACGACGCGATATATATGTCAAGTGGCAGGCTGGGATATCCTTGAAGCCTCTGTCAACTGGAAGAATTACGCGCACCCCGAGATTATCGATTAAGTGAGCTTCTCGAGCATCACTCTGACGAGAGTGGACTCCAATGTATTTTTGTTGGGAGAAACCAACAACCAAGGCCAAACCAGCGGGGCGTCAGCACGTCTCATATACTTCGCCTTGGATGCCAAGAAAGGAATCTGACGTCCTGAGAATATTTGGACTCTATCCAGGCCTACACTCCAGGGTTTACTTATCTGGATGGATCAAGTATCTGACCGCTAAGAGCAGTCACCTTACGCGTTTTCACGTGATTGCTTTGAGCTGTCTGTGTGGGGTTCGCTGCGCGGCTGGCAGCGTGGGGTTGGGCACCTCCACATTGGCCGGCCTGAGGTGGGTGGTTGGCGAGAACATCAATGGCACGGCCAACATGTTATCGCGTCAGCTTACACCCTATGCCACACCAATAATGCACCGACCGGTGAGGGGCGGTCAAAGGTGTGATGTGGAGCTGTGGCGTGGTGTTGGAAAGTAATAATATCTCCAGAGCCTCCTCCGCGGATTCTTTACTTCTGTGTGTATTTCTATTCTTGTCCTCTGTGGCACTGGTGGTGGCTTGGCCGAGGAGACTGAGGCCACAATGACTGACCATACCATGAATCCTCATTTTTTTGTGAATGGCTGACATTTTCTGAAGGACCCAGACACGTACATGGGGTCCAATCCTTCGAAAGGAAAAGGAAATTCGGCGGTCACATCGGCAAATTTCTCAGCTCAGGGGTTGATAGGCGACATCTCCAGCACAGGATTCCAGCCTAAGGAGCGCGTAATTTGCGCTACGGCAATTCTGGCATTGGTAAGTCTTGACTCGCGCCGCGCTAGACTCGGAGTGTGGCTGATGGGTGAGCAGTAGACCCTAAATGGCGGGTCTGGCTTGTGCTTAACTGGAGCTGCCCCGTTTAGCGAATGAGATATCGCTATTGACATAAGCAATGGGTGAGAACTTGACGGCCAGAATTAGATTGGATTGTCATCATCGCAACACCAATCTTAGTGTGATCCTGTAAAATTGACTGTACCATTTGCGGCCTTTCCGACCGACGCAACAGGAGAAAATGTTCACCGGAAGAGTATCTTCAGCGCCTGTGAATGGAGTCCTTGCGGCTTTGGCGTCGATGCGGTGTGAGATGTTGCCACCAGAGGTCGAACCCCATACTAACAGGTTGTTCTGTCTATGCAGGTGGAGAGTTGGCGAGTGGAATTCCCCAGATCCGTCACATTTGCTTGGTATTCAATATTGGTGGGGACAGCGCAACAGTGCGTACGGCTGAAGATGGGTTGACGTGTGGGTGCATCCTTCCACATACCCCGGCCAATAAGCGGTAAAGGTGCTTTCAGCCCTGTTTGACCCTTTATCTCGGTTTGGCCATCAAAATTTCCGTTGGGAGGGGAGGATTGCATAATGGTGTGTGAAGTGTGGCGCCGTGTCTCGATTTCACAGAGGTTCAGCTTCACAAACGTAAGGATGGAAACTTCCTGACGCCCTTCGTTACTGCCGGCCTGGGACGAGATGTGGCGTTGTCTACAAGAGACACGGCCTGGAAACATCCGTTCAGAGTCGCACTGAAAATAGTATTTGTGGCGCATAGACTTGCGAGTGCCAAGGATATACTCATGTAGCCGCGGGATGGGTGATATGGCGAAAGATATGGGCGGATGCTCCGATTGAACGCCCAGTAGTGACTCCAACGGCTCCAACAGATATTGAGGACTTTTCCGGAATCTCACTGCCTCCATACTACGTACTCTGCCGTCCTATAGTTAGAGTAGCTTGTCACCAGGCAGTTGGCCAAGGATGAGATAAGCCGCATCCCAGGCGGTTATGTTAGATCCTATAAAAGTGATGTGCACACCGTGCGCCAGCCCACTTGGGTAATATTTTGGCGACATCCAAAACTATGTGCTTCCTTCAGCCCCCGATTTAACTTTTGTTTCTTGTCTTGCAGATTTCTTAATCCTCATAACCACTGCCTTTAGGTCTTGCCTCTGGTCCAGAATACCTGCAGCTCCAACTCGCTGACCACTTTCGCGAGCGAGCTCCTGTAGCTTTGTACCATATATTATCCTCTTCCTTATTTTCCCAGTTCTGCTTGCAGAAGCAGGATTGGCGTCGCCAGCCATGGCTTCGCTCTTGCGAGTTGCGTTGTGGGGGTTGTATGCTTTGGGGAGCAATGCGCTCAGGTATGAGCAGGCGTATGTTGGATACAATCTGAACGAAGACGACCCCACGCTTGGAGTCGTTAACAACAAATGGGCTGGGCATACATACCACCCATCGCCGACAAACTGGCGATTTCCATTTTACACCTTGTTCCTGGACAAATTTGTCAATGGCGACCCGAATAACGATAACATCAATGGGACGCTCTTCGAGCACGACACGATGCAGACGATGCTGCGACACGGCGGAGACATCCAAGGCCTGATCGACAGCTTGGACTATATTGAAGGAATGGGCGTGAAAGGGCTGTATATTGCTGGCACACCTTGGTTAAATTTCCCATGGGGCGCAGATTCCTACTCACCGTTGGACTTCACACTATTGGACCAGCATTATGGTAACATTGTAGAATACCGAAAGATGGTGGACGAAATCCACAGACGAGGCAGTAAGCATTCCATTTTGGCATCCATTGCGTGTTGTGGTGGCTAATTTGTGGTGCTTTAATAGTGTACATAATTGTTGATACAACAATGTCGACGATGGGCGACTTGCATGGATTCGAGGGCCATTTGAACAGCTCGGCGCCATTCAAGCCAACCGAATACAAAGTCATACTCCGCGATAAGACTAGACAATACCACGATTTTCACCCACAGACCGAAGACAAATACAATGCGACATGTGCATACCCAACATTTTGGGACGACACTGGCCATGAGGTGGGCGATGATGTCCTGAGCCAACTGGGCGGATGCTACGACTCGGAATTTAACCAGGCGGGGGATATCCCAGTCGGTATATTCCCGGACTGGAAAAACCAGGTTAGTAAACGCTCTGTAACCCATAGTAGGGAGGATGAAGCTAATTTGGAATTATAGCTGGGAAAATACCAATCAGTGCAGGATCGCCTTAGGGAATGGGTGCCTTCAGTCCGCGAAAAACTGGAGAACTTTGCCTGTCTGACGATCCAAAAGCTGGATATCGATGGTTATCGCTTCGATAAGGGAACACAAATCACGCTTGAGGCACTCGCAGAGATCAATTTGAGTATCCGAGAATGTGCCCGCGAGGTGGGCAAAGAGAACTTTTTCATTGCTGGCGAAATCTCTGGAGGTAACACATTCGGAAGTCTTTATCTTGGCCGCGGACGTACTCCAGAACAATACGGGAATATCACTCTGGATCAGGCAGTGAAACTCAACAATGCCTCAAACGCTACTCATTTCATGCGCGATGAAGACCACGGAGCTTATGATGCTGCGGCATTCCATTACTCAGTCTATCGATCCCTGACGAGGTTTCTTGGAATGCAAGGCTTTGATACCAGTTTCTATGATGTCCCAGCAGACTGGGTGCAAACATGGAACGTGCTGCTGCGCAGTAACGACTTGGTGAACCCGAATACCAACAAACTGGACCCACGGCACATGTACGGAACATCGAACCAAGGTAGGCAATCACAATGAGCACTGAAACACTATAACTAATTAACCTCTCTAGATGTTTTCCGCTGGCCTGCAATCCAGGATGGCGTCGAGAAACAGCTCTTGGGGAGTTTTATCACCACTATCCACATGCCAGGTATCCCCTTAATGTACTATGGAGAAGAGCAGGGACTCTACCTGCTTGACAACACAGCAGACAATTACCTCTACGGTAGGCAAGCTATGTCTGCTTCGTTAGCATGGCAGGCTCATGGATGCTACAACTTGAGCTCCTCGCAATATTCTCATTTTGGTGATGTCAATGCCCAGAAAGGCTGCAAGGACAATTCGGTTTCGTTGGACCACCGAGACCCCTCACATCCTATCCGCAACATCATCAAAGCCATGCACCAAATGCGAGTTAATTACCCGGTTCTTAACGATGGTCTATTTCTCGAGGCCCTGTCAAACCAGACCCAACTAATTCCAATTGGCGAGGGAACAAGAGAAGTTGGTATTTGGAGCGCCCTTCGAAGCGAAATTCCCAAAATCCAGGATCTTAGTACCGCTGGCGGCCAGGGAAGTCAGGAAGTCTGGCTTTTGTACCACAATGACAATGTGACTGTCCAATACAGTTTCAACTGCCTCGTCGATCAACTTGCATTGGTGGCCCCTTTCCCGCCAGGAACAGTTCTTCGGAATTTATTCTACCCCTATGACGAGGTTACCCTCCTGAGTGGAAAAGTGGTGCCCGAATTCGGTTCTTTGGATCATACGGGAGAATTAAAAGCTAGAGCTGACCCTCTCGATTACAGACAGGTTCAAACCGCAGCCGAAACTGTGGCAGAGACTGTGGCCGAAACTGCAGCAGAAACTGTGGCAGAGACTGTGGCCGAAACTGCAGCAGAAACTGCGGCAGATTCTGTGGACACCGATGTGCCAACTGCAACAAAAGCTAGTACTGCTGTAGATAAATCTTCCACTGGAACTGGCACTGCTAAGAAAGCTTCTACAACTGGGAAAGCCAAGCTTTCTAGCACCAAGACGACGGCAAAACCTAAAGCCACAACTACTGCACCGCCTCCCAAGTTTACCAGCGGGTGCTTGAAGACAGTCTCCCTGAAGCCGTACGAGTTTAGGGCTTATGTGCCAAAGGCTAAATGGGTTGGACCAAACCCTATGATAACAAAGTTTGTTCCAGGGCACGATGCACGGCTGAATGCGACTGTTCCACTTGGCCAGCAAGAAGATATCACAATTGGGCTGTATTTCTCCAACGAAATGAACTGTACCAGTGTGACCGAAGGAATTACAATCACATCCACAACAGAAGATGCTACGACCGCTTCTATACTCAAAGGGTCTGTCTCATGTGCCAATGTACCCCGTCAGGTTGAGCTTGATGTTCCCGGAAATATCCCGAGCATCTGGAAGTTCAGCGCCATACTCACTGGTGTCGGCCATGGTGTACACACTATTACCGTTAAAGATGTTGCGATGGAAACAGGAACTAAGTCGACTGGAACAACTGATAAGTTCATTTTCCGTACTGGCGCACATGACAACCCGATTGCATTCCCGCGTACGGCAAACTACAGCTCCACTCTGCTACAGCGCCGTGATAACGGCGCCCTTTTCATCAGCCACAAGGCGGCTGGTGCCGATAGGTGGAGGTACACTTTGGACTGGACGAATTATAGCGAGTGGTACAAGTACGAGGGTGGAGAAGTGAACATTCCCGGCAAAAACTGGACAGGAACAGCGAAGCAAAAGTGGAAGGGTGAGCACGTAATTGTTGAGTATTTTAACAAGGATTCTGGCAGCTCTGATTATGTCCAACATGGAGATCTCGACTCGCCGCCTCGGAGGATCCCGAACTTGTTCGCCCTCGGCTCGTTCAATGGCTTTGGCGCTGATTCTGGTATCCTCAATACATTCCGTCTGGATAAAGATGGGTGGTGGAAATATGATCTCATCTCTGAGTGGCCCGGACAACTTCAACTTAACCAATGGGGCATCAACCCTGATGGATTGCCCGATCAGACTGCTGTCTACGGCGATATTGACAACGATCATATTCTCGATCGCACGCCTCCTCCTACCCTCCGACTTGCGTCGTTTGATCTCAAAGAAGCACCCGCAATGCCATATCTTGGATATCAGTTGTCAGTAAATGACGGCACGCTTGCATATACGATTTTACCAACTGGAAACATGTGGTTCCAGATTGTCGTTTTTGTTGTGAGCACAGTGGCCCCAATCCTAACAGGTCTCCTCGCTGTTTGGGGATTTATGGGCGCATTCTACTCTGTTAAGTTTAACAAGGTTGGTGTCAGTGTGAAGGGCATTGGAGCTCTGGTCCCTGCTTTCATTGGAAGGAGGTTTGGCGGCAAGCAAAAGTCGAAGGCCCTAATTCCTGGCAGCGCAGCTGCCTCTCGCCTGTCCCTCGTGCCTGGCGCAGCTGGTGCGCTTGCAGACAGAAGAACCATTCTTATAGCAACTATGGAGTACGATATTGAAGATTGGGCCATCAAGATCAAGATCGGTGGGCTCGGTGTCATGGCGCAACTTATGGGAAAGAATCTTGGCCACCAGGACCTGATTTGGGTCGTTCCTTGTGTCGGTGGTGTCGAATACCCTGAAGCTGACCGTGCTGAGCCAATGTCTGTGACTATTCTGGGTTCTACATACGAGGTCGAGGTTCAATACCACATCCTGCGCAACATCACATACGTCCTTTTAGATGCTCCGGTCTTCAGGAAGCAGACAAAGACGGACCCATACCCAGCTCGAATGGATGATCTGGAATCCGCCGTTTATTATTCCACCTGGAACCAGTGTATTGCCCTTGCAATCGCGCGCTTCCCCATTGACTTGTACCATATCAACGATTACCATGGAGCTGCGGCGCCCCTTTACATGCTCCCAGACCGCACTATACCAGTTTGCTTATCTCTCCATAACGCCGAATTCCAAGGTTTATGGCCTCTGCGAAATTCCAAGGAGTTTAACGAGGTCTGTTCAGTCTTCAATCTCCCCTCCGAGATCGTGGAAAGATACGTCCAATTTGGAGACGTCTTCAATCTGCTCCACGCCGGAGCCTCGTACATCCGCCTCCACCAGAAAGGCTTTGGAGCAGTCGGTGTCAGTGCCAAATACGGTGCCCGTTCTCACGCTCGATACCCTATTTTCTGGGGTCTTAAAAAGATTGGTCAACTCCCCAACCCTGATCCTACGGATCTTGGCGAATGGTCTGGCAAACAGGACGATAGCAAGGTTGTCATCGACGAAGCCTTCGAATCTGCGCGTCCTGGACTCAAAGGCCAGGCCCAGGAATGGGCTGGTTTGAACCAGGATCCAGATGCTGAACTATTTGTCTTCGTCGGTCGCTGGAGTATGCAAAAGGGTGTTGATTTGATTGCCGATGTCTTCCCTGCGGTTTTGGAGAGCAACCCGAAGGTGCAACTACTTACCGTTGGGCCGGTGATTGATCTTTACGGTAAATTTGCTGCTCTCAAGTTGGATGTCATGATGAAGAAGTACCCTGGTCGTGTGTACTCGAAGCCCGAGTTCACTGCTCTCCCGCCCTTCATTTTCAGTGGTGCCGAGTTTGCTCTTATCCCATCTCGTGATGAGCCGTTTGGTTTGGTTGCTGTCGAGTTTGGTCGCAAGGGTGCTCTTGGTGTTGGAGCTCGTGTTGGCGGACTCGGCCAAATGCCCGGCTGGTGGTTTACTGTCGAGTCGACTACTACCGCACACATGCTCAGCCAGTTCAAAGGATCGATTAAGGAAGCTTTGGCATCCAAGCTCGAAACTCGCCGGAAGATGAGAGCTAGATCTGCCAAGCAAAGATTCCCCGTCGCCGCCTGGGTTGAGCAATTAGAGAACCTTCAGTCGAGTGCGATTAATACCCACGTTAAGGAAGTCGAAAAAGGTGGCCCTAGAAGCGGTTTGAGTCTGCCCTTGCCTGGACGTCGTTCGCGCGGAAATAGTGGCACATATTCTCGACCGGTCAGCGGTATGTACTCTCGAAATATGAGTGAAACCGCGACGCCATCCGGCGGAAACTCACCTCCTCTGCAACTTGTCTACTTCAACCCGGACAATTCCATGCCCAGCACCGCCAACGCCTCCCAAATTACCTTAAACCAGTCAGACTTTGACCGCCGTCGCAGCCCCCTTGACCTTGGTGATGATGACAATGACCTTGGAGATGGACGTGACCGCGATAGCCTCATCTCAGGCCCTTCCAAGCCCGTGTCTTTGATGTCTCGCGATATACCGACACCCCCTGAGGGTGAAGATGGCCCATCGCGCGAGGGAGACGATCTGCTCGGAAACCAAGCTAGAAATAGGGATGGCCTGGGCATTCACTACCAATCTCGCTCCCGCCCTGTCTCTATGTTAAGCTTGACCACTGTGGTGGGAGACAAAAAGGACTTTCTTCTTCAGAAGGTCGATCCAGATTTCACTGACAGCAAGGGCGAATACTACAAGGCGTTCGAAGGGAAGCTAGCGGATCTGTCAGCTGGTAACTCTGAAGATGCACTTTGCATTGAAGACTACCTCGTGAAGTCAGAGCGAGAATGGTACAGCGACTTTAAAAATGCTAAGCTGGGACGTTCAAGCGACCGCTCCCGCTCTGGATCCCGCTCTCGCTCTCGCTCTCGATCTAGATCAAGAAATCGCTCGAGCAGTGGGTCATCCGTCCTGACAAAGAAGAACCCCATCCCTGTTCTATATGACGGCGAGCACGAATCCTACAACATGGGTGATGACGATGACGAGTGGCTGCTTGGACAAGACTACAAGCCCCCCACTGGTGTTAGATACTTCATGCAGCGCCGTATTGGCGACTGGCCAGTCTACAGTTTTGTTCTTGCCTTCGGCCAGATCATGGCTGCCAACTCGTATCAAGTCACCTTGCTATCTGGTACAGCCAGTTCGGCCAGCATTATCTACGCCACTGGGGCTATCTACATTGTATTTTCGGTAATCTGGTGGATTTTGTTCCGGAAGGCCGCATCTGTCTATGTTCTCTCCGTTCCATTCTTATTCTACGGATCTGCATTCTTCCTGCTGGGCCTTGTTCCAGTCGCCAATAGCTCCAAAGTTGCTCAAACTTGGATGGAGAATGTTGCAACAGGATTGTATGCCGCCGCATCACCATCAGGATCAATTTTCTTTGCTCTGAACTTTGGTGACGAAGGAGGTACGTTACATTATTAGCTCATTACTTTTACAAGTTGAAACTTACTTACCTGTCTAGGTTCCCCTATTAAATCCTGGGTTTTCCGTGCCTGTGTCATCCAAGGCACTCAGCAAATCTACGTCGTTGCTCTCTGGGCATGGGGTAATTACCAAAACAACGTCTTAGGCACTGGTGCCTCTCTGGCCGATAGCATGATCACAACCAGCAGCCTTAAATTCACTGCCATCATGGTCCCTATTGCTTGCCTCGTGTGGGGTATCGGCGCACTCTGCTACTTCGGTCTGCCATCCTACTACCGCCAAGCCCCCGGACATGTACCTTCATTCTACAAGGCCATCATGCGCCGTAACATCGTCATCTGGTTTTTTATTGTCATCATCATTCAGAATTACTTCCTTTCCGCCTCCACAGGTCGCAACTGGCAATACCTCTGGAGCAGCCGGGCTGCACAGATCTACCAGATTGCCCTCCTCGCCGTATTCTTCTTTATAATCGTGTGGGCCCTCCTTCTCCTTCTCTTCGCCAAGCTCTCCCAGGCCCACTCCTGGATTCTTCCGCTCTTCGCAATCGGCCTCATCGCACCGCGCTGGGCCCAGATCCTCTGGGCCACCTCCAACATCGGCATCCTCCTCCCCTGGACCGGTTCCCCGCTGGCATCCGCGCTTGTCTCGCGCTCGTTGTGGCTGTGGCTCGGTGTCCTCGACGCCTTCCAGGGTGTCGGTTTCGGCATGATCCTCCTCCAGACTCTGACGAGGTTGCATATCGCGTACACGCTTGTTGGAGCACAAATATTTGGATCTGTCGCAACAATGGTCGCGAGGGCTACATCGCCAAACAGGGACGGGCAGGGCGATTTATTCCCCGACTTCTCGGTTGGGCCGCTGCCAGGCTTGACTAAGCCGTGGTTCTGGATTGGACTGGCTTTCCAGCTTCTTATTACTCTTGGATTTTTGAGGTTCTTCAGGAAAGAACAGTTGTCTAAGCCATAAATTGGCTCTGTGAGACGGAAATATCGCGTCTTCAGGCGATGTGTTTGTAAGTTGATATTGAGCATATACAGGCGTTTTTTGGAATGGATCCCGCTTCGGATCGGAAGCATATATCGTTATTTAAGCGTCACATATTGTTATCTGGCCTAAAGTCGAGCGCAACATTTGGAGTATAGTTAGTTATTAAGCGCACTTTCAAATATAGACATATTTTGTTCAGTATCATTGTTCCCATGTCCTGCTGTGTCTTTCACGCCTTAGCATCAAGAAGCCGTACAGTTGCGGTTTTATCTGCCACACCCCACGTGTATATTCAGCCATCGCTCCTTCCTGATACTATTCCGTGAATACTACAGATCGCCCTTCTTCATATCCCATATAATTGCAAGCTTTCCACGGGCCGTTCTTTCCTAGAATCATCACGTCTATGCCATGGGTCTCTCTTTCCTGATGTCATCACGAGCATACTACGGGGGGATCCTTCCTAATATATACTCTCGTGGATTAAGGTGATATAGTTAAGGCGTAAACAAGGAAGATAGTCTGCGGTTCGCAAACATACGTGGGTCGGTGAATGAGGGCAACACACATGACTGATCTTCATATGGCTCGTATGAAGCAAGGGGCTGAATCAGTGGCCGTTATAATACCAGGTATAGGGCTTGCTTTTGATACCTATGCCGAGGAGGGGGGAATGGTACATAGGGATATTAAGGTTATGAAGGATGCTATAGCCGACGAAAAATATAAAGGCTTAACCTAAGTTGACTCGGAAGTATATTAAAACAGTGCAACAAACTCAGGATTAGAGAGGCAAGATGCTTGTTATAGGTAGGACGCCCTGTTGTAGCAACTGATAAGTATCTAGAACATGTAAGCTCAGATATCATCTTCGGGCCTTTGTTCGTGCACAATTAGACGATAGAGTACAGTTGCAGGAATTAGACTTTTAGCTAGAATAACTGTAGGCTTTAAATTAGGGATTCTAATGGCCGAGATGTAGGAATTTAGATAGAATTACTTTTAGCATGGTTTGAAGGGCGCGTATTTTACCTCGCCATTCGCTGAGAAGGGCTGAACTAATAGTAATTTAATCCTCCGTTGGTTTATCCAGCTCAATGAAAGAGGGCTTTAGATTGTGATGGATAGGTCGATCAGTGCTAGACACTATCTATTGTCTCACGGTAGAATTGCTAGCTCTACCTCCAACAGCTGTGAATGTTGTCGATTCAAGCAAGTTGCGACTGCTGAGGCCGACATGCAGGGTGAACTCGCCCTTCGGGATGAGCCACTGCTGAGAGTTGACATCCCAATAACTCAGGTCACGACGCATGAGTTCGAAATCGACTGAAGCGCGCTGGCCAGCGCTGAGCTCGACCTTCTCGAAGCCGCGAAGCTGGCGGAGAGGAGTCCCAGCGGGGGCGCTGGATGGAAATGAGACGTAGAGCTGAGGGACAACGTGGCCGCGGACGTCGCCGGTGTTGTGGGCAATGACATTGGCGGTGTAGATGACTTCCCACAGGGCTGGGTTGCCGCCAGGTTGGATCTCGCGCTCTTCCGGGCGAGGAGTGATTTGGGCAGCCGCGTCTGTTTTCCGGACGGTGAGATCTAGCAAATTGAAAGTGGTGTAGGAAAGCCCGAAACCGAACTCATAGCGCACATCAATGTCATGGGCGTCGAAGAAACGGTAATCGGTCTCGAGCTTCTCTTCAAAGTATGACTGCCAATCGTCTATGCCCGTCGTGTTGATAGCAGTTACTATAGGACTATTGTAATCGGTTCCGTTGAAAGCAATAGTGTATGGAAGATGGCCCGAAGGGTTTACATCGCCATAGAGAACATCAACGATAGAATTCCCAGACTCTTGACCAGGGTAGTGAGCGGCAAGGATAGCTGTGACATTGGGGTTATCCGCCCAGGGCAGAGTATTGATTCCGGAACTGTGAGTCACAACGACAGTGTTATTACAGGCTCGAGCAACCGTTTCGACGACTTCATTGCCTGCCCAGTCCAGGTCAAGGGTATCGCGATCAACACCCTCGCTGGCCCACCCCTTGACGAAGACGAGGCACACATCTGGTGTGTTCGCCAGAAGGATACCACCGGCACCAGTAACGGAGGTTGACGTGACTTGTGAAACATAGGTATTGTTCAGCCAGGCTTCCACAAGCGCACCGGTCTCTAAAGCTCGTGCTTTGATGGCTTGAAGAGGAGAGATCAGGTAAGTGGATTGGGCGGCACCTGAGCCACCTCCAACAGCAAGCGTACCAAACTCGAATATCTCTTGATTGAGCGGGCCCTCAGTGACATCGCCGGCATCATTGCCGAAGACCGCGATCTTTTGGGGATTCTTGAGAGGTAGTGTGTTACGCTCATTCTTAAGCAGGATGGTTGAGGCAGCAGCCTGTTTGCGGATAAGGTCGCCGTGATTATCTCTCACATCACGATTGGCAGGTCCGGTCAAGTTCCACGGTCGCTGATAAGTGGCAGGAGGGGTGAAGAAGTTTAAGTGCCCAGTGGACGGGTCTACGGATGGAAAGTCCTCGTCCTGGTGAAGGGCATAGTAGGGGGTCATGATTCGGGTAATCATGTCATCCAGACGCTCCCTGTTCAGTGTACTGTTGGTAACAGCTTTGCTGACGTTCGCGCCGAAAAAAGTGTCGTATGGCGTTGACCCACCCCCTTCAAGGAAGGGAAGGGTGAAGCCGGGCATGTCCATGTCGAGCCCTGCTTCAATCGAAGCGACACCAGAGTGAACCGCAAACCAGTCAGACATCACATAACCTTGGAAGCCCAGTTCTCCCTTCAATAAGCCGTTGAGAGCTTTAGAGTTTTGACAAGCGTAGGAGCCATTGATCCTCTGATATGAGCACATGAAGGCGGCAGCGTGAGATCGGACCGCGTTTGCAAATGGCCACATGTACATCTCATCTATACGGTTTTAGCTATGGCTTGCCATCGAGCTGCGCGCGTCGAGCACTTACGGAGAGTCCTGTCATCAACATTCGATGAGATGGCTTCATACTGCACGGAACCATTAGAGAAGACAAAAGCGTTCCGCATGATCTCCTGCTCGTTCAGGATGAAGTGCTTCGCGGTTGCCTGAACACCGGCATCTTGTAGTCCTAGGATGGACTCCTGCATGGCAATGCCAGTCAGATAGGGATCGGGAGAAAAGCCTTCCCAGTTACGTCCACAGTAAGCGGCGCGGCCCAGTGGCCCAGCGACAGGACTATGTAGGGTTGATTAGCGCCTCATTCGTTTGATGATACAACCATCTCATATACTTACGCCAAGGCAATATGAGCACCTTTTCCCTTGAACTCGCGGCCCATGGCTAGAGATCTCTCATACAGCATCCTCTTGTCCCAGGATGACGCAATGGTCACCCCCGACGGGAATGAACTGGCGAAGTTGGCGAGGCGAAGGGATTGCGGGCCATCCTGTAGACAAAGGCCGCTGAAGTTGAGGCGAGGGATGGGAACGATGTTTCCGATGCATGGACCAGGTTGACCGGTGACCATATCTGCCTTCTCCTGGAGAGTGAGCTGCCCAACAAACGCGCGAGCTTTCTCCAAGGCGTCCTCCCAGCCGGTAGTGCCAATGATCCGAGCTATACTCCAATCAGCATGAACGAATCTTCCCACGCAGAAACTTTTCACCCACGAGATGGATAGACGGGCTCCGACTCATCGTACTGTGTTAGGATGACCGTATCGACTGGTTGGACATTAGAGAAGGCGTTGGGAGGCCTTGTCGGGCCATTGAAGAGCTGTGCGCTGACGGTTGAGGACAGCAGAAGTATAGATAGAGTCTTTGACGAGATCATGTTGGGCAATGTTCATCAAAGTAGCTAGAATGGTTCCTAATGCTGATAGGGTGCTGCCTGAGCAAGCTGCCATGCTGGATCACTTTATAGGAAGAACGAGCAGGAATGGCACGCAGAGACTGCCGATGATGCTTGCCATGGACTCTGTCGTTTCCGTGCCGAGATGCCTCTGGTCAACTTGCCAAGACTGCGAGTGGTAGGAATCACCGAAGACTGACCGAATTTTCTCACCAACAACCGCCTCGAGGGCAGCGCCGGTCGATCTGGAAGGACGCTATTATGTGATTGGTAACTTACTCGTATGAGGAGAGACATGTAGATGCGATGCTTCATATTAGCGTTCGCAGCGCAGCGCACGAAGGTGATTCGAAGGATATGGGGAAACCATGACACTTCCCATCGAAGATGATTTAATCTTCAATGGGAAGGGTGCGGGGTTGTGCGGGGAAACCAAGATTAAATCATCTTCGATGGGAAGTGTCATGGCTTCCCCGCACAACCACGACGGCAAATCACGGTGAGTAGCCAACTAGAGCGAGCTTTCTCCAAACATCAGAACTAAGCTACTGCAGCCTGCTTACTGCGGGCCAGAGCGCCGCGAGCGAGTAGGTCCAGTATATGGATGTCGGGAGGTACGCCCGAACTGGTTGTAATGTCTTGGCGTGCCTTCCCCACCTTTTGCCGTTTTCCACTTTCTTCGCCCGTAGGGGTCGGGAACCACCACCGAGGAAGCACCGGCGCTGCCAAGTGCTAGCGGCGTGAAGCTTTATCGCGACCAGGTACGAAGTATAATCCACCGCCGAATATGTGGGATTATAAAGTCGATCAGTCTACTCTATCGTGATTGGCTGTGAGTGAGGCGAAAAATGATCCTCAGGCATCATGTTGAGGGGTTAAATACATACCCTCCCGGGAGATAAGGCTCAGCATGCTGATATGGATACTGTACCCTTGGCTTTCTTAGCGGCTCGTTCAGCGGCTCGTTCGGCGGCTCGTTCGGCGGCACGCTCGGCGGCTCTTGGCGAGTGTAAGGATCTTTGGATGAACAGGGCAGTGCGAAGGCGGTTGAAAAAATAGCCCGGGCAGTTAGCGTACCGATCACAAACAAATCTGACTAGGCTATTTTTTCAACCGACTTCGGTGGGAAGTCACGTTATGGGCCTGTTACGTAGAATCCACTCTTGCAATTACGAAGACTAAACGCTGGCCCTCCTCAAGGGTCTGCGTTCCTACAACATAATCTTCTGTACGGAGTTCAGTCTAAAGATCCTCCGCCTTAGCACTATAGCGCACGTGATTACAGTCTGCACGTAATGCTACTTGTGACAGCGAGTTCCATCATGTCTATCCCCATTTCTATTTGCAATTATCTTTAAATTAAATCAAGTTAAGCATTATAAATGATCGATCTTAGCATAACGACACGTGGCCTTAGTATCTTTTACAATTAGATAATGTATCTCTAAACTTACGTAGGTTCTATTAGTTTTAATAATGTAGGGGATAGTATTGCTAACTTTTATTACCTATCTTATTAACTATAAGAGCAAGGACATACTGCCTAAGACAGATATATCCTATATAGCTAAGGGAGATAACTAGATGATTGTAAAAGCATTAAAAACAGGGTGAGCAAAATATTCATCGACTCATGAGTCTTAAGTCTAAGTCGCCAACTCATGAGGTCGATGGGTCACATGACCTATAGCTTACTAATCTGTAGATTACATAACTATAGATCAATGAGCTATATGTCACGTGACACATACGTTATGTAAAAGTCACGTGAAGCTTACTATTCTAGAAATATGTAGTCATGTGATAATTCAATCATATGATATACTAACTTACCAACTCATAAGTGGATGAGTCGATCGATAGACTCATGAGTCTAAGTTGGACTTATCAGTTGGCTTAAGTTTCTCACCCTAATTAAAAACTTAAGGTAGTAATGCTTACCTACTACTAAAGTAAAACGCAAGTAGTTACTTAAGAATTGTAGATTAGTAGTTAGGTAGGTGACTACTAGCAAATATCTACTGTTGTATGTTTTTTGCTTTTTTTTTTTTACATTTTTATACCTAGAGCTATGTATATCTATAACTTTTCAGGTTGTGGAGTGAGCTGGTTGGTGTTTGGGGGTTTGGGGGTTCTTTGTTCTGGTTAAATTGAGCCGGCCCGCCTTGTTTATGTGGAAACGCCACTTACCCCTAATCAATCAATCTGGAAGACCCCGGTCTAGTAAGTTTTGTAGCGATCGGCTGATAGACCTCAATCTGGGAGGTCCAACCTGCCAAGGAACATGGGTATCAAACAATCATAGCGTCGAGGCTGCCAACGTCTTCTCCTCGATCCTTTCCCTATCGTCGCTCTCATCACCAACCTCACCAGAAGCACAAACGATGCCGTTTTTTTGGCAAAAGAGCGCCAGCGCGATCCGCGTCGACCATGTCGATATGGCTGTTGACGAGAAACTAATTGGAGAACCCGCGCACGTCCCACAACTCACTGACGAAGAGGCTCACATTATCCACAACCTCGTGGAACTCCACCTTATCGACGCCGGTGAAGAGGAGATCTTCCTGCGCAGGAAAGCGAACCAGGCTGGGAGATGCCTCGATGAGCGCCAGGAGAGCAGCGTGGATGAAGAGGGGTGCCCCCTCTCGCGCCTAGTTGTCCGCAGGCCTGCGGGCAGCATGTGGAGTTTGGGGCTCCATATTCTTGCCGTCTTATTTGCGTGTATGGCGCGGCGCTTCCTGAATCAGACGGAGGAGCTATTGAGGGCGAACAAACTTAAGACACATGGGGAAGATGGCGAACATAGCTGGGAGAGCCTTATATACCGCCGCTTCTGGGCAAATGGAGCCGCGGATGTACTTCCTCTGGTGAGCAACCCAAGATCGTGAACGATGATGCAGCCCTGACATGTCGAATAGCTTGTAGTCCCAATGGTATGGCTTGCCGTGCAATCCCTCGTCCGCATATGTCGACGAAGCGTCGCCCCGATGTTCAGCAGCATCTACGAAATCACAATGATCGTGCTTCTTATATACTTCCCAACCGTCCCGATCGCAATGGATGGATATAAGTGGCAAGAAGTTCTGGACACCTTCGGGGGCAGCGTCCCAGTAGAAGAGCGTATAAACACATTAGAGTAAGCGACACCCCCGGCAATATCACTTCCCGTACTTCTATTGAAAACACCCGCTGACGAAAAACTTAGACTGTTAGCGAGACAATACAAGCTTGCAGGCTTACTCCTCGTCTACCCCATTGCGTAAGTTCTTTGCACTCTTGGTATCAGCACTACTGACCCCTCCAGCGCAATCTACCTCGTCCTAATTACCACCCGCATCCTCACCGCCATCGCCACCCTCGCCCGCGGCACCGCCGCCCCAGGCACCGTCATGTACTGGCTGCATCGCCGCGGCCACACCGCCGCCTCAGGCTTGAACTTCATCGCCGCCATTCTCGCCGCCGTGGGAGCATCGATGAACATCTGGAACGGGATGTGGTACAGCTGGCACCATGACATGGAGCACATCACAGCCACCTGGACTGCCTCCGGGTTCCCACTTCAAACTATCTTTGTGAGCCCCCTTGCTCTATCTGCACTATACCGTTTTAACTAACCCCCGCCCCTAGCTCGCCGAACAAGTCCTCGTTTTCCTAGGCATTGCCGTCTGGGCCATGGCAGGGGGCGCCCCCTCAGCGAAGGGGTACCGCCGTTTCAGCGCCGTGATGTGTACTGTCTTCGCGTACACGGTGTATACTTGCACGTTGGGTATCATTGCGATGGAGGAGGATCGTAACACGTGGGCTGCTCAGACGACGAAGCCACGCCATATGGTGGCTGTGTCGATGACGGCAGTGGTTTGGTAAGTCTCTTCTGCCCCGTGCCTCTGGGCTTTTGGCTAACAATTGCATAGTTTGATTCATGCTTTAATTGCGCTTTGTCCTGTGCTTACTAGCCAGGCGGCATACTAGATATAGCTGGGACCGATGGTTGGGAATGGGAGTTTGTTGTTAGCCTGCGCATCGCTGCTTGTTTAAATGTCTTTTTAGTTATATATGCGTCACTGTATAATACTATTATTCCATGTGCGTATCCATATAACAGACGCTGTCTTTGAAAAGTAGGAGTTATTCTAAAGATTCTACGCGCACGCTTTCAGACAATATTTCATACCCCCTCCCTGAATCATAGGAAATACATCTAAACCCAGCCCATAACACCAATGCCGCCTAAAACACCTAGCTGAAATGCAAAATAACAACAGAACTATGCACGAAAATAACATCTCGCCCATCCCTCACAGAGCACCCACATCACAGTGCACCCAACTCCCTCAGCGACCCCGCCAACCGGCGATAATCCCTCAACAACTCCACAACCTCATTAAGCCTCAACTCCCCGGGATCCCTAACCTCCATAAACCGCTGAATCGGCGGGTCAATCTTCGCCCCCGCTCTTCCTGGAGGCAATACCGCTGCCAAATCCGGAAACGCACTCGTCAGCTCCTCCACCCCCCCATCCGCTCCTCCCACCTCCTCTTTCCCCGCTGCAGGAGGAGGCGCACGCCCGAACCCGCGCATCATCCCGATCCCGCCCGCAAACTTGCTCATGGGGTTGAAAGTGTTGCTCAGCATGCGGATCCCATCCGCAACCTGCAGCGCCGGCGCCGTGACACCGGGTGCAGCGCGCTTAGCGCTAGCAGAGCTACTTGCACTGTCGATGCTCCGGTCGCGAGGTGGGCGGCCGGCTATGAGGTGTATGGCTTTATCGTCTGTCTTTGGTGCCGGAGGCCCCATAGAGTTTAGAGAGGCGGCACTGGTGGGGATTACATCGTCGTCGTCGAGCTGGTTGGGCTCGACAAGTTTCCGTGCTTCGTCGAGGGTTTTGGGGACGACGACTTCGTGTTTGGCATCTTGGCGCTCCTTGAGCTTGCCGACGAGGAAGTTGTAGCTCTCGCCTAGACTGTTACCGATAGTCTTGATGCCCTGGTCGGCAGTGTTGAGGACTGCGTCCTGAGCTGCAGCACCGAGGGCTTGCGCGGGGTGGAATAGCTCGCTCAATCGGCGGTTTGTTGGCGGAGGGCGTAGGATAGACGGTGAGATTTCTGGCTTGCGCACGCTGCCTGAACGGGAGTCCGTGCTGGGTGGGCTGATGACAGCAGGGCTTAAAGATGGGGTGCTGACGCCCTGAGCAGGTGTGCTAGCAGAGATAGGTTGGGGGGATTCGAAACGCGGGGTCGATGGACGGCTCGTAGACTTGGGAGGCCCGGATGGCGTCTCGTCAGCTCGGAGCTGCGTCAGGTCGACGGTCTCGAGGAATGTGATTGCGGCTTCGAGGTTGGTGAGACAGTACGCGGCTTCTCCATCGATTTTAGACTCGCAGCGGAAGCGTTGGATGAAGTATAGGTTGCTGATGACGTTTAAATCTTCAGTTGGGGAAGTGATTAGGGTATAAATCAGCATGGGCATTATTTCGTCTGCCGAGGACGACGGGTGGAAGTGCGAGAGGGTTTCGACTATGCATTTGTGCGCAGCTTTGAGATGCTGGAGCTTTCCTAGTGGCGATGTATCGGAATTCATCAAAAGAAGCTCTTTCCTGGCTCCCTCAAGCCAGGATTTAACCTCCTCTTCCTTGGAAGTGTCATTTGAAATGGTTTCTTCGCCCAGGTCAATGCCAAGGTCTGTCAGTCCAATACCCACAACGGCCAGCGCTGCTGTTTTTGAACGTAGCTTCTCATCCTGCGCTTCGTCTTGTGTGCTCCGGTGCCGCCATATCTTATTATACACCTTATCACACACTCTTCGCTCAACAGCCTCCTCCAAGGCCAACCGCTTGTGCTCCAGTACCTTCCTTGCCTTCTTCTTCTCCGCAATTTCTTCCACTGTCAGTAGCTGTTGATCGGAGTCTTGAGATTCCAACCCTTTCGGCCGATCCTTATTGCCGATCGATGTCGCCTTCGCTCTTATCCTGCTGGCAGCGGATGATTTGGAAGATATTGAAGCGGAAGGCGAGGCGCGCCGGTTCTGACGAGAACTAAGTATTGATATGTGTGTGTTGATATGGGTGGCAGCTAGGACGTAGAAATCCTGCAGCAGCATGGACAACCTATCTACTGTTGGAGGCGTTGCATGGACTTTCGCGGACAGGGAATCGACGAATCTATCCTTTGTCAATATACACGACCTTTACTTATTCATAGAGCAGAAACTTACGTATCCGTCAAGCTAATGAGCTCAACTGGAAGTGCATCGAAATCTGACGGCAGCTCTGCAGTATCTAATTCACCACTCTTGTCGCTCCCCTTCCTTGTCCGATCGGTTATGCTATCAGGCGAATCGGATTCGGTTGGTTGATTGTCATTTTCAGCGTCGTTCTCATAATTGACGTTTGGGCTGGAGGCATCAGATGTACTGGCTCTGCTCCGTCGTGAGTCCTTGGAACTGGCGTCGATTCGAGGAAACGAGTTATAGGCTTGGAGAGGTCGTCGGCGTGGCTCATCGCCATTACTGGGTGTCTTCGGCGCCATTGCAGGGCTGTGTATGACTCTTTGTTAGTAGAGCGACTTGGAGAGAAGAGTTGGGATAGCCTGCCTAGATGTGCGTGCTACCTGGGGAGGTGCTTGGGAGCTACGTCGTTCACGTAGGGACGTCGGGGACCAAGGATCCGCAAAACGGGTGTCTGTGCGAAGAAGTGTAACGGCTCAGTAATTTATAGCAGTTCTAGCATTGCACAGGGTGATTCAATGCCCTTGAATCTTCGTAGGGCGGCAGCGATGTTGATTCTAGAAAGGTGTCTCCTGGGATGGGACAGAGCAACCATGGAAATTACCGTCTTGATCGCCAGCCTTATCTTATCCGTTGACAGTTGATAAGACAATCGTCGAGGCTATTCACTTATGAGGGTTCATAGCTCTGATATATGCTGTATACTGTTTTTATTTTACTTGACCTCACAAATGTTAATATATATCGATAATACGGTGTCTTTATTGTCTCCTCAATTGCCAATAGTAGGCGGCCTTCTCAGGTGGTGGCAGCCACCCATTGGTCACGTGCCGAATGGACCAGTGGGACGTGGAGTTGAGCGTGTTTTGGTACGTACCTTTCTAAACATCGGGTCTGACAACCAATCAGATTGCGCCCCATCATACGTCACACAGGGCTGGTCAGCCACCCAGGCAGGTACCCCATCGATTCGCCTCAACCTATCGATACCATCGGCATTCAGCTCTCAACCTTCACCACTTCACAACTCAACAACACATCTTCTGCAGGCCTGAAAGAACTACAGACGTAGCAGATCGGGGCCCTGCTGCGACTTCTAGGCCTTATATTCCCTATATTATACCATGATTCCTGACGGCAACCTCTCTTTCAAGTGCCGCTCGGCGGGCAGAGTCACAGCCGGACTGTTGTTATCGTTCTTAGCATTGCACACTCCGGTTTCAGCCCGACAAGACAACGGAGCCCAAATACACCTAGGAGGGGAAGAACTCCCAGCTATTCCGCCGTCGTTTCTAGGCCCGGCAAGTGACGAGCCGCAGGGTGGCGCTGAACGATTCGTAAGTTGGCTCTTATCGTGAATGTGTCGATTGTAGTTATAGAGGGTGCGGTGGGCTAACAGGATTCTTGTATCTAGTCGCTTCGGCATCTATTTCATCATGGCGGGAGCAGATATCCGACATTGCATAGGAGGAAGGATGTCCTCAATCCGGAAGCACAGTTATACACCACGTCCGAGGACGGCCGGCCGCAAGAGTTGCCGCCACTTATGATCCGGAGCACGCCTTTACTGATGCAACGGTTGGCGGATAGAAGGCCATCGGTGATAGACCCAATGATAGCAGCAGCACGAGAGCAGGGAGAGGCCGTAATGCTGTCAGCGTCTGCCTGGACAGTCGATGAAATCGAGGGGCCGGATATTTCAGACAAGGCAACAGTAGTCAGCTTGGCAGAGATGGCAGCAGCAGCATATGTCCTGGAACCCAATTTGAACGGCTGGGAGAACATTAGCCACTTCCACAATTCGACGGACTTTGGTTGGGAGGGAGACGGACTCCGGGGACATATATGGGCAAATGACAAGAACTCCACGATTATCATCAGCTTGAAGGGCACAAGCATGGCTGTCTTCGATGGGCAAGAGACAACGAAGGACGACAAGGAGAATGACAACTTGTTTTTTAGCTGCTGCTGTGGACAGCAGGGACAGTTGACATGGCGAAAAGTTTGCGACTGTGCAACATCCACATACTCCTGCAACAACACCTGCGTCGTCCAAAACCTGCGGCAAGAGAACAGGTACTACCAGGCGGCACGAGAGTTATACTCAAACGTTACAGCATTATACCCCGAGTCCAATGTATGGGTCAGCGGCCATTCCCTGGGAGGTGCCGTAAGCAGTTTGCTTGGAATGACTTACGGGTTACCTACTGTGACCTTTGAATCCCCTCCCGACAACCTTGCGGCCAAGCGCCTCGGCCTGCCCTTACCACCATCTATGGGTGGCGATGACCTACGAAGGCGTGGTTATACCGGGACCTATCACATCGGCCACACTGCTGACCCCGTTTTCCTCGGGACCTGTAATGGCGTAACCTCACTATGCTCGTTCGCCGGCTACGCCATGGAAACTGCCTGTCATGCTGGCAAAGAATGCGTCTACGATGTAGTTGGCGATCTCGGTTGGCGCGTCTCCCTATCTTCTCACTCGATACGTTCCGTCATTGATACAGTGTTGGTCAAATATGACACCGGACCGCAATGTGCTATCACGCCCGAGTGCGTCGACTGCCCGCTTTGGAAGTTCTACGAGAGCAATAGCTCCGAGACAACCACCACTAAGACGAAGCCAACCTCTACAAGGACGCGTACGAGGACGGAGACATGCAAAACACCCGGCTGGTGGGGATGTCTTGACGAAACGACAACGACAACCGGAACAGCGACAAGCACAAGTACATCTGCCGCCACAACAACAACGTGCAAGACACCTGGCTGGTTCGGCTGCAACGACAAGACATCAACAACAACCCCCGCCTCCCCCTCCATAACCGCAGTCCCAACCCCAACTCCTACATCCCCTACCACTACCAGCACGACTTCAACAACGTGCACATCCCCCGGTCTCTTCTTCGGCTGCAATGACCCCACCGACCCGGTCACAACCACTACTACCGCACCAACAACCTCAACAACCTGTACCTCCCCCGGCTTCTTCGGCGGCTGCAACGACCCCTCCCCCACCGCCCCCCCACCTACAAGCACCTGCACTGACCCCGGCTGGTGGGGTTGCCGCGACCCCACCTCGCCTCCACCGCTCACATCCCCCCCCTCCCTCCCAACTGCTCTCCCCAACCCCACCGAGCCGACCACAACGACTACATGCCATAGTTACAAGTGGTTTGGCTTCGTGTGCGCGGATCCGAAGCCTACGGCTCCCGCGAGTCCGGCGCCGAAGGAGCGATGTGTGAAGAGGGGTTGGTTTGGGTTTGGGAAGTGTCAGAAGTGGGTGAGGGTTGAGGAGTTGTAGGTGCGGGGGGTGGGATTTATGAGGAAGGACGAATGATTTATACCACGATTATTTAGTCTGCTGGAAGGAGTTTATATTTTTGTTTGCACTGTCTGTTTGTTACTGTGGGCGTGGCATTTTGGCGACTGGTTGGCTTGGTCGATAGTGTGAGCACTGGCTTGGTGGTGTTTTGGGGGTGGGAAGGAGGTGGAGGTACATGGGAGAATGATATACACATATAGATGACCGGATCATGTATCCAATCCGACTAAGAATACCTGAAGTTACATACATGAATTTATCGCTATGTAGGCCGATAAACTTGACAGTGACACAAAACATTGACCGCATCACAAGGGGTTTTCATTCAATCGGATGGAACGGAATAGCAGGAATATATTTCTACCAGTCCACTGATGTAGCTTCCGATCTACGTTCTAGCATTTTGTATTAATGATAATCCCAATCTGCATTACAATACAACCATCCTATACAATCGTAGTGATACTAACGCTCCTCCGCGACCCACCATCAAGCTTCAGGGGCCGATTTTTGTCAACCTTCACCTCAGTGGTCCTGCTGCCTCCATAAAAGTTCGTGTAGTTCCTACTAGAGTGTGGCCGCAAGACCGGCGTCGCCTCGCTCAGGCCACTCACCCAATCTTCCAGTTCGTCATATTTCGACTTCTCTTCCAGCGTCCTGCGCTGGTCGACTGTCTTCTCAGAGGCGCAATTGCTTTCAGTCCCTCCATCCTTGCATTTTCTGTCCTCTACCCCCTTCTTAACTCTCTCTGAGACATGCTCAGCCCTCTTGCTAATCCTCCTCAGCAGCCCCCTTTTCCCTCTGAGTGACCTTGCACCTCTTTGCGACGAGCTGTCACTCTCCACATCCTCAGAGATAATAGACACATTATCCAAGGTCTCAGCTCCCCATGGTGCTCTGTCATCTGCAGCTCCAATCATCGTCTCCGCATCCTTGATATTTTCCACGCCCGCCACGCGTCTCCAGCTCTCACCACTTCCCATACCCAGGGCACTTCGAAGACGACGCGCTGAGGACCGCTTCCACAGCCTTGGGCTATTATCTGCCGTTGAATCCTTTCCACCGCGTGTGGCAGTCATCCGACCCGAAGCTGCGACGTCGCTTCTCCATAGTGACGGCTTTGTGCGTGAGCCTACTGGGACTCTCACTAGGCTTTGTGTGGACTGTCCCCATAGTGATGACTTGGGTTGCGGAATAGTTACCGGTGCCGCTAAAGCTGGGTGTCCGGAGGCATTCACGACTTGACTTCCTAATAGGGGGTGCTTAGGTTTTGGATTCAAAACCACTTGATAATCTCTCCAAATGCTATCCGTACGGTCAGGGTCTAGTACCTCCGCAGGGTCAGAGTCTAGTACCGAGGGCCTTGAATTGGCGGCCGGAATTTCTATCAATGGCGTATTAAGCGTAGATATTGGCGGGAGCCAGACGCCATCGGATATGGGTTTCGGTGTGCAGATGGAAAACTGCTGAGTCACATAGCTTGGAATTCTCACTTCGGAGAGTGAGAGAAATCTGTTGATGTCATAAGGCATTTCTGACGCCTTCTCCGAGCGATGCTCCCAGACGGCCTTGAATGTCCTCTTTATATCCGTAATTGTAGTTCCACCGCTGTATGATGATTTATCTTCGGTAGAGGCAGGTTTGGCATCTCGGCGATATGAGCCGCGAGACCAAGCGGCCAGATCGACCTGCGCCAGACTCGTCGCAAGGCTACACGAAGAAAATAGGTTTTGCTGTTTGCTATCCCCGTCCCAGATCATCTCATGTATGCTCCTACCCTCCATGAGCATGGAGATGACGGTCGTTCGCTGAGCTATATGGGACTTAAAATGTTCTCTTCGCTCGCGGTTTAGAATTGACCTGGATGCTGTTTGGACATCTGAAACGGAGAGAGCGGCTCTGTGCTGGAGAGTTTTACGCGGAGCTCCAAACCAAACCACTGATCCGCTGGTTGGTCTCTCGACTCTCTCTTTCCAAATAATCCCATTCGAGGACCTTTTCTTCTTAACCAAGGTAGTCTATTTTGGAGTCGACGTAATAAATCTACTCCGGATCTAGCTTTTCAAACTTCTAATCTCCTCAGATGTGATCAAATACTCGGCTGGTGATGCCATCGACCGAATGCTGCGACGGTATTCGCGAAGCATCGCGGAGTTGTTCATATCAACAGTGAAGGCATGTATACGTGGCTGAGAAAGAGTATTTAGAACGGCAATGGCGCGCCGGAGAGTGACTATTGTTGGGAGTTCTATCTGGTGCCGTGTGCTGCCTTGGCTATTTCGTTTTATAGATATCTCTGATAGTGTGCCAGTTCGTCTCCCACGACGGAATAATGCACTGCGGCAAACAGTAATAGTGCTATTACTTCTGCCAAGGGATCCAACCTTGTTGTCTTGGATCATGCTTGTAGAACTTGTCACCGTAGTATGAACCGGTTTCCTGTTTCGAATATGGCGCATAGCATCGTCATTCGCCACAGAGGTCGATTTCTTACACCAGGCTCTTGCGGGCAGATCCGCACGGGTGACACGACTGCTGGCACCTACAATCATGGGCTCACCCTTTGCAAGTGAAAACCCCAAGCAAGAAATAGGCCGAAGCTGTGGAATATGTATCTTCGGTATGTAACAGCAGAGGAAACGAATCGCATCTTCAGTTGGATCATCGTCAGCCCTACTAGGCGGATCACTGTTCGATTGGTTGAGCGACGGCGTTAAAAAGCCAACGCTGGTCTCCTGCCAGTCGTAGAGAGCCTCTTCGAGGCTTTCTATTGTAGACCGCCGAGAGGTGCATCGGCGGGTAGCTCCTGATGAACCAATACTCGTGGCCCTGACGAGTCCTGGTGGGATAGGCGGTCCGTAAAGCTGTGTGGGAGCAATCAATGGCACCGTGAGGGCTGGTGGATTTGAAGTTGCAGCTCGTCTTCGGCCGTGGATGGTGCATGTGTGGTTGTGATCACTCCTGGCCCTCAGAACTTTTGCCGATGGAGGCAACTCATAAAGGGTGAAGGGTGAAGTCATGGTCGGACGGAGGTGAGTATTTCAGCCGTGTATGGCCCCTGGGACTGAAAGCTGAGAATTGTAGAGACGCACAGGACGTGTATCGTATAGTAGAAGTGTCGATAACAAAGGGAGGGTATCACTCCAGGTGACCCCAGGGAATACACAATCTTCGGTTCAACCTCATATCAAAACAATTCTAGTTTCTCTCGATTATTAATGTCCAAATCTTTCTCCCAAAAGGTAAAGCGAAATTCGCAGGGGAAACAAAACAATTGGTACGGGGCGGAAGGCAGTAGAGGATATCAGGTAAGAAATCCTTCCAGGATATCAAAGGGGCAGCGTGAGAAAAGAAGGTACAGACAATGGGAAAGAATGGCTGCGCAATAAGAGAGATCGGGGTAGAGAGTAAGGATAGTGGTGAGGATATTGATGAAGGATGACCGGGAAAGATGACTGACAAGGAAAAAGAATGATATTTGGGCAGACAAAGTAGTTATCGATAGAAGAAAGGTGGTAGGCAGCCAGTGAAGGAAAGAGCGAAGGGTAAGTTGATGGCAAGAAGGGGAAAGAACAAACATCTGCACCTGCCGCTCATTGCTGTTGTAGATTTCATAGTACAGTATATGATAATCGGGGACGAGCTATGGGTAGCACAGCAGGACATCATACAACGCGTCGAAGAAATGGACGATGCCACAGGAGAGGTGATCTCAAAGCTCGTCGAGCACATGCAAGCAGCAAAAGCTTATACATCTGAATTAACGGAAGACAAACTCACAAATCGATTCTAGGATTACGTAGATCACGCTATAGCAGCAAGGCTAAAGTGGGATCGTAAGAGAGAGATAAGGAAAGCAATCGTGAAGAACTAGACTGATCCATGGATCGAAGAGTTCCTTAATCATTACAACACGACGATACCCACCCTCAAATTCCTTAGGCGTGTGATTTTAGGAGGGCGATATTGCTTCTGAACTCCGCCATGATGTAGAGGGTCTACATCGCAAAGACGATCGGTAGGAAGGGCACATACAAGTCTATACACATTCGAGCTGAAGATTGGGATTCGGTGTACAAGAGCATCGAAAATAATACGGCTAGACCTAGCCTCACAGAAGATACCCCACTGAAATTTCACGGGGCTCGACTAGGTCGATATTATCTTGTATGCAGGTTTACCCAACCCGAGCAAGAAGAATATAACGACAGGGAATCGACGATGACAAGAACCGACGGTGACAAGAATAAAGGACAGCAACAACCCCCCCCCCTTCACCCACACCCACGCATCAACAACCGCCTTCTACCGCATCTTCCTTCCGGGGTTGTCCCCCCATCCTGACCTGATAGCTGATCCTCTTCTTCTCCATCATGACTTATCTTCATGCTCGCCTGGATCGCTAACAACCACGCCTCGTCGCATTCCTCATGCTCTGGGCCATTTATAGGAACCACCTGCCACCCGTATGCCATGAGAGAGGCTACATATTGCCCATGGTACAATTCTCCTCTTCATAACAAGCCTCGTGACATCACTTCGCAACGACCCTTACCGGAACCCTCTCATATTTGTATACTTCTTTGCAACCCCCCCCCCAACCCCCCCCCACCCCCTCCCGAAAAAAGCCCCGCCTAATTCGCGCAGGAAGCAATCCAAATATCCCAATAGATGCGATCTAACCCCACCATCACCCTCCAAACTACATGCCTGCCACAGGCGCCACCTCCATCCCCAGCTCCCCCCCCCCCCCCCCCAAAAAAAAAACACCCGTCAGCACCCGCCGCCCCAAAAGGGACAAGTCCTCGCCTGCACACGGTTCATAGAGCAGGTGGTGTGGTAGCTGGAGGATGCGCGGAGGTTACGCAGCTTCTAGGAGATTGGGGGATCTGGGGGTGGAGGGTGCTTGGGTTAAGGGCTCGGCGCTGAAGGTGCTTGATGTAAGGGGCAACGATGCGGAGAGCACCATGTGCCCCAAGGCCGTAAAATGGGCGCTTCAGCGGGAGTGATACGAAAGACATTTCCAATTTACGAGATATCACGCAAACAATGGTTCTCTCTGGGCGTTCATAGTTTGCCAATAGGTGGCATACCAAAAAATCATCTCTCCTGCTTTTAACCCGCCACACAAAGAGGTACTACTGATAGATATAACAGAGCTCCCCACCCGCTCCACCCAGCGTTGTCAGGAGATCCTTCAACTTAGGCACCTTCTCATTGACCTGGAAGAACTGATCGTCCTCCAGCGTCGTCGGCACTCCACCACCCATCATATGCGTCTGCCCCGCAATAGCATTCTGCCTCGTCGCCAGATCCTGGTTCTGCCAGATCCACCAAATACGATCAATGTTCGCGTGGTGCAACCAGAACGCTGGGTCGCCAGGGCTCACGTAGAAGTCACCTCCTGGGTCGCCACCGACGGTGAAGTGGCCCCCGCCGTGCACCCCAAGCATACCCTTGGCAAAGGAACCTTGCATGTATTCCTGGAAGTCGGCGATGTTATCGTGCGTGGTCAATAGCGCGACGGTTGCATTGGTACGTGTTGATACGGCTGCGTTCTCGGAGATGTCACGGCGCAGGCAGCGCGGGTTGTAGCTATACCCATCTGCTGTGGGGTTTGGTGTTACACCGTCAATGGTGCCTGCCACTGGTCCAAGAGAAACAACCATGTCTTTAAAAGGGCCTGAAGTGACGCAGCCGCCGCCATTGCCGGGAATGATAATATCAAATGGCGGAGGTGCTCCGGGGACTGGAACTGGCGTGTGCTCGAAGTAGGAGCCGTCACCACTAAGGGATTCATCGGATCCATCGAAGAGAGGGGAGTTTACGGGGTCAAGAGCGTACTTGCCCCAATTCCAATAAGGTTGTTGGCCAGTATAGTTGCACTCATTACGCAGGGCTTGTTCGTACGTCCAGACGTAATACCTATGCCATCCAAGGAAGTTGCCAGTGGAGTGGACGGACAATGTGTGGTTCAAGTGGGTTCCGACGAAATCATCGAAGCGGCTGCGAACGCCAGGGATGATGCTAGTCGGTGTGGTGGGAGGCTTCTTCTGAAGGCAAAGCACAGCATCGATATAATCAAGACGTTCTTGGCGAGAGAAGGCCGACCTAATGAGTTAAGCCACTTAATTCAATGGAATACCATAGGTATGGACAGATTCATACCATTCGCGTCGAATGACGGCGTTTTCCAATGTGCAGTTGCCAGCGGGAGGGTTGCTACGAGTCCATTTTTTGAGTTTGGCGAGACCCTTGGCAGAGATGGCATCTACTTCATCGCCGCCGTGTCTTCCATCTTCAGCACGGTGGATATTTGACCCAACCGCAGCGACGGCAAAGAGGGAGGCCACAAGAAGATTGGGGACGTTGGCCAACATAGTGAAAGAGAGGAAGTAAATAGATGATATCTATTTGCTTTGAAGAGGGTGGGAGAAGGGATGAATTCTCCAAAAGCCACGGAGAAGGCAATTGAGGTAAGATACCCACTTGAACAAAAAGGGCCGGCCTTATTTATATGCCTCTAGATGTTTTGTGACACCAACGGGGGGATATCAGGTACAGTGTCCGTGCAGGGTAGATTTGGCAGAATATGCTTGCACAATTGGGGGGTGGGGGCGGCCTACCACATGCACTTCGTTGGCCGAAGGCCTGGGCTAGCTGCGGGCAGAGATTGGCTGTCAATATGGATGTAATAAGATGGGAGCCGCATCTGGCGTTTGCGCTGCATGCTTATATTGGATCCATATTGCATGGCCTAACCGCACGAGTAGTAAAACAGAAGTGAAGAACTTTCTCTCGACCTCGCTCGAAGGGAATCTGACACGGCTATATAGGGTAGAACTATATAACAGTCAGCGCAATATGGTGATAGTGTCAATTAATTCGGACAACGCGACATCCGAGCTCCTCGAAGCTGACTGCCGGTAAGCTAGCGCACGGTTCATTATAGGGGTTCCTTCGGAGTCGGGGAGTGGGCAAAGTAATTGGAGTTTGGAAAGCGAGTCGACAAGCTTCCGTCTGATATTTCACAAGACTCGGGATCAACACGACCCGACCCCCAGTGGTGTTCGTGTAAAACTGTAGATCACTGCTCCACCGTGTTAGATTTTTTCTGTGGCTTAATATAGCTCTGGCAAGGAGTCAAGGGTGCATATTATAGGGCATACCATGGTATTATACATACAGAGCCAATATCCACGTACACACCGCGCTGCTTAGCCAGAATGCGAGGCTGATTTGGATGTTAAGTGGGAGGATTCATATTTATTATCCTCTATCTGGATACGACATGCTGACATCTAACGGCTGACAGGTGGTGCGGAGCGTACTACAGAGTGGATAGTAAATTAAAGTGCGTAATAGCGTACTCTGTAGTGCTCTGGCGTAGCGCGATAGAAATGCCGGCAGGGCAGGGCGCAGATCTCACGAGAAAAAACCCCCACAAGAGGATGATCGAAAGAGATCTTGAGGGGATCAAGTAGATGATCAGTAAAAAGGAGAGAACAGCCTTCCTATATGAGTACACTGTAATTTCCATATACTCTTGGCTGCCTTTGCTGCCTTAGGTCACAAGAAAGTAAAGAACAAAGGTACACAGAAGCACGTGACTTCCGCGCTTGTGGCTTTCCCGCCCGGCTTCGTATTGAGTAATAAAATGTATGTATTGCTGACTATGTAATCTACCCCTGGGATTTACCGATATTTCGTACGGAGATCACGTGAAGTCATGTGACCATTACAACACACCCCCCCATGTATCCCCGTACGAGCCTCATATGAGAAACTCGGAAAAGAAAGGGGTGGCTATACTCGGGCCGGTAATAGTCGTAATTGACGTACCTACGCCCGATGATTCACATCTTACGCCCGGCTACAGTGTGACCGATCGGGCATAAGTTCCCGACTTCGGTCGGTGATCCTCCATCTTTCTTCCATATCGGTCATACATTTCTTGACTCTGCCTGCCCTGCCTGCCCCTGCCCAGCCTTCCCATACTTCCACACCACACCACACCACACCATTCTCTTCTTCTTCTTTGCGACTACTCCGTACGAGTCGCAAAGATGCCTGCCGTCGGTCAAGTCTTTGCCGAAGACTTGTGTGAGGTGGTTGTGGATGCGAACATCCACATCTATCTCTCGCCTGGGGTTCAGGCATCCCTGCCTCGTCCCCTGCCAGTGTTGGCAGTGCGGGTGACAACCACTGTCCCGTACGGGACTCCTGGGAATGTGCGGTTGGTGCACCCCCAAGAAATCGCTGGGTTTTACATCCAGGCGGCAGGAGAACGTGAGGCTCAAGAGTCTCACGTACGGGCTGAGGGTTGCGAGCAGTGTGACGCTGCACATGGAGATGAGGGGAGTCGGCAGATTCCCTTCTTCTCAGTATGCAGATCCTTTGGGAATCTGCAGGGTGGAGCTTGTGCGTCGTGTGTGATGAAACATCGCGCGGCCTACTGTTCTCTTCGTAAGTTTTCCTTCCTTGTTTGACATATGTTTCTTTTAGCGCTTTCATATGTCCGTACGAACTAACATCTCTAGATACCTCCCAAGATGACCGGGAGCCCACCCCTCCTCCTAAAGATGACACTCCCCGTCCTGGTGAGAGAGCTGGGACTCGGGCCCACGCTCGAAGATTAGCGCTTGAGGCGCAAGGAAATGGTGGAAATGGCGGTGGGAATGTTGCTGTGTGATCGTACGGACTTGGGGTGATGGTGGGAACTGGTTTTTGCGATGATTTTGCGATGGTTTTGCTAGTTTTCTTGTAGGGATAGACGGAAATGACAATGGATTTCTCGGTGATTCTTGTGCCATTTATGTGACAGGTCCGTACGTAGAGAAAAGTGTATGAAAAGTGAGAAAATCTCCTGTTTTTGTATGGTAAAAGTTAGGGATTTCCTATGATTGCTGTAGTATTCCCCCTTTTGTTGAAATAGGTTTTGAATTTCAGAAAAATAAATTGAAATCCGCGTGCATAGTGTTGTATCTAGCTCGTACGGACCTATGAAATGATCGAAAAGAGTGTATAAGTGTTCTTTCCTAGGGAATTCCCTTGGGAAAGTTGTAAATAATGGAAATAAGAACGGATAGTAAAAGTAGATGTAGCTGTATGTAGCCTTGGTGAATATGATAGTTCCGAGTTCGTACGGAGCTTCTGTGTATTCAGTTCTTATATTGCCTTGCTTTTGAGCTTGTGAAGTAGAAATCTAGATCCTATGGTCTAGGGGGCTCGTTTCCGTGATACAGAGGTAGCCAATGCTCTGTACGGACTTTTGTTTTGTAGTAAGCACTCCTATAGGAGGTGCTTTATGTCTACAAGGTTCAAATGTTTAATGAACTCCTTGTGCTTTTGCTGAGGTAGGGCCTTAGTAAACCCATCTGCTGGCATCTCGTACGTAGCTATCCACTTAATGTCTAGGTTACGGTGCTCAACCTCTTGTCTTAACCAATGTGAGTGGACATCAATGTGCTTAAGTTTTGTGACTAGCTTTGGAGACTCCTTAAGTAAGAGCCGTACGGTCTGCATATTATCACAATTAAGTGAGTATGGCTCGTTTAGATCGAGCTTAATAGTTGAGAAGAAACGCTGCCACCAATAGAGCTGTTTTGCACTATGTGATAGAGCTAAGAGTTCTGCTTCTGTAGTAGAGGTTGAGACTGTTTTCTGCTTCGTACAGCGCCAGTCTATTGCTCCTCCAAATAGAGTGAACAAATACCCTTCTGTGCTCTTCCTAGTCGATTCACAATCTGCGTACGAAGCATCGCTAGAGCATTGAAATCGTGGTTCCTCAATATTAGGTCCGTACTGAAGAGCTAGGTGTTTAGTATCTTTAAGATATAGGAGAAGACGGTCGGCTGCTTGCATATGGTCTGGCCCTGGATTGACTAGGAATTCTGATAGTTTCTGGGTCGTACGGGCCACATCTGGTCTCGTTACTACTGCAGCGTAGTTAACAGACCCAACTTTTTGTTGGTAGAGGTGGATTTGTTGCTTATCCGCCTGTCCATCAAACGGTAGAAGGTTGTCGTTCACCATTGGTGTTCGTACGGATCGTGTAGATGATACTCCGTACGTAGTTGTAATTTTGTCGATATAGGAGTCCTGGCATAGCCAGAGGATTTTCTGAGTTCGGTCCCTTATGATTCTAATTCCTAGAAACCATTGGAGCTCTCCTATCTCGCGGAATTCATAAGCTTCCATAAGCTTCGTACGGAACTCTATTGCCTCCACTTTGTGATTTGGGTGGCTAAGTATACAGATATCATCTACATAGAAGAACACCATGATCTTTGGCGATACAAATAGGCATTGAGCTTCTGGGATCCGTACGAGGCCTAGTCCTATAAGGGTTTCTGAGAAATCCCGGAACCATAAGAGGGGTGACCTCCTAAGGCCATATAGGGCTCTGTTAAGCTTCCAACATTTTCCTTGTTCCTCATAGCCGTCGGCACACCGTACGTAGACTTCCTCATCGATTCGGCTGTTTGTAAAGGCGTTTATTGCGTCTAGTTGTTCTGTGTCTAGATCGAAGTAGGCTGTGATGGCCATAAGGGCTCGGAAGGTCTTTGACGCAAGGGTAGCTGCGTACGTCTCATCATGAATAGAATATCGCTGTAGGTCTCCTCTAACAACGAGCCTAGCCTTATATTTAACAAGGTAGCCGTTATCATCGAATTTGTATGTGAATACCCACATAAGTGGTATCACAAAGCTTCGTACGGAGCTTTCTAGTACAGAAGTGAATGTCTCTTGTTTCCGTAAGTCTGTAATCTCCTTTGTAGCTGCAGCTTGAAAACCTAGCCTATGAGGGTGGGTTCTAAGCTGATTCCAGAACTTTGGAGCTGCTGGTAGGTCCGTACGGTGTACTTTGCGTTTCTGGAAGTCGGTTCCAACGATGAAAGCCTGATGTAGGCTCATTCCTGATTCTGGATGGGCAATTGTGGCATGGTAGACTTCATTCCTCCGTACGATGTCCTCTGAGCGTTCTGGTGTCATTTCTGGCGTACGAAGCTGGGTCTCTTCATTTTCTACCTCTTTTTCCTTATGGTGGGTTTCTTGAAGCTGGTCCTCTTGGGGAGGAGCTTGTTCTGTCGACCCTGTTTCGTACGGAGTTGGCGTTTCCTTTAGAGGTTCTGCTTCCTGTTCGTTTTCCTCATATTCCTCACCCTCCTTTCCTTGTAGGTCGGGTAATTCTATGACCTGAACTGTCTTTTGGAGGTCTATTTCTAGAATAGGAGCCTCGTACGACGGATCATAGACCTTTGTCTCATCGAAAGTAACGTCCCTTGTAGCTATAACTCTCTTAAGTCTAGGCACCCATATCCTATAGATGTTTGTAGAGTTATACCCTACTAGGTAACCAACTTGGGCGTTCCGTTCGGTCCTCTCTAGCTTCGGCTTGTTAAGGAGAAGTGCGTACGCCCTACATCCAAAGGCTCTAATGTGAGAAAGTAGAGGCTTTGTAAGCTCTGGTCTTTGAAGCTGTGACGGTAAGGACTGGAGTAGAAGTCCGTACGGAGTTTCATAATCGATAACTGCTGAAGGAGATCTGTTGATAAGATATCCAGCTGTCCGATATATTTCTGGCCATATTCCTTCTGGTAGGTTGCCGGCTTCCTTAAGTGCTCTAGATCGTGTGATTATTGTACGGCCTGATCGTTCGATTCCCCCGTTCGGCTCAGCTGTGTACGGTGGTGTATTCTGGATTTCGTAACCTTCATCATTTATCCAGTTATCCCATTCCTTTCCTAGGGATCTCTCGCCATCTAAGAAGAATATCTTAATTTCAAAACCCCATCGTCTCCGTACGTAGCTTACAAAGTCCTTAATCGTCTGTAGGATTACGTCTTGGCTCTTGTCTTTAATGGTATAGACATGATTCATGCGGCAGAAGTCACATTGGAAGTGTAAGACTTGCGTACTACCATCGTACGAAGCTGGCATCTGAATTAGATCGAGGTGGACCTTCTCATAAGGGATCTTCGACCTAGGTGTAGGTCTTCTAGAAATGTTTTTCGTAGCGTGTGTTAGGCGGCAAACCTCACAGTTCAAGTCGTACGATTCTTGGTTCGTGACTAGGACCCCTTGAGTCTTCTCTTGAAGCTTCCTTATAGCGTTTTGGTTTAGGTGGCCCATTCTGTTATGCCATTCCTTTGCAGTGCCGGTAAGGTCTTTCCGAGGTCCGTACGAAGTAAGGACAGCGTTTTGGTGCACCTCTGCTGTTAAGAGGGCTGTTGGTTGGCTCCTAGAATTCTCATTTTTAATGTATTCTAGAACCCATTGGCCGTGGATTACTGGAGTGTAGCAGAATGGCTTTCCTCCGTACGTAAGACCTTCTGCAGCTGTGTTCCAATGGACTCCCTTTTGGATGAATCGTTTTAAAGAGGCGACAGAGGTGTGGAAGGAAGATACTAGAGCTGTATCTTGAAGCGTAATGGTTCGTACGGACTTGGTATCCTTTCCGATTTGTACTTGGATGTCCACTGAACCGAATCCCTCAATCTGAATTCTCTGGTCTCCTGCTAGGAGATAGCTATTCTCTCCGGCTTCCTTTAGGTTGTAGAACCTCGTACGGTCATTGCAGACATGGATTGTAGCTCCGGAATCGAGTATGGTGCTTCTTGCAAGCTTATAGGTTGAGAGAGTAAGGCCTTGTGAGACTTGGAACGCTGTTGCGAACGAGACGGGTAGGTCGTTCGTACGGGGCTGTGCCGCTCTTGCCTTTTCCTGTTCCTCTGCCTTCTGTATTACATACTGGAATCCTGGTTTCTCACTTATGTAGGCGTCCACTTTAGCTTCAATGTCTTTATTCGGCCTCCATGACTTCGTACGCTTCGTTTTCATAACGTATAAGCAGTCTCTCCACTTGTGGACTGTTCCACACGGGCAATCCGTTCGAGCCTCTCTCTTCTTCCTTCCTCCACCTTGTCCTTGATGTGGGGAGTTCGTACGGCCTTGTAGTGTAGCAGGAGCCTCATTTTCTCCTTCTTGTGTTGCAAAAACTCCATGTTCCCCCCGAGGCATCTGGTCATATTTTGCCTGCCTTTGGTTGACTCTATAGGTCCGTACGACCTCTTCAAACTCATATGATTTTGTTCCTTTGTTGAGTTTTGCAGTCCATGGTCCTCGGAATTCGCAGGGTCCTATTGCTTTAAGGAAGTAGTATATTGCGTCGTGAGGATCGATTACTTCAGGGGCGTTAAGCGTACGGCCTAAGGAGTAGAGCGTCTCCCATTTTAGGAGCCATTCTTCTATGTCTACCCCTTTTTGAGTTTTCGAGGCCTTTGCCCATTCTATTCTCCATTCTTCAAGCCTCGCTCTAGTAGTCGGTGCAAAACGGTCTTTTAGCTTTCTAAGCATTTCGTACGGAGTATCGCAGTTATAGGTATAGGGTAGAAATTCCCGCCTAATCGTTTCTTGGATCTTTGACCGTAGCCCCTGAATTGCTTCCTCCTTCTTCTCCCATATTTTTCGGTCATATTGGAAATCGAGTAGTAGGTTTCGGAGCTCGTCTTTCTCATCTTGTGTAAGAGATCCGTACGTAATTGGCGTCTTAGGAAGCGGCTCTTCAGTTGATGGTTGGGCCGTTTGGCTTAATTGTTGGGTTGAGGGTGTAGATCTTGTTGATGCCCGAGTTGAAGGTGCTGGTTGAGGGGCAGTTTGAGGAACTACACCTGTTCCTGTTTGAGCTGCGGTCCGTACGAAGTCCGGAATAGGCTTTGTAGGTGGTTTGAGTATAGGAGGGTCTTCTTTAGAAGGGTCGATATACTCCCATACTCCTGTTCTCATTGAGGCTGTTTTAATCGTCTCTAGCCACTCATCCCAGTCTTTCGGGTTGGTGAGGACCACCCCCACCTTCTGTAGGGCTGCCATTTCGATAGCTAGCACCCTAGGAGGGGTTCAGTAGGTCCGTACGATGCTTGTTAAACCTTCAAATCGCGTGTTGGAGTTGCTCCGGGCTCATAACTATTGAGTAATAAAATGTATGTATTGCTGACTATGTAATCTACCCCTGGGATTTACCGATATTTCGTACGGAGATCACGTGAAGTCATGTGACCATTACAACACTTCGCTATTTATCCGGACCCCTAAAAATACGTCACCTTCCCGTGACCTGGATGGATAGTAGATATTTTTGGAATTCATGAATATTGTTGATAAGATACAAAGATACAAAGATACAATGACAGTTGCCATGCTGTTATTCAATACAGAGTGAATAACTAGTTAATTTTTTATCCTACAGTTATTCAAGAGTCAATCTAGTTTGCAAATGTCTTGCTTAAATTGGGCGCGAAGGTTTGTTTGTGTAACCAATCTACCAAAAATGCCCGCTTGTGCTCCTCCGGCGACTCCTCTGAGTTGCTCCTTCCGCATACATAAATAGAAGACGTCATCGTATTTTCACCTCCATCGACAACCCCGCAAGCGCAAGCCTTGCTCTATAAAACACATCTTCCCTCTGCTTTTTTCTTCTTCTTCTTCTTCTTTGCCGTTATTATCTTCCCTCGGCCTTCTGAATTTCTCAGATCTTCCTGCCGAATCTAACCAGGAGACAAGGTATTCAGCCATAAGCGACCCAGTCTCAATTGGCCCCATAACATATCTGTAGATATGGCAACACCAGCCGAGACCGACATCAAAGTCAAGAGCATCTCACCATATGGCGAGGCTAGGTCAACCGTTCAGGGTGCCCCATTGGCACCCGACGAGCTGAAAAAGCTAGATGACTACATGAGAGCATCCTTATATCTTTGCCTTGGCATGATACACTTGAAAGAGAACCCGCTTCTCAAGGAACCTCTCAAGCTTGAACATCTAAAGTTGAGATTACTTGGTCACTGGGGATCGGATGCCGGACAGATATTCAGCTATATCCATGCCAACCGAATGATTAAGAAATATGACCTCGACGCCTTTTTCGTTTCCGGGCCAGGGCATGGCGCGCCGGCAGTCCTTGCCCAGGCTTACCTCGAGGGAACATATAGCGAGGTGTACCCCGACAAATCCGAAGATGAAGACGGAATGAAGAAGTTTTTTAAACAATTCTCCTTTCCAGGCGGCATTGGAAGCCATGCAACTCCAGAGACTCCAGGCAGCATCCACGAGGGCGGAGAGCTCGGGTATTCTATCTCTCACTCCTTCGGCGCCGTCTTTGACAATCCGAACCTTATATCTATCACCATGGTTGGGGACGGAGAGGCTGAGACGGGTCCTCTTGCGACCAGCTGGCACAGCACAAAATTTCTCAATCCAATTGTAGATGGTGCAGTTCTTCCAATCCTCCATCTGAATGGATACAAAATCAACAACCCGACGATATTAGCACGTATCAGCCACCGTGAGCTTGAAGCTCTTTTCATTGGATACGGCTGGCAGCCATATTTTGTTGAAGGCAGCGACCACGAAACCATGCATCAAGCTATGGCAGCCACCATGGAAAAATGTATCACGGAAATCCGCGGATACCAAAAGAAAGCGCGCGACTCCGGGAAGGCGTTCCGCCCCTTCTGGCCAATGATCGTTCTCCGCACCCCCAAGGGCTGGACTGCTCCTCGAGACATTGACGGCCACTACCTCGAGGGGTTTTGGCGCGCCCATCAAGTTCCCATTCCCGATATTGCAAAGAACAAAGAACATTTTGCCATCTTCGAGAAATGGATGCGAAGCTATGAACCAGAGCGTCTCTTTCAAGACGGCAGGCTTATCCCCGAGTTGAGGGAGCTTCCCCCCACGGGGAACAGTCGTATGAGCGCCAACCCTGTCACGAACGGCGGGATACTGCGCAAGCCATTGAAAATCCCAGACTTCCGCGACTATGCAATCAAAGTGGCCAAGAATGGAGACTCATTTGGGCCGTCAATGGAAAATATGGCACTTTTCCTCCGCGACATCGTGTCCAAAAATCTGACTAACTTCCGCGTCTTCGGACCGGATGAGACTCAGTCCAACAAGCTGGGAGGAATCTATGCGGCCGGCAAAAAGGTATGGATGGCTGAGACGTTCGAAGAAGATGCCGACGGAGGAAATCTTGCGTTTGCAGGACGCGTGATGGAGATGCTCTCGGAGCACACTGTCGAGGGCTGGCTGGAGGGTTATATCTTGTCAGGGAGACACGGCCTCCTAAATTCCTATGAGCCCTTTATCCACATCATCGATTCGATGGTGAACCAGCATTGCAAGTGGATCGAGAAGACACTTGAGACCGAATGGCGTGTTAAGATCGCCTCTCTGAACATTCTTCTCACCGCCACCGTCTGGCGCCAGGACCACAATGGCTTCACTCACCAAGATCCGGGATTTCTATCTGTCGTAGCGCAAAAATCCCCGGAAGTTGTGCGCATCTACCTTCCTCCTGACGGAAACTGCTTGCTCTCCGTGATGGACCACTGCTTCCGCTCTGAAAACTACGTCAACGTCGTCGTGGCCGACAAACAGGAGCACTTGCAATTTCTATCCATGCCCGACGCAGTCGTCCACTGCACCAAAGGCATCGGAATTTGGCAGTGGGCCTCCAACGACAAAGACGACGATCCAGATGTTGTAATGGCCGCCTGTGGTGACGTCTCCACCCAAGAAGCCCTCGCAGCCGTCGCCCTCCTCCGCCAGCATCTCCCGGATCTCAAGATCCGCTTTGTCAATGTCGTCGACCTCTTCAAACTGATCTCCGCCGCCGACCACCCTCACGGCCTCACCGACTCCGCCTACTCGGCCATCTTCACAGCCGACAAGCCCATCATCTTCAACTTCCACAGCTATCCCTTCCTCATCCACCGCCTGACGTACAAGCGCCCAGGCAACATGAACATGCACGTCCGCGGATACCGCGAGAAGGGGAACATCGACACGCCGCTCGAGTTGGCGATTAGAAACCAGACGGATCGGTATAGTCTTGCCATGGATGCGATACAGCGCTTGGACGGTAAGCTGCATAATAGGGGAGCGGCGACGAGGGAGGCGCTGCTGGACGAGCAGATCAGGATGCGAAACTGGGCCTTTGAGCATGGAACTGACCCGAATGAGATTACTAATTGGGTATGGCCGTATTAAATGCGTGTGAGGTAGGGCGAGGGGGAGCAAACGTTGGGGGATGATGATTATCTCTTATTTATAACTATTCAATGACAAACAGTCTCGTACTTCGATCAATAACGAGCAGTGATTACAGATGTATATTATTTGCCGAAACGTATGTCTACTGTGTTTTCCAACAAGAAAATGCTACATCAGGCCGCAGGGGCAGGTGCCAGCAGAGAGAATCCTGCCGGCAAAAACCACGACTTGACTAGACAGGTAAAGGAAGTGTAAGTCGCCAGTTGCCAAGTTTGCCAGTTTCCAGTGAGAGTAAGTTGGCTGCAGGGGCGGGTGCGAGCGGATATGTATGGGAACTATGCCTTCCTTGACATCGCACTACTCTCACCATCGCACTACTTTCACCATCACCATTCCTGTTATCACTCTCCTCTTTTCGCTGCACTATTCACACCAGATCTTCCTACTACAGGTCCGCTCTTCCCACTGTGTGTCTACAATTGAAATTAGTAATAGAACCGCCGGGGAATTCTGGAGGTGATTGGCGACTGCAACCTTACTAAAATATCAATACTGTTGAATCAGTAAGTGGTTCATGTTAGGCATCTAAAATCCTTGAAATTGTATCCTTTTAGTGCCGCTCATAGCTATAAGGGTGGCTTTAGTGAGGATCTATTACAGCACAGGTACAACAGAGACTCTCCCGCTACTTTTTAATTGACAGCTGTGTGATTGACGTTATGCTATCTAGTCAGGCGCGCGCCGCCATACTTTGTAATCAGGTCCTGAAGGTCCTCCAAAGCTTCCTGTCGAATATCTTCTCCCTTCAGTACTCCTGCCGAATACATCAGCTTGGTCTTCACCCCGTACAATTTGAGCCGGTCATCCCATTCATCCTCTGGGTCGCTCTTCTTGAATTGCTCCGCATACGCTTGTCGATAAACTTCATCTTGCATCTTGTGGTGGTTTACCCTCCATATCCCAATCTCCATCTCATTGTGCGCGTAGTAGGCAGCAGCGTCAAAGATGTAGATATTGCCCGTGTTGGCATCGGTGCCAATGTTGCTCTCCCAGAGGTCGCCATGGATGAGACAAGGCTTGACGCTTCTCCCGTCCCTTTCCAGGACTCCGATAAGTCGTGGGATGACTTCAGCGAGGGTAGTCTCTATTGCAGAATCTAGCTCCGCCCAGTTCCCATTGATCTTGGCATCGAGTTCCCAGAGCCCTTTGAGTAGCCTTGCAAAGCAAGAGGTCCAGGAGTCGTCCCATTGTCCGACCTCTTGCGGTTGCCAACCATCATAAGTTGGGAGATGGAAGCCAAATTTTCCAGTTGGGGAAACGGATGTCTAGTGCAGATTCGCAATTAACTTGGCTAGCTTCACAGGTTCGGGCATGGCATAGGTGAGTGAGATGAAGTCGCAGACATAGAAGTAGAGGCAAGGCTCCGAGACGACTCTACCCCAACCATACGGCTTTGGCGTTATTTGTGGTGCATTATTGTACAGTTCAAGCATTCCAGTGTATTCGCCTTTAAGTTGAGGCTCCCCATGCTCATTGCTAACATACTAAGACAGGTTATAACTATGGAAAGATAGACATGAGAGGGCAACAGGTGCCTTGCCTTCAAAAAATAGCTAGTTTGCGTGCCATTAGCATCCGTGGCATTGATTCGACCTGTTTGAGACCAATCTGACTTTCCATATTTTTCTGCAGAGACGACTTTGACACATTTAGGGAGAACTAGCTTATCGTTAAAAAGACAAAGACAGGAGGCATATTTTTTGATACCTTACCTGTGAGAACTTCATCATAAACTATCATGTTTCCAACAACCTTGTTGTCGCTCATTGTATCCATAGCTGAAGTCGTGAGTTGAGGGTAAAAGGGAACAATGATGGGGCATGGTAGATGTGCTAAATTGTCACCTACGAAGTATACTCACAGGCATACAATCACGAAGGACGCTTGATACACATCTTGCATACTGGCGCCTAGAGAATCCTTACGTATGGTGCGTTTTGATCAATCGTGGGGCGACATGGGTTCTTGGATACGGTTGTTCTTGTGAGACAATGCCGCACCTTCCGATTCAAATATATTCTCGGTTTTATAACTGCGCTGTTAATCGAGCCTTGATTTTTGGTGTGGCATCTTTTTTGGGTAGTTGCCTGCGATCATCGCGTAGCCATGATGAAGGTTCGTGTCTACCATACTATTAGAGCTTGCAATGCTGACAGTAGAATAAATAGTGGAAAGCTAGGCTTGGCTTCAAAGATAGCGGTACTATGACCTACCCCGCCTCAGACCACCAGGCAGTGACGACCTCTTTCATCCCTCCAACCCCTACCAACCCATCGAGTTCGACACTTGAGACCACTACCAATAATGAAGCCGATAGCACTGTCAATTCTAAGCTTGACTTCCATTCGTCTGAAACTCAGCAATGCGAAATATCAAGACTTGATACTCCTGCCACTCCAGGAAGCAAAACGCATGCACACCAACTCTCCATAGATCGAAGAAATGACCCTTTGGGATTGTCGATATTGTATACGCCAAGCTTTGATGAACCTACAGCAGACATCATATTTGTTCATGGCTTAGGAGGAAGTAGTCGCATGTCATGGTCCTATGATCGCAATGAGAATCTATTCTGGCCGGAAGTGTGGTTGCCAACAGAACCCGACATTCGCACTGCTAGAATACTTTCTTTTGGCTACAATGCATATTTCACTTCGCAAGGGCCAAACAGTATTGCTGGTATTGCGGAATTTGCGAAGCAACTGTTGTTCGACATGAAGTTTGGCAAGGACAGCCTTGGAGAAGACTTGAATGTGGGACATCGACCGATTATATTCGTTGTTCATTCTATGGGCGGGTTAGTCTTTAAAAAAGCTGTAATGCAAGGACATAACGACGATCAATTCAAGGATCCTATATCACAAGTTAAAGCTGTTCTATTTCTTTCTACGCCACACCAGGGAACGAACCTCGCAGAAACTCTCAACCGCATCCTTTCAGTTTCAATATTCAATCACTCGCCAAAGCGGTATGTAAGTGAACTAAAACGAAACTCCCCCTTCATAGAGGACATCAACGAAGAGTTTCGGAAGTATGCACCAAGGTTGCAGATATTCTCATTTTATGAGACTCTAGAAACTGCAATTGGACCAAAGCGCGTAATGATTCTTCAGAGGGCATCATCAACTCTAGGGTATCCGGAGGAAGTAACAACGCCGTTAAATGCAGATCACCACCACGTCTGCAAGTTTCCTAATCGCGAGGATCTGAGTTACAGAAGTATCAAGGGAGTAATTAAGTCCCTAGTTTCTAGTTATCGTGATGCAAAAGCCCACCTTCAGCAAGCACAATCTACAGCGGAAAATGAAAAACTCATATCAATCCTTGGGACCTTCTCAAATCCGGAGGATGATTATATATATCTTTTGCAGTTATGGAGACGAGGGACCTGCCAGAATGCCCTTTCAACTCGGGAAATTCAAGATTGGAGAGACGATGCATTTAAGTCTAAAGTACTTTGGATCTACGGGCAACCGGGAAACGGAAAATCTGTTACGACGGCTGTTTATATTCAAGATATGAAACGGAGAGGCCTTCCGTGTGCATACTATTTTTTTCGATATGGAGACTCCCGGAAAATGTCGCCAGGCTCTTTGCTACAGTCTCTCATCTATCAAATTGCCCAAGAGCTACCCACCTTTCGCCAATCCCTAGTTGCAATGAAAGACTATGGAGTTGCTATCGAAAAAATGTCGCCACAGATGATTTGGAATAGGATATTCATTGGCATTTTATTTAAAATCGAAGAGCCAAAGCCATTATATGTTGTTATCGATGCTCTCGACGAGTCCGACTCTATTGATACGATCGTGGGATTCTTCCAGAGTATTGAGTCTTCCCGGATTCCCGTCCGGTTACTAGTTACCAGCCGAAAACTGCCAGATATCACTACAGCCTTTGACCGCATTGCTCCAGCGTCGTTACTTGCTCGATTGCAATTATCTAATAATTCAGACGACATTAGATTATATGTAGAGAGCGAGCTGAAATATATGCATGGCAGTTTTAAATTCCGACAAGAACTCCTTGAAGCAATAATCAGCCGTGCTGAGGGGAACTTCCTATGGGTAACCCTTGCTACCAAAGAGGTTCTAAAGTGTCATAGTCTAGAGAGCATATCACAAGTTCTCGAGGAAATGCCATCTGGCATGGAGTCCATATATACGCGGATGGAAGCTACAGTTTGTTGTCTTGCTAGGCCGTCTGACCTTGTTATTGCGAAATCAATCCTATCTTGGGCTGCATATTGTCAGCGCCCTCTAACTATCAATGATTTTCTACAATCACTTCCCCGCAATATACCAGTTATTATTGATTTGCGGCATACCATTGCGCAACTCTGCGGCCATTTTGTCGTCGTCGATAGCAACAACGCAATAATTTTAGTCCATAAAACAGCTCGGGAATATCTACTAAAGACTGCAAAGCTACCTTTCGATTTCAACTCGGAGCATATACATGAAATATTATTTCAGCAATCAATATCTATATTCTTAGATCAAAAAAGCCGACAAAAACTGAGCCAAAAAGAAAGACTGAGCCAAGAGGATGCACCACCATTTGCTATCTATGCTGCAGAATCATGGGCATACCATCTTAGCCGTAGTTCAGCCACTTCTGCTACATCTCTTGCCTTACTTGTTAAATTTCTTAACTCGACCTCTGTCCTTACTTGGATTCGAGTCTTAGCAAGTCTTAAGCGGCTAGAAGTTCTAATAACCGCGTCAGGAGCTCTGCGTCTGTTTGCTTCAACATGTCGAAAGATCGACTCTTGGACCCAACATTCTCAGCATAAATTAAGTCTAGAAGTGGTCGAACAATGGTCGATTGACCTGTTAAAGATAATCGGCAAATTTAGCAGCTATTTAGTTGATGATCCAACAGCCATTCAAAGATTAATACCTCAATTCTGTCCTCGCCGATCGGCTATATATCGCCAATTTGGCAAGCAGCCGCAGCCGCAGCTCTTGGTGAGAAATGTTTCTAATGATGATTGGGATGATTGTCTTGGGCGCATTGCAATTGATAGTGGCTATCAAGCAACTGAAATAGCTTGCTCAGCTCAGCATTTGGCTGCCTTAACGACTCGAGGGAAGGTTATTCTTTGGGACTGTGTAACCTTTGAGAAAATCCCGTCTATTGAGCATGGCGAATTTGTCTTTGCAATATGCTTTAATAGTACTGGGGAGCACCTTGCAACATATGGCTATCAAACGACAAAAATATGGGACGTCACCACTGGAAAAAGGTTATATACAATAGAAAACTTCCCAGAATTGGGCCCTTTAACCATTGGGTTTTCAGACAATAATACAAAATTAGTTGTGGCGCTTGATACTCGAAAGGTCGCAGTAGCCCTCTACCAGCAGTCGTCAACATGGAATCTCATCAATTCCAGATTTTTACGGGAGGTAGAGGTGGGTGTATATTCAAACATGCCAACGACTATGGCGTTTAATCCAGATTTCACCTTAGTGGCGGTTGCATACCGTGGCTCTGCGATGGAAGTGTGGGATATAAAGGAGGTATCCCTAGTAAATCTATGCAAGAACAGACCCACGTACGAAGTCGGCTCTAAACCGAACTGGATAGCTGTTGATAAAATTGTATGGAATCTCGACCGGTTCCGTCTTCAAATGGGATCCATTTGAGGAATTTAGCGGCCCAAAACTACAACTCGAAAGAAACTTTTTCCCATCGATGATCCGGTGCAGCCCAGACGGAGCTCTATTTCTTTTGGGTGATGAGTCCGACGGTTCAATTAGGGTCTACAACTACGAGGATTTCTCATTGCTCTATAAACTATCTTCTAAAGATATCATCTCAGATATCTGCTTTGACATGGATAGCAGGCGATTTTATGATCTTCGTCGGTCATACTGCAACGTCTGGGAGCCAAATTTACTCTTTCAACTTCCGGACTCTGAAGATTACGGGATCAAAGCTGATCCCGAAGCCACGAGTATAGCCATTCCAAATGAGGTTTCCCAAGCATCTATAGATGCACTGCCGCTTATTACAACTCTAGCCGCGAGGCCATTTGGTGGCTTATTCTGGCATGGAAATGAAGATGGCCTAATAGAGGCGAACAATATCTCCACAATGAAATCTCAGAGGGCCGGAAATACAAAGAGGGGAGGGGCCGTCAATTTCCTCGTCATATCTGAGGATGGGAACTATATGGCATACTCAGATGTCGATTTGTTTACGGTGAAAGGATGTGCGCCTACACCAAGCGGGGAAATGTCTACGTTCCAGACGCTTTTCAACAATGATTGCCGTCGAGAAAGTGGCAGGGTACACCAAATTTCTCTTCATCCTAAAGGCCGCTTCTTACTCATTGCTGGTGATGAATTCGTCATCATTTATGACATATCAACAAAGGAGGTCTGTGCAAAACTAGAATCAGACGGCAGTCAAAAATGGGCCAACCATCCTGTTATAGAGGACCAGCTTCTTGCCTTGAGTATTGACACTGTCTCATCTTACTCATGGAAAGGCTTACAAATCATGGCACAGTGGGATATTAACAAACCTCACTTGGCGAAACCTAATATTGGACAGGAGGGAGACCTCAGCACGGCATCGGTTATCATACAAGTCAATAAACAAGCCCAGGAATACGTCGATAAAATACTTGTCTCGACGACCCGAAGTTACGCCATTATGTCTACCTCACAAGAAGGCCCCTATGATAATCGCAGGTCGGGTATTCAATTAATTAATTTATCCGACATCCAAGACATAGATTCGTGCAGCATTAGTCCAATTATAATACCGAATGAGATCGATGGCACGATTGAGCACTCGCTAGGAATTATTGAGAACGATAGGCTAGTATTTATGGATCGAAGCTTTTGGATCTGCTCATGGAGCATCGGCTCGGACCAAGAGAAATCACAACGGCACTTCTTCCTACCGAGGGACTGGGTGACTACGGAGATGTTAGGACTATGTACAGTGACGGGCGATGGGATAGTGTTGGTGCCATGGAAAGGCGAGGTGGCCATCATTTATAGTTCTCTTTCCACAAAGCGGCGGTAATATTAATAATTTGAACGCATCCATGTTTTAGTCTGCCATATATTACCTTCATGGTATTTATTCTCGAGTCCGCTTCGTATGCATTGTATCTAGAACATTATGGCTTAGAAAAAGTTACTAAAGTCATAGATTGAAATTAAGGCAAATAATCATTTCAGATAGTGCAGAAGGGAAAGTTTACAGCGACATAAGCTCGGAGTAAACCCTCTCCGATGATAGGATTTAAGTATAGACCGATGCACCAGTATATAAATATTTAACACTATGTAAACAGTCCTTCCTATTCTGTTTAGATCATACGCGGAGTAGGCGATGGCGTTGGTGACGCGCAGCAATAGTTGCCTATTAGCGACGCCAGATCACCGCCTACAATTGATTCGAGAATTAGAAAATGTAGGCGTTCCCGCACAATATTCAAGTAGACTATCAAAATTGCTGACTCGGTCCCAAATAATATGATGTCCGAACCGGCTCCCAAGCTCAAGACCTACTCAGGCAACTGTCACTGCGGGGCATTCAAGTTCAATATCCAAATTACCCAGTTGAAAAGCTTTATTGAATGCAACTGCAATACCTGCTTTAAAAATGGCTGCAAATGGATCTTCACAGATGCGAGCAATGTCGATATTGTCAGGGGAGATGGAAGATTAAAAGCGTATGACTTTGGGGCTGGGTCCATGGTCCATAAGGTATCATCATTGATTAATTTATAGCATGACAAGACTTACGACCATAGTTTTGCCCAACTTGTGGGATAAATGACTCGGGACTGCCTCATGGCAAGAGAAAGAGCATCGATGTGGGGATTAATGTATGCAAGGCCGTTCCGATCATTTTACGTGGCTAATGATGGTTGCAGGCTAGGATATTGATGAATGTTGATATCTGGGCTCTCGAGAGGGAACCGTGAGATGCGTTGCCAATCTCACATTGATATACCACCCGTTAAGAATATCAATACGATGGTGTTGCCACTGAGCCAGTATACAGGCCACAGGTATTCGCCGGCCCTTTACCCGCTGCCAGTGTTGTGAACCACAGCACATTAACTGGGCGTTGTCACTGTGGCAGTGTAAGCGTAGCGGTTGAAGCAAAGCCTCTCCCAAGCAAGGGGCAGAATGTGCAGGAAATTAGAGGTCCGGAAGCCCCTTTGTTGAGCATATGGAGTATATCCAAGAATGCAATTGCAGTATTTATATGCGGGTATGTGTCTGTTTATTACACCACAACCCCGCAATTTACTTATCCTTGTGGTTGTTGCTGCCTTGCTGCAATATTCGTGTCTCTCTGAACTATTCTCATCAAACACTCCATCGGTTTAGAAAGGCACAATCTTCATGTATTCTCTTCGTCCGCAGGTATCCATCTCAGACCACAGCAACAGCCTCAAAGCGTATATTATGGGCCGGAAATTCCAGCAGTATAAGTTATGCTCCATCTGAGGTGCCTCCGTGCATATTGGTAAAGAAAAGCCACCGGAGGAAGCAGCTAAATGGCCAGATACAATGCGGAGCATATGGCTGGAGATCGTCCCCGTGAATATGCGCATATCGGACGGTGTGGACTGGGACCAGATTGTTGTGAATAGGAGCTGTAAGGCTGAGGGAATAGAGCCAAAGTGTGTGGTTGGTTGAGTGTGTTGGCGCATATATGCACTTTGCCGCGAGGTTGTACGATGCTGCGGAAGGAAGGGGCACAAGTGGACATTGTCGTTCAAGACCTCGCAGTAAAAATCCGGTTCTCAAACCTTACTGCATTCATTCAGCAACACAGTCTCTATAAATTTAGTGGCAAATCAATAGCCTCTATGCACGTTGCCGTCTCGTTGTACAATGCCGAGGAAACAAGGGGCTCTATCCCGGAGTGATCAGCCACCCCGTTCAAAAACCTCACGTTTATATCCCGGTTTGTAAACCCTACAACATTCATTACCGTCCTGGTGTATGCTGCCGAGGCATCGAGAAGAAGAAGCTCTATTCCTCGGTAGTGTCATTGTCGTACTGGCTGCCAGTTCCCTCGAGATCTCACATGTGGAAACTCATTCTGTTCTCAAAACCCACGGCGTTGTATGGAGTAACAGAGTCTATAAGTTTAATTAATATTCCAGTAATCTCTCATGCGATATGTACTTTACCGTACTGACAGCCCAGAGACACTATTTATTACTTTGAGACATTATTATTATTATTATTACTGTTATTGTCGGTGTTGGCAGCTGTCTATTCGTGCTACTCTCGTCAGTCTTCCCCCCTTGATTGATGAACCTAGGCCCAAAAGTCTTTGGTGGCCGTGCAGTGATTGCGCTTACGAGTACCACCCACTCTACTTATACTCCACACCTCCACCCTTCCTCCACTCACCCCCAGAACCTTAAGAACCCCAAATTTTGGCGGCTCCACCATTGCTTCCGCCAAGTGCCCACTTGTTGCTGGACTACACCTCGTCTCATCCAATGATGTTTCTTTCTCCGCACTTTAATCATCTGCAGATCACCGACAACTAAACAAACCTCAACTCTTGTCATCCACAAAACCGCCCAAAGCTGATAACAACAACGACCTGGGCCCTCCGCTGGAGGAAGGGTCTTGCGGTCGTCATGTTCTGGAAAAAACCAGACAATGTAGCCGGCACGACTGCACCGGCCATCTTGATCGGCCTCTTCGTCACGTTTGGGGGTCTTCTCTACGGTTACGATACTGGGTAAGACACCATCAGCTTGCGATCTACCTGAGATGTTTGGAAGGGGCTTATAGCTAACTTGGGGCCTGCAGGATCATCAGCGGCATCATCGCGACACCCTGGTGGCTCGAACATTTCGCGACAGAAGTCCATCCCGACGATGACACCAAGAAAGTCTTGACTCCTGCCCAAACGGCCGAGGTCGTGTCTATACTCAGCGCTGGAACATTTGTCGGCGCGCTCGCTGCAGCTCCGCTCGCCGATCAGCTTGGCCGCCGACGTGCTCTAATGATTGCTGCGGGCGTCTTCTCAATTGGAGTGACCCTTCAAGTCGCGTCAAAGGCCCTCCCATTGTATGTGGCCGGAAGGTATGCGACATCAATCAAATATCTGTTTGGACAATACTTACTGCCACTAGATTTGTCGCTGGCGTCGGCGTGGGCATGATCTCCGTTATCGTTCCTCTATACCAATCCGAAATGGCACCGAAATGGGTTCGCGGAGTATTGGTATCCACATATCAGTTGGCAATAACAGTGGGACTGCTTATAGCGGCAATAGTTGAATATTTCTCCAACGGCATTGACGGCCCCGCATCGTTCCAAATCCCCGTGGCGCTACAATACCTTTGGGCTGCGATTCTTGTACTCGGCATGATTGTCCTGCCAGAAACGCCGAGATACCTTATCAAGCGTGGCCTCCATGCCGAGGCAGCAGCATCACTTTCACGCATACGACGATTAGACATTACGCATCCAGCTCTAATTGACGAGATCGCAGAAATTGAAGCGAACCATGCTTACGAGGTCTCCCTCGGCCCGTCTACCTACCGAGATGTCTTCTTCGGAACGCCTCACCTCGGTCGGCGCCTTCTTACCGGTTGTGGCCTTTTCATGCTGCAGCAATTGAGCGGATGTAACTTCATCTTCTACTTTGGAAACTCCTTCTTTAACGACATCATTGGATCAGGATTTTTGTTTCAGGTGATCGCAAACTCTGTCAATGTTATCGGAACACTCCCAGGCATCGTCTTTGTCGAGTCGCTCGGTCGGCGCCGGCTGCTGATGGTCGGCGCTGTCTGCATGGCTGTCTGCCAGCTGATTGTGGCATCAGTCGCCTCAGTCGACGGCTTATCCGCGGATACTTCGAATAAGGTATATTTTGTATTAATATGCATATTCATTTTCAGTTTCGCGGGGTCATGGGGTCCAGTATGCTGGGTCGTTACCGCGGAGATCTTCCCGCTGAAAGTCCGCGCCAAATCAATGTCAATTTCTACCTCGTCGAATTGGCTATTGAATTTTATAATCGCATACGCGACCCCATATCTTCTAGGAGGGGGCCCAGGTGCATTGCACTTGGGGCCCCAGATTTTCTATGTCTGGGGAGTCTGTTGCGTTTTCGCATTCTTCTTCGTTTGGTTCATGGTGTATGAGACGTCCAAGCTCACACTCGAACAAATTGATGAGATGTATGAACGAGTCGGCCGAGCCTGGAAATCGCAGAGCTTTGAGCCTACATGGTCCTTTCAAAATATCAGACAGGGAACCCAAGCGAACTCTACTGCGGTGAATGTTACTGAAGGAGACATTGTCCCAGGGGAAGAACTGAGACAACGAACTGTTACCAATACTACTAGTAGTAATGGTACTGGAGACGACACTATAAGTACCAGCGGTGAAGTAATCGAATCTTCTCCATCTACAACACAATCCGGAACATATGTAACTGACGAAGATAAAATTGTCGCATCCCTGGGTAATGTCGACTTCAGCCTCTGATACCATACGTCGCCTTGGTACTTACTTTTAGGACTTTGCCGTTCTAATCGCTATCCTCGAGTGTCCCAGAACGTACCTACAATAGGGTCGCGCGCATCCTATGGCAGCTTCTGGCCTCGACCTTTGATCTTTGCGACAGTGGAAATTGCTGACGTAGGCGGGTTGGCCATGTGACTGTTTGGAACTGTGAAATGGGCGCGTTGTGCGACGGGAATGAAGTTCTATCGAAATTATATCGAGTTCGTCAGCAACACCCACGCTGTCCAAACACCAACGCCTCATAGCTGTGGCGCCTAAATTAGGAGAGCTCATGGGAGTCATAGGAGTGTTGAGAGAAATAGACGGAGAGGGCGGCCGCAAGGCTGAAACCAGCCACTTATCTATGCAGATGCGGGAAATACCTAATAAATTCGGCTGTAGCTCCCCAAAGGGACATGAGAGAAGGGGAATTTTACAAACACGCGACTCTCGATGTCAGAATATGGCCCTTGCAAGTCCTTTGGGATTCGGGAGTCATAAGAAGGAACTATTTGATGATAATGAGAGAGGCACTCTGCATTTTTTCCCTCTTCGCAAGCGGGTGTAGAAGGGGCGCTGTCTGCCTCCAAGAGGCAAAGAAAAGAAGGACGTGGATACAATTTCCAGGAACACTACCGTGCTGAATACCCTTGGTTAACCTTCCCTCAATAATGAAGCAACGAAACAGATTGTTCGGACGGACCGTATAGATATATGGCTATATTTTCGAAATCCAACATTTATCTATTCTGACGCACTATCTCTTGTTGCAGGCGTGAAATATGACCCCGTCCAGATAGGTGGTGTCCTAGAAGGCAACCTGCATATGACCTTCCCACATCTTTTCCCCGCATGGATAGACGTGTAAATATAGAACCCCTCTTCTAACAAATGAATAATGATCCAGGCTTGCACTGCAACATTCCCCTCATCCACAAAGTCCCTTCCCAGTACCTACAAAGATCCCCCTCAAGTATCTCATCCAGTCACATACATAACCCGCAAAACAGGCTTATTCGGCCCCTGACCCTTCCTACCACTAAGCCCCATTCCATCTTCACTATCCGCACTATTCACATAGTATCCCCCCCCCTGCCTCCCCCTCCCTACCGCCCTCGCAAAACAAAAAAACTTTATCCTCAGCGGCGGATCCCGAAAGTCTAGTGGACCCCCAAATATATCGGTTTGGTGGCTAGACACCGAATAGTACCGCATGTCAACTGACACGCTATCGAACCGGCCCCCGTCACTATCCATCATCGCCGAAGCGACAAATCGTTGTGCACGGTCGCTCTCAACTATAGCGGCCATAGGCGCCATTGCGGTGGACACGGGAGGAATGTTATTCCATATCCGCGGGTCGAGGTACATTACATATCCTTGTGGCTCGGCGGGCAGGTTGTGTGGCGGTGGGGTGTTCCGCAAGACAGCGAATGCTTCGGTGCGGGACTCGCGGTTGACGCAGAAGAGCGCGTGGCCGACGAGACAGGGCGCGATGCTCTTCTGGTGGATATGCAACTTGGCTATGCCGATGTCATATGGTAAGGCGGCGCGCCAAATGGCGGTGCGTAGCTCGGTCGGAAGGCGGGGGAAGGGTGTGAATGTTGGAAGGTCCATATGTGGGGTTTGGGAGGATGTAGAAGTGGTCGCTGGGAAACCAACCTTGGATGCGAGTCTCCACGGTGCACTTTTTTATTTTATTTTGGGAGATGAAATGAATGAGGCCTCTCTGGTTCTCAGCCTCGTACTTGACACATGACAGGCTGTGGGATTTTGTGTTGTTGAAGACAATTGAAGGTAGTTTGCGAGATCGGCCATCACGCCAACTGCCGCAAAGGATGCAAGCTAAGAAAAGCTAAACTATTATTAGGTTGCAGGTTGTCGTCCGCCATCAAACATACAAATTTGCTACAGTCAAATTGATTTGGCTAGAGCAAGTACAAAATAATAATTTGCAACCTTTTAAATAGGTTCTATATATTAATGAACATTCATCACTACTTAGTACGCCCAATACGCAAACGTTCCAGCCTCCTACTGTTGCCAGACTCAAGTTATAAGCTCGATTTACCCTGTGATTCAAAGGGCAAGACAATAACAAGAAGGCCTGCCGCAATGAACAAAGCTCCACTGGTATATACAGGGGCGGACGTCTCTAGATTTGCAAACATAGCAATGATAGGCTGAGCGTCAATATTAGCTTCTCATTCTCAAACTGACACTTCACTACAGGCAAAATAAATGCAGAACTTACAGCCATGATCCCAAAGATCCGATTTGCTGTCGCAGTGAGCGCATTGCCCGTCCCGCGGTCTTTTGTTGGGAATATCTTCATGTTGTCAGTTGCTGCAAACTACAAATTTACGTGATTTTTCCACCCACTTCAGGAGTATAGCCGTATAACACAGCATACATTATGTTCGAGAAGAAGTTAAATGCACAATTCCAGCCCAGAAGAGCATTGGATGTGACTGCCGTGGTTGAGGCGTACAGAAACACTCCTGTGAGAATTGTCGAGGCAGCAAGGGTGCCTTTCCTTCCAAAGCCGCGGACCTCAACAAGGGCACCTCCGAGCAGCGCACCTGGGACGCCGAGGACAGCCACGATGAGCGAGTTGCGGTAGGTGAGGTAGGTGGAGCCGTCACCAAACTCGGCGCCACGGATGGCCTGTAGATATGGCAGGAAGGCATTGTATAACGGGTAACCTAAGTTGGATATTAGGCTAGTTATCTTCCTTTGTTCCATTATTCACTTACCTAATCCAATGAACGCCCAAATGAAGATGACGAGGGTGGTAGATATTGCCAGTTTTGGAGTTGCGAAGAGGGCGCGCACATGGGTCAGGTTGAATTTTTCGAGCTTGCGTTTTAGAGCTGCGGCTGCGTCTGTTTGTGCACCGTCACCAGTTGGGTCACAGGCTTGGAGATCGGCGAGAGTTACTGTTGATGTTAGTCAAAGTGCTAATACGGCCGGGTGCAGATGCTTACGACTGGAAATCTTCCCATTCCGTCTGGCGACTTCGTGGACAATCCGGACAGCCTCTTCGTCGTTACCCTTACCCATGTGGTATTTTGGTGACTCGAAGACCGTGAAAAAGCCAAACCGGATGAAGAACTCAATCATTGATATCGCGCCCATCACTATCACAAAGTATCTCCAGCCCATATTATCAGATCTGTGGCACACTGTGTTCTCTTCACACGTAAGGTTCCCCAGAAGTGGCCAGGCAACCAAGGTAGCCACCACTTGAGCAATCGCCCAATATATGCTGAGAATGGTCAGGAGATACTGGTGAGACCCTGGCAGGAATTCAAGGAAGACAGCCGAGTCCACTGGCAAGTTGCCGCCAACGCCAAAACTCCAGAGGGCGGCAAAGGTTCCGATGGCGGCAAAATTGGGGGAACCTGCAGCAATAAGCCCGAAGACGGCTGTGATACCAAGTGTGAAGTTGAAAGCCCATTTCCGCCCGAAGATGTCGCAACCAAAGCCCCAGAACATAGCACCTGCAAGGAGACCTATATTCTGTGCGAGACTGAGAAGCGGTGGTCTAGACGGATGGAACTCGTTTTTGATCGGAGTAACTGCAAGCTGTTAACATTCCCGCAAAAAAAAAGGATATAGGGAACAGGAAACGCGGATCGAGTGAGGAATCTTTACATATCAAGGAGGTCACAATGGGCCACAGATTGTCGTTTGCCCAGCCAAACCCCACGACGATGAACAACTGCCACTGATACCACCCCATCCCGATTTCTTGGATCTGGGAGCAATAAGTATCTGAGCCATGAGCTGCCGGATAATGACGGAGTGGTTGGGAAAATGCCTCTGGCTAAATTACCGCATGGTTCAAGACACGAGCTTTCGCCTCATAGACCGGGTCAATTGTGCCCTTGGGGATTGCCGCAACCACCGCATCTGCCGCGTCACGAAAGCTGTCTCCCCCGGACACCGTGAGCACTCCGGCCTCAAGCTTGGAGTCATTGTATGTTGGCGGGGGGTCATCGGCCTTACGCTGCGATGCAGCGGGCGATGCAGCTTCTTCTACCTCCCCCATGACGTCCTATCCAAGGGCAGAGCTTCTTGGAGCTATAGTTACTGCGGGAGGTGTAAAGAATGGGATGAAAATAATGGGATCCATCATGAAAGGCTCCGGGATAGGTACTGATATATATACGAAACCCATATCTAGCTACCGACCTACTGCCAGATCATAATGATCGTTACTTTATGCCTGCAATGACACCATCGTCCAAAGGGTGTGCTGCCAGTGACGGCTGGCCCCTTGAGGACCACATAATTGGATGGGGTGAGTGGGGGGGAGTGGAGGGGAGTGGAGGGGATGAGGATCTTGGTGGGAGTCCGAATGTATAAGGCCGAATCGAGGGCACTGAGATTGGAGGAGAAGGGTTTAGCTTGCGATGCTATACAGGGTTCGGGGCTACCAAAGTAAGCAAAAGTCAGAATGTGGTAGGCTGATGTTGACGCCTTAGTGTGGCTTTGATGCTACTCCCCGTACCACAATATACGTACTTTACTTGGTGCGGCCGCCGAATGCGACGAGACATGGGGAAAGTGGAACACAAACTCGAAATTGGGTCGAGAGAAGCTTCAGCCCGTCCTGCGCTGCGCCAATAACGGTAACTTGTCACGTGTATGTGATGTTCCACCTCCCCACTCAAGTAGAGTTAGTTTTGGGACCGAGCCTTCCTATTCCCGCCAAACTCTAATTTGGGCGGGATGAACAATACTAGACTCCGACTATATAGGACTATATAGGACTATATTGATAGAGTACCTAGGATTGTTGAAGCTCAATGTTCGATATACAGATCTATTCCCACCTCGTTGTTATTTTTCTGTGACCTTTTGAGGAAGGAGCACAACCTAGGCTTTGAAACGGTCTAAGGATGGCGTGATGAGTACGTGCTGAGGGACTCCAAGGACTGTGTTGCCGTATGCGGTGCAAGGATATCTATAAAGGTTTTTTTTCCTGAGGATCGCTGAAGATATTAACATCTGGGGGGGGGCTAGAGTATATACAGCTTTTTCAATTGGTTTATGGACCGGATATTCCGAAGTTGTTAAATCCATATCAGATCCGATCCGGATCGGAATTTGCGGCATAAGAGGACGTAATCCCGCTCTGCTTACCCAACACACAATCCTTCGGGGGTTCCACTGCAACATTCCGACCGAAATCTACTGGCTACATTGAGTCCTTGTGACAAAAAACTGGAGCTACAAAATCTGACATTACTGCTTCCGGCCCAGTTTTGGCATTATTCGAATGGCCCATAATACTTACTGCCTTTTCTGCCTAGAAAGACTATCAAATGGACTCGTCATAGAGCGGAAAGGAGTGCTGAAGCATGGGAAAATACTCATCCGAACCGCCGCCCTGGCGGACTAATCGTTGGTCAGCGCGAGTAATCAAATATAAGACAACTGTATCAATATCTTTATAATATGAGGAATATGAAGTATCCCTTATGTGTAACCGCACCACATATAAAGTCCCCTGGGAAGCCCTATCCATGCTCCCGAGTCCGTCATCTACTACCTTGTAAATTGAATCAACTATAAGGTTATATATCGTATAGTCAATTCACCATGACGTCAAGTATCCTCCTTCAGGGCGGAACGGTTCTCTACCACGGGGACGATGATTATGTGACTGCCCTCAACGATACCGACATTCTCGTCACGGGGAACCTGATTTCTAAGATTGGGAAGGATATAGAGGCGCCTGAGGGCGCCACGGTTATCGATTGCAAGGGCAAGATCGTCTCCCCAGGCTTTATCGACACGCACCATCATTTATGGCAGACGCAGTTGAAAGGGCGGCATATGGACGAGACGCTACTGGGGTATATGCTAAAAAGTGCTGTAGTGTCCTAACCTCGAGATGATATGGAAGAATACTAATCTTGGATGGCGTAGGCAATATGCATAGTTACAGCTTTACGCCCGAGGACATGTTCTGGGGCCAGCTAGCAGGCTGCCTCGAAGCAATCGACGCAGGAACTACCTACGTTCTTGACCATTCACACGGCAACTACACCCCCGAGCATGGTATGTTGCTCTTTCCTTGCTTGTTTCTTGCTCCTGCCTCTTTGCTCTTGCGCCTCACTCTTCCTTATCGTTCCTGCCTCCTCATTCGTGCCCGTTTACTCCTGGCTCATTCTTCTGCCTACGCTTTTGCATATTGGCCTTGCTCCTCGCTCCTGCCCTCCCATCGTATCTCGCTCATTCCTACCTCATCTTCATCGCTCCTTCACTCTCATTCATCCCCCGTCGCTCTTACCCATTATTATCCTCCTAACAAATACTAACACACCCTAGCAACACAATGCCTATCCGCAACCACCACCTCCGGCCTCCGCTCCACGTACGCTTACTCCCACCCCCCGGCCCCTTTTTCCTCATGGACCACCAGCGCCATCGTCCCCTCCTCCTCTATCCTCCCCCCTCAGACTCTAGACCATCTCGAGTCCCTCGCCCTCGCCCAACCTCACGCCAACGGCCGCGTGACCATCGGGCTCGGCTTCGATTTCTACTACCTCCCCCGTGAAGCCGTCATCGGGATTTTTGAGCGGTTCCGGAAGGCTGGGGTTAAGGTTATTACTTCGCACGTTACTAAGAATGCTATTTTTGGAGAGGGGTCTACGGTGGAACTTTTGGATTCTTATGGGCTTTTAGGACCGGATCTTGTGCTTTCACATGCTACGAACCTTACGCCTGAGGAACATGCAATCCTCTACGCGGCTAAGGTTCATGTCTCGTCCACACCATCTTCGGAATCGCAAACTGCGCTCGGATGGCCTGTGGCACTGCGTTCTGGCGTTCACGGCTCCCTGGGAGTAGACAGCCAGACCTTCTGCGGATCTAGCATCCTCTCTGAAGCGCGGGCGGCGCTATTGCTTGCGCGACAGGAGACCAACTCCGCCTTATTAGCCAAGGGCGAGTATCCCCAAAAGCTGGCGGGCGGGGCGAGAGAGGCGTTCAATCTCGCCACCGTCGGGGGCGCAAGGGCAGTTGGGATGGGAGACAAGATAGGGCGTGTGCGAGAGGGATATCTAGCTGATTTGGTGGTGGTTGATGCCCAGAGTCCGGGGATGGTTGGGGCGAGTGGGTGGGATCCTGTTGTTGCGGTCGTGGGACATAGTGGTATTAGGGATGCGGAGACTGTGATTGTGGACGGGGTTGTGAGGAAGAGAGGGGGTAGGTTGGTGGGGTTTGAGCTGGATGGGGAGAGGTTAGAGTGGGAGGGGGTTGCGGAGAGGGTGGAGAGGAGTAGGGGAGAGGTGCAGAAGAGGATCGAGGGGCTTGATTTGGGGGTGGCGAGGGAGTTGGTAGTGGGGATGTGGCATATTGATGAGAGTAAGCTCAAGGATGTGGAGTATTGAGAGTAAGCCAAGGCTGCGGAATTAAAAATCGAGACGCGGTGGTAGGATATATCTTATATTCTATGTTTAATTGAGATAGAATAGGAGAGCAGCGACGAGCATCTCATAACATCGAACCTACGGAGTTGAAGGCAGTTAGAGATGTTGCACAGAAACAATAGGGGGTGACAGGCCAGCCCTTCTGATACAATTGACCCTGTTTCTCGCCACCCCCCTTTCTCACCGTCCCTCACCCTTCTCATCACCCCCCTCCCTTCCTCACCATCTTACTCCCTTCTCGCCATCTCTATCCTTTCTCACTATCCCCCATGTTACACTTCAACTCAAGTCCAACCTATATTACTGTATTCTCTCTGCATTTAACACTTAGCTCTGGGAGTAGCCAGTATAAAAACCTTAGCTTTGGCGAACCGATAGTGAACCACTCCAGTAGTTTGTGGGTTGGAGTTTGTGAGTAGATGGCAACATCTCCACCAGATCTATCACACAAGAATCTCGTTGGAGGTTGAATCTATTTACCTACAGTTAAGCAGTTTACTTGTTATCATTGAGCATTGGCTTGTTATCATTGAGCATTGGTGATACATCTATTACAATTATAGCCTTCCCAATTTCCGAGTCACAAGCAGCACAAACATCTTCATCCCACACTTTGATTGGCAATGAAATTCAATTCGTAAACCTATCTATCATACAAGACTAAATAAACACAAATACCTCGTCTCCACCTCCCCTCCACCACCGCGTGCTACCTAAAAATAAGCCAAACGCACGGACCAGCATATACCTCTCATCCCCTTATGCCACCTTCTCCCCCACTAGCTCATCCGCCTTCGACACCCCACTTACCCCGCTCCCCTGCTCATCCACACCCTCTTGCGGGGTCTCATACCCCTCCACCAGCGGCCCGGTGTAGAACTGATTCCCGCGCACCACCCAGTACAGGTACGAAAACGCGAACATAGCGACCAAGAAGACGCAAGCGTAGTTCATCGTATCGGCCGCGACGGGGAACTCGGTAGGCAGGAGGAAAATGACGCTCACGAACGCGGTCCAGATGCACGCCCAGGTGTTAATGTACTTTGAGGCCCGGCCCATGTGCCATGGTCCTGGCGTGAACTTCCCGAACATGAGCTTGCAGACGATGGGGATGCAGTAGGAAATGTCGAGGGAGATGGCGCAGACGTTGAAGACGCCCGAGATGGCGGTGTAGGAGCCGAGACCGACGAGGTTGATCAGGATGCAGAGGATGACGCTGAGCCAGACGGAGGTCAGGGGCGTGCCGGAGATGGGGCTGACTTGCGTCCAGATGTGGGAGAAAGGGATGAGGCGGTCGCGCGAGAAGGCGAAGAAGGTACGGGCTGTGGCTTGGAGGGCGGTGAAGCACACGAACTTGATGATGATGAAGCCGCAGACGGTGTAGAAAATGCCACCTGTTTTGCCGAGGGAGTTGTAGAAGATCATGGCCACGGGTTGGTAGGCGTTGAGGATGCTCGAGGAGTCTGGGCCCATGCAGAAGCCTAGCACGATATTGAAGAGGAAACCACCAACGTAGGTGAATGTCATGGCAGCAGAGATGGCCCAAGGCGCTTTCTTGGCAGGATTCGAGATCTCCTCTGTTATATGTGCAGTTGCGTCATAGTCGGTCATCGTCCAAGCTACACTTAGGAATCCAAATAGAAATGAGAATCCCTTTGGTTGCCATCCAGAACTCGACTCAATCTCCGTGAAGACAAAACTTGCTGTGTTTTTGTTCTCTGTCTTGACGAGCAGAGCAATACAACACGACACAAGAACAGCAATGTGGAAAATGACATATCCCTTGGTCATCTTCTCAATCCAGTACGTGGATAGCGAGTTGACCAGTCCCGTAAGGACGGTCAGCGCAGCCATCACGCCGACTGTGGTGTTCTCCGTGATCTCATATTTGAAATCCGTGCCCATGCTCACGGCCGCGAGCAGCATCTGCGCGGCACCATACTCGGAGCTGGCCACGCCGGCAATCTGACCGAGAAGATTGATCCAGCCCGTGATCCACGATATGACTGGCACGTACTTCTGCGGCGCCAGGCGCGACACCGTGTAGTACAGGCCACCAGAGGTAGGGTATGCCGAGACGAGCTCCGCGACGGAGAAGGCGAGACACATGCACCCAGACCCCGCGATCAACCAACACCACACCGCCGCTGCGGCGCCGCCGGCCGACAGAGGATAGGAGTAGGTGGTCATGGTGGTCGCGAAGAGGCCCGAGATGCTCACGGCGAAGGAGAAAGTCGACAGGTAACCAAACTCGCGCTTGAAGACGGGCTTGTACCCGAACTCGGCCTGGAGCCGGGCATCGTCGCTGTCGGCGCCCTCCTGGGCAGCATCGGATTGCTTGCGTTCGCCGTCGGGACCGTTGGAGAGGTGACCGATGCTGCGGGTGCGGTGGCGGACGACATGACCGTCTGAGCTATTGGACGGGGAGATGACATCACCGGGTGCTGTATCCTTGACCATCTTGGCGGGCAGTTGTGTATGCGCAACACGTGCGAGCGTTGTCAATGAAATCTATGTGGATTTGGGCATAGATAGACGGTTCTAATATAGAAGAAAACAATAAATTAAAAGAAGAGAAAGGGAAAAGAAATGAGGCAGAAGAAGAACATGGTACAAAAGATCTGACGCCGACGCCAAGGATTTCTGAAGAAAATAGCGGGCTGTCCTGCTGGGGGAGAAAACATGGAAAGTGGAATGGGCGAAAAAGTGAGACTAAGGAGATAATGTCCGATGAAAAAGCGACCAGACCATTTTCGGCAATGACGAGGCTATCTGTATGGTTAAGAGAAGCACAGGAGCAGGCGACTATGCCTATAGGGAATGCGACTATATGCCGCACCACACGCGGGGGACTGAACAGACGATTAGATTAATCCACTGATCGTCGATAGAAAATCCACAGGTGATGTACGCCTATGGGCTGTAAATCATGGGTTGTCCATAGAGAATGCAGAGATAACTGCGGCGAGGCTTGGGTTGTCCATAGAGAGGCCGTATCGTGTCGGCCACAGATAATGTATGGGTTGACCGAGGCAACCCGTGGACAAATGTATGGGCTGCCCCTAGACAAATAAATGTTTGGACAGCCCATAAATATTGTCTGGATTGTCCATAGGAAGAGCATCGGTTGAGAATGGATCAACGCAAAACATGCCTAGGAGGCCTATAGGCAGTCCTTAGGCAGTTTTAGGGGGACCGTTAGGGTGTTCTAGGGGGGAATTCGACAATGGAACAAGTAGGAGAATAAGGAGTTACCGCTGGAGCAAGCAGGAGCAAGTACTGGAACGAGGCAAGCCATACATTGACCACAGAGAGTCCCATAGTAAGCCGGAAACCAGCCCACAGTCCATAGAAAAAGCCAATCAGGCCCGTTTCAGTCCATATCAGCCCACACCAACAAGCCGTCACCGTCGCGTCCTTAGTGGGGGCAAAGCGGGAGAACATGGAAGGTGCATTGCACTTTAGTGTGTTTTGGCACGTGTTGGTATGTGTCTAGTAGATGACTAACGATATGAACATTTTCTACATTACTATGCTTGTGTTATGTCATATTACTCGTTAAGACAGAGAACAAGAACATAGCAAGTTTTGTCTTCACGGGGATTAAGTCGAGTCTAAGATGACAGCTAAAGGGATTTACATTTTTGTTTAGATACCTTTCTGTCGCTTAGGCTATGACCCATTATGACGCTTAGCTCATATCACAGAGGAGATCTCAAACCCTGCCAAGTAAGCGACCGAACGGCTCTACTAAGGACCACTAAGGACCACTGGCTCCATTTAGAACCACTATTCGACAGCGCTGCTCCACTGAAATTGTGCTAGCTAGGGTACTTGCATTGTACCCTGTAATGTATGGAGAAAATTTAGCAAATTTGTACTTCAGATCAACAATTCGATTGACGCTTCAGGAACATGCTCACGTGACCCTTCTTCTGCGCTCTTTAGTACATCCATCCACTGTAATTTCTGCACGATCGACGACGATTAACAGCGATCAACAATGACATCTGCAGGCGCTGCGCTAACAGTTTACATTTACAATGAGTCTTATATGTCTACCGGGTAAATACAGCATTCCCATCCGTCTATATAATTTCTTATTCTCTCCCATGTGAAGTCAGCGCTTGAATCCACGTCTTGTCTGCCGTCTACCGTCGCATCGGCGTCGCCGTACTAAACGACAGCTGAGAACACATCCCTACCCGACCCCTCCACACCCCTCCACACCCCCCCTCCACAACCCCCTCCACACCTTCCACACCACCCCTACCCATCCCCATGGGGTCACGCTCCCCCTCCCCCACGTCTCTACACACCATCAACAACACCAACTTCAACATCGATCTTCTCCTGCTGATCCTACCTCACCGTCCGCATTAACCCCCCATCACTCTTCTTCTCCCCCTCCTCCTTCTTCTCCTCCCCCTGCCCCCTCTCCTTCACCGCCCCATTCTGCCTCCCATCATTCCTCCTCGCCCCCATCCCCATCACCGCCTCCTTCTCCCCGGCCTCCAACTTCGCCAACTCCTTCTTACTCATCGTCAAACTCCCCTTCGCCATCGCCTCCATAGGCAGCGGCCTCACATACGGCTGGCACACCCACCACGGCCTCCTGCACTCTCTCACTGCCTTCACGCTCGTCTCATACTTCACCTTCACTCCCCCCTCCTCCCCCTCCGTCGCCAACCCCTCATACCCCACCGCCGACAGCACATTCCCGTCCCCTCCCTTCTCCCCCTCCAGCGCATCATGATAGCTCGCACCACCAGTAGTTTCGTACTCCCTAATCCCCTCCTCCACTACCCGCTCTACCATCCCCAGCACACCCTCGTACGCCTCCATGTCCCCCGGGCGAGAGCGCGCTAGCGCATCCCGCACGGAGTGGTGTTTGGAGACGAGTGCGCGCAGGAGGTGGAAGCAGTGCGGTTGCATGGCGAGCAGGTTGGGGCTGGATGTCTTTTCGCGCTTCTGTTTCTTGTTTGCGTTTTTGGACTTTGCGGCGGTTTCGCCGTTCTTGCTGGGTGGCTGGGCAGCAGTGGTCGTCGTGCTGGGCTCCGTGGTGGTGCCGTTCGATGCCTCTGGCGCGGTGGGCTCGACTGGCTCAGCACCAGTCTTCGCGCGCTTCCGCGGAGGCTCATCGCTAGCCTCTGGCGTAGGCGGATCCCTCGCAGCAGCCTGTCCAGGGACGTAAAGCGGTTTCCTCTCCGGCGGCGCTTGCTCAAGGACATACTTGTAAATGAGATCCAAATACCTCCTTAGCGCCTCATCCATCCTGAATCCCCCCTTGCCATCCCTCCCCCTCCAATACACACTCCCCTCCTCCCCCACCGCCGGTGCCTCCGCGAAAATAGCAGGATCGTAAAGGTTCCCCTCCGCGCTCATCACGGCGTCTGCTCCAGTGGCTTCGAGACACCGCTCGATGTCGCCGCGGCAGAGGATATTGCCGTTCGCGAAGATGACTGTCTCCCGCGGTAGGTTGTCGCGCAGATACCGTATAGCCCCCCAATCAGCCAGTCCCGTCTTATGACCCTTCGCCTCGCGCAGACGGCCGTGAACAGTCAAGACACTCGCTCCTGCGCTTAAGACCTTCTTCGCATACGCCAGGGTCTCCTCGCGCGTCTCGAGGACGCGGATCTTGGCCGTTACTGGGACGTTGAGCCGGGTGTGGAGGGTATTAATCAGTGCGTAGATGAGTTCCTGGTCCTCTTGCAGAAACGCGCCGTAGCCGCCCTTCCGAGCGATTCCTTGTGGACACCCGAGATTCAGATCCACGGCGTCGCAGAATGGTGCTACGTACTGCGCCGCAGCGAGCAGGTCATCGGGTGTGTTGGCGCAGAACTGCACGAATAGGGGCCGATCGATAGACGGGTGTCCATCGAGGTAGGTGTCTGGGGACGAAGCGGGTGGGGCGGAGACAGGAGGGGTCGGCAGACCAGAGCGTGTGGGCTGGAAGTGGTTGAAGCGGAACTTCTCGGTCGTAGTAAAGAGCCGCGCGTGAAGCATGGGGGTATATGCTAGGAGGGACTTGTTGCTTTCGGGGGTCATGTAGGAGCGGGTGAGCATGCGCCATGCCTGGGAGAGGGGGTTAGCTAGTGCCTATGTTTGGGGGAGAAGCGGAACGCACGAATTCGGATTGGTCGACCATGGGAGCGAGGACAAATTTGGGGCTTCCAAGACTCTCGTAGAAGGCTCGGCCGTGGAGTTTCGTCGGGTTTGGGGCTTCTGAGGAGGCGGTGGCATCGGTGGGTGGTTGCATTGACGCCGCCGGCGCATCGTTGAGGGTGCCGTTGGTAGTTGTTGCCATTGTGCGGGTATATCGGGGAGTGTTGAGAGAGAGGATGCGCCTTGCACAGGCGCTGAGGCTTCTTTGAATAGACGCCACAGTTAGGACCAAAAAAAGAGCTGGGTAGAGGGGTTCGGATTTCGAAACCTTGAGGATTTGTTGTTGCCGCCTCGGTCTGAGTAATTAATTTTTGAGAAAAATGGTCCGTGCACTAGCCTTGTGGCGAGGCTGAACATGGCCCATTCAGGCACATCCACGAACAAATTATAACAGATGAATTCAAATCCAATACCTAGCGTAAGAGGTAACTAACTCTTTGCATTATAAATATACATTCTATCCATAATCCCACACTCAATCCAACCCACCAATGCAACTCCCCAAACTCCGATTCCAAACCCATCCCCCACCTGCAGTAACCCCTTAACCCCTCCCAACCGTCGCCCTCCTCGCCTCCTCCCTCTTCCCCTCCACTCTCTCCAAAAAGTCCTTCCTGTGCAAGTAACTCCCCTTCCCCTTCTCCGCAACCTCCAACTCCTCCCTAATGCCCTCCTTATCCACAAATCCAGCCCAATCCATCTTACTCTTCTCAACCGTGTTCAGCTTCTTCCCCTTCTCCTCCTGCTGCGCCACCAGCCGCTCGCGGATCATTCCCACTCCCAACTTTAGGTCGGAGCGAGGGGGCCCCAAGTCGACGACAGGTTCGAACATGGAGCGTCGTGCGAGTTTGGTGGGGCGCCGGGGGGGGGAGGTCGAAGTGGGTGCGTCTGTCGCTGTGGTGGGGTTGGAAGCGAGGTAAAGGCGTGCTTCGGCAGAGTCGCGGGGGACGACTTTGGTCTCGGTGTGCACTTTGCCGGCGAAGTTGTAGGTGCGTTGGATTGTCACCGTATCGTCGCCAGTCGGGCCCGGGAGTGTCGTGAGCGCCGACGCAGCCGCTGCGGCAGTTTTAGAGACTGGGCCGACTGTGTCGAGAGCTTGTCCATCGGTGGGAGGTAGGGGGGAGTGCTCGGCGGGTTGTTTAGGCGGTCCGGACATCATAGATGCCCACAGCGCGTCGACATCGACAGTCGCATTCTTCGTGTCCGCAAGCGGCGCACGCTCTTCTTCTCTACACATTGTTAGCACATCTAGCAATTATTTCCCAATCACAGAGCAGAACCTACGCAGCAGCAGCCATCCTCCTCGTCTTCACGAAACCTCCCTCCCCACCCTCATCTTCCTCCTCCTCCTCCCCCCTCTTCCTCCGCCTCCTCTGCTTCTTCAACCCCTTCCCAATAATCGCCTCATCCCCCGAATTCTCAAACCCTATATCCTCTGCATCCTCACCCTCCACAGGCTGCTTCCCACGTTTCCGCTTCGCTGCTGCTGGTTTCCCTTTCTTTGCCGCTGCTGGCGCTTCGCCCTCGCCCTCGCCCTCGGCTTCTGATTCGGACTCAGAGGCTGAGGCGACGGCTGCGGGCGCGTCGTCGGGGACGAAGTCCTCATCTTCCGAGGAGGCGTAGTTCTCGTCTTCGACTTCGTCGATTATAGGTGGCGCCATGATAGTCGGGCTATATGTGTAGTGATGCTCGTTGCAATACTCGCCTCGTACCTCGCGTCCGCGATGAAGGGACGCAAGGCTGAACAACGCTAGTGAACAAACTCAACCTTAATTCGTGGAGATGGCGAGGCTGGATCACGTGATTCGGCAGACACAATCTTTTACGCGGCAGGTCTCGGAAGGCGTCGGTGCCGATGTAACCCTGGTGGGCGGCAAGGCTCATGTTAAAGTGCTTGTTTCAGGGTAATACATTTGTGTATTAGGCAGTCACCACACAGAGACCAGAATGCTACTGTACAACTGCAGGAAAGATGCTGATTGTAGCAATATCGCCATGAGGTCGTACATGGCTGATGGCTGATAGCTGATTGTGTCCAGACTCTTGTTTTTTAATATTTCCTCCTATAGAGAGGGGCAATGGCAGATCCTTCAGATAGAGTATACCCCTCAGTAATGTTCCCTCTCCCTTTAAGGAGCTGGGATGGCTAGGATGATGAGATGAGATCTCAGGGTCCCGCTGCTGTTAATCTATCTCTGATTCCCCCTCTATCTCTTTCCCCGCCCTTAACGGCTCTTGACAAATTGCAAGTCATCCAGGTTAAACACAATAGGAGCAGGTACCGGTAGCGTAGGAGCAAGAGGCGTGCATAAAGTTGTTTCGTCTGCGTCGATCAGTGTCACAATACTATATTGGAGCAACACCCAACAAGCCTCGGTGTACTACCAAAGAAGAAAAAACTAAAAAACATCTCAGCTGCGAACTGCATTCGAGAAGGTAAACCATAATAAGTACTATCATCCAACTATAATCTGCATATCGACGCCTCGCATCTCCACGATCGAGATGAAAGGGGATCCACCCACAACCCCCTTCCAGCCTAGCGATTTCACCATCGTCATCACCGAACAGTCCGGCTGCAGCGCGTGGAGGTCGCTGTGGGGAGCCCGCGATGTGTTTCACGCTGCCGTATGCACGTGCGGAGAGCACTAACGCATTGGCACTGAAATTTACTATAGTACGCCACTAACTATAGTACGCCACTTCCCACGCGCAGGCGAGTAAGCCGAGCTGGGGCAGGACAGACGAGGAATGAGCTGGGAATAGGGGTAAGCTGTTGTTGGGAAAGTCGTAGCCTGGACGGCTTGTTCTTGGTCTCCCTTGCAGGAGTTCAAGCGCACAAACTCCTGTCGGCTCTGGGCGCGGTATTTTGTGCGTTACTGGCCGAGTAGTACTCTGGCTCAGGCAATAAATTGGCACAGTCTCACGTAACTGGGACTTCTTAACCCCCCCCCCCCCCCCCAAAAAAAAAGGTCACGACGAGGGCTTCTCAGACATGGGACGGAGGGGTAGCGTCCGGGGCATGAACTTCCCCAAACCTACACCGTAGCTGTGTCTAAATAAACCCACGAGCAAGACACCCTCACTAGAGGCTGACAGCCATCATCGTATCGCCTGCTCAACCAACCAACCAGCCCGTCGATTCCGCCAGGGCCAAGCTCCCAATGTGGCGACTGTAGTCTGCAACCGTTGGCTTAGCACGGTGATCCGCCCTCTGTCTGAGACCTGCTGTTGCTGCTGCACACACGCACGCACGCCAAATGTCTCAGTCGGCGCTGCGCATCATTCACCACCGACGCGGCCGAGCTAGGGATGGATCGGCCGCGAATCAATCTTACCAATCGCCCCGCATGCCAGTGAAGCCAAGTCAAGTCAGTCGCGACTCGGGGTGATGAGGGTGCGCTATGGATGAGGAGGAGGCTTTGCGCGACGACATCCCGCCGGCGATTGACGGAGCGCGTGTTGAGCGGATATTTGGGGGGTACCAAGGGCACTATTATAGTGTAAATAGTATGCTCCAAGCGTGTATCGTAACCCCTACGAACGGGACGATGACGGTGGGGGTGGATGGATGGATGGGATGGATGCTTGCAGAAAAAAATCCTCGCCCTGCCTGCCTCCAAGTCCATGCACACACATCCTCTCCCTTGCTTCCCTCTAACCATCGGCGATAAACTGTAGGGTACCCCTCCCCTCTGCAACCGTTATGCACCATCACCAGTAGAAGCAGCGCTGTGGGAAATCGGTCCACAGCGCAGCGTGGACACCACAGGGTGCATTCCAAGCACAACGCCGACCGTTGCCGCAGGGTAGCATTCGCCACCGCCTAGGAGACAAAAGTCCAGATCATCGCTGTGGCACGGGTGGTAGTAAGGTCCCCCAGCGTGCTGATTCGCAACCTCCTATGGGGCAGCCGTGCGTCATTAGCAGACTGGTCTAGTCGCAGCCCGCCGTCGCAGACGCCCTAGGGAGCTCCACCGCCGCGGTCGTCTGGCTTGGGAGGGAGGGGGGATGGCCACTGCAGCACACACGCGTCATACTGGAAGTCACTGCCTTCGTGTTTCACGGAGTGGAGGACTTCCTATTTTTGAGTGCGTTGATTTGAGCGACTAGGACGGTGGTCGTCCCACGCTACGGAACAGAATGCATGTCTCTCCGATAATATCCCTCTGTAAGGAGGGAGATAGAGTGGTTACGGAGGAAGAAGGGAGAAGAGTTGTGCAATATGCATACGTAAAGCATGTATAATATAGTAGTCGTATAGTACAGTACATGTGTATATATGGCATCCCTATCCCACCCCCATTGAATCGCTCTCGTCGCGCCTTGATCCTTCTCCAATCTTAGCCGAACCAGCCCTTGGGGTGGAGATTTGGTGAGCTGTCGGTGCCACAACTTGGTCGTCATGCTGTGTTGTTTGCTTGGGCTTGGGCTGGGACAGAATGGCAGAAAGGCACGACAGCGAGGAAATGCATCTATTCTGTGTCATCTATGTATTTTCGGTGTCTCCCTCTGTCTCTCCCTATGTACTGTTTCCGTGTGTTATTTCTGTGCGTCGCCGTATATAGCACAGCTGCGTACTACTCTAATCTACTAGTACTGTACGGCTCTAGTACTGCACGGAGAAAGTATGAGGGGCGGCCATACGAGGGGAGAGGCACAGTCGTACCTCGGAATGTGGGGATTGTATGGAGCCATGCCTAATGCAACGAATCAGCGGCCCGGAATGGCGAGTCGGTGGGCGGTGGTGAGCGGATAGTTCGTATGTAGCTGTAAGTCAAGGGGCGGCCAAGTACGTAGCCGCCCAGGACGCTGTAATTCGGCCGTATCTGCTTCCATTCTGTGCCTGCTGCTGCTCTACATTTACATACACACTGTAGTAAGTAGTAAGTAGTATGTTTGTGGGAAGGGAAGATGCAGGACACGGAGAACACAGTCCCTTGAGGCTCCTAACAGTACAGTATTAAATATTCTGGCTGCTGTGTTTACATACTCCTCCGACTCGACTGCATGATATTTTCCTATTTTCCCCCCTTTATCCCTTATCCTCTACTCCGTAACTGAATGTTTCTACTAGTTAGCGGTGGAGTCGACGAGTACTTCCCTCCACCATCGAGATCAGCACTCTCCGCAAAGTACTTTACTTTACCACTAATCTAGCGTGTCATGCTTAACCGTGGCCCGATGGGGTATTCCAAGACCGTTGGCGCTCCATTTTACTCTCCATTTATCGCGTTTATTGTGGTTTATTCCGTTTATTCACGCTTGTGCTGTTTATTCCGTGCATTTTGCGGCGTATTGCGGCGTATTTATGTGTTTATTCTCCTCTTCGACAGGACCGTCTCTAGCCAATCATTCTGTTCATTCTGCTAGTCGTGGGTGTTATGGTCGTATTATTTCTCCTCTGCCTTGCATCATCGGCGTGCATCAGCCTGCACATCTCCAGCCAGGTACCACTCTGCTGCTATTCATGTACTCCCTGTACTGTAACCTGCACTAAACCCCTGCCTAAAAGTGCAGCCAGTACGGCCAGACGTCCAAATCTATACTTTCTCTCTCGTGTAGGCTACTCTAGAGTAGCAGTAGTGTCGTATCGCCGTGTACTCTTAGTGCCTGTACTCCGTACGAAAGGTACTTCGTCTGGCTGGGTGGGTGTGGTGTTTTGTGCCTGTGATCTTTTGGACTTTCTACTTCTGTGTGCCTCCTCCTCAAACCCTCTTGTCGATTCATCCTCATCGTCGTCGCCGACAACACTTTCTCTGCAACCTATCCTCCTCTCTACCTCATTCCTTCTCTACCCTTTTCCCCCCTTTACCCCCATCCCCTTCAGTGCTGCCCTAATTCTATTCTCTTCTATAACCTCGCCCTCTTTTATCCCCCCTCCCCCCATCCCTGTTTTATTTACCGGATTGTACTCGTTTCTATCGCTCACCTTTCCACCAAACTCTCTCGTCTCGCTCTCTTCGTCCCGGTTCCTCTGCGAATTACTTTCGACTCACCTCCCGTAACAGCCTACCAATAGGCATTGAGGTGATCATCTACCTTCTCTTGAAGGCCTCGACTGCGATTCCATTGAACCTGTTGCTCGATCTTCGTGTCGGCAACCACCGGAGGACCCCCGACGAGAGACTCACGGTAACAGTGTGTTCTGCCTGGAAACGAGCAGGAATCTCTCCGGCAAATCTTCAAAACACTCGCTACTATACATTCACTGTGCTTCTGATAGCCTCTTCGTTATAATACCTTTGGCGTGGCGTCATTAGACCAGAAGGTTCGTTCGATCTTGTCCCTATCTCCCCTTTCACGCGTTTTCGTTCCAGAAGCTGTTCCCGAGTGCACTGTACCACATTGAACGCTGTTTTATTCGTCATTGTGCCACAGATCTATTCAGCACAACCTTACTGACAATCTCCGATCCAGGCTTGCTATTCTTGCCTTCTCTTCGATACTCCAACATACTCCCCCGTTCACGAATGCGATTCCAATAAACCACGAACATCAAGCTGATTGCCTTCACTGGCCAGCCCATACCCCCCAGTATACCGATCTCAACATGGCTGCTCTCGTCCAGTCCTTTCCCCAACAGTCAGGTTCTGCCATTATGCTGCAATCTCGCCCGGCTTCGGCTTCTGGCATCCTCCAAAACACTGCTCAGAGTCAGGTCCACCAATATAGCCAGGGCTCTGCGAACGTCCACCGTAATAGCTACCACAATCTTGGGGGAGGCAGTGCTGGATCGAATACATATCGTGGACATACTTCTTCTATGGCACCAATAGCCCCGTATGCTTTTACTAGCACGCCGGCTTTGACCAACCCCAGACAACAATACCGAACCGCTTCTGCACCGACTGTCCCTACCGTTTCTTCGGGTCACCTTGGCGGTCGTCCTTCGCGATACCCGGCGCCCGCATCTGTGTCGACCACGACATCATCATCGTCGTCCAACCTCTCGGGTTCCTCGGCAAGTGATGGAACATCTAGCAGTGGGGGAGCAGTGGCTGCTCAAGCATGGGAAACTACTCTTACTCGCCCTCTCCCTACAGTTATTACATCCACACCTTCCTTCAACCCTGCGAGCACCGGTCCTTCGACTCCAACAAAGGCCGCACCAGATCGTTACCGCCGCCCTGCCCATCGTCGTGCTGATACAGTGCCTACCTTGCCTTCTCAACCACCAGTCCACCAGCAAGGACAACAAACCCAGATACTAGCGCCGAATTTCAGCTCTGGAAACACACTACCCAACGGATCCCGAGGTGCTATAGACGACATATATCTCCAGAGACACGCCAAAGAGGATCGATCACGCCGCCGCAGCATCCACACAGTTGAGGGATTCAACAACGACTCGCAAAAACTGGAAATTTTCGGGCAGCAAGGACAACTTCGCAACGATCCGTACCAGAAGCCAAGTTACCCGATCATTCGGCCGTCATCCTCACCCGGAAGGACTGAGCAATACGAGTCGAACCCCACGGCTCGTCATTCAGAGCCAAGAGCACCCGTAAGTTTACCCATATATGGCAGCACCCTTCTTGCATACATGAGTGACTAGATTTATCCCCACCAATCGTGATGGGGCTGCCCCTGCTAGTGTTCATACGCTAACATATATGTTGGCAGGGACCGAAGCGAGATTCAAGCGTGATAACCGCAGGAATAAACCCCGCCTCATCAACCGTCGCAGGATCTGGGTCATTGAAACATGACCAACCTCAAGTCGTGAATATACCTGCTCGTGGTTCCTCATCCGATGCGACAAAGCGCACAGCCAACCCCTCCCCGCTCTCTAAGCCGACGATGAGTACCGAGTCGGCGGTCACCAAAGATACATTTGCCTCCGCGGTCACTGCTGCTCTCAGCACTCCGGAGAAGACAAATGTATCACGACCGCAAAGCCCTGCTGCAAGGCAGTTGGCTGCGCTTAATGCGAAGGGAGGGAAGAAGCCATCGCGATTACGACGAGCCTTCTCGTTTGGCAGCGCCGCCGAACTTCGAAAAGCCTCTGCCGAAACGAACCCGAACCACACAGAAGACGCCGCGCGTCTTCAGACATACCAAGATGAGAACGAGGCCGAACAAGCAAGAATTGCCCAGAAGCAGGAGGAGGGCGGCATCGGGTCAGGTATATACTCTGGCCAGGGCAACTTTTTCTCGGGTTCGACCGACAACCTGTCGATCTCGTCCACAGCTTCTTCCGCTTCTATCATGATTCGGAAGATGGGCAAGGGAATGAAGAAATCCACACGTTCGCTTGTCGGTCTCTTCAGACCAAAGTCGGTGATTGGTGTCCCAGCTGCGGACTCCGTGGTGCCACAAGTAAGCACAGCTGAGGTTTCCATGGTGAATGTCGAAGCCGATCGCCCACAATCCAACGGCAATATCTCCATTCGGGACCAAAGCGGCATCACTAGCCGCCCAGAACCGGATACCAACTCTCTCAATGTTGGCCCTATCAATCTCGGCAGAGCCTCTGGAAGCACCGACGATGTCTCCATCGGATCCGACTCCGCACACAGACGCAGCATCCGAGGAGGTGACAAAGAGCGTGCCGAGGTTCTCGCCGCGGTCAAGAAGGGCATCCTCAAACGCTCCGGCACCGACTCCGGCAGCTCATCCCCTGTCGTCCTCCCAGTCGACCACAAGACACCAAACTTTGGACTCCCACAGATCCCCAGCGTTGACGACTCGCCACCTTCTTCCGCACCTAGCACCCCAAATTCCGATGTGCACGGACACCGCCGCACCGAGTCAGTCACACTCAACGGCGAAGATTACTTCATGTCTGCCCTACGCTTCAACGGCACCGTGTCGAAGAGCTCGCCTACGACGCCCGCTACGAAGCGCAATATCTCGTGGAAGAACGCAGCGAACTATCATGATACATGGGCTAGCACGGAATATGATCGCCGTGGAGAGATTGCTACATGCAATCGTCTTACGCCGATGCTCGCACAGCAGATCAAGGAGGAGCTCAATACATTCAAGATGGTAAGGCACTTACCCATCCACTCCCATCGAAAATTTACTAACCCTAGCTGCAGGAAATGGAAGTCCACGAGACCTCCAAAATATATACACACTTTTTCTAACGATCATCACGACTACACAAAATTGGCGGTGTTCTCTGCTCTACCAAAGCCGGAAACGTTTTTACGTCCGCTTTTTTCTTTTCTCAAGTCAGGCGTTATCTTTCGCTATCGAACGTTGTTTATTTCCATGGGCATTTGCGGGGTGTAATGGGCGCACAGAGAGAAACAGCACCTTTTGAGCGATTTTTACTTTTTTTATTTCCTGCGTGCATTTGGATGACTTCCCTACCTCTACACTTTGTTTTCTCATTATGGTTGGTTTTGCGTTTGCGTTTGTCTTTCTGTTGGTGGCCGGCTGGCGAGAAAGAAAATGAAATAAGGGGGGGGATTTGAAATTGGTCGATTTCGATCGAAGGAAATACGTGGTGGTGGGTGGGAACTGGTTATACTTGTTTTTATTTGTCCTCACGGAAACTCGATACAGCGGCATGGCATGATGATAGCGACATTCTCATCTCTCTCGGCTCTTTCTGTGCGGCATTACGTTTCGACACACAGCATACACCACTTTGCTCGCATCTCCACGTCACCACCTATATCTTTTCGACAGTCCTTTTTAGTTAACAGACTCATGTCCGTGTGCGCTGGGAACCATGTCTGATCATCCAACATTCTGAGCGTCGTTTACTTTTTTTGTTTTACTTGTTTCCGAGTACCGTGTTCCCCACTCTTCTGAGTTCCATTGTTTCGTTGTTTTTGAGGGTTGGCATCTCGGCTCTTGTTGCTTGCTTGATGGGCAGCTTGGGAGCGAGATAGGGGACGAGGATGACGATGGAAGGTTGATAGTGGAGTGGAAGGGTACATGGAGTCATTGGGAGAAGTTGTGGATGATGAATGGGATTGGATGCTGAGTAATATGTGGGAATGAAAGCGAGTGGTTTGAGCATTTTGAGGGCAGTACGTGTCAGATGGACAGAGAGATTAGAGAAGTGCCGGAGCTAGGAATCTTAAGCATCCGGATTACACATTTTGAGCAAACTGTAAATGGGCTGTTTCACGTGATATATGATAATCGGCAACGTTCCGATTGTGATGATGTAGTAATTTAAAGGGAGGCTGCAGCGGCCAGCGTTAGCTTTATGGGCATGGGCAAGTAGAATATCGACGGGGATTGCGTAGTCGAGCCACGGTGGTAGTGGGAGCTTCGAAGATATAGTGTTTAAATGTTTGCGGATCAGGTTTAGTGGATAGAGCGATCAGAGACGATCTCATTAATTGATACCCCATCTACATCTCCAAACAACTAAAATAAATCTCCCAGTTGACATACCCGGCATATTAGGGTCCTGCATAATAATCTAGGGATCAGGGTTTATCTGATGATGTGTGAAAGGGTGCATATTAACACGTGACATGAGGCAGTCGAAGTGGCCGGTCAGGAACCACACGCCATGCACGAACGGACCTGTCACCACGATTTAAGCTTTCGAGCCGCACTAGGCCATTGAACCTGGGGATGGCATATGGGAGAGATGGACACGAGAATAATAGAATTAGAGATTGCTGTAGGGTGTAAATATCCCCATTGCCGGAACGAAAATGGCCGATATTCGCCGCCTAATACCCATCGCATGCCTCCTGGCGAAAATTGAGGGGATTTCGACTTTATATGAACTCGTAGGGGAGGAATCTTGATGAGAACCATCCTCATCGCATTCTCGTCCTTCCCTCGTCGAAAGCATCGTCGCGCAAAAGTCTCCGCCTCAAATCGCCGCTAGCGAATCACTAGCGCCTTGCCCCCTTCAAAATTCGTGCCTTGGTGCCTTAAGCGAGAAGGCCCAAGCGACAAACGCGACTGAGCGATGGGGAATACTCAGAAAAAGCGACCATCGATTTAGCAAGCGCCCAATTGTCCAGTGAATAGGAGCCTGATCAGAGGCTACTTCTTGTCGAGGTTCTTTTTTTGAGCCGGTTTTTGTGTTGATAACATCCTGGCGCGTTGAGTGCTGGTGAGCTAGGGGTTTTACGGGCGATTCAGCGTACGCGATTTCATTTGGTGGAAGCGCGGTTGGATTGAGGTTGACAAAGGGAGAGAGAAGTACGCGCCACGAAGGTTGGAGAAGGATTCTTGCAACGAAAATTGTAGGTTTACCTTCGTTACTGTCGTAGGTTTTCTAATGGAGATACACTGTACTAACTACTGCTCCTCTCAGACTCGCTCCTGCGATGCAGCACAGCTGAACTCCATCCCAACGACCTGAGTCCGACATACTCTCCGCCACACAACACCACGCCACAGCATCACAACACATCCACCCACCGCCACGATGCCAGTCAAGCGCAAACTCGAGACCTTCGACCCCAACAAGTCCGACTCCAACGATGACGACTACGAGTCCGGGCCCGACCGCGCGCGCCGCACCAGCCGCAAGTCCGTCGGCCGCTCCAAGTCCAAGGGCGGCGCGAGCGCGAAGAAGAAGAAGCGCACCAAGTACCGTGGCTCGGACGTCGACGATGACGAGGACGACATTTCGGATGATAGCCTGCTCGACCAGAGCTTCGACGAGGAGGAGGAGGAGCCAGAGCGGACGGAGACGGGGCGGCCGCTGCGAGGCGCCGTGAAGAAGACCGTCAAGTATGAGGAGAGCGATAGTGAGCCCGAGGCAGTGGCCACCGATAACGATGATGATGACGAAGACATCGCCCCGCCTCGAAATCGAAGCCCGAAGAAAATGATGATCACACTCAAGGTCAAGACGCCTGTGCCCAGCTCGAAGAGGGCTACTCGTGCTAGCAGCGTCCGCGCGAGCGTTGAGCCCACGACAGCGAATCGGCCGAGGAGAAATACCAGGGCGCATACTGAGGAGGTGGATGAGGGGCTTGTGGCGCTGTCGAATTCGGGGAGACATGCTGTGGTGCAGGGGTCTTCACCTACGCCGGAGACTTCGAAGCCTCTAAGGCCTTTGAGGGGCGGGAAGGGACTCAAGATGCCGGCTGGGGAGACGATATTGGAGGCGTCGCATGAGTCTACTGTTCCAGAAGAGGATGAGGGAGAGGGTGAAGAAGCGGAGGCGATGGAGGTTGACAACGAGGAGGTGAAGGGAGATATCGAGATTGGTGATAGCCATGGTACGAAGGATGATACGCAAGCTTTTTCCGAGAAAGACGAGGTCACAGGAGATATCGTCGCGGAACTTACGGCTGCTGCTGGTGACGGGGCCCATGACGAAGAGGACGACGAAGATGATGACTTGCCGGTTTCACGCACGCGTATTAACCGCACGAGCGTATCCCAGACAGTCACAAACGTCGAGCACACCGTCGAGGAAGCCGTCGAGGAACAGCCCAGTACACCTCCCGGAGGCAGACGTCTCCGCAAGCGCACCCAGCCCCAAAAGGCCGGCCTCGAACAGACCAGCGACTTCGAGCCCAACGAAGAGTCCGAAGAAGATATCTCTGCCTCCGACGCGTCACCTCGCAAACGCAAAGGAAGCGATAATGACACAGATTCCACTCCACGTCGCGGCCGTGGCACCCATGGTAAATCGAAGAGCTCACGCTCACGCAGACGTGATGACTCTGAGGGTGACTCCGAGGCTCTCGATGCCGACGAGCTGCTCGAGGAAGCTGCGGAGCTAAAATCGAACGGTCGACGCCGCCCAAGGCCCCGCCGTGACCCGGAGATCCTGTACGAGTCTATGGGCCGCCGCGAGCGCAAACGCGTCGACTATACCATCAAACCGATGGACCAGATTTATGCTGCGGATGAAGACCTCGAGGATGCAGCGCCAGCAGCTTCGGGAAGGAGTAAACGCAATACGGGAAGCCAAGCGAAGTGGGAGCGCACGCTGCACACGACGTATGGACCCTTTGGTGGTGGTGGTGGCCCGACCCCTGTTACGGGCCCTGGACCCTGGGGTACTGGCGCTGCGGGAGGAGCCGACTCGGATAGTAGTGACGACGAGAATTTGGCGCGACCGACCGGTGTGGCGGGAAATGTTGGTATGACGCCTACGACTGGCATGCCTGCTGGTCTGCTCCCTGGCCTCGGACAAACGAATCCGACTGAACCCATGGCGGCTGTTGGCGGGACGCCAAGTAATCTCGGCAAGATCAAGAGCCAGAAGGCTCTTGCTGACGCGGATCCGCTTGGTGTGGACCAGAATGTAGATTTCAGCAAGGTCGGCGGGTTGGCGGGTCACATTGACCAACTGAAGGAGATGGTTCAGATGCCACTGCTGTACCCTGAGTTGTTCCTCAAGTTCCACGTCACGCCCCCCAGGGGTGTGTTATTCCACGGTCCGCCTGGTACGGGTAAGACCCTTCTTGCTCGAGCACTCGCGGCAAGTGTCGGGTCGGGAGGTCGCAAGATTACCTTTTACATGCGTAAGGGTGCTGATGCGCTGAGTAAGTGGGTTGGAGAGGCGGAGCGGCAACTCAGGCTGTTATTCGAGGAGGCGCGGAAAACACAACCTAGTATCATCTTCTTCGATGAGATCGATGGCCTCGCGCCTGTGCGCTCAAGCAAGCAGGAGCAGATTCACGCTTCCATTGTGTCCACCCTGCTCGCGCTTATGGATGGTATGGATGGTCGCGGACAAGTTATTGTGATTGGTGCGACGAACAGGCCTGATAACATCGATCCCGCGCTGCGACGTCCGGGTCGTTTCGATCGCGAGTTCTACTTCCCCTTACCGGATATTGAGGGCAGGCGCTCTATTATCGACATCCACACGCGCGACTGGGGCGTGGATGATAAGTTCAAGGACAGCCTCTCGCATGTTACGAAGGGATATGGAGGTGCTGATCTGCGCGCGCTGTGCACAGAGGCGGCGCTAAACGCGATCCAGCGCACGTACCCGCAGATCTACTCGTCTAACGAGAAGTTGATCGTTGACCCGGACAAGATCAAGATCACGGCCAAGGACTTCATGTTGTCGATCAAGAAGATGGTGCCCTCCTCGGAGCGTGCGACATCGTCTGGCGCAGCACCTTTACCAAAGGCTGTTGAGCCGCTCCTGCGGGACCAGCTGAAGTCTATTGAGACGCTGCTGGATGGGCTGATCCCGATCAAGAAGAAGACGACGGCGCTCCAGGAAGCTCTGTACGAGCAGTACGAGGACGCAGACTCGGGCTTCGGACGAGAGACGCTAGCCCAGGATTTCGAGAAGGCTCGTGTCTTCCGGCCGCGGCTGCTGATCGGTGGAGATCCCGGAATGGGGCAAGGGTATCTTGGGTCTGCGCTACTTAATCACTTTGAGGGGCTGCACGTCCAGAGTTTTGACCTGCCGACTATCTATAGCGATTCAGCGCGGTCGGCGGAGACGGCGATCGTGCAGCTGTTTGCGGAGGTGAAGAGGCATAAGCCGAGTGTGATCTTTTTACCAGGCGTGGATACGTGGTATCACACGCTCAGCGAGTCGGCGATCACGACGTTCCTGGGCCTGCTAAGGGGGATTCCACCGACGGATCCGGTGCTGGTTCTTGGAATATGCGATGCAGAACCTGATCAGGCGAGTCCCGAGATGATTCGGGATTTGTTTGGGTTCACGAAGAAGAACCGATTTTTGATTGCGAGGCCGTCGAGGGTAAGTTTCTCATTCTATATCCTGAAGAGAATAGTTTGTAGAGTCAGTTTTGCTAACGTTACGCAGCACAATCGCGAGGACTTCTTCAAGAATATCATCGAGTACATCAAGAAACAACCTACTGATTTCCCCGACCCTGTAAACCGCAAGCTTCGCAAGCTTGATACCCTTGCTATCGCGCCGCCACCACCTCCTCGCGTCCCCACAAAGGAAGAGATAAAAGCACTCAAGCAGCGTGACCGCCAGACCCTCAACACGCTCAAGGTGATGATCCAGCCCATCATGGACCAGATCCAGAAGAAGTACCGCAAGTTCCGCAACCCGGCCGTTCCACAGTCCGTCATCCAGTACCTCTACGACGAGCAAGACCCCAACTACGTGCGACCGGACGTCGTCCAGTTCCGCCCGTATGAACTGGACAAGGACAAGGATGGCGTATCCGGCCTGAGGGACAGCGCGACTGGGAAATTCTTTTATAATCTCGAGACCACAACGATTGAAGAGAGGCTGTCTAACGGGTACTACGCCCGCCCGAAGGACTTCGTTGCCGATATCCGCAGGCTGGCAAAGGATATGAAGAACACCGGCGACCAGGAGCGGGCACTCAGAGGAAAGGAGCTGCTCGCGAACGTCGAGGTCGATCTCGCGCTCATCGAAGCCAATCCTGTTGCCGCTGACTGCGAGAACGTGTATCAGCGACAGCTCCAGCGCGTGAAGGAGAAGGCGGAGAAGCACCGCAAGCGCGCTGAAGAGGAGGCTATCCTCGTAGGCTCGGATATTCCCGCCGATGGATCCAGAGAGGAGCCCGTTGTTCTTGGAATGCCAACGCCGAAATCTCGCGCCCCAGGGTTGTTTAGCACGCCGACCTCCCTATCAAATGGGACGGCCACGCACTCTAGCCTATCCAGCGAACAGCGTCTCAGCAATGGCTCATCTCTCCCAAGCACACGACACAGTGGCACAGACGATGTAGCAATGGGCGGCACAGACGAGGCATCCCAGCTCGACTCGCAAAACATGCCCCCACCACCCGCCACGACCGGCGGCTCAATCTTCCGCTCCCGCACCTCCATGCCCTCAGCACTGAACACACAAACAAGTCAATTCAGCCAACGCTCAGCATTCCAGTCCATCCCCCAGGACATGTCCCCCACCGCCCTCATCAATGACGCCTCCACTACCACTTCGGGCCGCAAAACCGAGCAGTCCTCCGCTGAAAAGAGCACACAGCTCACTAACGGCCACATCGGCGGGAGCCAGCAGTACAGCCCACACCTCCATGGCACAGGCGAGGGAGATAGCCAGCTCCCTGATACTCAGAGCCAGGACTGGGTGCACAGCCAGGTACATGGACAGGCACCCGCCTCTTCGGCAGCAGTATCGCACTCCACGTCTGCGCCGTCGCAGCCTGGCGGTGCGAGCGCGCTTACGCCGGCTTACCCTAGCATGCATGCTGGATCGGACCAGGATCTCGCTAGCACGGCTGGGGAACCGAGTCAGGTGGTCAGCGTGGCGGCTAGTAGCCAGAAGGAGGTTATTATCGATGAATCGTACTTGGCGCAGTTACTAGAGATGTTTGTAGGCAGGACGGAAGGATGGGGGGTCGAGGATCTGGAGATGGCGTATCGTGAGATGATGGAGTGTTTGTGGAAGGGGAGGGGGGAGTGGAATCGCAGCCGCGTTGGGGTGGAGGTTGCGGATGTCTTTGGGGAGGTCGTGGGAGAGGTGGAGGGAAGGTTGTAAAGTTTGTCTTATTGGTGATCGTTTGATGGGGGGTATGGGGGTAATTAGGTGTGGGCTTGGCAGGGGGTTGATCTGGGTTATTTGATTGGGGGGATGAATGTGGCGTTGGCGCTGGGTATGTGGATAGAAATCGTGTTTTTTGTTTTCTGTATATCACCAGATTCGAGGGGGGTTCGTCGTGAATTGATAGATGGTATCGTACAGACTTCTCTTCTGCTTAATTATGTGTTGTGAAGATTACTTGATGTTTTGCTTTGTTTTCTATATTCGACCAGGTTTGGGTAGGTTCGTCGTAAATTAATAGGCAACAGGAATCTTACAAAGCACATACAAGTGAGTATATATAGCTCCTGACAATAGTACTGTATCATTCATATCTAAGAGCTAGTCGACGAGGAAGATAAACATAAAGTGGGCGTTATTGAATCACTAGAATGGGGATAACATACAGACTAGGGCTGGGGATGGGATCCAGCAGGGGCGATAAACAGCCCGACGATATTGATAGGCGTCATTATAGTGGTGAACTCTCGGAGGATGACAGCGAAACCACTGGGTGCCATTGTCCGAGGAATACTTCAGCTAAACTGAAGAGATACACGCAATCGACTTCAGAAACGACATTACGGGTTAACTTTACTGGTCTAAAGCGAGCCTTAGACACTGGTCTTAATGAGATATGGAGCATTCACATCTTAGCTATAGGGAAGTTGGCGTGCACAGAAACATTTTAAAAGCCACCCATATTGCTGTCATCAGTGAGTTTTCCTGTTACTGACTTCTTGCTGTCCTGAGTCCTTGCTGTCACTGAGTCCTTGCTGTAGCTGAGTCCTTGCTCGTTGAAGATTAAATCTTCTGAAGATTTGGTCGACATCTAGGGCTGTGGGGTCTAGAGAATCGGCATTCACTGCGCCCTTTGACATCTTGGCTATGTACAGCTCTAGGGGCAACTCGATTACCCCCCTAACTGGCATTAAGAGAAAGACTGGGCGTCGGGTAGTTCATCCTCGTCTTCATCTTCATCGTCTTCGACGTATGGCGCAGGTGGCCATGGCGTGGGACACTGGGGAGGTTGTTCCTTAGGATTGATGTCGGGCATCTCAACATCGTTGATAACCTGGGTTCTTACTGTTATCCAAACACTATGTTTCCTGTTGTACGTCGCTCATTGGTATATGTATTACCTGTCTATCTCTTCTATATATAGTGGAGTATTTACATTACTACGTCGTCTCCTTACCACCCTTCTTTCGCCAACCTAAGTCGGATGCCTAAACCAAAACGCCATTATATACATAACCCCGGCCGTATTGTCGGCACTGTGCAGTTATACCAACTTACCAATTAAAATATCTGGAATATGGTCACTCATATATTTGGCGAGAGCTGGTCATATTTCACCGCACGCTCGACCTGTTCATCATTAGCAACCATCACACAGTACCCACACAGTAAAATGGAGAAAACTCACATCCTCAACGCTAGCTTGCATGTACTTCCTCGCCTCTAATCCTGCCCAGACCTTCAACATACTGAAATCCCCCTGCCTGAGCATCCCACCACCACTCTGTGCCCCGAGCTGTCTCAGGATCGGCAACGCACTAGACAACAAATCGATATCCGGATTTAGCTGTCTGCCGCTGCCCTCTAAGAGGAGGATGCTTAGTACGACATTTATAAAGTCGCCCTCCATGCGCACATGATGCGCGCGCACCATCTGGAGCACCTCATGGAGGATATCTCCGATACGCATACTCCCCAGCGCCAGCGTGCGCGACTTCACCGACAGCACAAGGTGCTGCATCTTCAGCGCAAAAACCTCCTGGTCCAGGACAGCCTCTGGCTGACGGGAGCGCGAGCACATGAGGTGTCCTGCGCGGTAACCGTCGAACTCCGCGACAGCCTTGAAGAGGTCAAGAAAGTTACGCCGGTTAGTGGCGTTGAGTTCCGTCACGAGACCTGTGTCGATGAAGATAAGTTGCGGTCGGAAGCCGGCGGCGTCGATGCGTTCGAGCTCTTCTTCCCAGCCTGCTTTATCACGGCGCTGGCGGTAGGGGCGGAGGCGTTCTAGGACTGTCTCGGTGACGTCCGTGGCGGTGGCTGGATCGGGTGGGTTGCCCGAGAATGGAATATGGGGCTTGGATGACTGGTAGAAGCGCACCATGATGTTGCCAGGGTGCAAGTCGGCGTGCACGAAGTTGTCGATGAGGAGCATGCGTAGAAAGGCGTCGAGGCCTTCGTTCGCGATGGCCTCTTGGAAGACGCCGCCGCCGTTCTCCATGAAGTCTGCGAGGGGAATACCTTGAGCAAACTCCTCGACGAGGACCTGGCGAGTCGTGAAAGCGGTGTGGGGGTATGGGAACCACGCGGTGGTGCGGTCGGCGAAGTGGCGGCGGAAAAGGAGGAGATTGGTAGCTTCGATGCGCAGATCCAGTTGAAGGCGCATCATGGATGCAAACTGCGATACTTCGTCAGGTAGAGAGAGCCACTCGATCGTAGGTATCGCATTGAGCACACTGGCGAAGAACCCCATAATCCATAGGTCGCGACGCACGAGGCGCTCGACGCCTGGATGCAGCACCTTGATCGCAACGTAGTTGGACGGCACGCGCTGTGGGGTCTTCTTGATCAGCGTGTCTACATTATGGCGCACGGTCTTGCGGAACTCGATGTGGTCAGCTAGATCCGGGTCACCAGGCACTGCTAGGTCGGGCTTTAGCTTCGCTTTGTAGACTTGCGCAATAGCGCCGACACCGAGCGGCTTCTCCTCGAACTCCTCAAAGATGTCTTCAAATGGACGGTTGTCGAAGGCGCGCCGGATGATGCGTTTTGTGTCGTGAAGAGAGTGTGCGGGTGCGTTGGAATGTAGCTGGGACATTATCTCGCACATCTGGGTTGGGAATATGTCGGAACGGGACGCGGCCCACTGACCCAGCTACGGATCGTTAGCATAGCCTGGAGAAAGTATGAATGGGGAGAATACCTTAATAAAAGCTGGGCCGGCACGCTCCATCGAGTTGACGAGGAATCGATACCATAATAACGTGCCGGACCTCTCGTGATCTTGCTCGGCCTGTCTCCGCCCAATCCAAATCAAAGGCACTGCAGCTATCACAGGGACGAATATTATAAGCAAGTGCAGGAATCTGAACCCAGTGCACAGCGGCTCCCATATATTCAAGTCGAGGAAGAGGATTATGCCTTTGAAAACCCGGGAAATCCCATGGTCGTCATCAGACAGCTGCTTCTTTATCTCCTTCCGCGATGCCTCCAGCATCCGTTCCTCCCCGGTATTGTCGGAGCCATCGTTATCCTGCTCGGAGAGCTGAACAAAAAACGCAGGCGTTAACGCCGCCACCGAGCCCAGAAGCAGTTTGCGTCCATTGTTCGGCGGCCGACGGAATTGGGCTCTCGCTGCCGCAAAGTGGTTGGCGGTGGTCCCGTACGTGCGGGCTTGCCGGGCGATTGAGGGTCGAAACTGTGACAGACCTTGCCGGAGACACAGTCGGCTGAACGAAAGAATAGGCCTCATCACCGCGAGAAGATGATGACCATGGGCTGGCCTAAGAAAGGAATCAACCGCTCTCCATCAATGCGCCGCGGTATAATTCTTGATGGAAGTGGTGTCGGGAAGTGGAGTACCGACTTCGAGCCGTGACGTCAGGCAGGTACCGGCCGATGTTCCAGAGTCGCAACAAGGCCCTTGATCAGCGAAAAATAAGTTTTCTAACACGTGAAATGATAACCATTCTACGAAAACATGGCGTAAGTAAACAAACAGTATTGTTTTTAGCAATACAATTTTAATATTTAATATAAATTCAATAATATTTCCAACGTCCAGATGGGTGCACCGTATATAATTGCCTTCGACTCTTTCGTCGTATATATAGCCTTGTTAGGGGCATTGATTAGCCAGTCTATGCCGCAATTGGCGTCCAAAATGGCAGAATTTAAATCCGGGGGAGGCTCGACAAACTTTCATCTCCTTCTCTGTTTTGCCTTCATTCCACGCTCATAACCTATTTTCATATTCGCATTAATCCGCTGTTCATCCTTCTTGGATTTGAACGACCTATAATCTTTATCGCGCCCATTTTCGTCATATCGCAATCATGGGATGGTTTTGGGCAGACCAAGCGCCTGCGACGCCCCCAACACACCACAACGCCTCCTCCATCGATAAAAGCCGCAGTCCTCCGGTAAGTGTCGCGAACTCCATACTCCATTTCTCCCTTTCTAATATCATCATAGCCAGAATGTCCCATGCACCAAAAGTCTGCCGATGCCCTCAAGCCCGCGCCAGCACCCATCACCCAAGAGTCCGCCTGCCCCTACACTCCCCCGAGTGGTACCGCAGCCATCACCTCCGAGCCACGAAAGCCCACCACCACAGAGAAACTCTCCAAGTACAATCCTCTCAACTTCATGTTCTCCGACCTCTCGCAGGAGCGCCCCGAGAAGCAGACCGTGGCGCTAGACATCGAGCGCGAGCCGTCGACCATCCCGAAAGGCACTGGTGGGAACTGGGAGTACCCCTCACCGCAGCAAATGTACAATGCGTTACTGCGCAAGGGCTACCATGATACGGATCCAGAACATGTTACGAGCATGGTGTCTGTGCATAACTTCTTGAATGAGGGCGCCTGGAACGAGATCCGCGTCTGGGAGGGCCTGTTTGCCAAGGGCCTGGGCGATGGCTGGAAGAAGTGTATGAAGGGAGAGGAGGGTATTGTGGAGAGCGGTGTGATGGACGAGGCAGATCCGAAGTTGATGAGGTTTCAAGGGCGGCCAAAGGAGATGACACCGAAAGCAGCAATGGTCCAGTTTCTGGGTGGTATATATCCTTCCAGGTTCAAGTAGGTTACCCAGGCGAAATTGTGGCTTGTCACTGTACTAACGACGAAATTAGGACCCCGCCTCCCTTCGATCGTCATGACTGGTACGTGGAGCGGAAGGTTGGCGACAAAACCAGCGAAGTCAGATACGTGATTGACTACTACGAGGCTCCGGATGATGAGGCAGGCGAGCCAGTGTTCTATCTCGATGTCAGGCCAGCGATCGACAGTCCAACTCTCGCCGTTGCACGTGCAATGCGCTGGGGCGGAGACATTTACTATCGAGCAAGCGGAAAGGAAGTTCGTGATGCAGCTAAGGAATCAGCGAACGGCAGCAACTGATATAAACATTGTATTTGATTTGGAGTACGGGTGCTCAGCCGTTCCTGGCTTGATAGAGCACTGGGTAATGACGATGGGGGTGCGGCTTGTGGTCTTGTATATTAGGGTGGGTAGTTTGTTAATATCCAAATCTCCCCTCGAGGATTTTATTAAGTTGGAATTTATATATATATATATTAAACGAAGTTACGGCTTTGAAAATGTTGTTCTTCTTGATAAAAAGTCTAAACGTCAGTGATAATTTATTTGAAGTGGGGTGATAAAATCTTCATTGCAAAATGAATTATAACTAACAATAATAAGGAGAATAGGGGGATAAATTTGGATACAGAACTTGAACAACAGCCCACACTGAACGCGTACGATGCTTTCGAACCAAAAATAGTTTGTTTTATCAAACATGTTGTCCAAAGGAGAGCCAAAGTCTGATTGGTTCCTGGTGCCTTTGGTCCGTGCACTGACACTTTATCTTATCGTGATATTTTTCGTTTCTGTGCTCCCCCAAGCTCCTCCAAGCGCCCACCAAATCTCTACGCGCCACTGCCCTGTTTACTGGTTTTGCAGCGCAGCTCTGATTGCCTACAAAGAGGGACGAAGGACGCCATCCGGCTCCTGTAACCAACCAAAACATGGCGCCCATCAGCGACAAGAGGGCCGGCCCAGATGCGGGCGTGGATGAAGGATACTCGCGCCTTCACATTACGCCGTTCAATGCCTCGCTAATGGCAGCAATTGTGCCGCCATCACTGGCACCGAAGGCACGAAACATCTCATTCCATACCCTACAAGCGTTCCCAGACAAGGAGTATGGATTTGTGGATTTGCCGACGGAGGAAGCGGGCAAAATAAAGAAGAAGCTGAAGGGAGCTGTGCTACGCGGGAAGAAGATTGCAATTGAAGAGGCAAGGGGGGAGAAGGCATGGGGAGAGGTGATCGATGGAGGGGAGGGCGCGGAGGAAGTAGGAGAGAGAAAAAAGGAGAAATCCAGCAAGAAGAGGAAGCGACATGAGGAACCCACGAAGGGCGCCGAGGTGCTGGACCGACAGATCAAGCGCGGCTGGACGGATCCGAAAGCCACCAAGAAGGCAGCAAAAGAGAATAGGATGAAGGACGGCAAGGATAAGAAGAAGGAGAGGGAGAAGAGCAAATATACGACTGAAGCAGAGTGCCTTTTCCGCACAACGCTGCCACCGACCATTGCAGCGGCTTTGCCCGCAAAGGGGATTGAGGGGGTGGTAGTGGATAAAGAGAGGAGAAGCAGAAAGGCTGGGAAAGACGTGACCGTGCATGAATTTGCCAAAACAGAAAAGTTTGCAACGTTTTTGAGGCAGAAGAGTGCGGGAGGGAACGTGAAAGTAGCAGTGGAGTTTGTCGAAGGGAAGGGTTGGGTGGATGAGAATGGAGAAGTGGTGGAGGGAGAGCCCAAGAAGTCAAAACATAATACTGATGTATTAAAAAGGATTGCGAAGGAGAACAGGGTCATGCTGCCGCCTGCCGAGCCCGTGGAAAAGTCGGAGTCCGAGGAAGATAGTGATGAGGAAGACGCAGACACCAGCATGAAAGATGCTGTGGCAGAAGACTCCGATACCTCCAGCTCTGGTTCCTCTTCAGAAGATGAGGAAGACAATGCCTCAGATCCACAATCCGAAAATGAGGCTGTAGCACAATCTTCTTCAGATCCACCTGTCACATCAACCGCCGCCTCAATGCCACCACCTCATGGCCTCACAATATCAATCCCGCCACCACCAGGGCTGAAATCCAAGGAAGCCACTTCTATCCACCCACTGGAAGCACTCTACGGGCGTCGCGACCCGGTGGCAAACCCTTCCGAAGCCCCGGCTAGCTCGTCATTTACTTTCTTTGGAGATGGAAATAACTCTGATGTCGACGAGGATGACGAAGTGGATGACCTTCCTGCTCCTATGACACCGTTCACCACACAAGAGTTCTCATCGAGAGGACAGCGTAGTGCTGCACCAACGCCGGATACAGCACATCCTGCGAGGAAGCACTTCAGTTGGCCTGCTGAAGAGGATGAGGGAGACTATAATACAGAAGCTAGCCCTACGAGGAAAGCAGAAGGGTCAGGGGAAGTGGATCCAAATGCGAAGGAGGAGACAGATCCAAACCAGGACTTTCAGAAGTGGTTCTATGAGCATAGGGGCGAGACAAATCGGGCGTGGAAAAAGAGGCAAAAGGAGGTGAAGAAGGAGGTGAGGCAGAGGGAGAATAGGAAGAGAGGTGACCGGAGTGCCGCATAGTTCCTACTCCACGTGAGGGATGGCGGAAAGAGGAATTGTTTATCACGTGGCTACCTAGCTAGTGCTATGGTAACCTTTCCAGAATCAATTTCCGTATACTTCATATTTCTGTCCACTATGGTGATTTTGACACACGTGACACACACGTGACTGAACTCTCCTGATACAACCTGCTTATACAACCATGGCTCCTTCTTCTCGTAAGTATTCTGATTTCTATACTTCGAAATGTTTTTATGGATTATTCAAAGAAAGGGAGGCTGGTATAGATCTCATCCTTTCACTGTCTTGCCACAGAACTTCTGGGGCGAACTGAACTTAGTGGTTCACTCTTCGCCCCTTTTGGCACAGGGGGTTTATATTCTGCAGGTTAATCTTGACAGACTTACTCTGCTGAAATCTGAGCTGGCCACTCTTCTGCTACTTTTGAAGTTTGGTTTCCTGGCCGCCTTTAACCGCTTTGTCTAGCTCTGTCTCGCTTCGCTGCTCGCAAGGCCTCTGACCCAGAGGGTTACGCCCCTCTCCTTAAGGACGCCGAAGAAGCGTCCTCGGGCGCCCGAGGTGTCGCTAACAGGCGGTAGGTCACCCACAATAAACTTCTTACTGTTCCGTCTTTCTTATATCATCGCTCTCGACAGGCATTTGAAACCACAACCACGGCCAACCAAAGCCGATTCCGACAAACTGTGGGAGGCAAACCCGACGCCATCCACACCAGTCATCCTGCCTGTGGTTTTTGTGCTCACTTCTCCGTCGGTGTCAAGCCTGGATCTTGGAGTCCCTCTTTACTCGGCACCCAAAACCGTCAGTTTGCCACCAGTGTCTGTGGCCGAAGGTGTCTGGGTTGGACCCTCTGCTCGCGAGAGCAAGATGACACCTTCTGACGAGCACGGTGTCGAGATGGAGAGGGTAGCCATCCATTCTGGGAATACCGGAGGCGGAGAAGTGGGCACAAGGGCCAAAGACGGGGTGGCTGGTGGGCTGATGACAGACGTCAAGAAGGCGTTTCAGAGCCGTAAGTCCTGGACCTTCATGCTTTGAGCTTCAAGCTATGATTTACGCGTTTTAATCTTGCGATTTTCACCTTCACGTTCTTACTTAAATGTCCTATGCTTCATGTTTTGATCTTCAGTTGTTGGTCTGTCTGATTTGAATTTTTGTGCTTTGACATTCATATTTTTACTTACACATCTTCTACTTCATGTTATGATCTTGAGTTTCTGACCTGCGCGCTTCAATTTTGGAATTTTAGCCGCCACGGTCTTGCATAGATATTATATTTCCTGTCCTGATCTTCAGTTGTTGACCAGCACATTTTCAATCTTGGCGTTCGACCTCATACTTGCAATGCTTAGAACACGGAAATGCAACAATAGCTAATTAAACCAGTGAACTCGCACAAGGCCACCGATCCCGATGCGTACCGACGCCACGAGTACCCCGAACTCCCCAAGGGGGGGGATAGCAAAAAGAGTATCGACCTGGACTCATTCCTGGAGCGCCTCCGCCTCGGCGACAAAGGTGGCAACGAAGTCAGATCCCGCGAGGGATATATCACTCTTGGATCCGACGACGGCGAGGACGACGATGCCCGCCGCTCGGTACCTTCTGCCCCTGAGGATGATCTCACCAAAGCTCCTGGCATGGACTATAAGAAAGCCCTTGACATCGAGTACAAGAAAGCACGTGCCTTGCCAGCTGACGGCGCCGGCGACGACGAAGAAGAAGAGCGTGCCAAGAGAGCATTCCGTGAAATGTACTACAAGAAGAAAGCACTCGCTCACCGACAGAAGGTTGGCTTGGGCGGCGAAGATGGTGGTGCTGATATTCCCTTTGGAGCGACCGACGGCAAAAAAAAGCCACTTGCCCAGCAAGAAAACGCCGACGAATATGTGGACGCGGAAGACGAGTGGAAACCCTACGTACCAGAGAAGGATGACGACGAGTGGGAATTTGAGTATTACATGTCCTTGACGCCTGCTGAGCCGTGGTCACCAATTGACGAGTTCTGAGTGTATGGGAGAAATTCTGATTTGAGCATCTCCATGGGTGGTTTGGGAGTCTACTATGGGTGTACGGAGGTTGGCATTGTGTTTTCGGGCATTATACCCAGTTGTGTCATTTTTCTGAGAAGCATCCGTACATGGAGAAGAACTCAGGCACAGGCGCAAAGGCATTTTACTTCCAATTCATGCTGCCTAAATGAAGCGATACGTCCCAGGCAAGTATTAAAGAGCACACGATGTCATTTATCATACAATACGCCTTTCCTTCTAGATTGTGCTACCCCCTTTTGCAAATTTTAGTAATAAAACGCCAACTTGTGATGCAGAACTCTGCTACCCAGCCTTTCCCATTCCGTCCCTCCAATCCACGTATCATTCGTCCCTACCAGCTTCGCAAAAACGCTTGCCCCCTTCCAAGTCACAACCTGCCCATCCATCTCCCTGGGGCTCGTCCCAACCAATATCCTGTCTCCAAGATCGGGCCGTAACCTTTTGAGCCGCTCCTCGAGGAACGGCCCAAACCCAGGAGTCTTTGCCCCACCTCCGATCATCATGATACCGCCAAGCAAGTCGCGTAACTTCTTCTCGTCGCCTCTTGCGGCCGTCGTGATCGATGTCAGGATAGCCGTGTCCAGTGGCGCGATCGGAAGAACGGTGTCGCGCTCGGCAGCGAGAGCACGTTGCGAGCACTGCGATGGGTCGGGGACGAATATTCCCTGAGGAGCGCCATTGCCGCTACCGCCGAACTGGAAAGGAGCCGGGCTGCCACCGTTCGCGGCGGGTGTGTTCGAGCCCTCTGGGGCTGGAGAGCCGGCATGCGAGGTCCCGGGGGTTCCCTGTGTGTCGACGCCGAGGAAGCTGAAGGGGTTTGGTTTCTCTTTCATGGGAGTCGAGACAGCCGCCGTCCCTTCTCCGTTGGTGGTACCGTTAGCTGGGGCCTTGGCAACAGCTGCGGCGGAGGGCTTGATGGCTGCGAGGATGGAAATCTGTGCGGCCGAGACGGGATCGTCGGGGATTTCAGGGTCGTAGATGTTGTAAGAGCGGTCGATGAGCTTGCGGCGACCGTTAAGTTTCGCCGAGTTATCGAATATTGAAGGGTCACAGAAGCCCATTGGCGCGAGGATTACTTCATCGTAAGTCTTAAAGTTATACTTGCGGGTGTACTCAGTCGGGGCACGAAGATGGAAGTTGTACAACTGAACGGAGATATCTGCCTGGTTCATCGTGCAGAATTTCATCTTCAGCTCCTCTGCAAGGAGAAAATCGTAGCGTCGTACAAGGTTGATATCGGCATAGGGAAAATGGTCGAAAAGCATCATCTTAATGAAGGTCTCGGTCACATCATAGCCACCATACTTCAAGTTGATACGGGAGTCCTCGATACAGAGGCCATCTTCGACGCAGCAGATAGAAGTTTTTTGTGCGCCTACGTCAACGATGCAAGCCGAAGTGTAGCCGGCTCCGAAACTTGCGGCGAGAGACTCCTGGATGAAGGCGACCTTGGCGAAGGAATAATCATTCATGAACATCTCGAGCATCATCTCGACAAACTTCTTATCATAGAGATCTGGAATTACGAGGACGCAGCTGTAGTCCTTCCATTGGCCCGTCTTCGTAATCTTAAGTTCTGTCTTTAAAGCTCCAGTGATAATGGTATCGATCGCCATCTTCAACTGCTCTTTGCTCGGGAAATCTTCCTCATTCAGCCGTCCGTGCTGGATCGGCCAAAATAACCGATAAGCAGGATCGGAATTATCTGGAATCCTTTGTGCCTCGAGTCCGTTAAATGTACTGGATAAGGCAATATCCGTCCATTCTATCCTCGCGGGATCATTATGCTCGGGGATTTTTTCTGGAGGGGTCCGCCTGTTGTAGTTCACTACCAGTTCCTTGGAGTTGGGAAGAACCTTGCGCTTATTTATTCGCATATCTTTCTTCAGATCGTCACACATTTTCCCATACTTCTTCGCCCAATCGTCACCAAACTGTTCTTCGGGAGTGCCGGTCATCTTCTGTCGTTTCGGCAGAGGAGGCTTGATGTCCGATTCACATTTTGGCATCTTCCATGCGGTACACATCGGTACAGTCTTCGGTAGTGCGTCGCTGGCTAGGCCGATACGCATATTCTGGCTTCCGAGATGGATAGCAATGATCTTTGACGCATCAAAACCGTCCGCCCCTGTACTCGCATCCTCGTCGCCAAACTCGGTTTCATCAGGATTGGGGCCAGGGACATCTGTGTCACCTGTCCTCGCCAAAGCCCTATCTTTGTCTTTGGCATTACGGATCATCTTGTCCCTACTCGCCTCAGCCTGGAGGCGGAGGGGGAGAATCTGGTCATCTCGTTTCATATACTCCCTGAGATATTTATTAGCAAGAGCACAAGCTTGAATTGGTATCGGAGAAGCTCTCGTGGTACGAGGGTTATGGATATTTCTCTGTTGGCTTGGCTGGCAGTGGGGAAAGGCGGATCAAAGCCTTTCCATGGCAAAACGCGTAAATATGGACGCTGAAGAATATCTTTCACTTACGTATAATAATTCTTTTGGTTTATTTGTGAGACCTCAGGGAAACTTGTTAGTTTCATGCCATTGTCCGTCCTTTCAAGCCCTACAGCGCGTCAGTAGCTGTCCTGTCCCGTGACCGTGGCCGTGACCGCGAGGGCATATGCATACCTTCTTCGACCTGAAGGGCCTTGGCCGATTTCTTTCCCACCATAATGTGCGACTAAACTGGTGATACCAGATAGTGAATTGGTCTGACAATAGGGCCAGGCCCAAAGCCGTGCTATCGTGTCTTTGCTGAAGCGTTTTATTACAGGATGCTTTTATCTCAGGATGCTGCTGTACGACGTTGTTGGCGATGAAACAGGGACGCGACGGTTAAATTATGTATGATAGGATATAGAATATGTTTCGTCACGTCCAATTCACCTTCTAGTTCTTTATTTGATGACCCTGCCCTCTCGCCATCATTGTCGTCCACTTTGGCACTTAAGCGCGCTGGTGGGATACGCGCCTAGCGCCCTGTGTCGGGCGTATTTCGAGCCATTCCCGATCCATACAAGGGGCGTGCCTTGGTGCCTCACGACGTTGTTAGTAATGGAGCTCTTTTAGACAAGGGTCATCCAGAAATCTGGGGGCTGATTCGAATTTCCTCCTTTATGCCACTTTCTTCTCGAATAATCACACGTCTACTTCTGTGCACAAACCGTGACCTTTTGTGACCCTCCGCGACCAACCTCACCAACTTTTCAACAGAGCCAACGCGGTCGCCCCTCGAAAAACTGCGAAGGAACAAGGAGACAGGCTACGTCGGCGTAAAAGGGGATCTGGCACGGGGCGAACAAGATGGGGAACTCGATGTCATGGCTGTCTGGCCTCCTCTTCTCGAAGAAAGAAATCCGAATCTTAATCCTTGGTCTTGTATGCTACCCCTCATCTGTGCCCTTCCGCATCTCCCACCCCTGACCCCTCAACCTACTAACACATTCACGCGCAGGACAACGCCGGCAAAACAACCCTCCTCTACCGCCTCAAGATCGGTGAAGTCGTAACAACAATCCCCACAATTGGCTTCAATGTCGAGTCAGTGACCTACAAGAATCTAAACTTCAACGTGTGGGATTTGGGTGGGCAGACCTCGATCCGGCCGTACTGGCGCTGCTATTATGCCAACACAGCGGCGGTCATCTTCGTTATCGACAGCACGGACATCGAGCGGCTGGGCACGGCGGCCGAGGAGCTTGCCGCGATGCTGAACGAGGACGAGCTCAAGGACGCGGCACTGCTCGTATTTGCGAATAAGCAGGACCAACCGGGTGCCAAGGGCGCGGGAGATATCAGCGAGGCGCTGAAGCTGGGCGAGTTGAGGGACCGCAACTGGAGTATCGTGGCATGTAGCGCTGTTGATGGCAGCGGTGTGAGCGAGGGCATGGATTGGTTGGTTCAGACTGTGCAGGCGGAGTCGTGATGGAGATAGGAAGGCGGGGAGCGGGCGTTGGCGGGGGCCGGAAATGTATGATGAAAGAATAGATGAGGGAGGGCGGCTGTTAAAGGGGCATGGGGCATATATATACCATACTGCACTCGAGTAGCATCAGCTACTGTTTGAATCAAATGACGAAATAATAATAATCTACATTTAGATCGGATATTTCACTGTGTGCCTTCGAAGAGCCTGAACAGGGATTCCCCACAATGGCACCGTTTACAGCAACTATAACAGAAATCAATACTGTTGATTTCTCAGAACTGTATTGTATAAGCCAGTTACTCAAAGGTACAGGAAGAAGAATAATTTCTAACAGCTTTAATGCTGCCAAAGCTGGTTACTCAAAAATACAGCAAAACAATAGTTTCTGTCAACTTTATTGTTAGTATCAATTCTCACCTACAGATAGTCCCACTTCAGACCAGGAGTACCTCTGATGCGCGTTGAAAATAGTGTATATTTTATGCCTTTCGCCTTTACATCATTCAACCTGACGCCTTATGCTATGCTCACTCTTCTGTAGTATCACAAGAACAGTCCAAAACAGAGGACCATATTATCTCATCAGCTACTCGCTTTCCGCCTCCGCATCCTCATCTACCTCATGCTCATTCTGAGACGGGCTTCCATTCCCGTTCTCGTTCCCGTCCGCATTACCATTTCCATTCAAGGACTTAACCTCCTCCACCGCCTCGTCTTCGCTCTCCTCCCCATCTCCATTTGGGAACTCAGCCCACTTCCGCCTGGCGGCAATCTCACTCTCATCCGGCTCCCTCACCATCACATCCAAGAAGTCCACCGTATCTTCTTCCTCCCCCTCGCCACCAAACCGCTGACGATCGATGTTCTTGCTCCGCTGCGGGCGAATCTTTGTGCGCAGAACCAGTGGGTACACATATGCAGCCTTCTGGTGCACACCATCCGTACCATCATTGACGGCGACAACGACCTCTGAGTTCCAGCGATCTGTGCCCTGGATCTGCACCTCCTCGCTGGTCTCGTATGCACGGATGCGCTTGAAACGGAAGCACTTGTCGCCAGATTGGTTGGTATAAGTGTACAGATCGTCGTCGTTTTTGGCATCGGCGTCGTACACATCAGACTTGCGCTTGAACTTCACAGCGTCGACCGTGGTCTCTGGCAGGAAGAACTCATAATCTTGCTTCGGGCCTGGGTGCGGGTTGCGGCTGGGATCGTGCTCGTGAGCTGCGACTGCTTTTTCGTGCGCGGCGGATGCTGCCTCGGAGCTGACGAAGGGCCGGAGCATGCCTGATTCGAGACGAGTGTCGTAGGTGGTGGATGGTGGGACGGGGTTGTTCTGGAATTTGATGGTGATATATCCGCCGGTATCGTTGAAAGCATCGAGGTCCGGGATCATCGGATGCGACGAGACGAGCTTGACATTGCGCTTCGAAGGGTGACGAAGACGTAGAGGGTTCGCGACGTTGGCTGCTGCAATTTCAAAAGAGCGCTGGACGGCTGCAAGGATGTACTCTGGAGACTCCTTGTCCAAGTCTTTGGGAAGCGGTTGAAATCTGTCTGCAGGTTTCACGCGCTTGATAACTGGCTTCTGCGGCGTATGGTCGTCCAGACGCCCCTTTGCCGTGCTGGAGATATATTCCGTGCGGCGGAGGAAGGACGAGCCTGAGTCGACCACCTTTGGCTTCCCTATCGAATTCAGGGGGCGGAGAAGCGCGCGATCGTGCGGGTGCGGCGCAGGCGCGTGGATAGCTGCTTGGATGGCTGTTTCGATGCGATTAGCCAAGAAGGCTGGATTCTACGGATTGGGCGCACTTACAACTCTCGTCGCCGTCGAAGACTCCTGGCATTCCCACCAGGTCAATATGCATCCCAAGCTCAGCATCTGCCTCTATATTTAATGGCTGCTCGCGAGCCAATCTCGACGCGAAACCGGGAGTTGTATATTGCCCACTTGACAGGCCCGTATTTGGGATCTCGAGAAGCTTGGGAGGGTTCGGTGGAGGTGGAAGGGTGTTCGAGTATCGTATGCGCGCAATGTAATCCTGATGAATTGACCTATCTGGCCCGCGCGAACTTGAGGTAGCCATCACAGCGATATAGATGGAGCGATTGACGTGTTGTTGGTTCTTGCTCTGGTTCAGTCAAGGCTGAGGTGGAAGTAATTTGAGGCGCTCTGGCCGAATCGGTGCCAAATAGGTTAGCGTTGATTTGAGGTTGGCAAGGCTGGAAAGGGACCACAAAGAACGATGTTGGACACCACAATGCACACAAGTGGCACCGTTTATAGCAACTTCAAGCTAAATAAATGTCCCCAATTATTTAGAACTGTCTCCTGTCTAAGTCGAGTGGAGAAAGGAGTTATTAATCAAGAGGGACGCAATTAAGAAACTTTTCCCGGTACTCAATGCAAAGATTTCTGCGTCGAAAGCGGATGTGATGGCTGCAAGATCTGAGACTGTGGGACGTGCTGGTGTGAGCTCTACTACTTCTTCTTACCACTACTTCTTCTTACTACTTATTCTTGCTGTTACTACTTCTTACTGTCACTGCTAATATCGCTCTCCATGTCCCGACGCTACCCTAGCGCTCCTCTCAGAGTTTGACTCGACTCGGGCATCGGTCATCGCATGATGATGATTGTATCTAATAGTCCTCTCGTTCTTTCTCCAGGTGTCTTGAAAGTTGAATCCGTTCAGCTACACAAGGCTACAGCCAACAAGCCAGTCACTTAGAAATGAAACCATGAGACAGATTCTATTATTCTGAGTTTGGCTTTTTCATTGATCCCATTAATAATAACACTCTACCGGCTGGAATAATCCATGCCTCGTCTATGCCAGTTCTCCCAACCCTATGTGACCCACAGAGTCAATGTAAAGTGTCATTAAAGGTAATAACCGTGCAATACAACGGCCTCAGAACGACCGTCCACCCTAACCAAGTCGCCTAAATACATGATACACGAGCAGCGAAGCTCATAACCCTTGTCGATCCGCGCAGAGACCAGCCAGCAGCCACTTCCATGATGATTTAAGAGCTGTTCTTGTTGTACTTGGCCTTGCCGAACGAGAACGGCACATAGCGGTACTTGATCATATGCTGGATCTGTCTCCTCACTATTCGTTCACCGTTAGCATTCCACTCGGTTATTAGTTATTTGGGAAGACGTACTCGTCAAAGTGAACAGAATGAACCAGTAGATAACCAATACTGGCCAGAATACCGGCACGTCAAAGATCGTGAAGAAGGTGCAAAGGAAGCCAATGGCGATAGCCCTGGTGGCCGAGTGCCAGAACTTGAACTCGGGCAGCCGTCTGATGAACGGCTTGAACTCGTCTCCCTGCTTGGTTGGTAGGCCACCTGCCTCTCCATCCTCCATCTCATTGTCTATGGCCTCGTTCGATGGGTCGAATTTCGGCTGGAGGAAGGCGAGGAAGAGATTGAGGAGGTAGATTCCCAGCGAGTATGCAACTATATAGACAGTTAGCTCATGGCCAAGTCGATATCAAAAAATTTATGCGACGAACCGATGTACCATCCTTGCTCGAGGAATATCCTGAGGAAGAAGATGACGAGGAGGGATCCTGTCCCGAGCCATCTATACGCCGTAAACGGGGTCGACTTGTCGAGATATGTTTGATATATCTGAAACAAAGGTGTCAGCTCCGACACAATAGTCTTTCATCCAGCGATCACATACGCGCTGGATCCGTGACGTCTGCTCCGACACTGCCCCAAAAGGGGTCTGCTCTGGCTCCATCGAATCCATCTCGAGTATCGTTTTCTGGATAACAATCGTTTATTAAAGGTCTTAAAAGTCTGCAAGTATCGCGGGCGCTCAATAATCGTGGTCGTCAAGTGAATGTGGTTGGCGCAAAGAAGAGACTCGATCAAAATTATTCACTTGCCTCGTCCAGATGCGGACAGGACAACGCGGCGTATGGCGAATTGCTACTCTATTCTTGGCACATTTCCAAGTCACGTGGCTTGGCCAGGCTGTGATGTGGGCTTTTGGCTTTTGGCACGTGTTTTCGGCTCAAGACGGCTCACAAGGGTGCCGATGACGATGGGCCCGCCGTGTATCCTCGGGTGGGGAAGACTGAACCCAAGCTAAGACAGCTATAACTCCAACTTTGTCTACGGGAGTGCCTTTTTTCTTGAATATACATTATTTTGCCAGGTTGTCAGGTATAAAGTTGCTATCATGATGAATACTGTCAAATGTATGAGGCCCAGAGTCTCCCAATTCAGACCCTCGTCTCTGCCTAGAGTAACACGTCCTTTCTCAGCGTCAGCGACACAGCAGTATGAGCTTATCCTCACATCCGAGCCGCGCCCTGGCGTTGCCCAAAGTACGTAATTCCAATGTTAAAGTCATCAACTCCTTGCCAGACCTTTGTCTCTCTCTAGCTTACCTGGGAACCATAACTGACACCCCGATGTAGTAACGCTTAACCGCCCCAAGGCGCTCAATGCTCTCTCCACGCCCCTCATAACCGAGCTCAACCACGCCCTCCGCGAGTTCCAAGCCTCCTCCTCCATCCGCGCCATCGTCCTCACCGGCTCCGAGCGCGCCTTCGCCGCCGGCGCAGACATCAAGGAGATGGCCCCCCTCACCTTCTCCAAAGCCTACACTGAGAAGTTCATTGAGTCCTGGTCCGACCTGACCACCTTCCTCACCAAGCCGCTCATCACCGCCGTCTCCGGCCACGCCCTCGGCGGTGGCTGTGAGCTCGCCCTGATGGGAGATATCCTCTACTGCACCGAGGCCGCGAACTTCGGACAGCCCGAGATCAAGCTCGGCACGATTCCCGGAGCCGGAGGAAGCCAGCGCCTGACGGCTGCTGTTGGCAAGGCGAGGGCCATGGAGTTGATCCTCACCGGAAAGAGCTTCAGTGGCGTGGAGGCCGAGAAGTGGGGAGTGGCAGCGAGGAGCTTCAAGGACTACGAGTCGCTCATCACCGCCGCGCTGGACACGGCCGCGACGATTGCTGGGTACAGCAAGGTGGCCGTGCAGGCGGGCAAGGAGGTCGTGAACAAGAGCCAGGACCTGACGCTGAGGGATGGTATCGACTACGAGAGACGTGTGTTCCACAGCCTGTTCGGCAGTGAGGACCAGAAGATCGGGATGAAGGCGTTTGCTGAGAAGGCGAAGCCGGAGTGGGTTGACCGCTAGGGTGGTTGCTCAAGAGATGTATAATATCGTGCAGACGCTAGAGGAAGCTGCATGAAGCAATTTACTAGCCATCTATGCAGTAGCTGATCTTGCGAGACCTTGTATGCTGGGTGTAGTCTGTTTGTCGTGGATCTCCCCTCGTGTGGGTGCCCCCGGCCGTGTCGTTAAATAAAATGATTTTCTCTCCGTAGCGCCCTCTCCAGCGACGGCACTATTCCCACTCTCGCTACCCTTGTCCCTGAACCAACTGTGAGTATAGTTTACCCCTCCTACACCTATACGATCTTTCAGTGGCGGAGTTCCAAATCAAGTAGCAAAACGAGCTAGTCGGCCGTGCTAAAGTGGTAAGTGAAAAAGAGACAAGAGACTCGAGCAGCGGAGGGGGTCCTTCGCATAACGACTGACCCTAAGTTGTCTTTCGTCGGTATTCTCACCACCGTCGCCCCTCTCACCACCGCCTCCTCATGATATCTTCTCACCACCATCGCCCCTCTTACCACCACGATTTTTCACACTCTTCAGTTGAACGACCACAGCTCTATCAACGAGTTATTTCCACTGAGAACGACAGACGAGACAAATTAGTACTAGGCAGGATGTATGGCGCTGCGTAAGGCAATGAGATCATTTCAGTAGGGCTGCCTGGCTTTGTAGATACATTAGCGTAGGACGGGCTATGAAAACGGGAATCTGCGCTTGACTGAGCCAGAGTTACTGTCAGCGTTACTGTTCAGCGTTACTGTCGGCAATTTGCGCAGAATGGGCTATAAAAAAGGGAATCTGCGCTTAACTGAGCCGCGTTACTGTTCAGCGTTACTGTTCAGCGTTACTGTCGGCAATTTGCGCAAGATTGGTTATAAAATTTGAAATCTGCGCCAAAATCGCTATTCTTGAGTAGAGATACTGACTGGACCATATTTTTGCGCAAAACGGGCTATAAAACTCGAAATCTGCGCCAGAATTCTCTATACTAGCATAGGGATACGACATTTTGGATTTGCGCAAATCGCTCTATAAAATGTAAAATATGCGCCAAAAATTGTTCATACCGGTAGAGAGGTCAACCACCCACAGCCCGTCCATATTCCTCAAAGCAGCGTGCTCAAGGAAGATGTCTAAGTAAAACCGAAAGTATGCGCTCGAATTTGTCCATACCGGTAGAGAGATCCATCGTCCATATTCCTCAGCGCAGCGTGCTCAAGGAAGACGACTAACTGAAACCTAAAATTGTCCATACCGGTAGAGAGATCCATCGTCCCATATTCCTCAGCGCGCAGCGTGCTCTAGGAAGCCTAAAACGTTGTCCATACTGGTAGAGAGATCGACCCACAACCCTCCAGCACGCTGCTCCTCAGAGCAGCGTGCTCAAGGAAGCCCAAGTAAGGCCTAAAACATGCGCCAAAAATCTTCCATACCGGTAGGGAGATCCATCGTCCACATTCCTCAGCGCATCGTGCTCAAGGAAGCCTATCAAATCGTCCATACCGGTAGAGAGATCTACCACCGTCCATATTCCTCAGCCCAGCGTCCTCAAAGAAGACGACTAAGTAAAACCTAAAATATGCGCTCAAAACTGTCCATACCGGTAGAGAGATCCACCATCCATATTCCCCAGCGTACGCAGCGTGCTCAAGGAAGACGTCTAATCAATCATTCAAGGTTACGCTAAATAAGTCAGTTACTAAAAGTAGATGGACCTAGAGCGATGAATTCCATCAGTCTAAAGTGCTAGTATGAATACTAAGCCGTCTACTAATACTTTCAGACGATGAGTAATATAGAGACCATATTTCTCAGCGTAGCCTAATTCTCGCCACAGCTTCTGTTACACGTCGCACACCTCATGTACCACGATTATAAAGCTCCATCCAGCATCGGCGTTCTAGATGCCGGTTGCCGGCGGCCGCGATAGGTAGGCGGGACCCCGGTGCACGGCCGCCAGATTGCTTGATAAAGGCGGAGACTGGCGTCATCCGGGCAGCGGGATAACGTGCGTGCGGGGTCTCTTTCCTCAACAGGAAATATAACTTGCTTTGGTAATTTCTAGAGGCTAGAACAGGACCAATAACTGTAGGAGGATAGAGCACCATAAGTTACGTACAGTGGAATACGTTAGACTGGCAACTGGTATAACTTCGGGGGAAGGGCTATATATTATTGTACAGAGCATGTCGTGCGATTCGCACTAAGAGACCGCTTTGGATAATAAATAGATGCAGTTTGATACTGCAACAGCCAAGGGCCGAGGGACATAAGCAGCCATCCAATCATGATACTCTGAGAACTGTGAGAGGTGTGTTTGAAACGGGGGCAGCGGCAGTGGCCTGGTGGCCTGGTGGCCTGGTGGCCTTCCTTCCTTAGCCAATGTCCGAGAAGGCTGCTTGCAAATTGGCTGCTGTGATTGGCTGAACACCAGAACCCCGCCCTGGACCCAGGTCCGCCCCCATACTAGAACGAGGGTACCTCAATTACGTACCATCCGGGTTCCGCCATTCTTCCCATATATATAGACAGTTACGTCGGTCACCGTCTCTTTCTCTTTTCCCCCTCTTCTATCCCCGTTTGACCTAGAATTATCATCTCTCTCACCGTCTATTTGTCTCTTTCTCACATATCTGACAAGTCCATTGTTCACTGGACCCAATATCAGTATAAGAAACTATCACATTCTCCATATATCTGCTTCACAGCGCAACCACAGCAACCATGGGTTCTGACGAGTCGCCCGCCTCCACCTTCAAGTACAACCAACAGCCCACCTATACCACATCAAACGGTGTGCCAGTTCATCATGCCGAGGCCTACCAAAGAGCAGGAGGTCCAAATGGCCCGCTCCTTCTCCAGGACTTCCACTTGATCGACCAGCTCGCCCACTTCGACCGCGAGCGTATCCCAGAGCGCGTTGTCCACGCCAAGGGTGCCGGTGCTTATGGAGAGTTTGAGGTTACCCACGACAGTAAGTTGCATGGAAGCTTCAGGTGATAACGTAGAGCTAACCCACCTCAAAGTCTCTGATATCACTGTCGTCGACATGTTGAAGACCGTTGGCAAGAAGACCAAGGCTGTTACCCGCTTCTCGACCGTTGGTGGTGAGAAGGGATCAGCAGATTCTGCCCGCGACCCCCGCGGCTTCTCCATCAAGTTCTATACAGAGGAGGGCAACTGGGACTGGGTTTACAACAACACACCCATCTTCTTTTTGCGTGACCCAGGAAAGTTCCCTCTCTTCATCCACACCCAGAAGCGCAACCCACAGACCAACCTGAAGGATGCCACCATGTTCTGGGACTACCTCTCCACCCACCAGGAAGCCATCCACCAGGTCATGCACCTCTTCTCTGACCGTGGAACCCCTTACTCTTACCGCCACATGAACGGCTACTCTGGCCACACGCACAAGTGGCACAAGGCCGACGGGACCTTCAACTACGTGCAGGTCCACCTCAAGACCAACCAAGGCAACAAGACCTTCAACAACGAGGAGGCCGGTAAGCTTGCTAGCGAAAACCCAGACTGGCACACCCAGGACCTCTTTGAGTCGATCGAGAAGGGCGAATACCCAAGCTGGACCGTCTACGTGCAGGTCCTCTCCCCTGAGCAAGCCGAGAAGTTCCGCTGGAACATCTTCGACCTGACCAAGGTCTGGCCCCAGAAGGACGTCCCTCTCCGCCCCTTCGGCAAGTTCACCCTGAACAAGAACCCCGAGAACTACTTCGCCGAGATCGAGCAAGTGGCCTTCTCCCCCTCCCACCTCGTCCCCGGCGTCGAGCCCTCCGCCGACCCCGTCCTCCAATCCCGCCTCTTCTCTTACCCCGACACCCACCGCCACCGCCTGGGCGTCAACTACCAGCAGATCCCCGTCAACGCGCCCCTCCGCGCATTCAACCCCTTCCAACGTGACGGCGCCATGGCAGTCAACGGCAACTACGGCGCCAACCCCAACTACCCGTCCTCTTACCGCACTCTGACCTACAAGCAACACTCGCCCATCACCAGCGACCCCCACCAGAAGTGGTCCGCGCAGGCCGTGATGCACCTCAATGAGGTTGTGGCTGACGATTACGTACAAGCTAAGGGTCTGTGGGATGTTCTGGGCCGCACTGAGGGGCAGCAGGCGAACTTTATCGGAAATGTGTCGGGACACCTTTCTGCGGCGAGGGAGGATACCAGGCAGCGCACTTATGAGATGTTTTCGCGTGTGGATAAGGCTCTGGGTGATGCTATCAAGGCTGCGACTGAGAAGAATGCGGCGCCGGTGAAGGAGAGCCGTTTGTAGAGTGAGGATTGAGAATGAATGATGTTGTTAGTTGAATGAAGTTTATGTTCAAGCTTTGATTTTCTTCGTGAAGCTTTGTGCTTGTGCTTGTGATTGACAGTGATTATGGGTCGGATACGGCCATATGCATGTCTGCCATGAGGTGGCGACGAGTCAGTGGATGCTGCCATTGAATTGGCCGACCAGAGTCTCATCTTTCATTCTCGAGCATTCGATCCGGAACGGAGGGAAGCCATTGACGTTTTTTTTCCCCCGTAGTTTTGTAATGACGAAGTGATGGGACGCACCTAGCCTTAGCAGGTCCTACCTAATCGAGCCTTTCAGAGGAAACGACAATATCAGATGTGAGCCTGCGTGGGAGTCAGCAATTACAGCTAGTTTAAAGAGTCAAGATCGCGCTCCGACTCCTCCCGCCCCGAGGCCTGCAACTCCTAATAATAATATCGCAGACGCCGAAATGCTTGATGTTCTAAGTAAGCATGACGAAAAAGATGATGTGTCTAGTACTCGTTGCAATCGAAGCCCTCTAAGAGGCATCGGAGGCACACCTAGTGTCATTCTTTGAAGGTAGGTACTCTAGCACAAACTTGCATGGCCAAGGTTGCAACCAGGCTCTAATCAGAGTTACCGTCTACCTTCCGTCACCGCTCTCCTGCTGTCACCGTTCACCTATTGTCACCGTTCATTTCAAATCTAATGACTTAACGACGGGTGCTCTACAATAGTTCGCAATCAGCCGAGGAAAACAATTACAATTCATAATATTTCACATTAAACTAGCAATTTCATAAGAAGGCCCAACAAACATCTACTTCTTTCCCGTTAATGACTTCGTGAGTGACCCAAGGCCGAGACCTTCAAGGACGCCCTTGATCCCTAATCCACCCAACAAGTTGTCAAGCAGCCCACCGAGCCCCAACCCGGAAAGCTATGATATATTAGCGTAGCCCTTCTGCATATCATGTGAGAATAGACATACCAACTTGCCGACCAGACCAAGAACGCCAGAAAGGAGTAGCCCAACGGCCGCAAGAATTTGACCAAGTGGCTCTGTACATGGGTTAGCATGTGGACTATTACATATGATAAGATTTTACGCACCCGCAAGAAGACCCCATAGTGGGTTCAGCTCTTTCTTTGCGTGAGGCATGCCTGCAACCTTCTTCTTGGCCCCCTCAATCGTCTGGGTGACGCTGCCAGTCAACTATATCGATGTCAGCCTTGTAGAAATTATATAACTAAACATAACACTCGCCTCCTTCAGCACCTCAGCAAGACGGTGCTCTTCTTGTGTCGCCTCGCGAGAGGCGCTCTTGTGCTTGGCATTCGCCTGAATCCTTCCGTCAGGGTCAAGTCCACGGATTACACCATTGGCCTCTTGCAAAATCCCGCCGCCTTGCTCGAGGAGTGGCTTGACAGTGTCAACGAGTTTCTGCTCATCAAGTTCCTCTTTAGGTTGGCGCTCAGCTGATTCAATGGCCTATATGTGTTAGCTCAATATCGGGTGTGTTCTGGGAATAGTTGGCTTACATCGGTGATCATCTTAAGGATTGGCTGGATCTTGTCCAGTGACTGTTGGACACAGGTAGCCATCTGTGCGGCAAGCTTCCTGTCTTGTTCCGTCTGCTTGCGCTCCTCAGCTTCCTCTGGTGACTCCTTGGGCTCTTCAGGTGCTGGAATATCGGCGAGCAGTGTGACAGAACCAATTCGTTGGTTCTTTCCATCGACAACATCGCCGTCGTCATCGATCTCCTTGCCTGCACAGCGGCTTAGATCGCCATCTGTCAGTTTAGCGATAGTATCTCCGTTTTCGCCCACGACGTTCCCTTCGCGGTTCACCTTGAAACCAGATGCTGCGTGCCGCGACTTCTCTTTCTCAGGTTCCTCCCATCTCTCAGCTTTCCCCAAAAGGTTGCCATTAGAGTCTAACACATCACCATCATCATCCACTGGCTTTCCAAACAATTTCTTTGCGTCTCCTTCAATGAGACGTCCAATTATTGTGCCGCCAGCTTCAACCTTGCCATCCTTCGTTACGGTGGCCCCAGTGAAGTCTGCAAACGGTCCCTGCTTCACGCCTTCACGCTCGCTCTCAGGAACCAATTCAACGCGGCCAACAACATCACCTCCTTCACCCCTAACGTCACCATTCTTATCACACATCCTTCCTGCTAGCTTCTTGGGATCGCCTTCAACAAGGCGGCCGTAGATGGCACCTGTACCATCTACGACGTTACCCAGTTTGTTCACTCGCTTGCCAGCGAGAGCAGATAAGTCGGCCGCCTCTGGCTCAGGGACATCCTCTTCTTCCCATCGCTCAGCCTTTCCGACGACGTTCCCAACATTATCAATGACTTCTCCATCCTTGTCGACTTTCTTGCCAGAGAGCTTCTTAGCATCGCCGTCGACTAGCTTCCCAACTACTTGGCCATCTGAGACAACGGTCCCATCCTTGTTGACGACGGCGTTAGGGAAATCTTCAAAAGGCGCACTAGAGGACTCATCCCGTTGGTCGACTGGTATAACTTCTGCGCTCCCCAAGACTTTTCCTGAGTCATTCCAGATTTTCCCATTGGCGTCAACCTTCTTGCCAACCAACTTAGAAATATCCCCGTCGACGATACGGCCGAAGAGTTTTCCGTTGTCATCAACGACATTTCCTCCCTTGTTCACCTTCTTGCCTTCAAGGATTGATAGATCTGGAAGATCTTTCTCGGGGTTTTCAACCCCACTAGCCTCCTGTGGCTCCGCACTTCCAATGACGTTTCCTTCGTCGTCTATCACATCACCTTGTTGGTCTACGATAGACCCCTCAAGTTGCGATGCATTCTCGCCTGTAACATTCCCGATGATGTGACCTTCATGGTCGATAACGTGTCCTTCGCTATCGACGCTTCCTGCTTGGATGGCCTGCGACTCTCCTCCTACAGACTCTGTGCCAGCACGGCTCTCTGCATCGTCAACTTGACTAGGGGCTTGTTCTTGAGTCTCCGATGTCTTCTTTTGTATGTTCTTTGTAGAGTCGTCGAACTCAGACTTCTGAGAAGTGTTAAACGAGTGCTGCTTAACGTCTGTCATATTGGCGGCTTTGTTCTAGAACTTGTTTGCTATCTAGAGCCTGAGAAGATAAAATTTGTTGTAGTTGCGAATAATGTGGTGTATGTGTGCTATAATATATTGGTATGATGGTTGTTTGTTTTTTCGTTTGGTTGAAGTTTTTTATGATAAGTATGTTGGGTTTCGTGAGCCATATGCCTTCTTATGAAGTCCGCCTCAAGTGATATCAACTCCCTCTCATTTTGCCACGATGCTTTCAAGTTCTAGAAATCTAGTGAGTGACATCACATCTATTGGTCTAAGTGCCTGCAAAATGCTCCTTCCTATCCTATACTTGCCCTGTAATGGCACCGGAGACGTCATAAAAGAATGAGCCGGAGCTCCTTAGATGCTGATAATGGGCTAGAATTCATGATATAGAGAAGGGGGTGCCACACCCACATCGCAACCTTGATAGATCCACATCATGATAGTCCACATGCAGGGAGTAGATCATGATTTTCGAGTCTACCGATGTATATCTACAATTAATGTAGCTACAAACTGCGTAGCTTGCATAGACTCTAGCCAGTGCGGGTTGCCAGCCACATCGAAAATACCGCCTTTATCCTACGCAGTGAGATCATTCTTGCTGCTATTTCAGGGCACATTTCGTTCCTGGTTGCGATTTCGTTTCAAGCCCCGCCCCTAACCTCCCCCGCTTTACTTGTCTAGACCTTTGCTTGCTAGTCTAGACTCACCCTTGTAGTGGAACTGGTCATCTCCCATAACTGGGACCCGATAAGGATATTGGAAGTAGCGATTGCAAGTATTTTAGCTAGATGTTTGTGTGGAGCAATTACTTAACTTGTCTCCACGACAGCCACCTAGCACATACCCCCGTACTGATCGCTAAAAAATGTGGCGCACCACCTGCCTATGCCACACCCAGAACTCCGCCACACCCTATGAATACAAACAACGTGGTACCGGCAAGACTTTCCTTGGTTATCCCCTTGTGGATATGCCATGCTTTCGCAACTATACAAGGATTAAAAGCGGCGGTATGGCAGCCTGAAAGGACCTGTTGACGACAAGCGGCAGAAAGGAGGTAGTAGCATTAGTACACCTCTTTATGCATTCGATTTTGGTCTGCTAATTTAGATTGAAGTGTCCGTTTAGACGTTGGAGATGGGAGCGTGGCTTGTTCGGAAACCGGTTCTTGGGACCTGTGGCATTAGAACCATGGAGCTACTCTTTTGGCCCTTTCAGTGCTTCCAAGTGTCTAACTTTCCACTGTGAAGTGACGAAACAGTAATGGAAATGATAGGTAAATTGTATTGCTCGACCTCCAAGCCAGTTTTTATCAGCAATTCCATGGTTCTTACGTAGTCTTCTCAAAGCGATGAGCAGCTGCCTGTACTCACGAAAAATATCACCTCAGTTCTCCATCTTGGCGGCCGGTGGTATTGATATAGTGCGTCGTCTCGCCCTTTATATATCTACGATTACTTTGTGGTATTTTATAACATCTCCAACAACTATTCAAATAACCATTGGGGCATCAGCAGTTCTAGCTATCACTACACTATCTATCAAAGATCTATTCACAATGTCTAGCCCTAAAACAACCCGGACGCCCCTCAAGCCTACCGATAAGACCGACGGGGCTCCTAAATCTCCGGGCTCAATAAAGAAGATGGCCTCGACACAGCCCGACGCAGACAATGTAGTGAAGAAACGAGTTCCATCTCAAAACGTAAAAACAAACGCCCCAACGCTAAATAAATCTGCTTCTCCACAGACACCACGGTCCAAGCCACCCAAGTCATCCGAAAACGACCTCCCTCAGACTCCAACTCCCGATCGAAGCTCGAAACGCCAGCCTATGAGTGATGCACCGCCTCCAAAATTCAAAGCTGCCGCTTCTAGTCAGGAGGATGCAGCAAAGCCAGTTATTAAGAAGGTGAAGAAAGCTTCTCCGCCGTCAGACTTTGAGACTGAAAAGCGAGACCACGCCGATGGAGCTCAAAATGAGGTGAAAAAGGCCAAGAAACAGGCGCCGCCACTACAGCAAGAAGCAGAGAAGTTTCAAAATGATGATGAAAAGTCGAAACCGAAGCCGAAGTTCAAGGCGCCGGACCGCGACATCGGAGAAACACCAAAGCCGGTGGTGAAGAAAAAAGAGCCTACAGCTCCTCCTCCTCAACTAGAACCGGAGCCAGAGCACCAAGACGAAGCTGAATTTGATCCTGATGAAATGGAACAAGGTAATGAAGACGAAGGCGAAAGTGACTATCACGAAGAATCGGGTCATGAAGAAGTACCTGAGCAAGGGGGTAGCGAGGAAGAGGGTCATAACGGCGAAGAAGCAGGTAGTGATTGGGACAGGGAGCAGGAAACCCATGATGACGATGGAGATTATGACTATGAAGGGCATGGCGAAGGAGGACATGGCTATGGCACAGACCGAGAACAGGATACGCAAAGCCACCATGGCGATAAATCGTCAGACGTAAACGAAGAAGCAAACAACCCTGTTTCCATCATCACAAATAGGGCTTCAAAAGCAACTGAGGACATCAAACACAAAGCACAGAAAGCTATACCTGCCACCAGCGGCACAACGGCAGCAAAAAACTCGGAACTCCTCGAGGATCTCGTTGCGGACACGGATGCGGTCTTTGAAGACGGTACGGATTCGCACGATGTTTCTCGGAAGGGTGTTTCCAGTAGCGCTACGGATTCACAGGGGGCGCATCCAAGCCGTGTAGCGGAAAATGCTACTCTACTTCGAAGCGGCGGTGGTGGAGGTATTGGTATTACTGCGAATGGGATAGAGATCAATGTGCAGACGACGAAGGAAGGCACATCTGTGACGATAAAAATTCCCAGTGTGTCCCAGCAGTAGAAGGGAGGATATAAGGCGGTGTTTTATTACTACAGCCTTGGGGTTGGATATTTTATTTGAAGAGGTGGATACAAGGTAAGTAACTTGTTAAATGTAAATAATTGTGAATTTGAAAACGCGACACGTATTTACTATCATTATCAACGTGCTAGTACAAGCTCCCTCAAACGTTACCCCTCAAAACTCCCTTATCGACACCTTCTCCTACTATGCCCGCAGGCCCCTTGCTCGAGAAAACCCCCCCCACAACTTCCCCAACCCCGCGCTGAATTCCATCCACGTTCTCATCTCCTGTGACCTCCGTGTTCTTCAATGACTCTATGAACTCTATTAGTATTCGCCTACTCTTCACTATTCAGAGCCAAGAAAGGCTTTGGGAAGGTGTCACCTTTGATTCCGTAAGAAGTCCTGTTCTCACCAAAGTAGGCAAGATAGGTGTCTTCGATCCAGCGCCAGCTGGAATCGTAGTAGGAGGAACATTTTTGCTTTGCCCAGTCCATGGTGTGTGTATATCTGTCAGCGTATTTGTCGGTGTCTAAGTAATTGCATCTGTCTTTGGTCGAGAGATTATTAACCTTAGCTATTGCCATAGATATTGGAGGCCGGTGACCTCATATAGGCGCTGTACATGATACTATTTGCAGGACTGAGCTGGACATGGTTCGAAGCACTGCTTTTCCCTCAAAAATATGAATAAGTGGCGCTTGCAGATGGCTTGGGGACCAGGGATTCGTGGGTAAGGAGGTGTGGAGATAAGCGTGGGAAGCGGGGGTGCCGCATACTATAGTAGCATCGCAGGGTATATGGTGACTTGCATGATACTACCTTCCCCACAGTTGCTAAAACGCAATTATTCAAGAAGGCTGAGATTGGAATCAGGATTTCAGTGTCGATCCCGCTCTGCAGGGTCTGAGACATGGATGTAAGGGGCCGATGTCATAATGGCGGGAAGAGCTTGGTTTGGGGATGCGGGGAGATGGTTAGGGAGTATTGAGTCGCTTTCGTTTTGTGGGCAAAGCAGTGCTTCGAACCATGTCCAGCTCAGTCCTGCAAATAGTATCATGTACAGCGCCTATATGAGGTCATCGGCCTCCAATACCTATGGCAATAGCTAAGGTTAATAATCTCTCGAATTGGACTTTCTTTTCTTCGCGTTCCTCACCGTTAGTGTCCATCATGCCCCAAGCTATTTCTTTAATATGTATCTACGAAGATTTCTAGGCCGCCCGAGTTCTGTTTCTTCCCTTCTCGTTCTTCTCTTCATGCTTATTCTTCGCCTCGTCGTTTCCATCGCGCAATTTCTCCTCCTGCTCTGCCATGTCCACTTCCTCTTTCCCTATCCTCATCTCCTTCCTTATCAACTCAATCTCCATAATCCTCCTGTTCGGTTCTACCTTTTGCTCAAGTCCATCATCATCTTTATCAAAATACAGTGCCCATACATCCTCCTCCTCTTCTACGACCGTAAAACCTTCCCACCCTTCCAGCGTCAATCGTTTATCGATGGGCGTGCAGTTCCACGGACCAACAAGATTCCCTTCCGCTTGAACGCGTAGGCCGTATTTCACTTCGTATGTATCCTTGTCCACATATATCCAGTTCAACTGCGGCGGGTCGTCGGATATCGTGGAGACAAGACCATCTCCTCGGCGGCCCCATTTCGAGTCTGGGTATCCAAAGAAATAGCCAGCAAATAGATGCCCACGCTCATTTAGTCGGCCCGGGTCCTTCTCGTTTTCGTAGTCTCTCCTTTCTTTTGCGGCCTTGCCACGGGGGCTCACTGTGGTGACATAGAGCTAACCAAGCGCGGTCTCGTCAGCCTTCGTTCTATGATTCTGCAGACTTGAAATGGGTTTCTTACCTTGTTGTTCCGTAGCACAACCGTCCCTCCGTTGACATCTCTAGCTTTCCGTGATGGATCGGAGCATGACACAAGGAGATTTGCTTTGCGCCCGCGATGCTGCTCGCGCGCATTCTGGCGCTGGCCTTGCCGGATGGCCTCCGTCGTGCCAATTATGGCTGGACACGCAGCTATTGATGTGATAATTCCAAGTACCATAGCGCTCTTTCGTCTTTGCGACAGGAAGGTCTCAGCTCCGGGATATCACTATCTTGCTATAATGTCAATACTGAGTTAGACAGAATTCCTCAGTGGTCTCTGTGCCGCGCCACATTCGCAGGAGTGCTGCTAAGTCGGGGTCGATCAATCTGCAATTATGAGCCGCAACGATCTTTTTTTAGGTTGACTGTTTCTCTAGGTTAATTTCGTACACTTCTGACATCACCACACTGCAACCTTGCGTCTTATGAGCATTGTGCGAAGGGTCAATGGTTGATTTGTATTTCCCATGTATTCCAGCCACGATCTGGACTCGCGCGGGGCCTTCACGGAGAATCATAGTGGATCCCTGTATGGAGTATGCGAGTGCGACGTCATATGTATACAACCTTCTTCTCCGTATTTTCACGTTCCACCACTCAGTAGGCTCACCGTCCCGGGCTCATAGTGGGTTGTTGTCCCGTCTGCTAGTCCGGACCAGTTCCGAAATTCCAGCCACTGGAGTCACAATATCTGACTTGTGCAAAGAACCTGATTTCAATCAACGGATGTGGCTGCAGGGATCTTGTGATCCACAGACCCTGACGACGCACCACCAGCGTCATTACTCATGCAGGAAGTTATACGTGGGGAATTCCATGGCAGATGTGATATCACATCAGAGCATATATAATCGTATTTCCTTGAAGCCCTCCAACACTTCCTCCTCATTATACAAAATACAGATCTGGTTCCACGAATAAACTTGCATACAATTCATATCTTTATCATATCAGTTCGATCATTAACACACAAACTCCACAATGTCTGAAAAGTAAGTAACTTCTCTCGTCCTCACCAGCGCAGCTGTGCTAACAGTCTCTCAAGCGAAAAGCAAAACCCCGATTATGCCAGCGACGACGTCCAGTCCGAGACTGAAGAGGAGCCGCAACCACAACAGCAACAGCAGCCCGTCCCAGCGCAACCCAAAGGCCAACGCACCATGCAACGCGCGCGCCAAAACCGCCGACAGAATGAGCAACCGGTTCCTCAATACCAAGAGCAACAGATGATACCGGCGAACGATCAGCGCGTAACGGGCAATATGGGCGGGTCGACGGGTGCAATTCGCGAGTCTCGTATAAAAGACCGCCCGGTGTCAAAAGAGACGCGAGACAGCAGCTTGAAGATCAAGATTGAGTTGGATCTCGAGGTCGAGGTAGATCTCTATGCGCGCGTGAAAGGCGACGTTACGATTGGGTTAATGTAGTAACTTATTACGTAGGTGGACCTTTATGCTAAGGTGAAAGGCGACGTTACTATCGGCCTTCTGTGAGAGCTGCTGGTCCTGTGTCGTGGATATTTAGTAATAGAGTCAGGCGGCCATGATATTACAAGAGGATGAGGCATGATAATACAGATGTGGGATTTTGGGGTTTGGTGTCCATGGGCAAAATGGTTGTGTCGACGAAGGGGGGTGGGGGAGGAGGCGGGTTCTGTATTTTTAGTAGTTTAAAGCAAATCGCTACGACTAGCGGTGTTTCACTCTGCCGCACCCGTATAAACTAGCTGCATATTGTGATGTCACGACCACGAAACCATATCTACAAAGCTAGATGGTAATTGTAGACATCAATGGAAAATGAGTCGAGAGTCGCTGTTATCCGGAGACCAACTTGCAAAGAAGGAAAAGTTTGCAGGCTCTGCTCTCCCATAAATATCTAGGGAGACAGAGTATCAGGTACCCGCTCAAAGACCCACACCCCCGCAGGAAAACGCCCCTAATTGGAACAGAACGCGAAAAAGGGCCCTTCCATGATCCGCGTCAACCACGCAAACATAAGTTTGAATTCTGGCCTCGAACTTTCTATCCCACTACACTATCCCGCCTGGCAAGGCGAACTCAACAAGCAGCCCCCCTGCAAATGACCCCCCAATCTCCCACCCAAACCCGAAGATCTAATACCGGGCGCCCACGAAACTCGTCCGGCATGGCCAACGAAGGCACCCCCGACCAAGCGCTACGAAACCTCAAAATCAACGACGCAGCCCCTCCTACCCAGAACCAAGCGAACCCGCCAACGACACGCGCAGGTGAAGTCTCAGACGATGCGTCCATCGGATCCTCTCGCCGGCACCGTCGCGGTGGCCGCAAGAAGAACAGCCGCATGGCACCGGCGCAGGAGGCGCGTTTGCCTTGGTCAGAAAGACTTGATGAGGGGATGAGCGGGCTCGAAGATTTGCCCGCGGGGCACGTAAACGGGCAAAAAGAGAAGAAAGATATACCAAAGGCAGGCGAGGTGTCGGACAACGCGTCTGTCGCGTCGTCGTCGCGACCGCGCAGTTATAAGAGAGAACGGCGGAAGAAGAAGAAGGGCCGTATGGCAGCCGTGGACGAGACTGAGGCGCGCGTGCCGTGGTCTGAGCGGGTGGGGAGGTTAGGAGAGGAGAAGGATGGCCCTGCGGCAGAAGGATCAGGGTCACCACACCAGGCGCCACCACACCGGGCGCAAAGCCCACAGCCCGAGAAGATCAATAAGGGCAAGGCAGTAGCGGAGGACCAGAATTCAACGCAAGAAGAGAAAGAGAAGGCACCTGATACTGGTCTTCGAGCGTTTAATATCAGGAGGTTGCGGGGGGATGGGCCGCCGATTGGGATATCGATCGATCGGGGAGACGAGGCGGAGGGGTCTAAGAAGAAGAGCGCGGATGACAAAGGGGAGGGGGAAGGAGAGAAGGCAGAAAAGCCGAAGCCGGTATCTATACGGCTGGACATCAATCTTGAGATAGAGGTCTTCTTTAAAGCCGCTATCAAGGGGGATGTGACGATTACCTTCTTGTGAGTCTTAGGTACGCCGTCCTGAACCCGAACCGTACGCTAACGCGGTGAAGGGAATGAGAATAAGTTTTAGGGTTTCAACACTGTACTCAAGTTTACGCGCATTTGTAGTCGTATTGGCGTTTTCTGGGCATTGGGTGGGGGCTTCAAGAACAGCGAGTTGTATTTTCATGGGAATATCCCAGTAACTGCGATAATGTCTTCTATTGTAGAGGATTAGGAATAAATAATACCCCGGTTTCTCACAGTAATACTTCATATCTTACACCAAAATATGGTGCTCGACTTCTCACGAGATCTTATTTCTATTTATCTCGCAGATGGTCTTATTTTGGCTACTCTACATCGCAGACCTTACAAATCGCAGGTAGCTCCCCTCCAGGGTCCGCTACGTAAAGCGCAGCCGATATAATATTCACACGGAACATGTAATATCGTAACCATCCAAGCTAGTAACTCAATATTGGCTGTCCATAGAGTTGCCACGTATTGCCAGTCATGCAGAAACCGGTTTCTGCATTATTACATCTCCATGTTCCCCACACCAAATCCATTATTGATCCACGTGCCGCTAAATACCCTAGCGCAGCAAGCTAAGAACCTTAAATCTACGACGGCGCTTATCATTCGCCCCATTGCCATGTGGTCTTCGTCAATGGCGTAGCGAGCCCCACTGCGGCGTTTCAAGGATCCCCACATACCGTTCTCGCCCTGGCAGAGCATCGTCATATTAGAGTGAGGGTGTGGGTAGTAATACATTGTTCCGTACTTTGCTAGAATGTAATTTACGAGTCACTTGCAAGAGGCGCGCAAGAGGAAGGTAGATATGGACTGTGATCGACATAATGGCTTCTGGTCCACCCTCTGAGAAGGAACTCTGGGGAAGATACTAGTCAGTCAGCCACGCAAGCTGTGCAGCCACGACAGCCACACAATGTGGAGGATATATGGGGCGTCGCCAGCATCGAGTGTTGCTATACGCTCCCTTCTCTGCCGTTCAACCATGGCCAGGCTGTCGCCTTCCACCTTGACATCATCCACTTTGCTCCAGAGCAGGCACGACCACGTTGGCGAGGCCTTCTGTGGCTGTGTAAGCCGCGCCTCTGACATTCCGATCGTTAACTAATGTTGAACCTCGACTCGCTGCCAGGGAAGGTTGACGCGAGACTTCCGCGCATTAGCAGGTTACCATCCCGTCTTTCGTGCTGCCGCGTTGCCGAGACATGTGGGGAGAACGCAAGGCAGGTTTTTGTCGGGGTGTGGCTGGTGAGGGTACTTCCTGGGATGTGAAGCTTGGACAGCGATGTAGAGAATCATCGGAATACTTCGATATTGCGTGAGCGGGAAGAGGTTATGACGACAGATTCTGAGTAGCTCGTCATTACCTCAGCTCCTCCAGGTTCGCCTTGGAGAAATGGAATATCCCAAGGAATACTTAAATCCTCTCCTTTCCATCGACGAGAACAGCCACTATACCTCGCAACAATAACTATCTCACCTCACAAATAAACCAAACCAACCAAACCAACCAAACCAACCAAACCACAGACTACGAACCAACGCTTCAATAATCAAAACCACTCAAAATGGCCGGTCTCCTAGGAAATCTTACCAACTCGGTTGACAACACCCTCACCGGCGGTGACGAGGCACAAGGAAAGGGTGGACTTCTCGGCAGCGTAACAGGAGCTGTTGGGCAGACTGTCGATGGCGCTGGACAGGCCGTTGGACAGACCACGAAGGGCGTTGGGAACATTGCGGGAGGTGCGACGAACACAGTTGGTGGGCTTGTAGGAGGAGCAACGGGACAGGGCGGACAGGCAGCCCAAGGCGCAGCGGGACAGGGAGGACAGGCTGCTCAAGGTGCAGTAGGTCAGGGTCAGCAAGCTGCCCAGGGTGTAGCAGGGCAGACGAGGAATGCCTAAGTAGGATGATAAATGACATATACGCTTAATTGTTCGTCGCACTAGTAATATACTCTTCCTCAACCCCAAGCTTGAAGCTCTAGATAAGTGAAAATATAATACTATATGAAAGCGAACTATAAGTGACATGGTACATTTTTATTTATTTTCTTTCTAGAGGGTTGTGTATTAGATTGCTTTGCCTTGAATCTCTAGTTTATCACATTTACAGCAATGGAGTTGAATTCTATGTTTCCTACTCTCTCTGACGATGCCATGGGCGTCGTGGTTGTGCCCCAGTCCGCCATGATGGAGATCCTGATTTTTTCACCACTGGCCCAAAAGATTAGGATTTATAAGCATACGGTTGTGCGAAGAAGTCTTTGAAAAGTAGTGAGAAACGGTAACGGAGGATGAGAACAGGAGGGGCGGTGAGAAAGACGGGCGGTGACAAGAAAGGGTTATGGAGAGATGAGATGGGAGGTGAGAACAAGGAGATACGGCGAGAAAGAGGTGGGATAGTGAGAAGCGGGAGGGGTGGTGAGAACGGGGTGGTGAGGAAGGGGTGGTGAGAAAGGGGTGGTGAGAAAGGGTGGTGAGAAAGGGTTAGTGAGAACTGGAAGTTTGTTACTCTCGTTGTGGGCGTACTCTTCGTCGAGTGTCCTACAAAAGCCAGCAGCGCGATCTCCATTTGGAATTGTTGCCAGCTGACCGCGTATTTTCCGGAGGCAGGACTCGTCCTTCTTCTTCTGGTCTTGGATCTTCCGGATGGTGGCGTTCATTCGAGTATATTTTTGAAGGAGGGAGGCCTCCTCTGCCTCGAGCTCATCCCGCCAAATTTTCTCCCCCTAGCTGGGCTTTTCAGCCTTAGCTGCAGCGGCAGCTTTCGCTTCTGCTAGCATCCTCTCGAGCTATATGCTACGATTAACTATGTTGTGTTAATACAGTATGTAAACTTACTCTCTTTGTTGCAGCTGGCGTCATCTCAACCTTGCGGCTCCTGTCACCCTTCGCCAACCCCGCAAAGTGTGGCTGATTGTGCGAGCGGGATCCATGGTGCTGAGATTTATGGTTGTGGTATGTTCGACCTGTGTTTTACATTTATTAGTCCATAATTTTAATGCCCTTAGTTAGAAATATATACTTACAGTTTATTACTCAATTGCTCCTCATACAGTCATCGTGCTTGACAAATCCTCGTACAGCCATCGTACTAGACTACTCCTCATACAGTAGCTATACTCGACTACTCCATATACAGTTATTATACCTAACAACTCCCTTAACAGTCATTACACTCGAGTACTACTTGCACAGTCACTGTACTCAACGTTCTTATGTACAGTTATCTACACCTACAGACACGCCTATGGCAATCCATCTGTAGGGCAGGAACGAAGACTAATTTCCGAGTGCTTGCACTGTTCCATGACTCGTGTAACCCTAAATTCACTGGGTATATACATCTACTTGAGGCGATTCGGATGATCGTGTTCTAGTCCATAGAGATCCATGTGGGAATGGCGCATGCGTAATGAAAATCTCATGTAGACATAAATCTACGCTCTGTTACATATGCAGTGTATACAAAGGTAAAAACGGCCATCTCCCGATGCCTGTATGTGATATGGACTCTTATGTTAATGAATTAGAAGCGAGCCTTGAGTAGGTCATGGCTGGTTCAAACCCAAAATGTGGAGATTGTACCAGACCCGAGTCCATGTTTGATGAGAATCACTACACTCATCGAATCGCGCCTGATAAACTCTTTTGTGCCATTCGTTAATAATGAATTTAACAGGCATAGGAAGGAGGCGAACCCCTAAAGAAACCGCAAAGTCACTGAGGACAATCGTGTTAATAACTAGACGAAAAGCAGAGGTAAGAGATTAAGAATAAGAATGTGAAAGATAGAGGCTAGTAGCTTAGTTAAAATCTAGAGTCTCTAAAACTACAAAGTCAAAAGTGAGAGATTAACAGCGGAAACCCAAAAGATATGGACTAATAACTTAATCGAAATTGAGGGGTTATGAAATTACAGTCAAACGTGAGAGATTATGAAATTACAAAGTCAAACGTGAGAGATTAAGAATGTAAGTCCAAAGAGTATAGGCTATTATCTTAATTAAAATTAGTAGGTCATTAAATCGCAAAGTTGAAAGAAGGAGACTAATAACGAAAATTTGAAAAATAAGAACTAGCTGGTTGATTGAAATCGAGAGGCTCTGAACTCACAAAGCTGAAAGTAAGAGATTAAGAACAGAAGTCTAAAAGATAATAACTACTAGGTGGATCGGAATTGGGAGACTCCTAACCTTTATGACAAGGCTGGAGATCGAAAGTAAGACAACTCGCTCTAGCTACGCTATCAACGAATTCTCATATTCTTGCGTCACCATATATGTAGCAAAGCAGCTGTTGGTGTTTTTTAATCCGCCAAGGGGAAGGATTAATGGGCATAGATGTGTATCTTCTACCTACTCGTTGCTACGTTTCTACGCCTCGTCACAATGAGCGGTCGAGGGGAGCGTGTTAGCTGTTAGGGCACGGTGGGAAAACACCTCACAATGCACACACAGTTATCAATGACGATGATGTAATTGCTATTCATTCATGGTATGGTATCAATACCCCCTACTCCCTCCCTCCCCATCCATCCAGTAAACCCCCCCCCCCCCCCCCCCAAATCCATGCACCCCCCTACCCCCCCTCAATCCTTCAAACCCAAACGCATCCATAAAAATTATGAATAATCCTCCCCACCTCCTATTCCCCAACCCCCTCTAAAAAGAATATCGACAGAAGAAGAAAAGCAAAACAAAAAACAGCAAAAAGTGTAACGTAACCACCCCGACCCGGAAATAAAATAAAAGCGAGAGAAACCGAAGCAAGCGGGGCGTAGAAATCTATATACAACCTCCCCCCCTTATCGCCCACGCAGCTGTCAGTCCTCCCCACACCGTCATCCGGTCAGGTCATGTCCATAATCCACACCCTTTCCCATTGTAAAAAGCCCACATCTCGTTTGTGTGCAAAACAAGGTCCTCCCATCATCATCAATCGAGCGAAAGCTCGGGCCAGCCATAAAAGCCATATCCACATCCGTTAACCATATATACCATCCCCTCATTCCCCATTCCCCCATTTCCCCCACTCTTCCACATCTCTTTCTTCTCCAAAAAACCAAAAAGGTATAATAATAAAACTCGAAGTCGGGGGTTTCGTCGTGGTCGCTGTGGCTCGTGGTGGTTCGTCCACCCAAAAATAATATATGCCCAGCTCAACAACACACGTTAAATATAACGCCGTCTGTGCGTTTTGCGCGGCCAAAAACGCCCGCATCCAGACATCTCAGTCGCTCCGGACCACACCACACTATATAAACAATCCCCCCGTCCGGTCCGGTCCCCACAACACCGCGACACGTACAGTACAGACGTAAAACTCGGGGACGTTCAAACTCAACCAACCGACACACCGCCCTCCCTCCCCCTCCTCCCCATCACATTCGGCATCGGCGGAATCTGCGTCTCCTTCTGCCCAAACCCACCCGCCTCCCTCTTCTTCCAAAACTTAAACTTCCCCAGGCTCGGCCGCCGCGACAGTTCGCGCATAGACGCAAACACCCCACTGCCATCGCCCTTATCCCCCTTCTTGCGATGGTGGTGATCGCGCTCCCTCCCACCACTCTCACCGCGCATCATCCTCCCCTTGGAATCCGAGCGCAGATCCGGCGTCGACACACTGTTCACGAGGCTCTTCCTCTTCGTGCCGTTCACCCCGTTCACCCCGTTCACGCCCCGCATCCCGGTACTCTCAACGCTCGTCCGCGCCGTGCTGATACACTCCGCCTTCTCTTCCGACTTTCCGCTGTCGCCCGTCCTCGCGCTACCTTCCCAGCCACCGCTCTCGGGCACGCTGGCGCTCCCGTCGGTGGTCTCGCTGCGGCGGTGCGTAACCACCTGGCTAGTGTCGAGGACACGGCGCGCGCTTGAGCTCGTCACGGGGCGGGAATTGGCGCTGGATTCGTCCCAGGTCACTGAGCTCGAGTTGGGTCTGCTGCTGGATTGCGGTTGTTGGCCTCGAACTAGTGCTGGTGGCACGTCGGCACTGTCTTGGCCACCAGAAGGAGCGCTGCTGGACTGGCCACCTGAAGCAGCACCACTGCTTCCGCTTGGCCCGCCCGAACTTGAACTTGCTGCCGCCCCCGTAGCGCTGCTCTCTGCAGCCGGCGCGGTCGGTGGGTTGTTGCTGTCGACGCTATCATCGCTACCTTCCCTGTCCCTGGCTTGTTGTTGTGCTGCTTCTTCCCTGGCACGTTGTTCCCGAATGGCTCTCTGTCGCGCCTCTTCAATCCTTATTCTGTCTTCCCATTCCCTCTTGTTGTTCTCTATCTCCTTGACGCAAAATTCCGTCGTGGGCATGAGGTCTGCCACGCCCGTGAAGAGTGGGAGAGCGTAGAACGACATAAAGCCGGTCTGACTCTTGCCGAGGCTAATAATTTCAGTGGCAGGAGGGGCGAAGAGGGCCGAGGGGATTAGTTGGATCTTCTTCTCCATGGAGGCTTGACGCGCGAACTCCTCGGTCAGGATTGCCGTCCACACGGAGGCGCAGAGGAACGGGCGGGCCTGTGGTCGTTAGTCGCCATAAAGAGATGGTAGATGGATCGTGACTCACCACATTCGAGATATCAGCACATTTGATTAGTAGATTACACGCTACATGGCGATATGTTACGAGATCGGAATTTTGGATCTCCCCGTCATCGCTCAGGTTTCGCATGGACTCTTGCAGCTTCTCCAACTTCTCCATATACTGATTATGAATCCCCATATCAGTCGACAGGATGCAGCTAGTCAGCAACACCTTCATTTCCTCATTTTCGACAACAGCCGGCCAAAGCCTCTTCAGCAGTTGGCAGTACACTGCCGCATGATATGATTCCAAGACCGATTTGTCATTGTACAAACTCGCGAGAGGGGCCTTGCTCTTGACAAGGAACATGTTGTTGACGCCCGGATGTCCAATATCGTGACCAATTGCAGCAATCAAAAGCGTTAGCGCCTCAAACGGTCTTAGTAGTTTTACCAACTTTGATTTGGGCTTCTTCTCTATCGACGGCCCCGGGGGGAAAGGCGGCAAGGCACCGATGCGCACGAGGAGAAGGAAGACGGCTTGCAGAACGTCGACAACATGCCGGAAGTTGTGGTACGGCACAAAGTCATTGTATCCGTTACGGCTAGCGACTACGAAGTTAAGCAGCTCATCTAGAAACGGATGTCAGCATGCGGGTCATACGGGAGGGAGCATCATCGGCCCGTAGCAGCCGAGGCGAAGCATCCAAACTAAACGTACCTGTAGGTAACCGCCATTCTTCCATCCCCTCCATCTGTAGCGCATGTTCCAACATCCTTACAGTGGCGAACAGCAATTCTTTGTCATCAAGACCGTGGGCTGAGAAATTCCAATCCCCTATAGCGTTGGTAATAACTCGTTGATCTTCTTCGCCAATATTTATTACCACTGGATCGAGAGGGTGATCCACGATCGTGCCACAAATCTGACCTGCAAGATCTTGGACCATCACCTCGCGCAGGTAGGGGAATGGATATGGTGTCGGGACGCCAGGCCAAGGGCTTTCGTGCTTTTGAGTGGGGGCCTGGAGGTGCCGCCCACGCCGTTCAAACTCCTTGTGCACGCGGTAGATGTGGATGGCGAGGCTGGGGAGTGACTCTCGGTTGATCGGGTTTTCCAGGACATCTACAGCCCCTAGGTCAACGTACTTCATGTCGGATGTTTGATTCGGCGGTAGCCGCATCGCTGCAGGGCTTGGGGGTTGGTTTGATGTCGAGTTCCGGCTCGTTGGTGTCGGCGTGCTCGGCGTACTGCTGGGTATTTGTACGCTCCTCCGCGCCACAGCAACTGAGACTACTATGTTTGCAACCCCTTGCTGCATCGTGTCTGTAGTTATTTGCCGTATCAAGTGCGAGCCATATAAGTTCGGGACGCCAGGCTCTTCTCCTACGCTCCGAGCGCTAGACACCTCTCCTGCATCGTTCTCCCCCTCTTGTAGCAGCTCGTCGTCTTCTATTGGCACTGGCACTGGCACCTTGCGCTCGTTGTCGTCGTCGTCCTCGGGTATATCAATCAGCGCCAGCGTCGGCACCCGGTCCGCGGTGGGCCCAGAATTCAACCTCGCAATGCGCGCCAGGCAACTCAATCCAGTCGGACACACATAAACTACACCCCCAAAAAAAAGTCAGCAATCAACATCTCCAGTCGCACAGATCAAGGGCCCCGCCACATCTCTGACCACGCACCTTTATTAAACGTCCCCAACAGCGTGTGGACATTAACCTGCAGCCTCCTCGCGCCTTCCTCCGCGTCCGCATCACCTCCACTCCTCGCCACCTCCGTCAGCACCTCGCCCCTGCGCACCAAGCGCTCCTGCCTCGCTCCGCGGTCCACATACACAACATTGCACGCGGCGTCCATAGCTGCCGTCGCCGCGGCGGCTCGGGTCTTCGATCCTCAGTCTCGCGCGCGCGGGCTCGCGGCCAGGTCGCAGCGAGGGTGGCGGCGGTGCGGGGGGATGGCCGACGTGGCGGGTGATGTGATGGGCTGTGGAGATGCGTCTCGCGTGGGGTTGCGTGTTGAGAGGTGGCCGGTGGTGCGTGGTGTCTCGGGTGGTGTCTGGCGAGTCGCCCGTCGGTTTGGGCGCGCGCGCGCGGTGGGTGAGGGAGGGATTGGTGAGGGAGATGTGTAGTGGATTGTTGATGGTGTTCGGGGTGCGTGACGGTCTCTCAGTGTGTCTCTTGGAACGTCTTGTCTGTCAATGGGCGCAGAGACTGGTGAGGGGGGTAGAGTAATGGTGTGGAGGGAAGGTGGTAGTAGACAGCAAGACAGACGGCCAACAAGACAGCGAGACAAGAGAGCAGGCCGGGAGATTGGGAGAATGGAAGGGAAAGAGAGATACAGGCGGCAGGTGGAGTGGGAACAAAGTTGGGAAAGTGCGCGCTGGTGGTGCGGCAGGAAGGCGGGAAGGCGGCGAGGGCGGACGATTCGTTCCTTCCCTCTCTGGCTTGGGACTTTGGGGCTTGGGAATGGGGACTTCTTGGGACTTGTGGGACTTTCTCCGGCCTGTCTGGGCTGAGATTGTTTCTGTTTCTATCGGCTAGAGTGGTGTCCAGGAGTGTTCTAGTTTATGTCTAGTCTACCTCCTCCGTGTCTGTGAATGGCGAAAATGGCGAATTGGGGTTACAAAACGAAACATAGCACTCACCCGCAATCCGTGTGCGGGCCACAGTACCGAGTCTTAAGTTTGAGAAAGAGGAGTACTTGAGGGACTTGGAGGAGTGTGTAGTACAGCGAGGGTACGGGGGGACAGGGAGGGTTAGGAGACGTCGGAAGTATATTACAGTACAAAGAGGGGGAAGGTGGTACAAGAGGATAGGGACTGGAGGAAGTAGGGAGAAGGTAGTCATGCAGTCGAAGTGAAGGGTAGGAGAGGAGGCAGGAAGCAACAGCACGATCCCTGTTGGATTTGCGATAGAAATGGGGAACAAAGGGACGAGGAAGAGGGCTTGGGAAGGGAAGGGGAGGGACTAGGAGGGATGAGGAAGGACTAGGAGGGACGGGGAGGAGGGGGATAATAGAAGAACAAGGGAAGGTGACAAGGGAAGGGGAAGAAGAGGGCTAAGAACGACAAAAGAACGCTCTAATCAACCACTAATAAGCGACTAATAACGCAACTAATAAGAGACTAATAAGCGACTAATGAACGAAGAAAGTGACGAAGGGAAAGAAGGGGGGGAGGAAGAATGGAAGAAAGAGAAGGAGCTAAGACAGAAACAGCGGTCACTAGTCCATAACAGGATAGTCAGTCCCTTTTTTTTTCTGTTTCTTTGGTTTCTTTGGCTTATTTAGTTTCTTTCCTTCTTGTCTTGTCCTCCGCGACCGATGCAAGGCCCAGCCACTAAGAGCACTACTGCAGCCAATAGAAGCCGCCATTGCAGATTCGGCGTGGTGAAGGGCATGGGATAGTACTTGTTGTCTGCATGGGGGGTACATAGAGTGCGGAGGTACATTCCCAACGCCGCGTACATTCCCAACTTTCTACATTATAGCACGCATGCTGCAAACGATGATCCTCCGCTACGGCGCACTATAACCACTAATTCCACTACCACCACTATTATCACAACTAACACCACTAACACCACCACTACGACGACAAAACATGCTCGCTACTAGCATTACCACTGCCATTATAATACTTCCCCGTCATCCACTACTCATCCACTACTCACTCCCTGACAAATCCCACGCTTCCGCGATCAGCACTGAGAAAAAAGAAACACTCTACTAAGTATTGTATGCTACCCACAACTGAGAGATCACCACCAACTGCCGAAATGCAAGGGGGGGAAGAGATCAGAGCTGAGAGAGGGAACAGAAGACAGGCCAGAAGAGCAGAAGAGAGCTGACAGAAACCATAGACGGGATGAAAGTTGACAAGAGACCAGTCATTTATTTACTGCACTTTATTTACTGCACAGAAGCAATATCGAATCGTGGCATCTACTCAGCTCCTCCCATCCACCGCCACCATGCTGCTGATGCTGCAAGGGACAGTCCTCTAGAACAGAACAATGGAACAATCAATACTGTAAGATTATAACCGCAATATAACCATACAGTGCGTGTTGTACAATAAGTACGTCGCACAGTCGATACAGTGCAGGACAAGTAGCTTCCTCACACCTACCACCAACACAATTCCACAATCCACAGGCCACATTCCACAACCCTCGGTATTAACACCTCCGCCCTAAAACCACTTAACAAACAAACAAGCAACGCAATCTATATAGATGAATTGATGATCCCCCTCCCTCTCCCCCTCACCACGCCCTCCTCGCGTGGAAAGGTATCAACAATCCCACTCTCCGCCACCAACACCATACACGCCGCAATATGGGAGAACATCGGTTAACTCAGTACACACGTGTGCTCATCCAGATCGTCACCCATCCCAACCAACCACTCACAGCTCTCCATTCCTCCCTCTCCCAATTCACCCAAATGTACCTCCCCCCAAAACCCAAGTACCTCAAGTACCCCCTCACCTTCCAGAACACCTCAAACCTTCCATTCCAGAAGCCCCTCCGCATCCCCCCATCCAATCACACTCCCCCCCGATCACCTTCCCCACCCCAACCGTCCCCCCTGCATACAACCCCACTCTCCTATTCGTCACATCCCCGGAGCATATCTCCCCATTCCACAGGTACTTCGCTACATCTCCCCCTCCCTTCCCCCCCCCCCCTCCCCAAACGTACGATGTACCCACAGCCTAAAACATCCCTGATCCCAGTCACATGACCCCGCTTCTTCATTTTACCCGGCTCCCTTGCCCGTCGTGCGCTATGTTGGTGGACGGCCTGAGCGCAGGTACGGGGGAGAGAGGGCGCTGGGCTAGGGAGGAGAGGGATGGGTGAGCTGAAATGTGAGACCTTGAGGGAGGGGGACGGTGAGAGATGCGAGGAGCTTGGAGGAGGAGCGTGGAGGAGGTGCGTCACGTGATGGGTTTGCCAAGGCATGGCGGGCGGCGGGCGGCGGGCGGTTCACTGGGTTAATGTGGAGATGGAGGGGAGGAGGGACGGACGGGAGGGATCAACGGTTTGGGATCAACGGTTTGGGGTGTGGTGGGTGGTGGGTGGTTGTGATATCAGCAGTGATGGGAGGAGGGACGGGAGGGATCAATGGCTTGGGATCAACGATTTGAAATGTGTGGATGGTGGTGGTGTGAGGGGTTGTGATATCAGCGGTGATAGTGATCAGGGATGGGCGGCCTTGGGACCGACGTCGATAGCGATGTCGGCGGGAGAATTTATATACCACCCCCCATTTTGAAGAGTGGCAACATGGTTAGAACAATGGAGTGACATGGCTCTTGGCGTGTTTTTGCTGGTAGAACTTGTGTGAAGAGGGGCTGATATTTCTTGGGGATTAATACTAGAAATTTGAAGGTATACAACCCATCTTTTAGTTGCAGGACGGTCGGTTCTGGTAATGGATGTGTCGAGGGTGAGAGGCGCGGGGAGTGGTGAGAAAGATGTCATCGTCTTCGACTCAGTAACTCGCACCAAGGCAGTCTACCGGGGCGAGGCTCTAAACAAAGACGATAAGGAAGCTATATTTACCATCCAGCTACGCCCTCTTAAGGAAGTTAACATTAACGAGGGTGAGTATCCATATAGACCTCTCCGCTATTCATGCGCCACAGAAGGGTTATAAACCTCTTGACTACTCATGCACCACAGAAGGCTGTGCTAGAACCATCCATATCGAGGTACAGTCATTGGACAAACATCGCAGCAGCAGCACCAGCAGCCTGCGGAGCACTGGCAGCAGCACCAGCAAACAGCTTTTGGCTACGAGGCGGTTGTGAGATAGGAGAGCAGTGGTGAGATAGGAGTGGTGGTGAGAGAAAGGAGCTGTAGTGAGAAAGGAGAGGTGGTGAGAAAGGTGCGTGGCGAGCGAGAGGGTCAACTCTACCCCACGCATCCTTTACCAGGACTGAGCTGTCACTTTGAAATTATATCTGGAAAATTTCTAGGTTCTTCGTTGGGCGACATCGCCAAATTGTAGGTTGGATGCTCTGCTCTTCTCATCATCTCCTTCTCCATCATATATATACCTTTCATTGCCCATTTCATTCCCGATTCCGGCAAATTAGTAGAAGAAATAATAACAATTTATTCCTAGCAAGTTCCAATAAATTGTAAAAATAATATTAAGTATTCCCCACCCAAATATATATATAATAGGATATAAAATATACTACCCTGCTACAACAATACAGATCCAGACCAACCCAGATCAAAACATCCAGGGCAGCAAAATATATTATCCCCAACGACAAATAGCGTAGCTCCCACGAGTACGTAGATAAAAGGACTTGAGGTTGGTGCTCGATGAGTTAGTTGGAAGGCAAAAACAGCCCTATGATTCAGTTCCACTATTCCGCGGACTGCTCTCAATATGAGTTCAAGGGCCAAAAAATTATCTCAAGGCGGGCTTCTCAGTTATCCGCAGGGTTCTCAAATTTATTCTTATCGCCATACATCTACCACTACTGAATGGTTCTTGTTACTACACGCTCCTGCTGTCATGCTGTTCTTGCCGTCGTACACTACAGTTGTTATCAAAACTCTATTCCCAGGCAGATATCGGACATATCGTCCACTCCCACGCGAGGTCCCAACGCTAAACACAGCATCGTATCGCATGAACGCCCATGTCGACATTTTCGGGAAGTCTAAGAGGCTTGATGGAGTGGTTAATGGAACTCTAAGCCCCGATAATATTGTGATATATTTTCCCCGGTCCCAAATTCATCACAGTAGCTCCCACCATTTCCAATACATCTACAATCCGAATTATCCATCCCATCCATCGCACAGACCCCGCAATACGACCCTGCTCCTCCTCCCAAGCCCATATCACCACCAACACCACCACCATCACATGACCATCCCGGCGCACGCCCCCATTGCACGGTCCCCCGTCTGATCCCCCCAAGTGCCAAACACAACGTCGCATCGCGCATGAACGCCCAAACGACCCCTCCATCCATCCCATCATGCTGGTCGTGCCCATGGCGACGCGCCGGGTCGTTGTCGTGCCGGACTGGGGTGCGGGGGCATGTGAGATGTGAGAGAATGTTTTCTTACAGGAGAGACATGGGGATGTAGGAAGGGTCTAGATCATGGATGGCGCAAGTAAGGTGTTCGCGATGGGTTGGGTTATGAGATGGTATAGTACTGAGATATGCAGACGCGATACGTAGATGAGCTTCCTGGCCCGTCATCGCCCACACCACAGCAACCAGACCGATGATGGATCAACCACCAAGCCAGCGGTCCCCGAATATCTACCGAAAAGCAATCAACCGCACACCTCTAACCCAACCCAACTCCAACGCCGCTTCCATCTCTCCAGTCCCATCCAGCCACAATCCAATCTCCACCCCCTCAACCCCGCACACAACCCTTCCCAGCCACGCGGCGCTACAAGGCAGCGCAGGGTAGGGAAAGGCCATGGAGCAAGTCAAGACAAGGCAAGAGAATAGCCGGTACTCTCCGAGTAGCAACCCTAAACAGCACCAACCACAACGCCCTCCGCGCCCTCCTCCACAATCCTCGCTGGATCGAGCTCCACCGCCGCATAGCTCGGGAACGCCTCGCCAGCCGGTGCCAGCACCGTACGGTTCGTCTGGAGGAACGGTGCGTTCGGGTCCACCGTCTGGATGGCCGCTAGTGCTGCTGCGGACGCCGCTGCAGCCCCGCTGTCAACCACGGCAGTGGGCTGCGCGGTCCCGGCAACGCCGTTGGACTGGCTGTCCTCGGAAGAGAGGGTGATGGCAGAGTCGGCTATGATGACGGTCACGTCGCTTGCTTGGTTGTTATCGGCGCGGATCTGGCGCGACATGTAGCGTGATCGCCGTTCGTCGTTGCGGCCGTCGACCACCTCTGTCACGATGATGATGATGGTGTTCTAACTTGTTAGCTGTTGTCTCGGGGCCCGTTAGAAAGATGGGAAACTCACGGCATTCCGGTTCTGGTTCCTGTAGTGGTTCCTGCGGATCCGGTCCTTCTGCTCCCGCAGCTCATAATCCCTGCCGCTGCGCCGACGGACTTGGTCTTGGATGATTACGATGAGGGCAGCCTCTTGTTGTCGCTGCGTCTCCGAAAGCTGGATGACAGTAGTGGAGATGATGACGTTATTGACGTCATTCCTGTTGTTCCTGTCGTCGCGGTCATCGCGGCCACCGCGGCCATCTCGGTCATCCCTGTTATTATCGTTGCCACCAACAGCCACGATCACAGCTCGGGGATCAAGTGACTGAACATGGCGCGAATGCAAATGCTTTCCAGGGGTGCGCGCGCTGAGTCCAGACTCGGGGCGGGGTGCTGCAAGGTGTTAACATAGATCCAGCATTGGCCAACCGATGAGACATACCACAGGAAACCAGAGCAGCAAGGCTCAGCAGAGCTGCGGCGGTGTTGAAGAGCATATTTATATAAAAATAGCAAGGTATTATTGAGAGCGGAAGAAAATGAGAAGAAGCAATTAAGTAAGTAAATTATAAGATGGCTACCAGCGCGCTGAACAATTGTAGTGAGTGTATGCGTGCAGGAATTAAGCTGCTGTCAAAGATTGAGGTCCTGTTGTTGCATTTCCAAAAGTCGAGGAAGCCTGCGACTTCATATATCATATTTTCCCGGATACCCTCGGAATCGACGATGCCTAGACGGATGGGTTGTCTTCCGTCCCAGCGTGACAACGGCAGACGCCGTCTCCTTGCAAGGATGATGAAGCACGCGCCAAGTTTTTCTTACTACTGTGATTAAGCTTATTGCGTGGAGTTGGGAATTTCGGAAGCTGTTCACAATGAAGAAAATGTCAGGGGGGATTATGACAGTCAAGGGGTAGGTCGGCTGGCATGATGTCGCTGACGTCTAAGCGCTGTTGGTGAGGTGGGATCGGTGATACTGATTTGACACCTCACAGAATTTTTGTTCCGTTTCTCACGCTCCTATATCTTATTGTAGACAATGTTAAGAAATTAAGTTTGATGTGATCTCCTTGAGCATTCACTTGTCCGCTCGCAAAGGAATTGATCATTGATACGGTTGAAAAAAACGAATTGTAGGGCATCACCATGGTCGACGTGGTGGCATGACGATGCCTTGGCGCGCCAAAAAGCTTGACCTTCTCGACGTCTGCTAAAAAAAACAGATATGATTGGCAAAAATCAATCATCCAGGGCCGTAATGAGACCAGTCCTGGCTTATGTGGGTGTAACTTTGACAGTTTTCAAGCAAACACCCCTGACCCAGCCTAGGACCGCGTTTGCGACAGGAGCTGTTTGGATGAGCCACAAGGCAAATCTGCAACGGCAAAGGTATGATTGCCCTTGAAACTGCAATGCAATCCGTAAGAAATGGAAGCATTACATACTACCAGCACAATGTTCTATGATCCGAAGCCAGAACAATGCCCTCCCGATGGTTTGGGGCGCAGCGCAACTCCGTTGTTGCCCGTGGTCAATGGACAGAATTACCACCAACGTAAGCCCATAGGCCAATGATGCGATCTAGCATATAGAAATCGCCATAGTAATTTCATGCCGGCGCATGGGTTCATTCGGGTCCGGAAGCAAGAACCCAAAACTGTCATCCCAGGCTCCAGATGAAGGGCTGGGTTGATACCCGTGGATATAACGGGCAGGTCCCAGATGTATCAGGTCCAGAAATTAGTAATAGCATCATCGTGAGCACAAATCAAACCAAACTAAAAAACAGGCTACGCTCGGAAATATTTAAGTATTTCAAATGGTGATCTTGATGGGGTGTTCGATGCTCTCCCAGCTCGCGATCGCCTCAATGATCGAAACACTCCAGGTGGTGGTGGTCACATGACCTCGCTTGTTTAATCCACGCTAAGGGTTAGTCCGCACACTTCTTCGCGTCGAGAGCTTTTACGACATTTCCTCTGGCAAGATTCGATAGCGGCAGCGACTTCACCACAACAGTCGCCATCATGTCTCTCGTATCGGCCGAGAAGTCGAACTTCCAGTTCATCCTGCGACTTCTAAACACCAATGTCGAGGGAAAGCAAAAGGTCATGTACGCCTTGACCAAGATCAAGGGTGTCGGACGCCGTTACTCCAACTTGGTCTGCAAGAAGGCTGATGTTGATCTCAACAAGCGGTATGCATTCCCCAATGCAGTTCCACAGCCTCAAAAGCGCAATGGACTAGACGGAAAAGAAGACATGGAAACTAATTGAATTAATAGTGCCGGAGAACTCACCTCGGAAGAGCTCGAGCGCATCGTCACCATCATCCAGAACCCCACGCAATACAAGATCCCCGCCTGGTTCCTCAACAGACAACGCGATATCGTGGACGGCAAGGACTACCAGGTCCTGGCCAACAACGTCGACTCCAAGCTCCGTGACGATCTCGAGCGCCTGAAGAAGATCCGCGCTCACCGTGGTCTCCGTCACTACTGGGGTCTCCGTGTCCGTGGACAGCACTCCAAGACCACCGGTCGCAGGGGTCGCACCGTCGGTGTCTCCAAGAAGAAGGGAGGTTAAGCGCATCGTTATGGGTTTGGGATGGATTGGGAGGGCGGAGTATAGCATTGCAAGGGCTTGCACGCGTTTTTATGCTGGTGTATCGCTCCTCAGCAGACGCTGGGATATGGGTGTCCTCTACCTCGCTGTGTCAATCTGAAAACAATTAAAAAACAACCGGTTCCCTTGTGTTCTATGTGATTGTGGTTCCGTTTGCGCAGACGGATTTGTCGGCTTCAGACCAATGATCAACTCCCCTGGTCGCTGGATTGGCTGTCCTGCTGTGTGTGGATCTTCTCGGGTTACTTGCTAACGTATTTTGGCTACTCCTAACACTTATAATAGCTTGCATACGTTCTCTGTTTTTCAAGCACCACGCAAATAATTTTAGTATTTGCCACCGAGGAGATGTTTCGCTGTCTATGGGCCATGGCGAGATGAAAGAAGCAGGCCAGCTCCGGTGAGATCCGAAACTAAAAGTCTATTTGAGAATGGTATCCGATCAACTGGAGTGTTTACTACACTGTACTGTACTGTAAATATATTTTTGACAGTATATTGTGTATCACGTGATTATCGTTCAAGGGCTAAATATTGACGTGGACGTGACGGGAAAGCGGAAGTCACAACACGGTTCAACCACAGTACGCTAATAATACTGGCGATAGACGATGTAGTTTATAAAATAATGCAAATCATGTTATGTCCAAAATATCCTAAATCACCAACACCTTTCCAAACTAAATCAATTGACTATATATGGTCCACACCAATTTAGTTGTTGAACCACTCACCACCGATCCACCTGTTGAAGAAATCCAAGCTGGGTTCGGGTTGGTTCATTGGCACCATGTGTCCAGCGGCGAAGATCCTCATGAATGTGAGGTTCCCGCTCGACTTGACAGTGCCGGTCTTCTCCTCGCCCATCTTAAGATCCTTCGTGTCAGCAGACTTGTAGTCCTTGTGGCCCTTCCACTCGAGCTTATCAGTCCAGGCGCGGTTACCGAGCCAGTTGCAGATGAAGTCGGTGTCACCAGCATAGATAAGCACTGGGATCTCCTCGAGGATGCTTGGGACCAGGCGGTGGAAGGGCTTCATCCAGTCACCCTGGAACAGAAAGTTGCGGTTGATGTCAAAGTTGCACGAGTCGTACGAAGAGACCTCAACACCAAGTTCGGCTTGTACCTCCTTCTTGTTAAGGAACTCAGAGATCCATCCGAGGGCAGAGTAGCACAGGTTAGAGCTGTCCTCGCACTTGCTGCGCACGTCGTACACGTTCTGTCCGGTGCGCTGGTAAGGGCCCATCATCGCGTTGTTACAGTAGATGCTGGCGGGGACACAGGACCAGACGCTCTCGCTTTGGTAGCAGCTTTCAATCAGAGACTGGCAGCGTGCAAGAGAGTTGTCCATAGCTTGACACTCGCTCTCCTCAAGAACAGCTGGCCATCCACCATCACCGCAGGCCATGGGCCTGTAGTACTCGTATTGGGTCAAGCCATCAGTCAAGCCGTTGCCGATGAGCACCGACTTCAAGTTGATATTGCGCTTCTTGTGAGAGAGAATCTCGGAGGTGAAAACTGGGATGTAGTGTCCTGCATATGACTCTCCAGCAATGTGGAAGTCCTGCTTCGCATACTGCGGGAATTGCTCAAAGAAGAGGGTGAGGAGTGCGTATACGTCCTTTCCGGCAGCAACGGTGTTGCTGACAGAGCCGCCGCTGTAGGAGTAGCCGACGTTGACGGGCTGATCGAGGAAGATGACAGATGCATTGGCATTCCAAGAGTATGGGTTGTTGTGAAGCTTGAGGTCCTTATCGATGGACGATGGGCCAAGCTCAAGGAAGAGCCCAGTGAGGGATGAGCAGCCGGGGCCGCCGTTGAGCCAGAGAACGACGGGGTCGTTGACCGGATCATTGCGGGACTCAAAGAACCCTAATATTGTTAGTCAAGATTCGTGTACTTGGGTTGTCTGGAACTTACAGTAGAAGAGATGCTTGTCATTCTCCTCGTCATCCAAATAGCCGCTGTACTGTTTCACAGTATCAACGCCCAGTTTCTTTGGGTCAACGTTCTTAGCTCTCAGATTGTACGATTCAAGGTGGCCATCAATAGCTCTCTCTTCCTCGCCGTTCTCATTTGTTATCTTGACGCTTTGTACGTCTGCGCCCTTCACGATGTAGTCCCATGTGCTGTCCGGCCTCTTCTTGCTTGGCTTCGGTGACGACAGGAAGTTTGCCTTGCTCATCTGCTCGGGAAAGAGCATCGTCACTTCGTCCCAGACGGCCTTCGCCTCGGCGCCCATGCTATTCATGCTCTCCGCCAGCGGGCCGAGCAATGAGCTCCATGAAGGTGTAGACTTAGAGTCACCAACAATCGGCTCTTGGTTGAGCGGGTTCTTGAAGACATGCTGTTGAGGAGCAACAGCAGCGGTCGCAGCGCCGATGAGGGCGGTAGTGGCAAGAAGTTTCATCGTCTGTATCAATATATGTTTGACGATTGATGTTGTTGGGGAATGATGGTAGGTGGGTGGGAGGTGCGGAAGGTATACGCACTCGGTAGTGGCGATGATGGACGATGGGGTAAGTGGGCGGTGGGCGGTGCCTGAATGACTATGTGACGAGTAGCGTCGTTGCTATCGCTACGCTAGCACGACGGTGGCCCTGCCAGGTTGCACGACTCCTCAGGCCTTATCCGGGAAATGACGTAAGCTTGTATCTTTGCCTGGAATACACATCACGTGCCGATATTCAGGCATATCTCGGATCCGAGTGAACAGTCCCCAAGTATGACCTTCAGTGATTACAGCGACTGAATAGAAATTGAGACCTTTAATTACTAATTTTTTGATCATCATATCAGCTCCTTATATTCCTGTAGTAAAGACCTATTCCTTCAGCATAAGCCTTTAGCAACTGGCTAATGGAATGCCTGAAATGAAGATAGCAGAAAGTTGAATAGGGACCGTTCACTCGGTTCCGTATGTTCCCAGCGATACAGAGTACAATGATGCTTTCAGCCACGCTACATGAAATACAGAAAGGGGATATCTTGTTCGGATTATATCTTCCGCTTAACTATTTAGACCTCTCCCTCCACACGAGTTGTTTCGAGAGGGATTCCTGGGGCTTGCCCAGACTCTCCTGCCTGGGTCTCCCATCCTTGGCTTCTTTCAGAATATGACAGTTGCTCAGCCTCCATGAATACATCGCATCGAAGCCGTCAGACGGTCGAACCGTATCCCTCACCTTCCTCTTGACCGCTCTCTTCATCAACCCTTCAATCTTCATGTTTAACTGCCATATCCAAAACCTCGATCCTCCCAGCACCCTTAGTCTCGCCCCCAATGAGATCACCCAGGAGCTTGTATGCTCCTGGCTCTACGAAACCTACAAGCTCCCACTCACTCCCGGTGACTTCTTGCCTCTCGATCTGCTCGACCAGTTCCAGAATCTTGTCCTTAACCGTCATCTTCCTCTCTCCACCCTCCCCATCAATCTTCTGGCCCTTTAACGTGTTCTTAAGCTCCTTCATCGGGCAAGTAATCCGTAGGCTCATCCTGGCCCTCTCAACTGGTATTGGTTGTCTTGCCACCAGGGCTTTTATAGCCTCCAGAGCTTGACTCTTTGCGCTCTTCGTAGCATTGACTCCAGTCCACATCGGCAGATGCTTCTTCTCCTCCCCGTCAGCAGGGGCCTCCGCTGGAGCGGCATTCTTCTCTTGCCTCTCCTGCGATCCTGCCGCACTGACCATATCCAGTGCCTTTTCGATCATCCCAGTAGTATACACCTTCTTTGTCTTCGGGTCGACCAGCTTTCCGGCCACAATCTCAACAATCTCATGGTGGACACGCTCAAGCTGTGCTGCGCGCTCCTTCTCGCCAACCTGCTGCTCGCCCTTGTTCAAAATCTCCAAGATAATGTCATCCAGCTTCACGTCCTTCCCGAACGCCTTCGCCAGGTCTTCCTTCTTCGCCGTCTCGCCCTTCGACACGTTCACGAAGACATTCGGGATTTGTAGGACCTCATCGAGGTTCTTTTCGATGCCGTTGCGCCATTCGAGCACTTTGTTCTTGTAGCAGGCGATCTCGAAGCGCTTCTTGCCTTTCTTGAGTCGCACCAACGAAACGTTGGTCAGTTTGATTTGGTTCGACGGCTGGAAACGGTTAGCCAGTGCCCAGATGTGTAACAGGGACAGCGGAGCTCACGGTCTTGATTCCGACAGGCATTTTTGCGGTAATTCAGGAGGTATTTAGGTATGAGGGTGTTTGATGGTAGTAAGGGAAGACTACGTTGAGTGCGGCGGTGTGCGGGGTGACGATATATATCCTATCACGTGTGGAGAATCATGACAACGCATGGGCTTCATATTCGGAGCTTGCACCCATTCAATGCTACGGCTACAGCCTGCATAGCGGTCTTTATTTGCTTCTGATTATATAGCTGTTCATACTTGGAGTTTTTGGAACTAATAGTTGGGTGAGTCTTACGGCGGGGTTCCGTCTGTCAACAGAAAGCTTTTAAATTGGTGTAAATAATATTAAATTTCCAAATATACATTCTATATTCCAAACCAGAGAAATCTGGCACATTTAAACATATCTCCATCTATTATCACCTCCAAAACAATAGTTATCCTATCCTGCAAGCACTGTGGTATCTATAGAGGTCTGTTGTTTGTGTATGTAGCCCCAGTACCCCTCTTCTCAGCCTCGTGGGACAGAAATCACGAACCATTCAAGACTGACCTATTGGCACCGCATTTGACCTCAAACTGTAGTAAACCCGAGCCGCCCGGTAATGGCATAATACAAAATCTGCATATGAAATACCAGAAGTTATAGCGAGGCCATGGAGTTGGATTTGGACATTTGGTCGTGCGAGCTCAAGAGGGGAATTGGGATGCGGGGTAGCATGGCAACGTCATGGGATGCCAGCGAAGATACTTCAGATGTTGCTTGGCGCTGTGTCTGCGTTTCTACGATACAGGCGACAGATAGGACGGAACCTTGATTGGGCCAAAAATAAACTCAATTTATACAGCTGAGGGACCCTGACATGCCTGGATGATTCTCGAAGGGCTCCTGAAAGCGACGAATGTTCTAGTTTTTTGGTGAGGACCAAGGAATACTATCAGGTCTTCGTCGTTCAGGAGTAAATATCACAACCAGTTCCATTGATGATCAAAATAATTTAACGAATGGAGATTGTACAAAGCCCTACAACTACATATATTCAAGAACACACATGCACAAGTTGCTTGGGTCTGTTTCATAGCAATTATGAGTTTCTGATTTTCATGTTGGAGAGTAAGATCGATCTCTTCTTCAAGCCATGGCACCAGGCCATGATCTCAATGAAAAGGGTTCCCAAAGGGAGTGCAATCAAAAATTCCGCGATCCAAGACCCCGAAGGATATTGGCCGATGCTTGAGTCCCCGATGTGCAATGGAGCTCTCGCATTAGGGCCGAGGATATTCATGAGCATCCTGGCCATCACAAGGTAAGTATGAAGAAGAAAAGAAGAGGTTTAACGAAGGGGGGAGGCCAGATATTTATACCGAACTGGCAGGAACTAAGCGAGTCTCAATCAGGAAATGGGGCAGGTGCAAACACTGCAAACTTTCGCTAGCGCGTGAATCAATGTTTTGCTGCCTGGGAACCTGAAGTTCCCGCTCTTTTCACCAATTGTGCGCCTGAGCACGTGATCTGCCAAAATAATCCAAAAAGTTCGAGGGCCCCTGCTCTAAAAGCGGCACGTGAATTCTTGCCCGCATCAATTGTGCTTGGGCAATTTCTCGCTTAGGGCGCACACAATCGAGATTTCACGAATTTGTGGCTCCCTCCTTCTCCGACTTGAGACTCCCACGAAGACAACGACCAACGACAACGGCAACGACTTGATACCAAAATGGCCATCAAGCACAACCAGCAGATCCCGCACAACCGTAAGATCACCATGAGCAATATTGCGCGCTTCGAACGGTGGAGGTACTGACTGTTGATGGATAGATTTCCGCAAGGATTGGCAGCGTCGGGTTCGCGTTCACTTCGACCAGGTACATATATACCCTTTGCGATGCCCGAAACAAGATCGGGGGAAGGAAAAACGAGTTCAGGAAAGAATCTAACACCCACAATAGCCAGGTCGCAAGCTCAGACGCCGCAATGCACGTCTCTCCAAGGCTGCCGCTGTTGCCCCTCGCCCAGTGGACAAGCTGAGACCAATTGTCCGCTGCCCAACTGTCAAGTACAACCGCCGTGTCCGTGCCGGACGTGGTTTCTCCCTTGAGGAGCTGAAGGTAATTTGCTGTGCGAACGGGGGGTTGAAGAAGACCAGACATCTGATTTGTATTTTTAGGAGGCCGCCATCCCACGCAAGCTTGCACGCACCATCGGTATCTCCGTCGACACCCGCCGCCAGAACCTTTCCGTCGAGTCCCTCACCCTGAACGTTGAGCGCCTCAAGGCTTACCGCGCCCGCCTCATCCTTTTCCCAAGAAAGGCTGGCCAGGCCAAGGCCGGAGACGCCTCTAAGGAGGAGGTCTCCGCCGCCCAGAAGGAGTACACCAAGAGCACCAAGGCCGCATTCCCCCACGCTGCCGTCGTTGCCCTTACCGAGATCAAGAAGAGCGACGTCCCAGCTGCCATTGAGGGTGGTGCTTACAGAAAGCTCAGAGACTCGAGGAGCGAGCAAAGATACGCCGGTGCGCGTGAGAAGCGGGCGAAGGACAAGGCTGACGAGGCTGCTGCGTCTAAGAAATAAATGTGAGGGTATGGGCATGGTGTTTTTGCAAGTCTGGTTGTGGATCTGCATCAGATTATTGCATTCAAGGATTGCTTAGGTGTACTTTCATGAATGCAAAGGGCTTCACAATTTCAATTATGATGCCCAAATGTGTGGATTATGTGATGCGACGTGGCTTGAGATCCACGGTGAGTTCTATCCAGCTGAAAAACTCATACGCTGGTTCCATTTTGTCTGCAACTTTGCTGGTTTTATGCCGTTCCCCTTGGCGCGACTGTTTCTTCGTTACTCGCTGTACACACCGCCCCCCACCGCTTCAAACAATGAAGCCCCCCAGAGTGTGCACGAATCCCCATTCTGATGGTTTATCTTCTGTTGCTACATCATCGGTATGGAATATGCCATCTCTCCTCACTGGACCTTATCCCTGTCCCTTCCCTTATAATTTTTGAGATCTTGCCCAACCATCCCCCCTTGACTATACATGTATGGCACCCCCAAGCTCCACGACACATCGAACAGATCACAGCATCGAAAGGATTCACAGGTTCTGTGCCGATCTTGGGGTTGGTTTCAGAGATTGAGTAGCGGGGTTGTGGATACGGATATGTGCAACATTCGGGCCGTTGTGCATGGGCCGCGATCGGTCGAAGATGGACCTGCGAGCCAACCCAGTGGCAGAGCTATGACAGTGGCCAAGTGATTTATGGACACCCCTGGTTTATCCATTTACAGTTTGCGTGAGAGGAGAGGAGGCTGCATGCCGTTTGCGATATCAGTGCACACATGCACAGAAGTAAATAGAAGGAATGACAGCGAATCTGAAAACGTTTCGATCTGAGCAGTGACATCGGAACATGTGAAACGTGTAGGCATGGGGAATTGGGGAAAGCAAAAGTTGGGGAGTGAAAAATTAATACCAGTTGATGAATCGTGCTGTTGTCAGACATTACGAATCCAAAAATACTGAAAAATATAGCAACATAGACTTCCACCCTAGGGAAAGAATCAGGTGAGTGAGGCAAAATAAAAACGAAAAACACATTCTGCGCCTCAATTCAATACCGCCAATTCCTTTACCTTTACTCCAAGGTGATACGGCCCAAGCTTCCCCACAAATGCGTCTACTAGCTGTATTATTCTTTTCAATAGAAATAAAAATTTCTCAAGGTCACATTCAAGTACGAGAAGAGGATCCCGAGCCAATCGACTCTCCGCGGTCATGCCCTGCGGCTGCTTCGAGGTCGTTATTGTCCCACCTGCGCCTGTCCTCTATCAATACCCCGAACATCAAGCACATGACTTTATATCGAAACAGGATGCACTTGCTACGGACGATGGCGACAAAGAAAACATCAACCGTGACTGCATCTGCGGTAGAGTTGGATGGATGGCCAGCATCTGTGGCCCAAGTGAACTGAATCTGGATACTCATGACAAAATCTCAAAATAAAACAGCCTTGTATCCAAACGAGGTTGTGATATGGTGACAACTCTCGATATGATGCAAGCAGTTAGGCCGTGTGACGCAGAGGGCAGGCCATACGGGAAATATTCGTGTTACTAAGTTTGTGATAGCTGATTCTGTGGGGAACTGAATGCATAATTCGAAGGCCGAATCGTGGGGAACCCTCATTTTTTGTGTGGCACGGGGGTGCAAGCTATCGATGTAATCGTCGGTAGTTTACGCCTTGTTCTATCTTTGAGCACTCGTTATTCATTCATATGGCACCGGAAAGCCTAGCTCTATCTCCCCCGCTCGAGTACATCTTACGAAACTATCGCTGTGTTCTGTAGCGTTATATATCCCGCCTTACTCAGCAGCATCCACAGTCTTCAATAAAGGACAACTATCATGTAATTGTTGGATGTCAGGTTGCACTTACAAGGAACAATAACTAAGAAGAAGGCAAAGAGGACGAAAGAAGCATCTTTATTAGGTCATAGGGGTCTGTATCATAGACAGTGCTGCCGAATTTTGCCTCTTATCAGTAGCTGAAACTATCAGCTCGACAGTTGCGGCTCCAGTTATGCGAAGTTGGAGGCTGTTATTGGAAGGGGATATCTGTCCTGCTATCCTGTCCCACCAGTGCGCATTGAACCAACTTAACTTCATCATTACACTCTGTAATGGAGTCGATGAGGGCTTTCGGAAACCATCATCCGACTCTCCCGTATATTGAAATCCTCAGAACTATAACTACCTGTCTTCCCACGATCTACTATCTGAACTCCTAAATAAGCAAGGATACAGGCCCAACAAACTGCCATAAACACCATACTTCACTGGTTTATCTCTCACAATGAAGGCTAAAGTATTTGCAGTCGTCTCTGCCTTAGCAGCTGTAATCGTTGCTGCTCCGCAACAGCTCCAGACAAGTCTTAACAAAGTTGTCTCGTCTCCTGATGTTTCTGCCTCTTCTCTATTTCTGGATTCTTGTTGGCCAATTTGCTTGCATCGTATTCCTGGATGCCCACCGGGATGGGTACTGCACTCTCTTTATACTATAGTCTTCACATGCTAACTTGAACATAGTACTCTAACAATAAAGGGACAGCCTCCCGTCCATGTTGGACCTGTTGTAAGGCACCTACGATAAACGATGCTGAAACCCCATCTATATCTCCTACGACTGACAAAGAAGAAATCGACATTAATATCAAGATCAGTGACACATCACCAGCTGTTTCGGTCTCTTCTCTATTTGAGGACCCCTGTTGGCTCATTTGCTTGCATCATATTCCTAGATGCCCACGGGGATGGGTCCTGCTCTCTTTCTATACTATAGTCTTCACATGCTAACTTGAACGTAGTACTCTAACAATTTAGGGACAAGGACCCATCCATGCTGGACCTGTTGCAAAGCACCTACAGTAGATGATGCCACCGCCGATCACATTATTTCCACCCCTAGCGAAGAAGACATTGAATTCGACGTCCAAATCAGCGACATAGATCCAGCCATGTCCGCTGCTTCTCTATTTAGAGAAGCTTGTTGGAAAATTTGCCCAAGTCGAAGGATACCATGCCCACGTGGATGGGTACGACCCCTTTTCTAGCGTACCGTGCAATTATTTCTAACTTTTGCAGCATTCTAAAAGATTTGGCCACTGCTGGACCTGCTGCCGATCGACCGGCGCTTCTACAACAAGCGGAGAAGACACGGAATTTAACATTGAAGCTGACATGGAAATGGAAATAGAAACCAAAATGGAGGTTAATATGGAAGATGATATGGAAGATGATATGGAAGATGATATGGAAGATGATATGGAAGATGGTATGGAAGCTGAAACGGAAGCCGACGAGTAAACCAGCGAGTTAACTGCAGTATGTCGGCGCCACTGCTATCGTAGGCGACCTCGCTGCCCTAGAGGATGGGTAAAATTTTCTTCATTATATCATGTCTCCTTTGTGCTTAGTTTAACGTTCTGACTGTCATTCAGTATCCTGTGCGTAGAGGAAGACACTGTTGGAGGTGTTGTCGAGGTGGTCGCGCGACGCCTTCAGTAGATTACGCGCTTGGCGAAGAAATTACATCTGACGTCCAAATCGTCGACACAACTGCGGCAAACTCTGATTCCCAAATTTTAGATATTTGCTGGAGAGTTTGCTGGCATAGGATTCCTCATTGTCCAAGAGGATGGGTCCTGCTCCCATATTTATCCCATGTTCTTCATATGCTAACATTTATGTAGTATTCTAACAATAAAGGGACAGCCTCCCATCCATGTTGGACCTGCTGTAAGGCACCCACAGACAATGCTGCCACATCGAATTGGTTGGGTTTGCGTGCAGACCTTTGATGAAATGGGTTATGGACGGGTATAGGAGGCATACTTTCAACAAGCGCCTCTCTCGGGAATTGTAGGGTGGTAGGAGAGAACGATTTGATGGCGACGCATAGCAAACAGATAACACTCATTTAAAAATTTGTTTGAGCCAGACCTTGCAATACAGTATTTAACCAATGTCTATGTCTAGGTATCTTCAAAAACTTGCCTACTGGTGATCTTACTGAGTTAAGCAATGTATTGATTGATGTTTATATATACTCCGGAACATATACTAATTGTCATACTTAGGAACTGCGGAAAATATAAAACGAGAGAAAACATAATGAAATAACTTACCTACTAGACTCACCTGCTCACCTTTTTACCTCTACTCTTACTAGTTGAGGCTCCGGGCTTAAAGATCTGGGTCGAAAATAAGATTTTCTTTCCAATTTTCCCTCGTTGCCACCCCATCCATACCAATCCCAAACGCTTCCAAGATGTCTGCTCTAGGCCTTGCGAGATCCTGTATTTCATATTCTCTCTCACCATCCTCTCTGCCCACCCCAAGTGGATACAGCTTGGTCTTGTAAAACTCCGCCTGCTCAGGCAACCCCAGCATCTCCAGCAACTTTGTCACCCCAAACTCATCATTTCCCGCTTCAGCATATGCCATTAGAGATTTAAGCTGGCTCGAATCAGCGTCCTGCGCCCACTGCACAAGTCCTACCACAGTTTTAACCCACATGACTACTTCGTCCCCATCCAGTGTCCCGGGATGAGCCCTAAACTCAATCGTCTGCTTGACCGCGACCATAGGATCTTCTAGAGTGGAGAATTCAACAGCACACCGATCTCCAGCACACACGTCAAACTGGCGCAGAAGTGCTTTAACTGTTCCAAACTCGGGGCTGAAGAGGTCATCAAGGAAGGTACGAATTGTCCATGTAGGATGAGCCCACGCGTAATTTGTATCGACACGTAAGGGCATACACCAAGTTTCGGTGCGGCGATGAGAGGGATGTAGCGTCTGTAGCTGTGGCTCAAACCCCCAGAGTAGAGCTATGAGATTACGGAGCGTACCAGCGCTGAACCCTTTGCCGCCATCTCCGACGTGGACGTGCAACTCTGTTGTTCTTGTGGCGGCGACACGGAACTGAGTGGTGATAGTTGCGCAGGCGACGCGGATTTGGGTTAGTGACTGGGGGCAAAAATATAGTGCCGGTGAAATGACTTCAGCGGAATGCCAGTGGTAGACCGGGTTGTCACAGGGCGCATTTTTATGCGGAGGATAGACGGTCAGGTCGTCGGTCACGAACCAGGTCTTGTAATCGAAATTTGGAACGAGCTTCATTGGAAGGCCAGCGGCGCGTAGAGCGATATAGACTGCCTCATGAACCCTGGCACGCTGTTCGGAATCGGGAACGAGACGACGCTCTTCCTGGGAAAAGTGGATGCGGCCTGGGTGGGAGGGGTGGGGGTCGTTGTTGTTAACACGGGTGGAGGCGGCTACGAACTCCAGTTCTACGCCGAAGGTTAGTGGGGTCGTCATTCTCAGGATGGATCAAAATAGTAACTTTACTTGCTGCGTTGATTGCGAGTCCGGCTTGCTTTTGCATCAAGTAACTTGGATGTTGTTTCTTGGAGATGTTGCTTGTCATTCTGAGGGGAACATTCGATTTTCCAGAGCTATATATACACATTTCCAATAAAGAGATTATAAACCCATTGTATCCGTTTCAGAGAACTGCATTTCCTTTGAGGCTTCTTGGTTCATTTTACACTTTGCCTCATTGTTGGTTTCGACAATGATAATTCAGGACAATGATTCCACTGCGGAAAACTTTGTTTTGGCTTTAAACCCAAACAGCACTGTCTGTTCAATGGATCCATGGATACTGGAATATTTATGTACATTTACAATGAATGTAGCACCCGGAGTAAAACCGACAATGGAAATCGTATTTTCATACGATACATCTAGGTTATCAGATCTCAGTTAAGAGGCTGTGCCTGACCCGTGTCGGCCAATGTGAGAACAAAGGCAATAAAGGAGCCACAAGCGTTATAATTGACCCAACGAGAGATATAATTTATTTATAATCTCAAGGCCATATCTTTTATCTATTGTTTTAGGAAAGCCTTTATTGCCGAGGAAACATCCTAGCTACTATACCCCACATGTATAATATTGTATTATCACCATACGATGTTGTGTCTTGCAGATCCTGACTTTAGCTCTAGCGTAATAAGTAGAAAAATGTTAGGCCGACCGGCTTCTTCACTAGCTGGTGCTATCCTGGTGGATAGACCTAAATTATGCTTATTGAGGGAACATTCTGCGCGGTGCCTCGTATAGCCCAAGTCTTGCTTTGGGTAATCAACAGAAATGTTCGACCGATGAAACATAATCACTAGAAATATTAGCCCGACCTCATACAGTCGGATGCTTCATTGCAATCTCAGTGGGTGGACATCTACGAGCCAAGAGTCAGCGAAGCCTCCCGCAGTTATCAGGACAAACAGTAGGGTTACACCCGGTATGCCGTTTGGACCAAACGGGGCGATTGCGGCGTTACTCAATCGGCAAGATCTGAAGGCAGCGAGGGGTAAGATTGGATGCTGCTTTATGAGCCACAAGGAATGGTCACAAAGCAGCAATGAGATTCTATCCCCAAGAGAAGAGGGAAGGAAGCGTTGATAGTTACGGCCCGTTGAACGCACGTCCTTTGGAAATGAAGAGAATAGCTATATAAAACCGTTTTCTAATGCCGGCACAGACTTAAGAACGAGATGAAAATAGCTTTAGGGTTAGCCGCTAAGAAAGGGAATGAGCTTGCAGTGCAGCCAAAATGCTCCTTGAGATAAGCGGGGAACTTGGTGGGGAAAGACCTTGGCGGCTGGACGCCCGCCGATGATAGATGCAAATATGCTGTTCCTACGGGCTGTGCTACCCATGTTTTCAAATGCCGGGCCAGGTTCCATTCCCTGGCTTACCCCGCTTCTTGGCTTTGAGCTGAAAGCTTCGGCTGAACCAATGGGTTTCATGGTCAGCATAAAGTCTTCTGTCGATAAATTAGTCCCATCACTATATGCAGTACCAATTTACTGTTGCTCCATGCATGCGACTGTATTTATTCCTGCAATTGCTGTATCAGTAAGACAATAATTTCCCACCATGGATGTAATCATCCGGCTTAGCTGTCCGCTCCATGGAGCGAATAGTCGGATGCGACTATTACAGCTAATTTCCCCGTAAATCCCTGAGCCAGCCACCTAAAACTGATAGCTGCATCCATGGACACGTGGATGCATGACACGTGAGCATTGTGCAGAAATGATGCCCAGCCGCTGGATATATTAACGGGGTAAAACGGGACAGGAGGCCGGTTTCGGGGATGGGATATCTGGAGACTAGTTACGGTGATAGGATAATTAGAGACACTTATATGGTGATGGGCTATAAACATGCTGATAAAGTAACTTGCAGCCGTACAAGCGAAAGAACAATACAATGACATCAAATGGATTTGATATTTAACCAAGTGAGCCACTAATATATGGTTGTTTGATTGGCAGCTGAGGGAATACGGGCTCCAGCTAATTAGTTGGCGTAGTCTGCTGGTGCGATCTGGTAGCGGCCCAAAGACATCGCTGAGTACAGTCAGTACAATCAAAATTACTAATCCCGAAAGCCCAATTAATCAAGCTTTTAGTTAGAAGTGTTATTAAAAAATATTATGCTCGGTGTCGATAGACTTTTGCTAAGATGAAGGAAATACAGTTTCATGGGCCAGGCACACATTCCAAATCCCGTCGATGGGGATATAATGGGGACTAACCTTAACAATCAGGGCTGCGGGGGGGCCAGACGGTTGAGTTCCCGCGTCCAGCGACCCCACCTCTTGGATCTGGTACATGGACCCTGGAGGAAGATCCCCGGGTTTGGACCCTAAAAAGGGCCAAATATTCACAATCACAGACAGACGAAGCAAACAGAGGCAGTCGGAGCGGTATTATGCATTAAATCTCTGAAGCAAAGTTTGAAAATGTCAGGTTTGCGCGAGGGACATAATGCATGACTGGTGATGTGCAACAATGCACAGCAACCTCAGTTGTGGCTCGTGATGCGGTGACTTCCGCCACAAAACGTCAGGCTCAACAACCAGCCGTTGGAAGATTGGGCTCCAACATCTCACTCGACTTGATGGTTGTTCATAGATTCTGCAAACTGTAAGTGCGAAGACAGATGATGCTGGGTTCGTTGATTATGTTTTTCTGCAATTTTTCTTCCTATAATAATGAATGCACGCACTGTAAAGTTCAGTACAGTACGATTTATTCTGACCCACTACACTTTCGGCGCTGGTCGTGCACTGGTATCACGACAATGCCCGTGCATCTCTTCAGCTGGACACTAAAGTTCTCAACCCCTCGTGGTATGTAATCGCTTGCTTCTAATTTGCCTGTTTATTCCGGACGCGCCTATCTATCCTTAATCGCATAACAGTCTTAGACAAGCAACCCCCCACACTCGAACAACACCGATCACCCTTCATACCTTCCCGATCTGAACAGAGTGAACGGAGTAAACAGGGCCAACAAAAGGCCTCCGCCGTCCACTTCAGTATGATGCTAAGAACTGCGCGATGGATTTGCTACAAATGCAGGTACCGACCTGCAATACCAGGGGTTTCATTCTGTGAAGCCCAGGTATTCAACTCTACCTGAAGGTCGGGGAACGACTTTACGATAGCCGATATACGATGGCTATTAAAATCTGGAGGAAAGCTGAGAATATGGGGGTCGAGACCGAGCCAAGTACCGTCGAAACGGCGAGACCGACACTGCCGGCTCCATGGAGTTTTACCAGGATTAGGACGCTGGTGCTGGTAGTTGTTGGGGTATTCGCATTCTCACAAGTTTTACAATTCCCGAGGCAGCAGGAAACTCCAGAGTTGAGCTTCAGCTTGCATGATAGCCGCACCTTTGCGTCGGACATGGAAGCGGATGACAACTGGGATGATATCCCTTCTTCCAGGAGCATCACTTGGCGTAAATGCTTTAGCGACTTCGACTGTGCCAAACTCGACGTACCACTTGACTGGCTCGACCCTTCAGATGACGCTCGGGCCATTATAGCAATCATCCGCCTGCCAGCGACGGACCTCGATGACTACCGCGGCCCCGTGTTTTTCAATCCTGGTGGCCCTGGTGGCTCCGGGATCGCTGCCATGAGGGATCGAGGAAAGCATCTCCAGGAAATTATCGGGATGAACCACGATCTCATTAGCTTTGATCCGCGCGGGGTCGGCGTCTCAACCCCGGAGATCCTATGCTGGCCAAGTGAGCAAAGCGCGAAGATGTGGCAGCTCTTGGACGTCGGTGCCGTGGATGCGCATCCCGGAGTTATCTATGATGCTTACGCGAGGGCTACGGCACGTTCAGGCGCTTGTGCGCGTAGTATGGGTGGCACTCTTGACCCAGAAGGTGCAGCGCATGGGGTTCTGAGCTATATCGGCACTACATCTGTCGCGAGAGACATGCTGGAGATCCTGACGCAGATGGGAGAGAAGAAACTCAAGTACTGGGGCTTCAGCTACGGCACGATGCTTGGTGGTACATTTGCCGCTCTGTGGCCTGACAAGGTGGAACGAATGGTGAACGACGGGAATGTTAACTATAAGGAGTGGATGGCTAATAACAGTACGACCTTTTCCAGTGACTCGGACAAGGTTATGGCTGGCTTTTACAAATATTGCCATTTGGCCGGACTAAGCGGATGCGCCTTTTATAGGTCAACACCTGAAGCTATTGAAGAGCGCCTGGACGCACTCCTAGAACGCCTCAGGCGCCAACCAATAGTGGCGCCTCTGACGCTCCATATAGCGGACCTACCAGAGGTGATCAACTACTCCAGTGTAAAGCAGCTCGTATCTGCTTCGTTATACTTGCCCATCTCAATGTTTCCGACTCTGGCTCGCATCCTCGCGTCTCTGGACAAGGGCGATGGCGCTGAATTCATTAACTATTATAGCGCATCGCAACAACCGCTGTCTTGCGACTGCCCGTTGAGTAGCCCGATTGTTAATCCAGTGTTCAAGGAGAGTACGCCTGACGCATTCGGAGCTGTCATGTGTGCCGACGGCGGCAAGACAGACGATTCAATAGAAGCCGTAGAAGCATATAGCAAAACTCTGATGGACATGAGCAAAGCGTCGGGCTCCATCGACGTCATAACGAGAATGAACTGCGTTGGCTGGAGAGTTCGAGCAAAATGGCGGTTTGCAGGTACGAGATTCAAAATACCTGAAAATAAGAAATCTCTGACATAGTGTCCCACCCCCAGGCCCTTTCCAGGGGAACACCAGCCATCCCATCCTCTTTATTGGCAATGTAGCCGATAACGCAACACCCCTTCGCAGTGCCTACCTTAATGCAGAGGGGTTTACAAATGCGTCAGTGCTGGTTTCTGACTCATTCGGGGTAAGTATGTTCTCAAACGATTTTCATAGATGTCGCTCATACTCCTCCCAGCATACCACACTCTCGACGCCCTCGACGTGCATTGCTGGTCATATTAGGGAGTACTTCCAGACGGGCGTCGTGCCGGTCAATGGAACGGTGTGCAAGCCAGATATTGTCCCTTTCCAGCCACTTCTAGGTGCGGACGCGATGAGAGGGTTGGCACAGCCCAAATTGACGGAAGCTGTGTGGGAGCTTGCGGAGAAGAAACAGAGTCCGTTGGCGTTTTAATTTTAGGTGAGCCGACGAGATTTGACCCTATAGAGAGAGCCATGGACCAGAAGAATCATGTTATTTGGCGAAACGCTGGGATCGAATGCCACGTCAGACTGGCGGAATTGGAGTTATATGATGGGACAGGACACTATTGTCAGGAATGAATGGTCAGCTAGCATAGCTTACGGTCAGCACACAGTCAGATTAGAATATAAAGTAGAATACAGACTTGCTATAAAGATATCAGAATTTCAACTTGGCAAACTAACATTGATCGGATTTTGTTTCCTGATGGGAGTAGTTCATCGCTCAAATGTCAGTAAAGTCACATGATTTGGAGAAATGCCAACCGGGTTTCTGGATGAGATCTTTGGAGGTGGCAACGATGGAGACGACCATTCACGTCCCCTGATTGGCAAAGCTGATGCCAAGATCAGAAGGCCATATAGCTGGAGTAGTAGAGTTAACTTTCTCCGATGCCTCGGCTGCGGGATATTTTGCAATGATGATGTGTTTTTGTCCCCAGTAACCAGCATGTGGAATCGGAGAAATCGGAGAGCTTGGAGCGTACCAAGCGTACAGGACTGCAGCATAGTAACGATCTCCAAACTATATGCCGGAATAATGACCAGGGCTTTATTTGTTGGGGATTTTGGAGATGCGCGCGCAGGGTACTGGTTCCTGTTCGCGTTTTACTTCAAGGTTGTGCTCTTTTTGGTCATTTTCAACTGGAGCCAATACTCTCTCTACAAAAATCCTTACAGCAGATGCCACAGCTAAAATGCCACAGCCATAGAATGTTTCAGGCGTCAAAACAACAGTCAACAAAGTGCGCCCTGTACGAAGTAAATAGCTTTAGACATTAGAACTGTAAGCGAGCTTCAATTGCAAGCGAGCTTCGTTGTTCACGTTTTCTTTCCGTTCCCCAATTTGTTGAGAGTCTGGGGCGGGCGCGAGCGTGGCGCTAGAAATAGCACCGCTTTCTTTCGCTTGTGATAGCACAAGAAATGCATGTGAAGATGGAATAAAGAGTCGCCAATGGTGGGGTATTGCCACCTTTGATTTCGGCGTTCTCTTGGTCGGCACCGCGGGGAATGAGCTTGAGTTAAAGTATTTAAGTTTCTTGGTGTATCCCAAAATCACCATTTCACTTATTGCTCCGATCGCGGTATATTGGGACGGGAAGTTGGTAATAGGTAGCAAGCTCATCGTCGCTGTAACGCATTTGATTCCATTCAACTCGACCAGCCGCCACCATGTCGAATTCAACAACAATGCCTCAGCTATCCTCCATGAACCTCCAGCCAGCATGGCAAGCCACCGTGGAGTCCTATTCCCCGCAGGTTCTGGAAATCTGCGGTACGCTCTTCATCCAACTCGCCTTTTTCTGGATCCCATGCGCCTTCTACCAATCCGTCGATCTCTTCTTTCCAGCCTTCTCGCACCGTCATAAAATCCAGCCGGCCCCCAAGGCCAATGCCCCGGAGCTATGGTACTGCTTCTACATCGTCGTGCGCAATCAGGTCATGGCCACACTCCTCCACGTAGGTCTCCTCTACGGAGTCTCTTACCTCGGAGAAACCTCGTCCTATCGCATTGAAACCTCGCTGCCCGGGGCATTTGAAATTATTCGCGATCTCGTCATCTGCGTCGCCATCCGCGAAGTCATCTTCTACTACTCTCACCGCCTCCTGCACCAGCCGCGCTTCTACGTGCCGATCCATAAGTTCCACCACCGCTTCGTTGCACCAGTCGCAATGGCTGCCGAGTTTGCTCATCCCTTTGAGCACCTCGTGTCCAACATCCTGCCCGTGTCGCTGCCGCCGCAGCTGATCAACTCGCACATCATCACGGCATGGCTGTTCATCGCGTACGTGCTCCTCGAGACGGTTACGGTGCACAGCGGTTACGACTTTGGTGGAAATATGGCCTCGATGCATGATCTGCACCATGAGAAGTTTATGGTCAACTTCGGAACGGTGGGGTGGTTGGATCGCTTCCATGGGACTTATAAGTCTGAGGAGCCGAAGGTGGAGAAGAAGAAGCAGTAAGGCATTTATTGAGCAGGAGAGACGCCGAAGAATTAAACGAGTAGCAAAAGAGACACAGTATAAGTCGCCGTGGTTCGAAAGACAGAATGGCTACCGTGGGATTGTCTGTCAGAAAGTGGCTTCTGGAAAAGATATTTCCAGAGAAAGTAAAGTATGCGACGCCGCCCACGCGGTGGGCGGCCGAGACGGAGCTATGATATAACGACACGCAGCGAAGGGGATGGATAGTATTGGAGGATAGACAGACACCAGCGGTGTATGTACACCCAATTTGAATAAATCATCGATATATTAAATTAACTGCAAAATTCCGCCCGAGCGATATTGTCTATATTCCCATCTCGCATTCCAGTTCTCCCACCCTTGCTCCAACCACGCGGAAAACCCCAACAGCCCGTCCAACAGCGCCTTTGTCGCAAAAGCATGTCTCAAAAATAAAAATAAAAAATCAGCCTTGCCACAGGATCCAACAAACACGCAACAAACACGCCTACTCCTCGAACCCATCCGCCAGCGCATCTGGATCCTCCAGCTTCTTGATGACCCTTGCCGGCACACCAGCCGCAACACAAAAGTCAGGGATATCCTTCGACACCACGGCGCATGACCCAATCGTGCAGCCCTTACCGATCGTGACACCAGGCAGGATGACAACGTTGGTGCCGATCCAGCAGTCGTCGCCAATGGAGACGGGGCGCGCGTAGAGTAGCCCCGCACGCCGTGGCGCAACGTCAACGCCGTGGCTTTCTGTAATGATGGTTACGTTGGGAGCGATGTGACAGCGGTCGCCAATTGTGACGGGGGCCGAGTCATGGATGGCGAGGCTGGGCTGTGTCAGTTGTTCGTCACGTTGAATGTCTCGGCGTTGTTGGCGCTGGCCGCGTGAGGGGCTGGGTCGGGTTTTTTGCTAAGGGGAGGAGGGGACGGCACGTACCCATGGTTTGCATAAACGGTTGAGCCGATGAAAGTGTTGCAGCCGAAGATGGCATACAAGGGTGTTTCGACGACAGAATTCTTGCCAATTTTGCCAAGTGTTTGCTTGAGTATCTCGGCGCCGCTGCTTCGGAGCTTCGCAAGACTGATCCCGGGCTCGTCGAGGCGTGCGGGATCATTAAACTTGCGCAGGAGCTGCATGATTCTGAATTTGTGATCCATCATTTCCGGGGAATTGCGGGCGTCAAAACTGGTTTTTGTCAGCTGTGCGTGCGGGGTACCGAGTGGGTAACTCGACATACTCCATGCCTGATATCATTTTCTCAAATTCATCACACCAGGGCGCCGGGCTGTCGGTGGTCTTGACGAGACTGATGTGAGAGTCATTCTTGGTGAAGGCGGGCCCCAGAGAGCTTGACGTTCCTTTAATACCTGCGCTTTCCATGATGGCGTTTTGGAATTCTTCGTCGGAATCGAACTTTGGTGAGGAGGCAGCCATTGCGATGAAGTGGGTTAAATATATATCGAGTGCGAGGAAGTGAATAAAGGCGAATCTTGCTAGGATTATTATCGCAATGATTCAAGTGAATAAAATAATCTTTGTTGGTGCCAGCCTTAGAAGTTCATGAAAAGTCGCGATGTGATTCCCGATGCGGATTCCCAAAGCGCTCCGAAAGGGCTTTTATATGAATAACTGGACGCAGACGGTTGTTAGTACAGCACCATTTAAACGTCCGAAACGATGTAGGAACTCTGCGCGGCATCGGAGATCTTAAAACTAACAAAATCTTGGGAGAGAAATGAAGGTGATATATGACCGGAGCCTTCACCGACTCGAGCCTTACTGTCAAAATCCAAGGCTGTCGGGATGGTTGGACAGCATACAGGGCCCACGATCACCCGGGGTCCAGGGGTCTACGGGGCGACCGGAACTGCTCTCCGGACCAGGAACAGGGGTACTTTTGCTCCCGGGACACAAATGATCTTCCCGGTAAGGACGCCGTGCAGGGCCTTATGCCGATCGTCAAATGCACAGGCCCGCCAGATTTCACGTCATCGACGCTTCCATGGCCGGATTTGTCGTATCATTGGTGGTACAGCAGGACCTTCACAAAAGAAATGCTTATTAAATAATACCCAACTTTTAGAATTGCGATTCCAGGCCTCGTCGTTTTTGTTTGGGCCGGGCATGTTCTCCACAGAGGAATGCCTAACTTGTAAGAGTCATTTACAGCCCGGGTACATTCTTTTGTTAAGATTTATTGCAGGCTAATTATTAGGCCCCAGGCGCCCGCACGTCAGGCGGGTGGGTTGAAGATCCACAGCTCTGTACGTTGTTGAAACAAAAGGCCTCTGGGTTCATAAGTGTCCATTATCCATTGGTATACCTAGCCCAATTAACAGTGTTTCTTCAACGTCACTCTCTGTTACTTTCGACCATGTGTACACCATTTATGCTTTATCTGGCAACTTCGCTCCTCCATATCTCTTGAACCAATCTATGAACTGGAATGTAGATGCTTTTGGGACCCTTTCCAAAGTGTCGTAGTTCAGATACTGCAAACCGAACTTGACACTTGACCCAGCAAACCCTAAGAATCGGGACGTTAGTTGGACAGGAGCAAAGTATCGTCCAAGGGGCTCGATATACGAAGTCGAGAGAACTTACACTCAAAGTTATCAACAATACTCCAGCCGAAAGCGCCTGTCACATTTACTCCTGCAGGAAGTCAGTTTCTGCCACAACTGGATCGGTTGCTGGCCACTGGAATATCTTACCATCTTGAACCTTAGCCGCTAGGATATTATCCAACGTGGACTGCATATAATCTGCGCGTCTCAAATCCCATAGTATCGACCCGAGGTTCGATGATAGCCCTTCGTCAGGCTCTGCGAAGCCAAACTCGGAGACAACAATGTCAGGAGCGCTGGGGAATAGCTCCTTGGCCAATACATTCAGGAACGCTCGCATGGCCTTTGGTGTTGAAGTTAACCAGCTGACGCCGGAATCCGCTTGCGGCCCAATTGGAAAGCCGCTTGGGTCCAATTGCGAACTGCCTGCGCATTCGGGGAACGACGGGTTAGAGCTGTTTGCCGCGCAGACAGCCGAGCCACCCTCGAGTTCCGAACCAAAGAATGCTGTGTATCCATCGATGGCATAGAAGTCACAGCTCCCCTTTATCATATCCTTCTCTTTCTTCGTGAAAGTTGGCAGGAGGGGCCCGAGCGTCTCCTTCAACATATCGGGATAATCGCCATCTGACCAGGGGCCACCGAACCAGCCCAAGCTGAAGGCATACTGCCTGGCTACGGCGTCAATATCACCTTCCGAAGCTTCGTTGAGCGGAGCGTAGTAGTTCCCCGAGTTCTTAAAGGTGATACGTCCCTTGCCTTTGAACTCTTCGTGGTACCACTTTGCAACTTTGGCGTGGGCGAGGAGTGTGTAGTGGCTGCAAGCGATGCGGGCCTCTAGACCACCTTCAATACCATGATATGCAGGATAATTTCCCTTCTCGCTACCAGCGGGGTACGACGCGTATTGCCAGTTGCAGTATTGAGCTATGCAATCCGTGAGTTACTAGGATTCTCCAGGGCAAAGGAAACAATACTGACGTTCATTAAACGTAAACCAGACTGGAACATAATCATCATAGCGTGAAATCACAAATTTGGCATAGTTGAAAAAGTCGTCCACGATTTCAGGGCTTGTCCAGGCGCCGTAGGAATTGAAAAGCGCCAGGGGAGTATCCCAATGGAAGAGAGTGATGACGGGCTTGATTCCAAGGTCAACCATGGATATGATTACATCGTCGTAATGTGCGACGCCTTCCTGGTTAACAGGAGACCCAGCTGCGCCGAATGGAAAAAACCGCGGCCATGAAAAAGAAGGTGAAAAGTATGGGATTCCGAGATTGGCGATGCGCGCCAAGTCCTGCTTGTACAGGTAGTAATGCTGTGCCACGATGTCGCCTGTGGTATTATCTGCGACACTGCCGTACCCGCGGTGAGATATAAGATCCCAAATTGACGGCCCTTTACCCTCATCCCTTGCTGCACCCTCGATTTGATAGGAGCTGGCAGATACGCCCCACATGAAGTCGTCTGGCAGCTTGGAGGCATTGAGGGCTGGTTCGTAAGTTGGGACCTATTAACTTTAGTCCACAACTGAAAAATTGGGCACCAAACAAACCTCTGGGTGAAACAAACCCGGCCTTGCATAGGCTGTAGACTCAGGAGTTGGCGAAACTGTCGTTGTAATCGGACCTACTTCGATCTTGCCGACTTGGTTCCATAGCATAGCTAGCTCTTCATTGGTGTACTTATATGAGAGCGTTGTCTTTGCTGCAGAGACATTGTATACCTTGGTTGACTGCTCTGGGTGGTCATTGAATTTTAAAGCGCCTGGCGCAGTTGGCGTTGGTACATTTGCGCCTCGTCCGAAGCCAAAGCTGGCACAGAGAGCAGATACCGCTACAAGTGAGAATGATGGCGCCATATTGTAATGAAATATTTCACACTTATAGAATAGACTGAAAGTCTTGCACTTGAGTTCTGCACAGAGTTATTTCCGGGGAAGAGCTCATATAAGAGGCCTCGAAGCCTGCATTGGCATAGTACTGGGACGGAAAATTGACCATCCGAAGGATGCTCCAGCAAGGTGGTCCATGGACTTAAAGCATACCTACAGGCAATATTCATTTTATCCATGCAGGTAGTGCCATACGGTCGCATCTGGAGCACCAAAAAGCTATGAGGGGTAGCTTGAGGTGCATATTGGGGATGCTCATAATCTCGTGTTATGCGGCGTTACCTCTTGCTATTAGCAGTTGGGTTGCCATACTAGGCCCTAGTAAATACCACGAAAGAATGCCTGTCATCTGAAGGTCATTTGAGAGGTAAAGATCGGTGATCGATACTGTAACGGAATAGTGCGTGTTGGTGTTATTGCCTGTTTCCATCACGGGAGATGACCCTCCGTGATCACCGGCATTTGTTTTTCTTGACCCCAGATTTCTCAGGACCAGGGGGTACTATCATCATTAGCAATTGCTGGAACCCCGAGTGCATTCTGAATTTATACAGTACAATAACTTCTTAAAATCAATTGCTGGTTTGGGCTCTGAAAGGACGGCCTGACTCATCGAATCAATTAATGGGGCAGCTAGAGCCACACTGCCCAGACGATACCTAGCCGCTGATAATTGTAGAATTGAAGTGATGAGGAGGCCGCCATTGTTCTGGTCGACGTCCAATCTAGTTACAAGGAGGGAAGAAACGTTCAGGCCATGATACTCGTCCGCCTCAAGTGGTATCAGTGGTTTGAAGTCTTGAAGCCGAATACTGGGGCCGCTAAACTTTGCCAGGGTTGGCAGGCGCCATAACCTTATTTGGACCTTCTCCATCGCTTTTGGTGTATATTAGTTTATCAGACATATCGGCGCCGCTGAAAGTGCAAGTTGACTCAGAATGTGTCCTAGTTGCACATCTTTGGATAAATGGGTATTTGCTTCTTTATCCGGAGTGGTAGGAAAGGGGGACAATGAGAACGGGGGACGAGTAGCTAGGAGTCAAAGGGAAGTCTTGAAAACATGCCTCTTTTGATTAAGGCCTGGAGCATTCACCTAAAATGGACCTACATGTCCTTGTCCTTGTCCTGTTTTGAAAGCGAAATCCAAAACAAACTCTCCTGCTTTCTCGAACGCTTTGTTTTTTGCACAGTGGATTGTTTACTTCGGGAGACTATTCATAGCGGCGCGTTCCTTTGTTGCCGTTTCGTCAAGGACAATTCCATTTATCATTCATGATTTGCCTACATAAGAGGCCTCGTGTCCCAATTATTCCCTCCTATCCAAACACGCAGCACTCGCTCTGATTCACGATTCACCAACCACAGACCGACCCACCTACAGTGAGCATTCCAAATCCGCAGGCCGGATACTTTCACCTCCATCCCTCACAATGTGCAGACGTATGGCTATCCGCCATCAGCTGTGCAATCATGTGAAGATCCACCAGAAGAAGTGCGCTACCGCCGAGCACAAGACGGCTAAGGCTGGACGCAGCATCTGGTGTGAAGGCGCCATGCGGAACCTTGACGAGTTTAGTCGGTGCTCGAGATGTCGGGGGAGGACCGAGGACATGAGGGAGGCCCAGGAGATGAAGCGGGAGCTTAGGGATAAGTTTGGGATCAGAGATAGGAACAGCAGGTGCTTTTGCATGTAAGTCTTCCCATCTGATTTATATACAGATAGTTGAATATAGTTACTAATTCCGGGATGGGTTTATATGTTTACAAAATGCCCAGATTTATGAAATTGTGCCAGATTGAATAGGTTCGGTTTGTATATGCCTAGCCTTAATCTATTGGTAGCCACCCATCCACTGTAGCAGTCTGAATTTTGCTATTTTACATCCAATCCTAACGCCCGCTGCTGAAGTCTGGTTTATATGTTACCACGCCCCCCTCCTTCATAAGTTCCCTCAGCGCCATAGTCGCATACTGGCTCGATCCAAGCTGAAATTTGACAATAACCGCAATCTTACGTCGAATTTCCACAGCCTCGTGGTCATTTGCACTCATATCATCAGCTCCGCGCTTTTTGTTTTCTGTGGATTCTGCAATAGTGGTCGCAGCTGGAGCCTCGGTATTGGTAGTGTCATTCGCAGCGGTTGTTGCGCTTCCGGGCAGTAGGACAGTTTTCTTAACCCCAATCTGCTCCCCACTCCTAGCATCCTTCTGAATAAACGTCTCATGAACAGCAGGCGCACTAGATTTATCACCAGCACCAGCACCAGCCGCTGACTCGATATCCTTGTCACCCTCTGCGATAGTCTTGGCCGAGTCAGTCCAAGCATTTCGTCCAGCCACTGCATCTGTATTGCCAAACACCTCTTTACCCGCGTATCTATGCTTCGGCTCAGCGTTGCGGCTGGGCTGTCCACGAGCTTTATTGATGCAATCCAGATCCGTCTCCACCATCTGCTCATTATCTTCGGTATAAGCCTTCACTTCATACGTGACATCGTTACCAACCGTGCCCATCATCTTTCTGTAACTCCCACTCAGCGAGAAGTCTTTCTGCGCGCGTCGCATGTTCGCTGGGTCGAGGCCACCGCCACGCTCCGAGCCCATGAAAGCCTTGTAGAAGTCTCCAATGGCGTTCATGGGATACTCAATATCGTAGCCGGGAGTAGGTAGGACGATGTCGAAGATTGAATACTTCCCTGAAGCGGCTTCGTCAGCCGACAGCGGGCGCGCGCGCTGGAACATGTCGTCGGTGCTCACAGCGGTGTCGTCTGCTGCTGGGAGGATGACGACTTCTCCATTTTGGTCGAGCTCTTCGACCGCAGGTTTGTCGGCATTGGCTTCCACGAGGACCAAATCGCCTTCTACAACCTTATCCCCAGATTGGCCCCAGCGTTCGCTAACTGCATGGTTCCACACCAGCGATTGATATGCGTGCACGTACATCAGTCGGAGATTTCTGTTTATCTGCAGAATCGCGCCCATGTAATCCGTCTTTCTATCTCCGCGTTCGAGATGGCGAATAATCGTGGACTCGGCGCTGAATTTTCTTGGGAGTTTGTCCAAAGCCTCCTTGGCGCGGCCTGTAGTCCTAAAGATGTCGATTGCCTTGGCTCTGGCAATGTCATCTCTGGACAGCGGCTTCCCGTCTGAAGTGACGAAGTCTGGATCCTGGCCAGCAGAGAGGCACTCTGGGCTGAAGCTGAGGATAGCATCGACAGCTCCCTTATAGTCGTTCTTGAGAATGAGCTTGCCGATTTCGTCTGTGCCAATGAGGTATGTACCAAATCGCTGCAGCCCGTAGTAGTTAAGGAATCCATGGGATTGGATAGATTCGACAGCACCACCAACAACCTTGTTTGCAAGCGCAAGCTTGCCCTCGTCATCTAGGTTATCAGCGCCTGGAAACTGGCAGTCCCTAAGAGTAATATGGAACTCATTTCCCGTCAGATCACCAAGCTCAAGTGCATGTTTCTCGTATGTGTAGTCGCCGATTTTTGAGCCCCACATATCTCTGTTCAAATGGGCAATTTGCTCAGCATTCTTGCGGAAAACGCTGACTCGCTGAACAGTAACTCCGCGCCTATCCTTGGTGCCAGCAAATGCAAAAGACCGCGGCTTCATACCCAAACGGCTAGATATGAAGGAGATGACCTCCATGGTGTCCTTGTTCTCCTTCAACAAGGAGAAGTGGAGATGCTCGCCACCGAGTTCTGCCCAACCGAGCTTGCCTTTCTGCTGATTGCGTGGGGTTTGCTGGTTTGTAGCGCCACGGGCGCCTCTGTTGGGCCCAGCTTTTGGTGCTGCGGAAATCCTGATGAGCCCATCCTTGTCAGTGTTGGTCTCAAGCCTTGAGTCAAAAATGCGTCTCATATCCTTTGCCACAATTAGCTTCCATAGTTCATATAGATGGCTTGGGAAATGCCATACCTGGTGCAGCTTTGTGCGAAGTTCACGATCCAGAATCGGATCCGAAGTAACAGATCCGTAAGTGGCAGCCTTTTCGTTCGGCTTTGCCAAGATTTTCTTGTACATCTTGACAATCTGCTCCCTGACATCGGCGCCAAAGTAATTGTCAAGCAGCACCTCGTCTTCAGGTGCCAGGGCAAACGAATCCGCAGTAGCTGCTGCATTGCCGGGAGTCTCTGGGGCAGTTGACTTCTTGGGTGGTTCTGCTGCTGTAGGTGCTGGGGTTTGAACTACTTCTTCAGTGGCGGCCACTGTTGTAGTTGGAACTGGCACAGACTCTACAGGCTGAGCTGGCTCCTTTGGTGCTGATGGCTGAGCAGGTTTGGCTTGCTGCTGTTTGTTTTGCTTTGGAGGATAGATGTTGGTGAGATGGATGACCTTTCCGTCGGGCGTGATCTCGTTCACAAGGAAATCCGTATATCTTGCTCACAGTCAGTAAGTGAAATAGAGATGAACTCAGATGGGCCAACATAAATGGCTATGCCACCGGTATGAGGTTTGAACATGAACATGCTCAGTTCAAACCCACGTGATGGAAATAGTTGAATCATCCAAACAATAATAGAACCCCCCCAAAAATGACATCCAAACCCATCAAATAATAAATCGACCTAAATAAAAATCATCCACATACCTCTGCTTCAGCACGCCCTCAAACCCGACATTCTCCTCGTTCACCCATCGCAGAATCCCAACCTCCCTCTCCCTGCTATGACTAGCATTCGAAGTCAACTCTGCAATCTTGCTCTTCTCCATGTCTTCTTTAACGCTCGGATGTGCCACAGAAGGATCAATGGTCGGTGTTGCTGTTGTTGACACCCCGTCCTCGCGCCTCACCCGTTTGCTCGCATGCTCTTCGCCTCCCCCATTAGCCGCGCCTGCCCCGTGACCCATATTGCGTCGGCTATTTACCCCACGTGTCAGTGCCCCAGCTAAGCAAGTAAGGATGCCAGAGACTATGCGGGAAGGTGCGTTCGTGAGTGATTGAGCGTCCCTGATGAGCCGCATAGGCTCAAGTTGATGGTGGTTAGAGCACCGTTTGGTACTAGCGCCGATTTATGATTTTTTCTCTGCGCCAGCCGAAATGTGGGGTAGAGGCTACGGGAGATCGGCGACCTTCCACCTCTCTAAACTCTCCTCTGACAACTATGAAATACTGCAAAGGGGTATTCCGTCAACAGCCCACTGCATTACAAAGAGATATTTCTCCAGGCGGAGCTCAATATGTATTAGAGAAGGCTTTGAGAAGTCTATTTAACTACAGTATCGGCAGGGGTAGTCTGTTATCCTGCTGGAACACCCTTGCCACTCGCGGTCTGTTAACAAAGACGTCGTTGATCATGGTGATGATGGGGAAGGTTTCTGGAAAGAGTTTTTATTTGGGTCTTATATTAACACCACGGATCACGTCTGTTTATTACATTGTAGTGTTCTTTTTATCTTCTGGGCCATCTTCTTTCTACCCACGAGATTTATCGTGCCTCACTCAGTCTCACTCTCAACCTCGCCAGCCTTCTCAGCCTCTATCCTCTCCTGCTCCTCCAAATACCGCAGCTCCCGCTCCGCCTTCTTCATTTTCAAACCCCTCTTCTCGTCCTCCAGCGCTCTCCTCGCATCCTCCTCTGCCCGCCGCTCTTCTTCTTGCTTCCTCCTCTTATCCTCCTCCACCCTTCTCGCATCCTCATAGGCGCGTACCTGATGCCAACTCAACCGATCTTTCTCCTCCTCTCTCTCCTTAGTCAAGCTCTCACGATACCATGCTTCCCCTATGCTCCGCCTCACGCTATCATCCTTGACCTCCATATAAATCTCCCAGTCATCCAACATACTCGGCGTCGGCACCGCTAGCACCGTATCCATCGACCTCTGCCCCATACACCTCTCAAATTCAATCACTACTCTGAAGACGCTCTCGTCCCACGACAACCGCTGCAGACTATAAAGCACGATATCATAGAACCCATCGTACCGCAAACCCGCCTCGGGCGCAAGTCGTGATTTCAGCGTATACCGCCGTAGCACCTGTACTTGTTTGTCCAGCGCCCGCATAAGAGACAGCATCATCGAATCTATCCGACCACTGTGCGTAAAGCGCGTAATCGTCGGTTTCTGCGTTGGCATCTCTTCGCCGAAAGCCAGAGTCACCACGGGAACCGCCTGCGGTGACACGGATACGTTGCCCCGCGTATCCGTTAGCATACCGTCACGCTCGGCGCATGCATCATTGAGCCACCACCTAAGACGTTAGCCGATATAGTCACTTAGCTAGGGGAGGTAGTAACTTACATTCCGGGCTCGAATTCGACGCCCTCCTCCACACAGGGCCCTTCCACGACCCAGCGCGAGCTATGTTCACCCACCTGGCGCATATGTATCCTTGCTAGCCTCCCCTTCTCGCTTTTAAGCATCTTCCGCCGCTCGGCCCGCATGTTGTACAGCTCATCGCCCAGATCATGCATCCACTTGTCCCTTATCTCGGTCGCCTTTTGCGCGACCTTGCGGTATCTCTTCCCCTCATAGCGCTGTCCTTGCTCGTTGACCGATTTAATCAGCGCCTCAAGCAACTTGTGCAGCCGCGTTGTCAGGATCATCTCCAAGGAGGGTGTCTCTTCCTCGTATAGATCAGTCAGGAAGGCGGACATCATGTCCAGCTCCTGCCAGGTCGGATCCTTACCCTTCCCAAGCATCTGCCTCCACCAGTCACTCAGCCGAACCAAACTGTCCTCGTCCCACTCATCTTCCTCGTCGCCCTCCTCCCATTCCTCCTCTTCTTCTTCCTCCCCCTCCCCCTTACCCTTCTCCTCCTCTCCCTTCTCCTCTCCCTTCTCCTCTCCCTTCTTCGCTGCCTTCTCGTAACTAGGCAGCCTAATCGGCGCTGGACTGGCGTCCGCCATCGTCACGAACCCCCCAACCTTCTTCTTCTTCTCATCCCCCTCCCCCCCCTCAATATCGGGCTCCGTCCCACCAAGTATAGCCCGCCGTCCCCATGGCCTATTTCTCCCACCCTGCGCCCGCGAAACCATCCCCGCCGTTATCGCGTTCTTGTCCTCCTTCCGCTCCAGCCACCTTTGGGTCCTCCTCCTTCTCCCCTTCATCCTCTCGCTCCACCCGCGCTTTACCCCCCCATCATCACTATCAGCAAGCGAACCCGCCGGTGATCCCGACGGGCTACTATTGCGACTCTTTCTCTCCGTCCCCCCCTCCACCGCCCCACCCACACTTCCAGCCTTACTCCCAACCTGACTCCCAACTTGACTCCCAACTTGACTCCCAACTTGACTCCCAACCTGACTCCCAACCTGACTCCCCATCTTACTCCCCGACGCACTCCCCATCTTACTCCCCTCCAAACTCCCCCCTAAACTCCCCTCCGCGCTCCCCCCCCTCCTCTTCCTCCCCGCCTTATCCTCATCCTCCCTCCCCAAAACAGCAGCCTTAATCCTCGACGCCATTTTCCCAAACCCCTTCTCCCCCGTGCCATTCCCCGCCCCCCAACTCCTCCTCTGCTCACTCGGCGGCCCCGCCCCGCCCGCCGCCCCAAGTCCCCCCGTCCCCGCCGCGCCCCAGCTCCTGCGCTCCCCCGGCTTAGCCGCAGTGCTAGCCTCGCCATTCCCGGTTTCGGAGTCAGGCGGGGAGGGCAGGCTGCGGCGGCTCCAGCGCCCGAAACCGCCCAGGCTGGTCCCGCTCCCGCTACTGTTGGTGTGGGCGTGTCCCTTCCCGGGAGTGGAGGGTGGTTTTGGACCAGAGGAGCGTTTGGAGGCGGTGGAGCCGCCGCTGCTTTTCTTTTTGGGTGGGGTGGTGGGCCGGGGTCGTTGCTGCTGGAGCAATTGCTCCTCTTGCCGTTGCTGCTGTACTGATGGCGGTGGTGGCGGTTGCTGGTGCTGGTGCTGTGGTATCATCGGGTGCGTCGATTGAAGAGGTGTTCTAGTTGGGGACATCTGCCTCGGGCTGGTTGTTCGTGGGATCGGCATCCCGGAGGAGGTGCTTGGTTTTGTGGATGGAGGATTGGGCGGCAGAGAGGTCCTAGAGGGGGCACTTGGTTTCGAGGAGGGCTGCGGGATCGACGTTTTGGAGGAACCGCTTGGTTTGGAAGAGGAGGGTTTGGAGGCGTGATCTTTGGACGAGGGCCACATTTTGAAGTGCTCCTTGGATTTTATTGTCTCGGTGTCGTGGCGAGGGTACTGGTATAGCTCGAAGCAGATGTGAGACCCTGTACCAGATCCGGAACTTCATAGGAGAGTGTTGAGAGCTCGATAAGTCAATTCCCTGCTCGATAGTCGCAGGAAATCCCAAAAAATTACAGTAAACTCCATAACACGAAGTTAATGTTTTTAATTCTTCAATCTAAAAAGTGACGATTGTGGTTCAGCAGCAAAGGGAGCCCACGCGTGAGGATGATGTCATTGACAGCTATTAATTCTACAGCTTATCCCGCTCCCGCCCCCCATCTACCCTCACCAAACCCTTAAAATATTCATAGACCCTCTTGAAACCTTAGGACTCATTAACATTCACAAATCTCTCACATCAGGTCCTCCACTTTGCCCCCCTTCACTCCCATCACCGAGAAAAAATTATTCTGCCTCACGTGGCTCCTACCTCCACCACGCTCGTCCCAAACATGGCACCCCTCTCTCGCGGCATTCGGCGGGGTATAGAGATGTAAGCTCACGGCCATCCGTTCAGGGTCCGGGTTCGAGATCTTGTGCACGCCGAGGGAGTCGGACATGTAAGTGACCTGTCCCGCAGAGTATGTGGTCTCTTTGAGGATAGTGGGGGGTGCAGCAGCAGGAGAAGGGGGTGTAGCGTAGCGTGTTTCGCGCAGGGTGCCGGAGAGGATGCGCATAAGGCAGTGGGCATCTGCGTGGTCGTGGATGAGGCTGCCCTTGTTAGGGGACCAGACGAGGATGAGCTGTTGTTGAAGCGTTAGCGGGTCTTCATTATCTCAGGACAAGCCGTAGTTGCTTCCCAACCCCGGCAAGCCAACAAGACAAACAAAGAAAATGATCGGGAAAACGAACCAGGTTACTCTTCCCATTCCCTACATCTACCAAATTCCGTGTATATCCCCTCGACGTATCGCCAAGTGCGTACCTCCCCCAGTCCTCCTCCTTGCTCTCATACTCCGCCATTAGCCTCGTCAGCGCATCGACATCAACGCCCTCGCTCGTCAAGCCCGACGTCGGGCCAAGGATGGCAGTCAGCGAGTCAACGAGGTCCTCGAAGGCATTGGAAGGACGTGGGGCCGGCTTGGTTGTGTCTGCCGCGGAGGTCGTGGAGGAAGTTGTGTTCGGAGAGGAGGCCGGAGAAGGGGTCGGGGAGAGGGATGTGGTTGGGGGAGAGGCGAGCTTGGAGGTTGTGCTGGAGAGGGGAGGGCTGTCGTGGAGGGTGAGGCCGGGAGCCATCGTGTGTTATCGTGGGAGTGTTTTTGGGGTATCGAGGTGTCTTGTTGAGCTATTCAGATGCCGTTTGCCACCTTGGTCGGTATAGCTGTTGAGTGGATGCTGGCCACTGATATCGTGCAGTGCAGTCGTTGATAAGAGTCGTTAACAGTCGTGGGTAGTATGAAGAGTGGCAATACCTAGGCTCGAAGATATATCCCTTTATAGGTATAAAGGAAGAAACCCTAGCAAACCGATGCATCGAAGCACCTCCTCACTCTCGCCCCGTCCCCGTCTAGTCCGTCGTAGCATCAATCCCTAGTTTGTCCATCATCCTTTCCGTGTCCCAGCCCGCCAGGGCAAATAATACTCCACCGCCTCGATTGCCACTGCACGAATGGACCACAATTGGCGGCGTTGATTGGCCACGGTGGCAAGCTGAGTACTGGCGACATCGGCACGGATCAACGCCGGCAGCCGGCGACCGCAAAGCTCATCCACAGTTTGATGGAGGAAACGGTTGTAATGGTGTGGCCATCCACACATCTCCACTCCATCCCACCTCGTCTCACACAATCTGATCCAGTCGATCCAGACTATCCAGTCATCTAACACGCCGTAAAACGTCACACCCGATGATTCCCGGCGTTTCCCAGGTTTTTCCGTTCTTCCGTGATCCGGACAGATATGCGGAATAACCTCCTCGATGCACCTGACAAGTAGTTTTGTACTGTGTACCATGCAATGCACACGCGCCATCACGTGATTCTTATCAACGGTGTACGTAAGTGGGGTTGATTGGATTGGCTAGAACCCCGCTGCCAACGTGTGAATGAGGGAAGGAGCAAGTGACATCTAGCGACTTAGAGCAAGTTTATCAGGTAACAATTACATATTCTGTACGAGAAGAGAAGGCACAAGCGTGAAAGGAAGTGTGATCAGAGACACGAGTGTGACGGGAACTAGAGAACGTGACCTGAGAGGAGAAGGGGAAGGTGGTCAGAGGGAGAAAGCGAGAAAAGGAAGGTGATCAGAGCAAGGAAGGTGGTCGCGAGGTGATCAGATAGCGACAAAGCAGCGGGCAGCATGGCGCCAAAGGGGAAAGACAAGACTGCGGGCGGTGCAGGTGCGGGGAAGGGCAAGGGCAAGGGGAAAGACGCCAGCAAGGTCGACGACGACAAGGGAGGAGCCAAGGTCAAGGGCGCCCAACAGATCAACGTCCGCCATATCCTGTGCGAGAAGCACGCGCGCAAGGAGGAGGTTGTCGCCAAGCTACGCGATGGAGCCAAGTTTGACGAGGTTGCGAGGGAGATGAGCGAGGACAAGGCGAGGGCGGGTTCGTGCCTTTTTTTCTCTCTTTCATTCTTTCCCCCTTTTTCTTTGGATACGTGCGTTTCCTGTCTCCTGGCACGTGCATAAATTCACGTGCTGTGCTGTGCTGTGAAGTGCAGATGAGCGGTGACAATATCGGGCGTGATGTAACACCAAGAGAAGCATCGTGGACAGCGGGCAGTACTTATACTAACACCACCAGGCGGCGCACTAGGCTGGAAACGACGAGGTGATCTCGATCCCACCTTCGAGGCTGTGGCTTTTGAGCTTGAGGCAAGCACAGTGGGGAACCCGAAGTGGGGGGAGGCGAAGACCGGGTTTGGGTATCATGTAATGATGGTTGAGGGGAGGAAGTAATTAGGGAGTTGGGCCGGGAGTGAGCTGAAGTGAGGACCTGGGGTCAAGAGTTTATGTGATGATTTGGAAGGAAAGATAGGAGTTGCTCAGTGTCGTGTATCATGTGACAAAGGGTTAGAGAGCGAAATATTGGGATTTCGTTCCGAAGGCAGGTAACGGATCAATTCGATAGTCAAATCTAAAGGTGAAGAGGCCAAGGTATCGTACTCAACACTCCCCTTGCCATACCTCGGAAGCCTACTATGCCTGCTAGTGCATAGCTGCAGTCGAAGGTCCCTGCGCTACCTCTAGCGATTGCCACTTCCTCCTACTGCTGGTAACGACCCTGTGTCTAGTCCTTTATCATTCAAGTCTAGGCATAGCTTAAATTGCAGGTCACGATGGAATCGCAGATTTCTAATAATGGTAGCACACTCTAAACGCTCCTCCACCATCCCCTATTCTTACCATAGGGGTAGCTGCCCTTTAACCTTTAAGCGGCCATTTATCTAGCTATCTCATCTGTTGACGGAGTCTTAAGTCCATTGAATATAGGAGGTACCTCGACGTATGTAATCACTCTAGTGAGTATTAAACTATTCTATTGGCCCTTTATCCTAGTTTATTCACATTTATAATGGTAATATTAGTCACACCTAACATTGTTTTGAAACTTTTTGATATATTCATTATCATATTAATTTGCCTACGCCTTTGTTCTTCCCTAGTTTCATACGTCGCCCGCAGACAACCTGAAATACTATTGATGGTTCGTTGGTTCATGCCAAAGGGGGAGTATGTGCAGGAAACGCGTTGTAATAGCGCGCGCGAGTGGAGACACCTTTGAGAACAGACCGCCCAGAACGCACTTCATATAAACAACACTATATATCTACATCCAACCCACTCTATAGACCCTCAAATAATCGCTCTTCCAACTCGCCCCTCTCTCGCGCCACCTTCTTCAACCCATCCAGCCCAACCTCCCCCGTCTCCGTCACATATACATCTACAAACCGGCTCGGCACCCACTCGAAATACGGATTCCGCACCGTAACACGCTCCAGCTCCCCCACCTCCCTTGCTCTCGCAGGCCATGCCGCTGTCACCTCTGAAGCCTCATTCTCCTCTCCACCATCTGCTTCCGCCAATCCTTCTCCACTCCCATCATCCCCCATAATCTTCTCCTCACAACACACAACCACCACCTTACATCCATTTCCCACCGTCGGTGCCAACCCAGCCGCAGCAAGTGACCCCGTCTTATTGCTCACATCCCCTTCCCCAGTAACCCTGTCTGCGCCGAGGACCACAAAATCAGCCTCTCCTACCGCCCACCCCACCCCAGCATCCGTAAGAATCTGCACCTCCACCTCTGCGTCAGAGCCGACCAGATCCAGTACAGCCCTCGCAATCTCTACCCCTTCGAACCCAGGCCGCGACTCTAGCACTAGCACTCGAACACCTATCTTTACCGTAGCCGACGCGCGCGCCAGATCCGCCACACAGGCCGCCACACTCGCTGACGCCGAGAGAATAACCACCGTCACCGGCCTCTCCTCCGTGAACGCAGTCTGGTACCCCGCACTATGCTGCACGCACGCCGTAAAGTTCGACGCGAGTTTCACCACCGCCTCTTCCCTCGCCTCCATCACATCCTCGATAGCCTTCGTAGCCACTTCTCTAAACCCCTCTATCGGTAGCGCCTCAAGTGCTATTTTGAGGTCCTCACTTTCCCCCACGCCGCCGATAGAGAGCGCGATTCGCTCGAGTGCTCCGAAGACCGAGGCTTCGATCGCGGGCGCCATGGCGGGACGCGCGGACTTGGCAAGTGTCCAGGCGAGGAGACGGGTTGCGCGCCATTGGACGACGGTGGTGGGTGCTGTGGAGATGGGAGGGATGAGGGCGCGGCGGAGGGTGAGTAGAGAGAGGGTGGCGAGGGCGGTGGCGCCGGAGGTGTGGTCAGCGCGGAGGGTGCGGAGGGCGTCTTCGACTTCGGCGCCGGGGAGGACGCGGAGAGTAGTATCTGCTAGGGCTGGGACGGTGTCATACTTGGAGAGCTCGGAGGGCGTCACGAAGGTGTATTCGGTGTGCTCGTGGTCTATGGTTATGGGGGTGGAGGGGGACTCGAGGAGGAAGGCAAATGGGTGGATGGTCCAGTCGGTGCTGATGGTCTCGTCGCGGAGGGTGAAAGGGCGACCGCGGCGGAGGAGGGTGATAGAGGGTGGGGTGAGCTGGGTTTCCTCGGAGATTTCGCGGAGGGCGGCTGCGAGGGGGCTGGCGTCTGTGGGCTCGATCGTGCCGGAACAGACGGCCCATTTGCCGCTGAATTGCGTTAGAGATGGCTTTGCATTTGGTATATTTTGGGGGACGGTGGGCAGGGCAGGCATGCAGTTCATCTGTATATGAGAAACAAGACGAGTATATCACCGATGCATACTGAAAATGATAACTGCAACCAAAAAGGGCATCCTACCGATAAGAAGAAACCTCCTGGCTCCTCTTAAACAGAACGAACCGATGCTGTCCGCCCTCCTTCTCTGGTGGTGCGCACAAGAAACTCGACACAATATCCCGCTGCCTCATTTCAGGCGTCTTCTTCACCTCGGCCATGGCGCGCGAGGAATGCAACGTTCTGCTACCGTTCAAGGACAGGTTGGGATTGCGATTGAGACTATATGTTAAGGCGCGACGGAGAGAGAGGGACATCTTCGCGGACGAGGCATCGAGGATTTGGCACGTGAATGTGATATTATGGTGGTGACGGAGTGGCTTAGGTGGTGATATCATTGATGTGAATGGTAACGATGACCTCGCTATATTGGGGAAAGTCACGTTTTTATCTTTGGAAAGTCACGTTATTGGACTCTGGAGGCACGTGCACTTGCCAAAAAAAAACCCCCCGAACTATAGAACCGTCAGTGATGGGCGATGTTAGGATGATTTATTATCTTACATTATCTAGATCGTGGTGTTCGCCGCCCTAAATTTGGCGTCCTTCCAATCAGGCAAGGGGGTACACGGGCCTCCCGCTGATTTTGAACTCTATAAAAAGTCACCTCCCTCCAAGCGACAGCCTCTCTCTACTATGTCCCTCCGTCTAACATTCTCCCACCTACTGCGTTATGATGTGCCGTCTTGCGCCCGTCTTTGGTAAATTATCTATTTGTCAACAGTATATACCGATTTAAAGTCGCAAAGTCGGTTTTCCATCCCATTTCCTTCCCCTGTCTACTCCCCAATAAGCGCCAAAAGCGCCTTCCTGAAGTCCCCACTCGTCTCGCTTTTAATCGCCGCGCCTAGATCCTTGCGGAAGTGTGTCTGATACACTGTCTTAACTCGATCCAGATGGGTTTTATCCCAATGCACGCGTATGGCGCGGTTAAGCAGGAGCCGATCCTTGGTGCCGATGCCAGCCATGGCGTCCTCGAGGAGGAGGGCGTCGCGCAGGACGCGGTCTGTGCCGGTGCGGAGTTGATGGAGGAGGGCGCGCTCCATGTGGCCTGAGAATTCCTAACTGGGGTGTCAGTGGATGCTGATGGGGATGGATGTGTGGAAGGAAAATGGAAGAGAGGGGACTGACGCTCTTAATCACAGAATCGAGGGCGCGGCGGTACTTCTGCTCGTACAACTGCGAAATAGCCCCAATCTGCGCATCATTCCTACTGCTAAAAATCTGGCACACTAGCAGCTCATCCGTCCCCGTCTTCCCCTCTGTCGCTTTATAAATCTCTAGAACGTCCTGCTCGACAGCCTGCGGCACAACGGGTGCTGCACTTTCTGCCCTCGTCTCGCTCAGGGCCATTAGGAACAACCGCCCCGTCTTCTTGCTCAAGTCGGACTTGAGATCCGCCTCTAGGCTGCGATGGAACGCTTTCTGGTAGATCATCTTAATCGACGCTATATCCGCGTTGCTGCGCCCAAGCAAAACGTCATTAAGTGCCTCCTCATCCGTCCCTTGCCCTTCCATTGCCTCCTTTACTACCGTGCAGTCCTGCGCCAGCGGCCCGCGCAACAACCCCACCAGAACCTCCTCTAGGTACCCACTGACCTCGCTCCTAATGTCGCCAAACAAGTCGCGGCTATGGATCTGCGTGTAGGCTGCGCGTAGCGGCTCAACCTGGAGCGCATCTTTAGTGCTAAGGATAGAGATAATCGCTGCCTTGTCCGTCCCGAACCCTTTCATGGCTTTCCTCAAGGCGCGCGCGTCGGCGCTAGCGTCATAATGGATAGGAGGCCGCGGTAAGGCGTAGCCGGTGGTTGGAAGGTCGGTTGGGATGTTACTCGGTGTGGCGTTGGAGGGTGATCCACAGGGTGCTGGGACAACACCATAGGGTTGCTGGGGAGGGGCGCTATAAGGGGTGGGGAGTTGACCGTAGACTGGCTGTTGACCAGCTGGAGGAGCTTGTCCGTACAGAGGCTGTTGGCCATATGGTGGTTGTTGATAAACTAGAGGAGCTTGTTCGTATGGCGGCTGTTGAGTAGCTGGAGCAGCTTGTCCGTAAGGTGGCTGGTGGCTGTATTGCGGTTGCTGACCATAAGGCGCCTGTGCAGGAAATGGAACCCCGTTCTGAGGCGGCTGGCCGTATTGGAATTGCTGCCCATAAGCTGGTTGATGCCCTACAGGTGGCGCACCGTATTGATTTGGGGGCGGCGCGCCACCGCCGTATGGTTGCTGGTGTGCCATTTTGTCGTTTATGTACTTTGGACGTAAAGGGTGATATCTTTAGGGACGGAGGTGATTGTAATTTACGGTACGGTAAATGATGGCCCATTGGATCTTCATCCAGCTATCATTCAACTGTAAACTAGAGCCATTTTGTTGCAGATGAGGACTCACGGATGGAAGTTTAGGGATTAGAAATAGTGAGGTGGTTGATGGAAGCAACAGGCATCTCTGTGTCTATCTATGTATGGATAGTGGGGCTGAAGGAAGGGTCGGGCTTCAGCGGGATCTACAAATATTGTTTCCAATACATGCACATCTTTTAGCCTAGCCTATTAAAATGCGAATGAGATGCCACTGCTACTGGTATAAATAGAGTATATGCACTATCGATTGTAATTGCCTCGCTGCACAGCACTTAAGTTAGACGGAATGGTGTTTCGTTTTGGTGAGTGATCCAGCCAAGACCCGGCACTTTTCGGGGTCGCTGTAATCATAATCTTACAAGGAGGGGGAAGGGGATAGCAGGGATGGTGCTGTCAAAACCTCAATAACCGAAAGCTGATCCTTTCCTCGCTGTCATGCACAGACCCCCGATCATCATTGGCTGCAAGGCAACAAGAAATTATCTGACAGTCTATCGGCCGATTATCACCCCGAAAATAGTATGGGGACAAGGTTTGCGAACAAGGCTGTGCACATATGGCAGTAAAAAACGTGTGTTGATTTACCGCAACCGGTGTGTACAAACTGTAGTAAATGCTGTCTGCCTCGCCGGGCTGAAAATATTGGCCTATTCAGCCCTTGCTAGCCCAGCCACATCGACTATGATTCGACCATAATCCAACTTTCCGAAATGACTCGCTCAATAGAGGAGCCTCAATTTCGGCTCACCTTTGGTTCCTGTTGATGAGTCTATCCCTCCTGAAGTGATTATTGACTCTTGGCCGTGCCATGGTATAAGTACTTGACTTCGCCGCTCCTCTTCCCTATGTGAAGCTCACTCTCACGTTAAATCGTTAACTTACCACCAAGAAGCAAACCATTCCCTCACAATGAAGTTGTCAACCATTCCCCTCTTGGTCACGGCCCTCGCCAGCCTTGCTACCGCAGATGAGATCGTCTATGGACGCATGTTCCCCGCGCCTCACAAGAACACCGCCCGTGCGCCAAACGTCAAGGCTGTCAAATATACCTACTCACGAATCGAAGGAGAAGTCTTTTCGTTGAGCAAAAGACAGCTTTGCGGCAACGGTTCGACTTGCACGGAAGCTTGTGAAGACTGCGGAACTCCATGGTGTGGCGTCGAGGACACTGATGGCACATGTATCTGCGCGAGTGACTCAGGGGAATGCTCTAGCGGTTCTGCAGGAAGCGGTTCCGGGAGCGGCAGTGGTTCAGGTAGCGGCTCTGGAAGCGGCGATAGCTTTGGGCCAGTCTGCGGAGAGGGTTCAACATGTTCCGATGCTTGTGACGCTTGTGGAACCCCATACTGTGGCGTCAGGGACCCAGTCGACGATGCCTGCATCTGCCAAAGCCAAAGCGGAGAATGCCCGAGCGATTCCTCTGGAAGCGGATCCGGTAGCGGTTCGGGGAGTGGGAGCGGCTCGGCGACTAGCTCCGAGAGCGACCCTGAGCCAACGACAGTCACTGACGACTTCAGCGACTCCGAGCCATCGACAACCGGTGGCGGCTTTGGCGACCTTGAGCCAACGACAACCGGTAGCGACTCCGACTCTCCTGAGTCAACTGGCGACGCGGATAGCGAGCCGACAGCTAACGACGACACCTCCAACAACAACCCATCGCCTACTAGAAATTCGGACCCACGACCTACAGACTCAGCAGGTGTCGCACCAGGCAGGATGGAGGTTGCCATTGGAGCGGCTGTAGCGGGAGTTGCGGCGTTAGTGATGGCGTTGTAAAGAAACAAACATTACGCTCATTGGATTGAGTTGGGGGAATGGCAAGCATAGGGAACTTTGTGGATATCGGTATACGGTCGAACTTGGATTCGACTCGCAAATTGTTAACGGTATTTAGCCGTGGTGATTGAGCGCTGCTGGTGTCATGTTTTTGGTGAAACTTATCTAATAATGATCGCTTAATCAACTATATTCCATATGACCTGGGGAACGTAGCACGGCTTGGCCCCTGAGGTGATCTCGGAGCTTTGTCAAACCAGCATTGAAATGTAGAGTTTGGTCTCAGGATTCCTTCCCAACCAATGTGTGAACTAGAGTAAGGAGGTACATGCATATGTGTTTCGTAGTAGAATGCAGTCATTGATTTTATATATAGGCTACTTGCAAATAACCATCCCTCTACCCTGTGCTTCTACCACATCTACTTAGTGTGTGATCTGGGATTCAACAGCTTGAGCTGCCCTGATTGTCTGACGGGCTCTAGCCTTATCTTCGCCAACCGTTACAATTCGGATGCTACTCCTTAAACTGTGGACCAATTCGACCCGAGTGTGTTCGTCGTCATTAATTACGATTGGACTACCGTTGTGTTGACCTGCTCTACGAGTAGAACGGCGTTGACGTGCCTTCTGTGGCGTTAGAGTTCTTGATTTTGTGCCGGAGATCGAAGCCGTCGTATCGTTGTTTGCCGGAGATCGAAGCTGCTGTATTGACCTTTGGCAGCGTATGATGGCGGCCCCCCGATAAGGAAAGAAGCTATGTCCTCCTCCATGGTAGTCTTCGAGTCTGGATCCATCCATCCTATGGATAAGTTAATGCTAGCTATAAGGATAACTAGATCTATGGCATACTTGTCCAATTTAGCAACTCAGCCATCTGGCCGGAAGGATCCGCTTCCATGGCCTACTGGAAAGCCTCCACCAACTTAACGATAATTAGCGGGGTCTCTAATAATGCTCATATTGTATTCCTACCTCTTCAACAGAAGAGATCATTGACGATGCAGTTTGTTGATTTAGTATTTGTGTCCGAGGTAGTTGAGGTGGTGCTAGCAACACTGTCCTTAGTGACACAAGATGGCTAAGAAAACCCCTCCGAGGACCCCTTTGGAGTGTTTTGCTGTCAATATCCAATTGCTTTGCCGTCATTGAGTGAAATCAACTTTTCAGTCTTACTCCTACTGCAAGGCCGCACCCCCTCCCATTGAAATATCCTTCAAACCACTATCATACTGTTAAGCCGTGACTCCAATATCTTCCAATATGACTATAAACACACACTGTAGACGCCTCCGCTCCTTCTCATCAGACGGCAAGGCGTCGTATAATTTTTAAACGACTCGACGGCCAAGCTCTAAAGCGGCATTACAGGAGTGCTGATACGCTGATACACACTTGAATCTGCCACTTGAATTTTGTCTTGTCTGCTTCGGGCCACTGTCTCAACGCGGCCTAGGACTTTATAACTTGAATTGTTAAGCATACATCAAGGTTCTTTAGAGTAGTTTTGTGCCCTATTGTGTGGTAAATGATAGGTGGGAAAGAAGGCGGGAATATTCATTGGCTTCCTACTCGTCATCTAGCGATTTGTGTGCTTGTAGCCAATCTATAATTGCAAAGTCAATTTTGAAACTGCTACTATGTCTACTGAATCTTGGGATATAATCATTTAATCAATTCCGTGGCAAGCACTCCATCGCTCTGCCACTCGCCTCGCTACACCCGTTCCCAACTCGTCAATTCCTAGCACGAAGTCTAGTCTCGAACCTTCTCGAATATCTCGCCTGAAGTTTCGTCCCGCTTCTCAGTCACTTCCACGTTCTCATCGGAGGCACTGTTATCCTTGCGTAGCTCGGCACGTCGGAGGTCATTCGCCTGCATATCCGCAATTCTAGACTTGTCGGTCGCTCCGGCGTTGTCAAATTTATAAAGAGGCTCGAGGACGGCGTTTTTATTGAAGAAAACCCATCGCTGGATAAAGTACGGGAGAGCCTTGTTGATCTGGTAGTGCATGTGTGTACGGGTAGGCACAGCGAAGATATAGTCTAGCTCCTCGAGGGTGCGCTGTTTGGTCTCGGGAACCCAGAGGAAGATCATGACCAAGGCAACGACGTTGGTACCGGCATAGAAGCAGAAGACACCCTTTTCAGTCGGGGTTAGCGGGAAGTCGGGGAATTTGAACGGGATTCTGCATAAACTTACGGTGGGAGACATTGCTACCAACATGAGTGGCAAGAAGATCGAAAGAACAGCAGCCCAGAAAAAGCAGGTTGACACAGCCCAACCCATTCCGACTTCACGGTGGGACAGTGGGAAGACTTCAGCCGAGTATGCGAACGGGACGGGTCCTTCACCTGGGGAGTAGAACATTGCAAAGAGATAGATGAACAATGCCACTAGCGCCAAATGGATTTTGTAGGTTACGTCAATCAGTGCGCAGAGTCCGGCAGCTAGAAGGGTCCACGCCATATTGGGAAACGTGAAGAGGAGCAGTGCTCGTCGTCCAAACGTGTCGATGGTCCAGAGCGCAGGGAATGCAAAGAGGAAGTTAATAAGACCAAAACCCCACGAAGCCCACAGGGCTTGATAGTCGTCAAATCCAGACGACACAAAGATTGTAGAAGAGTAGAATGCGATGATGTTAATACCACACATTTGCTGAGCGATCATGACAGTGAAAGAAGCAAGGGTCGCGCGGCGAACACGAGGAATGGTGAAAAGCTCGATGCAGCGCGTTAAATAATTGCTCTCCCCGATGATGGACGCCTCAACTTCAAGCTGTTTGTGGATGTAATAAAGATCGCGCGCTGCCTGTAGCGGGCTGTTTCGGAGTCGCAATAGAGAGTCCATTGCCTGAGGGTATCTATCCTTCTCTGATGTTTCAGCGTTAGCATTAACTACAAATTGGGGGGCAGTTGGAGGTACGCACTCATGCACCAACGTGGTGACTCGGGGCAGAAGTAGACACCGATGAGTAGGGGAATGGCGGGGATCAAAGCCGATCCAAGTTGAAGTCTCCAAGCAATCGTTCCCACACGAGCAACGGCGAGATTAGCAGAGTAACCCAGGAAGATTCCAAAGGCTGTCCATAGCTGCCAGCTCATGACTAAGGCACCACGGATACTGGCAGGCGCGTTTTCAGCAGCAAAGATTGGGATGGTTGATCCCTTTGCACCCATTCCCAATCCGAGTAGGATACGGCAGGCAAAGAGCTCCTCCCAAGTTTGTGTGAATGCAGAGCCAATAACTGGGAGGAAGCAGAAGACGGCGGAAAAGAAGATTGTGCCACGGCGACCGAAATAAAAATTTAGAGGGTCCGAAATCCAGCACCCGGCGAGAGACGCGCCGAGATATGTCGCTGAGTTTACGAGACCAACAAGCAGTTGGTCGTGGTTGCTTTTGGTCCCGATGTTAAAATATGTCGGGAAGGACAAATTAGCTCCATTGGAACCAGTCTGATCCCAACCCTGCACAGCCGCACCGACGGAACAAAGGAGGATGGTTAGATAAAGCGTTCGTGGGTGACGCCACTTATGTAGGATCTCATTACGGAGATCCTCAATCTCTACCTCGGTTAAACTGTGTTCGCCTGTAATATCCTCATAGTTGAGGGGATCTTGGGCGACGAGGGCACCCTTTTTGAGGATGTCGACATGCTCGGTGAGAGACTTTTCCTCTGCAAACTTCTCCACGTCTGAGAGAAGCGTGGCGCGAGGAATGCCCGCGAGTGGATTCTCTATTCTATTTCTTGTCAACACAAGCCTTTTAGCGAGTGCTTCCCAAAGCTTACCTCCCCGAAATGTTCGAGTTTAGGTTGACGTGGTTTGGGTCGTAGCCAGCTTCATTGCTAGGGGATAGTCAGTTTTAGTATTATCAATAAGTACGAAGCTCTTACTTGTTCGTAGGCTCGACGGGAGGTGCAACTGCCTTGGTTTCAGCCATGATTGCGCTGTTCGGGAAACGTGAAAGGTGGAATCAAAGAATATTTCACATCTTGGGGGGGAGCGAGGCCCATATAAACTGGAACTCCACCCCCATGTTTTGGCCTTTACCCCTCACGCAGTGCCCCAAGAGATCATACCCCAATCTCACCATCTTCTAGTTAATAATGGAGAAGATTGGCGCTGACACGAGTGCGTGTTGACATATTGTGGAGATATCCCCACAGACTGTTGCTGTTGCTGCTGTTGTGGTCTGGGGTATGAGCGCTAGCGGAATCCTTTGGTTTGTCAACCCCTTGTACAAACATCGTCATTGCGTACTTGTGCGCCCTCGTGCAAGGAAAACCAAGTTATTCAATTCGGGGTTGCGCGACCCAGCTGTTGGTTGTTTACTAGCACCTGTAGTTGGCTGTGCGAGCAGTCATCGCTGAGAACTGACATAGTGACGCGAACAGCAATAATCTATCTTCCAAGCATTCTCAACGAAAAAAGCATTCTTGGTAGCACAAGAAGCTCTCGTGGCGCCCAGATTCGTCTCCATTCCGAAGTCCCGAGACAGCCACACCCGCAGTCTGCCGCAGCGAATGAAAGCCGCCGAAAAACGCCATGGTTGCGTTGGTGGTCTGGGTCCTTGCCTTGTAACGTTAGATTGCCGATCCATGTAAACACAAACAGACGAATAGCGGCACAGCGAATCCTGTGCGGTGTGCAGATTATAATCTGACTACGAGAAGAGACCATATAGAAGGAGAATGTGAATTACCCCTTGGGATTGTTAATGATTATCCCGCGGATATGCGTGTTTTTATAAGGTATACTCCATGTGATCTAGTAGCGTAAACTCCACAGCACTAAAACCACGCGGAGAACATACATGGGCTACCGAAATGCCCGCAAAATGTGTCGTATGTAGCAGTAGTGCATAACCCTTGTTGGATGTAGTAACGGAGTAATGTCGGAGTTTCTCTCCCACACTCTTTATGTTGCGTATCATCTCCGTTCTTGACAATGTTGCTTACAAGGGTCACAGACACGAACCGAGGGATAGATGTGGTTTCATAAGCTTGCCTGTATGGGGTGTTAATATAAAGGATGGCGTAGTATGAAGAGATGCTACAATCATAAGGATGGTGAGTAGTATGGTGTAAAAAATTAAATGGATTTGGCAGAGAGGCTAAAGTGGAAGCGGGTACGAGCAGTATAGTAAGAAATGGTGTTCTGATCGATTTACTACATACTACCTACATTAACAGGTGTCAACTCCAACCAGCAATCGTATTAGTAATTAGCATAGACCATAGGCCAACAGTCAACATTGGTCAGCGGACTGGAACATCTCTCCATCTCCCTCACTTACACGCCTTCCCTCATGCCGCTCTCCTCTCCCGCCCACTAATCAAGTAAATGGCCGCCCGCATCTCCAACAACGGGTCATCGCTCGCCTCCACGCCGTCAATTCTAGGGATCGGATCGAATATCACACGCTTCTGCTCTTTCCCTCCTTCTTCCTCATCGAGCAGTGTATCCAGCTCGATCTGGCCGAGCTCGACAATCTCCCTATCCTCGGGCCAGAGCGCCGTCGCATCATCAGTTGGATCGCCCGAGGCGGCGAGCTGCGCAACAAGGACGAAGCGGAGAGGACCGGCGCCGATGCGCGACTCGAGCTCGGTGCGTAAGAAGTTATCTGGCTTCGCCTCTAATTCCTCAGCTGATAACGTGGTGGGGGAAGACGAAGGGAGGATGCGATAGCGGATTGCCGTTCTTTTCCCATCTGCAGCAACGAGATGAAAGGCATTAACGCCATAGAAGGTATCAGTCGCATAACTCCCCGTCACTGGGGGCGGATTCGTGACGTGATAATGTGCCGCGGGGTGCGAGCCGAGGAACTTCTCAACGGGGTTTGGGGATTCGGTGGAGGTCGAGGAGGCACCGATTGCAGTGAGCAGTTCGAGGAACTCAGCGCCAGTACGGGTGGGAAAGGTGGGTGTGGAATGGGAGATTATATCTGTGTGGACGCGGCGCCCGTCGCGATCGGGGAGTTGGAAGCGGAGGGCGAGACCGTGAGGGAGGGCGTGGGAGTCGGTGTCGGGGATGGCGGGGAGGCCGGTGGAGGTAGAGAAGCGAGCGAGGAGAGGGGTTGATGGGAGAGCGAAATGGGGGGCAGAACTGAGTTTAGCCGCGCTTTCAGTGGGAGTGAAGGTGCCGGTTAGGAGATGGCCTTTTGCGTGGGCTGGGGACTGTTAGACTGGGCCCTATATTTGAGGAAGTTGAGGGGGCAGGTGCACGGTGGGAAGGACGAAAATTAAGGGGGGAGGAGAAACGCACCAGGGCGGAATCCAGGATGTTTCCCGAAAAGCGCTTGGAGCTGATCTATCAAACCGCGCGAGGTCGCAAGTATTTGCTCATCAGATGGGAGAGGCATTGCGGCTACTCTGTTCCCAGTGTGGTTTCCTAGTCGAACGATTCACGTCAAGATATTGGCGATAGATGATGAGAGAGCAATGGAGTAGCGAGATAGAGATAGGGGGGACAGTAGCTTGAGCTGTGTGAGCTGAAGAGGGGTATTATATACCCCGCATCCCCAACTGACAACTGACGAGCTCATCTCCTCCTCAGTCGACATATGCAGCATTTAGCTATATCACGTCATCTCGTAACTGTATTGGGTAGCACAGAGTAAGCAGCCTCCCCGTCCCTTGACGAACGGGCGTGCATTCTCACCACCCCACGATTGAAGATTGCAAAGCTAGGTCCCTGATTCGCCGCTATCGCGGTATCGCAAGCTGGTATATTCCAAATACCCTAATTTACCCTGAGTGTCAGCGATGTACGTACATGATTTGGTGAGACCTGTGGCGCGCGTGGCAAGACCGGCTGCTCAGTCAGCGGAGTACATGGTGGTGTGGTAGAGCTTGAGGTGAAAATTGCTGATGGTGGGGTTACTGGGGGCGGGATTGGCGGGCTGCGATGGTACACGCGGGATACAGTAAATATGAGGTGACGGAAACACCAATGCATCAGTTATGGATGGATGATTCCGTGGTTTCGATATAGCTTTGTAGCACGGGACACAAGTCACCCAAAACCCTCAAGGGTCCCTATACAGTCGAGAACTGATAACACAATGGCAACAGACGCAACTATAGTGATGACTATACACTGCAAAACACGTGCAGATATATCACTTTGCATAAATCCATCAAACACATTTGTTTCTGTCCCTTCAAAAATCTCACCTTTGCCTACATCACGACGCCGGTCCTTAGGGTAGAATTCAAATATAGATGGGAGGTCAATGGTGTTGCGTATATATATTGCCATCACTGAAGTCGGTGGGGCCGACGCTTGCAATGCAACATGATGAATGTATCTTTTTGACCCTTGTCTTGGTTCGCCGCTCCCGATTCCGTGGCTTTTCACTCCCCCCCCCCCGATTCCATGGACTTCCTCTTCCTCCCTCTCAACGAACCACTGTCTTTATTAATCCCCTCTGATAATGAGACACGCGGGGTTCGAGACGGCGTCGTTGTTGCTTGCGATGTACGAAGCTATTGGGAGGGAGATTTGGGGACACTGGTGCAGTCGCTGGAGCGGGCTTGGCCTTCACAACATTGCTGGGATTCATACCGCCGAACACCACCGGGCCCTTGCTGGTACAAGCATCTCCTTTTGCGATAATGGTAGGCTTGTCCGTCTGGCCGTTGGGGTTCTCAATGGGTCGCCGTTCTGCTTTTATATTATTGAGATACTGATTGTATCAATATATTGGTGGATTGTCAAATACCTGAATGGGAGATTCAGCGTCTCGGGCTTTCTCTTCGGCTTTCTTTTCGGCTTTCTTTTCGGCTTTCTTTTCGGCTTTCTTTTCGGCTTTCTTTTCGGCTTTCTTTTCGGCTTCCTTTTCGGCTTTCTCTTTCGACAGCCCTGTATAAAACCCTCCCTCGTGATTATTTATCGCTGTAATAATTTAGTACTGATCCGTACAAAGAAATCAGTGGTACGAGCCCATATCTAATCCGGATCAATTCAATCCCCAAGGGATCGTACTTGCGGGCGTACTCTCTTGTGTCCTTTAAGAGCTATAAAGCGTTAGTATCAGAGACGCGTGAAACTTCGCATACGCTAAGTTTACCTATTTCTTTGCCTTTTTGTGGTCGTTCATTGCGATATTTTCAATGGGGTTGCCAGATGGGGTTGTGCTTTTTTGTTGCTGTTGTTGTTGATTGCTATTGAGATCAAGCGCTTTCTTGGATTGACACGTACACACTCTCAAGCGCCCCTTTGTCCGCCTTCAAACTAGACCAAGCATTAACTTGAGGAACACGTTCAGAAATCACCCTTTCGAAATTCAGTCTTGAGTCTACGTGTTCTCCTACAGCCTCAACTACACCATCAGCACCAGCCCCTTCAGTCTCTAAGCTACCACCTTACTACGATGGCTTCAGATACCTCAGATTCCCAACTCACTGCAACAATGTTTGAGATTGGAGCACTACGAATATTCGACAAAAATACCACGACTTGAGTTTTAAGAATTCCAACATTCCAATTCTAATCTAACGACGTGGTAGGTACAACAATGACTTCACAACACCCGGAAATCTCTCACAATCAATCCCCCGAAGACAAGTTCTGCCTCCCTGCAGGTATGACTTACCCCGAAGTCGACTTGGTCGGTTCGAATACCACCACTACACTCAACCCCTCCGACGTGGAGATACACTCCAACGGGACGATGTAATTTCCGGGATTCAAGATGGATGGCTGGCACACTATCGACAGCGCAATGCCATCGTCAACTTCAGACGAAGATAGCCGTTATTTCGTTGGCCCGAAGTGGAGTCAGAAAAGCTGTGCAGCAGTTGTCGTCGTGTTTGCCGGCCTGTAACAGAATATTGGCATCTCACATGTTGAGTAGATGTGTGAAAATGGCATAAATGCCCTGCCTTGAGTACTACGAGGACATCACCTTAGACAAATCTTTCCGAGTGTTCAGGCCCTTCAATGGTTGGCAAAGACAGCAATCAAGGCGGTTCACACTGTTAAATCCCGGATCACTCACTAAATCTCAGATGTAGATGTGGCAGAAGCGGGTGAGAGGGATGGTTATTTGTAAGTAGTCTGTATATATTTAGAGACTTTAGTATAGTAGTCTACTGCTATAAAAATAAAGTCTAAGGCCTTGCTTTAATCTACTGACTTTATCGCCTGTAAGAAGTTGTCATAGTGAGATAATAGGATATGACGGGGTAAAGAACACAACACATGCCAAATTGGGAGCATCATATATTAGTGGCTCAGTTAGGAGATGCAAGGAAAGGATTATGGCAACACATTTTATTATCGCGTGATGATATACGTAGTATCCCATTTTACTTCGGAATTCTACGTACGGTTTCATATTCCCCAACAGCTTCGGAAATCTACCCCCCTTCTGTTACCACTATCAATATTAGTTAATATATGAGTAATTGTGCTATCTAGTTATAAATTGCCTCCGTTGAATTATCTTTAGTATAGAATTGCTTACAATACATTTACTTTACTATAACATGGCATCCCCTATAGGCAAGCTCATAACTTCCTTTTGTATATATGGAAACTAGTGATACTCACGTTACGAAAATAGGGATGGTAATATGTAGGTATATAACATACAACCACTTTCGACAATGTTGGTGGACTGTATCAAGAAATGGGCGAGACTAGGAACTATCGCGTGAAAAGTGTAGACAAGAGAATGTCTGATGTATTACACACACACAGTGTATGGATACTCCTAATCTACCGTATACTCCTATCGCTACCATGGATCGGATACCGAATGAAAAAAACACCCAATGCTGACTCCCAATACTGGCCAACTCTGTCTAACGGCAACACAGACAACACCATCCAAACAAAAACAAATAAAAAACGAAGACAAACCCCACGCCAAATGAATACAAACTCCCCTTTTTCAACCATCATTATCATTAATCCCATTTTAAAACTCCCATCAACCTCCGCAATCCATGCATGAGCCGAAATATCGTACGCATGCATCACTCATCAACATCAACATCGCACAACTCTCTCACACAGTCTGGTATGCCAATTGCCGCCAACTCAGGGCCACCGGTCATAAACTGCATCAGAAGTCCCGCCTCCATATGCCAAGAAATATGACAATGGAACGCCCACAAACCCTCATGATCGGCCTCGAACCTGAGAAGAGCCCATCCAAAGGGCCCAATTGTCAAAGTGTCTCTGCGGAGCGGGTTTGTCGTATTAAGACTATCGTACGTCTCCCACGGGAAATAACCTGTAGTGGGGGGAACCGGGCTCTGCGCCATGACCCAGAACTCGTGGCCGTGGAGATGGAAGGGGTGTGGGCCATCGTCAAAACTCTGGATGAGGATATCGACGATCTGGCCTTTCGGAACGGAGACGACGAGCTGGTTGTCGGAGAAGCCAGAGCTGACTCCCTCTGCCGCAAAGAGGTGGGCAGTGGACGCGTTGCACATTCCGTCGACAGCCTGGTTGATAGTCGGGATGGTAGGGGACTTCCAGGTGGTATCGTTGAAGAAGCCGCGGTCGAGGGCGTACGCACCAATCTGGAAGGAGACGGCAAAGGAATAGAGTACGTCAGCAGCGGGCGCGGAGATTACCTCACTCGGTGTGAGGAGGGTGCTGTTGAAGTCCTGACAGACAATGGCATCGGCGTCCCAGTCGACGCTTGAAGGGGTATCGGTCGTCTCTGTGTAGGAGAGTATGCCGAGGACAAGAGGGTCAAGGACAGGGTTGGGTTGAGCGAAGCAGGTCGTAATCATATCTGCGCGAATGAAGTAGTTCGCTTCAGGCTGATTGGCGGATACGATGACTGAGTAGCGCTGCGCGATGTTGATTGATATGCGGTGGACCTCAACGGGCTCAACGGTTGTTGCATCCGCCTCGATGACGGTTATGGTGTGGTTATCCACCGAGAAATAAAATCCAGCAAATGACCCGACATTTATGAGGCGGTAGCGGTAACGCGAGCCTTGGGTAACTCCAAAGACTGCTCTCGTTGAGTTGGTCTCACATGTGCGGTTGCTGGACTTGCCATACAACGAGCAGTTAAATCTGCTGGGTTAGTCTTCATCAACGTGAGGAACCAAACGGCAAGCTTACGTGTTTGTTCCCTGTATCAATCCATTATCAGGAGTTGGCTCTTTGTTCTCATTCCCTGGAGCGAGATATGCTGGCAGGAGATCTTTACTCTCGTCGTGATACCAATCTTGGAGCATCATCACCTCATCATGGTCGTATTCTTTGCGTGCTTCCGCTTCCTCTGGGGCGTGAATGATGAGTGGTCCAACCATGCCGTCGGTATATTGAGTCGAGAAGTGCGAATGGTACCAGTACGTGCCGTATTGGCCGTCAACCAAGAAATCATACGTGAAGCTACGTCCTGGTGGGATTGGGCACTGTGTGATGCCTGACGTTCCGTCCATCCAGTTGCTGCCATACTGGAACATGCCATGCCAGTGGATAGATGTGGGCTCACTGAGCTCGTTTGTGACGTGGATCATGAGGCGGTCTCCACGGTTTGCACGGATCATTGGACCAGGAAACTTCCCGTTAATGGTAATCATTTTGCGGAGGACACCTGTATATGTTAGTGACAGGAGGAAGATTGAGATGCCGCTAGGGCCTGGATCTTGCCCATAGTGATATTATACACTTGGTGGCGGACGGGGAATTGACATACCGTCAGGAGCAGCCTGGATCTGCTCCACAGTGAAGTTGTACACGCGAGTAGTGGGAGCAGCATCGAGATCCCAATCCATACTCAGATGATACTCGTCATCTGGAAGACGCCATGGTGGCAGTTCCGTTGGTATTGTCGGGCGGGGATCCTCAACCTCACACGGACAATCCGCACACGGACAATCGCTGTCAGTGGCCGGAGATGCGAATCCCCGGGCCGGCTTCTTCAGTCCATATCCGAGGCCCAGGCCGAGCCCAAGACCGAAGACTATAAACATTACAACGCCCAAAATACACCACCGCCAGACACGGCGGCTTCTGGCGGTAGGGAACGGATGCTCATTGTAAAAGGTGCCCGTGGCAGTGGCATCAGTTGCATCCTTGGAAGTTGCACCGGTCGTGTCCGGTGGCGCCATGATTATCGGAGAAGGGGAGCGCCGGGATTCTTAGCTATACTCGAGAGCTGCTCTGGCGGCTCAAGCTGTTTCTTTGGGGCGAGCCGTCCATCCAAGAGCGAGCCAAGACCAAGGATCGGCGCAGCCAGCACACGAGGGAATAAAAAGAGAATAAGCTGGAATAGGAGCTAGAAGAAAAAGAAGCAAAGAAGCACTACTCGTATTATTGATAACAGGGGATAGTCAGAACGCGGAAGCATGCAAGTAAAGTGAGTATCCGCGAAGCATGCAACGTTGGAAGAAGGGAAGGATGGAAGAGAAGCAGGGATAGAAAACGAAAGAGAGGGACCGACCGCCGCACGTGGCGAGAACTGAAGGGGAAGGAGCGGACGGCGAGGAAGAGGAGGTGGACCATGGCAGGAGCGATGAGGGCCAATTTTGTTCATCGCGCCTTCCCTCCCTGTTGAGCAACACAGGGGGAGTGGGTTGTTGATGATTAGTCAGCAGTCAATGGGGGCAAGCCACGGCGATCGCCAAGGAGAGACAAGCACCAAGTCAAGACGGGAAGCCAAGATTGGAGCGGATGCCCAGGTCTCGGCGAGGCTTGTTTTCCAAAATAAGTGTCTTGTCACGATGCATATTACTGTGCTGTACGCTGTATTTGAATGGTGTACTGTGACCATATTCTCTTTACATATACATATAAAAATGTACGTACAGTGACGTATACCACCGCACTATTCGCGCAGTATTCAGTGCTCACGGACAAATGTGCCGGGAAAAGAGGAAGGAGAAGGGAGAAAGGTCTCCGAGGACACGAGTTATTCTCCGTACACACTCGGAGCTCAGTAACTCAAGTAGCAATGGACAGCTCACAGTGTCTGACAATGACCAATCCTCGCTCTGGGATTGGACATGTGCCTGAAAACTGCCCCGTTCCTATCAACAGGCCGAACTAAAGCTTTGCGTTAGCGTGGCAGGGGTCGCAGGGTGGGGTTGAGGCCTGTTCGCTAGTCCGTCAACCTTGGTGGCTGTTAGCTGTCTCTTCCTCTTCAAATTCCCCAATGGGATCATCGCCATGCGTTTTTCCATCCTCGCTCCCTATGCTCTAAGCCTTCTCTAGTTCTTTCAAACCTCATGGTTTCCTAACACTAGCTATCAATTAGCTTCATATTAAAAACTAAACACTCATCTTCTCACGCTTCAGAAAACACTACTGTCGCCATATTCCCAAAAAGTAGCCCCGCTCCCCTGCTTTCTGTGCCACGACCCTTAACGCCTTACCAAGCCTTTCTACTACTCCTCACTTGTATCTTATAAAGATCGGCGCCCAGCGTTCTTTGTGTCGCCTGTCCCTCTTCCTTCATTCCTCACTGCCCTTCCCCGAACCTCAATCGACGACTCCTCACTTCGGCCGACTATGTTCTTTTCCGCCGCGCTCGCCCTCGCTGGCGCCAATGTAGCTTTGGCTGCCTCAGCATCTCGCCCTGCTGAGTCCACCATTGAGCCAGCAGCTACTGTCATCTCCGCTGCCGCAGCATCCTCAACGCCCGTCGTCCTCACCTCAGACGTGAAGGGCAAGGGCTTCGACCGTATCGTTCAGATCTGGCTCGAGAATACCGTGAGACACCTTTCCCTCTTAGTCACTCAACAGCACCTAACTGGCATTCCTAGGACTATGCTCTCGCTGCCAATGACCCAAGCATGAAGGAGCTGGCCAAGCAAGCTATTACTCTTTCAAACTATCATGCCGTTACCCACCCCTCAGAGCCCAACTACGCCGCGGTCATTGGCGGTGACCATTTCGGGATGGACAATGACGAATTTCTATCCTTCCCACCCAACGTGTCTACCGTTATCGACCTGCTCGACACCAAGGGTATCTCATTCGGCACGTACCAGGAGCATCTCCCATACACGGGCTTCCTGGGCTTCAATTTCTCAAACCAAGACAACTTCGCCAATGACTACGTCCGCAAGCACAACCCTCTTGCGCTATATGAGTCCGTCACCTCCAACTCTACTCGCCTGGGAACAATTAAAAGCTTCGTCGACTTTGAGACGGAACTCAAGAACAAACAGCTCCCACAGTGGTCTTTCATCACCCCCAACATGAGCAACGACGGCCATGACACCACCATCACCTTCGCATCCCGCTGGTCTAAGAAGTTCCTCACCCCTCTCCTCGCCAACGAGTACTTCATGAACAACACCCTCATCATCCTCTCCTTCGACGAAGTTGACACCTACCCCACCCCCAACAAAGTCTTCACCCTCCTCCTCGGTGGCGCCGTCCCCAAATCCCTCCACGGCACCACCGACTCCACCTTCTACACTCACTTTAGTACCATCTCCTCTATCTCCGCAAACTGGGACCTCCCCTCCCTCGGCCGCTGGGACTGCGGCGCCAACGTCCTCGCCACAGTCGCGAACATCACCGGCTTCCAGAACGTTGCCGTCGACACCGAGGGCCTGTACTTCAACTCCTCCTACCCCGGCCCCATGTCCGACGACCTCTTTGACCCGACCTGGCCCGTCCCGAACACCGATGCGAAGTGCGGAAACGGTCTTGGTGTTTTGGAATCGGTTAAGAAGACGTGGGGTGGTGAGAAGGCTACTTATAATTATACGGCGGCATATAACTATGATGATGTCAGCGGTAATAATGTCAATGGGAAGCCGGTACCTTCGGGGGGGTCGGTGACGGGTACGGAGAAGAGCACACGCACTGGGGAGGCACTGGGAGCTACGGCAACTGGTGCTGCGGCTATGAAGGGAGTGGCGACCGTGCCTGTTTTGGCGGGGCTGGTAGCGGCGGCGGTGTTGTAGCTGTGATCGGAAAAGGAGATATATATTACGAGTAGGTCTAGTAGGATATGGTAACTTAGATATAGTGACTCGGTCGCCAGGAGAACTACATTGCGTAATATCAGGATAGCGTTCTATTACCATTGTGCTTAAGATGTTCGTCGTTCTTAAGATCTTCGCTATGCTAGCCGAGCCTTTCTATAGGAGCCTACTATGATATTAGCTACTGAAATCCAACTTTAAGTTTGACTCTGTGAAAGATCTCGAGCGTCCTAGGGCGGTACGGGACGCTCGACGTCGAGCAGACGGGACGGATATCGATGATGCATTGCCGAGTTTGCAGGCGAGGAGGGATAAGGTCTGGGTTATCCCGCAGCTCATCATGAATGATGAGAGCAGCACCAAGATCCGCCTGTTTCTGAGGAGGGAGATGAGCGTCAGGTACCTAGTTCCGGCGCAGGTGATTCGGTATATTGAGGGGAATGGGTCGTATGAGGGGGAGGGCGCAGAGGGGAAGGGGGAGGAGAAGACTACTAGGACTGAGACAGCGGGGGAGACGTTGGCGAAAACTAGTTTGGGGATTGTCGATACAGGACAGACATTGAACTAGAAAACCCCAGCTGGTTTGAAGAGGGGAGGAATATCGCATTTACAAGCGAAGAGGAAGGTCTTTATTAGGAGGGATCTAAAATCGTTGAATGACTGAGCGTAAATCTGAAGATCTGACATTTTTGATGGCATGGGCTCAGGCTCCTCGCAGTTCTCTGTATTTTCTTTCCAGAAGACAATACGATAGTTATTAGTCAATAGCTTCGACCCGTTGGAAACTGAATGTCTCTCCCACCCATGTGTCATTAAACCGCATCGAAGATTCCACAAAACTTATCCGGATTTCTCTCCCCCAACAACCTCAACCTTCCGAAACCTTCCAGTACTTTCCGTGAAGATATTGGACATATATAACTGTTGTCAAATGAGGATTATTGATATGGTTACTAGCGTGAAATTTAACGCTTAGTGCAGCCATCCGTTTACGTCACATATCTACATTGTCCAAACTTTTCTTACGTCACCAACCTCCCAGTCATCTACTTTGATATAACATTATGAGCATAAATGGGTTAAGTGGCGTATTGTCACGATCAATGTGAATAGTTTGGAAGGAGCTCTGCTTTCTTATTTGACGATACTCATCACGTTCTTGCACAGACTGTTGTACGTACTAGACACTTCTAGAGCATCATCGAAACAGATGATTACATATATTCTAGATAAATCCATGCGCCTAAAATTACGTTGATGAATCTAGGACATCAATATATAAGAAGTCAAATGCGCATCTACGGTCATGTTCATTTTCCTCCAAGATAGTCTCAAATGCAAACGCTAAGAGCACTTTCAAAAACAAGAACTCTCTCAAATACATTGCAACGAACTAAAAGGATAACCGGTACAACTACTCCCCGACGCACAATGTCTCTCTGGCCACGAAGCTTCATCTCTGACGACCCCACGTCGCCCTTGTCTCCTCTTATCCGTTTTCTCGACGATTACGGCGACTATCGTTCCAATGTCGGGCCCCTGAACCGTAACCTAGGAACGAGGACATTCGCACCTAAGTTTAACGTCAGAGAATTGCCCGAATCTTACGAGCTCGAAGGCGAACTCCCAGGTATCGAGCAGAAGGATATTGAGATTGAATTCTCTGACAAGTCAACCCTGACCGTTCGCGGCAAGACCGAGCGATCCTACACCTCTGGTACACCCCCGACGGGATTCATTGAGGAACCGCCCGCCCAGGGTGCGATCGAAAGTGGCCAGACTGGTCAGACCACTGCCCTGAAGCCGTCAGAGAAACAAGTTAGCAAGGAACAAGAGAGGCGTCGGGACGAGGGGAAGTATTGGGTCTCAGAGCGCAGCCTTGGAGAATTTTCTCGCTCCTTCAGCTTTCCCCATGGTGTTGATCAGGATCAAGTTCAGGCCTCGCTGAAGAACGGCATCCTCAACATCGTTGTTCCCAAGGCCAAGAAGCAGGAGAGGCGCAAAGTGACCATTTCCGAAAATACCTAATAAGTTTAGTCTTAGGGCAGACTCGTTTGCTTCTTCGTTCGAAATGCACTGCAACATTTATGGCTGAGTACGCGATATGACTGCAACAAGGGTTTGGTTTTCATCTTAATTGTACATTATTAGCTTCTTTTATGTAGTGCAAAAATTAACCATTCATTCTGTAGCATCAAGTACATATAAGATTATAATGACGTGCGTGATAGATGGCGTCCCCATGACGGCTTCGCTGCCGTAACGGTTGCGGGGCGACCTCGTGGTATGCATGTAACACCTCGGGCGCGTTTCGAGGTTCCCCACTGGTTCCCATGGGTTCTCAGATAGGGACTTCCTAGCGTACCCCTTAACTTTGTGGCCACGTGGTACCTAAAAATTTAGAGCTGTTCCTCTTCCAATGCCTCCTCCGGCCAGTCCTTATTCTGCAGGTGGCCCCACAGCTTCTCTAAGCGCGTCGATGCGGGTTAGCCAACAGGAGCCCTGTTATTAAAGGCATGATCTTCAATCCATCAATACGGAGTCCGATGAACAACCGGACCATCGCGGGCTACCATCCTGTGTAAGTGATCATCCTCACGCTCCGGCATTCGGCTGCGGGCGTGGATCTCGCTCATATCCCTCTCCTTGAAGCGAGCGGCAATACGGATTGGCCCCAATTTCCCTGGTTTTCGAGAAAAGTCGCAAATCTAAGGCAATAGAGAAGACAGGAGTGAAGGCGTGACTAATACCCTCGTGTATTGGGAGGCTGCATTAGTCTCCTCGCGACGGAATATAAATACCACGACTTCCCTCTCTTCTCTCCTTTAAATGGCAATGTAACAGCATGTGAGTGATATACTCTATAGGCTAGACGGGGAAAAGGGTAGGGACGGAAGGCGACGGAGGATTCAATGATGGAGAAAGCGTAATATGGTGCTGTTAATAATATAACAGCATCCTACCATGAAAGTATGGTCTAGACGAACTGCGAACGAAGACCACTAAGCGGCAGAGAACAGTGGTTAGGTCACGCGAAACTGGGGTGTTGTTAGACTCAAAATTTGGGATAAGGATCCCACCACAATCAAAATTAGGACTCACAGGGTAATAGAGTGGAACGTAATCCCGCGATCATATTTCACCGAGGGAGCTTGAATGTGTGATCATGAATCGACAAATCACGTGACGCGCTTGCTTTTATCATATCTCATTGATCAACATCATAATCTATACCCCCTATATAGACGTGTCCATGCCCCATCCTTTTTATCAAGTGAAACAATATATGTGTAGCCCCTTAGAAGGCCTTAGTCCCACATCCACCGGCAACCTTCTTCGGTACTCCAGATGCGCGGGTAAAATCCCTATACCCTCCCCTCCTCACCAGCGGCTCCTCCAACAGAGCCGTGCTCTTTCCAAGCACCGCAACTGAATGCGCAATAGCCCTTGTGTTAATTAAAAAGGCCGTGCCATTGCAGTTGGCCACTGTGTCGCCTACAGCGTGATAATTGACGTCGTAGGCAACTTTGGCCTCCCCTCCGAACATAACTGCCTCCTCTGCCGTCTTCAGCCCCTCAGCTCCCGTGAAAAGGCCTCCGCATGCAACTCCTGCGTCTAGAAATGGTCCATAGTCCGAGCGGCCGTCAAAATCCGACGGGACGGTGTCCACTTTCTCGATATCCCGGAAATAGTCAATGAAAAGATGTTCGGCCTGCGCAGACCCCGGCGGGCCGGTGACATTGAAAGTCGATCCGTCGCCATCGTAAATAGCTAAAACGTAGTTCGGTGACGCAATCATATCGAAATTGAGATACAGTCTTATCTTGTCGAGCTCGGACTGAGGCAGTGTCTTGACGTAGTGAAGGGCGCCGAGAAGGCCGACCTCCTCCGCCGCCCACCACGAGAAGCGAACGGCGTTCTTAACCTTGAATTTAGTTAGGTGCAGCGCTACCTCAAGGATTCCAATGCCGCCAGAGCCATTATCATTAATTCCTGGACCAGCAGCCACGGAGTCGGAGTGGCCGCCTACGTGGATCACGTTGTCATGATCACCGTGTAGGGTCTCGGCAATGACATTGTAGGTGACGATAGTTTTCTGCTCGATAAAAAGATCAGCAGTTTGGGCAGTCCCTGCTGCGATGGCGGCGAGAAACTCTTCGCCCTGGGCTTTGGAGATGCCGATGGTAGGTGGATAATCCCCTTCTTCGCCGAGGGTGCCTTGCACAACACCATCCACGTTATTGTAGACTACCACGCCGACAGCACCAGCAGCTTTAGCTAGGAGAGCCTTTGCTCCAAAAGCGCAAGTGCCACGGGAAATAAGCGCAATTTTTCCTGAGACTTCAGCTGGGAAGTCCGCCTATTTTTCGTTAGTAGATGTAAGGGGCCCGTTGATAGCATGCGGGAACTTACAGCCTCACACGCAACGTTGGCAACAGGCACGAGCTCGGCGATCGGATGGCCTGCGCCAGTGAATGACATGGTTGCCGATTCGATTAGGGCGTCATTGACGGTAAGGTTACCATTCGCAGTGACGACTGGAAACGGCTGGATGTAGACGCTATAGTAATCGTCTAGCTTCTTGATGGTGTCGTAGTACCAGTTAATCGTAGCATTATGACCAGGAGATCCAATAACGCGAGTGTTTGGGGTACCACTCAGAGCAGAAAAGTCTTGCAGTATCTGGGCCTTATTCATGAGGTTCTTCTCCTTTATCAACCCGCGGAGAGCTTTCTAGGCACGCGTTAGATACTGTGTAGTGCAATTGGCCGAGACATCACATACCGAGTTTACCATTGGCCCTCTGCCGTGGCCGTGGCCTTTATCATGACCGCCGCCGCCGGAGCCGCCGCTTGGTGGTGCAGCGGAAACGGTATTAAGGGCCGCAAAAAGCGTGACGAGAGATAGGGAGATCTTCATGATGCAAACTGAGCCGAGATCGGGAAACACAGCTAAAGTAACCTACAGAATAAATCTACTCCGTGGAGCTCCAACGAGCTTTATATAGCTCCCTAATATGCAGCGCGTTGTCACGCAAGCAATCACCGCAGATAGTGAGCTGCAGAAACCCGCCTGCCTCGAACCTGTCAGACCTCACACTGACCCTGTAAACCCCGCATCCGGTAGCCCTCATCGAGCTCACACAGCGCCGATCAATAGAGCAGGAGCGCGCCTCTATAACACGGTCCTGCCTATTGCGCCCATGCCGCGGCCGCGATAGCACGTCCCGCTCGGCGAGAGGACTGCTTTGAGAAGGTCCAAGCATTTCCAAGACTTTCCAAGGATGGCGACAGTGGGGTCACGGGCAACAGTACCTCAGCCGTGCCCAGGGGCGGCGGCTCGGCGTGGCGAGGGCTTGGCGCTATTTTGACACGGGCTGGGTTCCGACAACCGTAGATTGCGGCGATCTGAACAGGGAAGGAGTTAAGAGATCTTGTAATAGGTGATTAGATAGTTTGACCCGAAAAGGAGACCACAATTACTTTAGGCTCTCCTACAAAATTCACGTAAAGTGACATTGACATGTACGTACTGTGCGATTTCTCAGATAAGAGCGATCGCTATTGGACTTGGCGTTTGCCCTGGACAAGACAGCACCTGACCACCCAATGAGAAACGTTGCTGATTCCCCCCAGGATAGGATAAATGCATGCATCGTTGTATTTTTTATGGGGATCCAGACCCTCTCATTGTTATACCAGAATGACCTGCCTCTTCCTGCGTTATAGCCTAAAACAGCCGCATACTACATCATAACGTCCACGTATGAGACATAGCAAGGTTCTCACTTCACGCTAAAGTCTTCAGCCATTATTGTGCACGTAGTGAAGGGTAGTATCTGTAGGTTAATTTAAACTCTACCTTACTGTCATGTAAAACAAATATGGCAGGCATCTATCTGTACGTAGGACATGTTAACACAAAAGACTATCCCGAAAGTCCTCGGTCGCCTCTTTCTCTATTATATCGTCTTGGCATTTTGGCTCTAGGGCGCTTCTTTTATGGCAGGATAACGCAGTGAGATTGGAAGTCCGTGTTGATTGCCTCCTCTGAGCGGCATGAGGTGTCACTAAGAACGAACCCCAGTTACAAAAAATCATCTTCAAAATCGCACCTAATTTCATAGCACGTCACATACCCTATTATGAGCTATTTTTCTTGGCTACTGCTGGGCGATGCATCACGACGTGCTTCTCAAGGCCCATTCCCTCTCCCCTCTCATACTCCCACAATTTGAACTCCATCGCTTCAAAGTCAACATACCCGTGCCTCCGGTACAACCCAATCCCAAACGGTGACGCACCGAGTATTGATTGCAAGCCTCTCCTGTCAGCTTCCCGTAGTCCCTCTTCGAGCATCATGGCCCCTAACCCCATGCGCTGGTATTCAGGCAAGACGGCAAGCGTCCTCAACTCTACTCAGAGTATTAGCTAGTATCCATTTACGTACGTGAACAACTCCTGAGTTGTTCGTAGCGACAACTCACTCGCATAGTCTTTCCCCTCTGTCGCCCTTGCCATATGCTCATCAGCACGCACAAAAAGATCCGTGCAAAATCGAACGTCTGCACCCGGACCAAAGGGCTCTTCTCCTGGGTCCTCTTCAACCGCCCAGGACTCTCTCGTACCTAATCTCCTCTTCTCTTCCTCGCTGCCCGTCCGACCCTCACATATCACCCACCCCGCAAAACCCACAATCTCCTGATCTCCCGTTGGCCCAAGTCGCACAAGTTTCAAATTTCGCACCGTTTCGCCTAGTTTAGGAGCGGATCCAAAGAGCGCAGCGCGCAGGTCCATGGCGGCATCGGTATTACGGTTAGGGCCGAAAGCAACGGCACCGACGTCGGTCTCACCAAAGACAGCGGATTCAAGGCGGGCGAGGGCGGGATAGTCGCCCGCGAGAACGGGGACGAGATTGATTGCTGGCTCTTGGGTTGTCATAATTTCTGAATTGTGAGTAGGATACCGACAAAGAGGGGGGACTATGAGAGATGGGAAGTTATATACTTTTTGGCGAGGCACTCTGAGGTGGATTCATTTTGGGCTCGCCGTGGATTTTTGTGGGTCAGCGCGGCGTACCGAAACGGGATGGCGCGATATTAGCCTGCGCTAGCTAAAGTTGCAGGCATCCACGATGGTGACCAAGCAAACACCCGCTTGATACTTCAAGATGGTATTTGGAACACCTCTACACCTGTGCCGTCTAAGTGTCTGGCAATTAGGGGTCTGTTAAATCCAACTTGGATGTCACATAAGTATTACTACGATAAAAAGTGCCGTGAAAAGCTTAGACATGGGAAACGTGAGTTTCAAATTGGGTTATGCCCCTCTTTTTTGGCTGGGATGTATTGCATCCCGACATAAAGTAGCAAAACGATCAAAGGAGGCAATCCTTGCAGGTATTACCTCGATTGGTCTAATATATAGATATGCAAGCACTGCAGTCATCTTCAGATTAGGAGAGGATGTATCTGTCTGTACGTTAATTAAACTCTACAGCGCTACTTTGAAGCGTTACTGTCGTGTAATTAAATACTATTTAGAGAACATTGGTTTTTCTTGCTTTTATTATACTACTATAATAGAAAGCAAGTACTCCTTGGTCTCTACGAGCTAAACCAACAACAGGTGAATTTGCAAACCACCTCACTAATGCTATATCCTTGTCCATAATGGTTATACGCTTGTTGTGGACAGCGCACATGTTCGCAGCTTTCATATATTAGTCTTAAATCCATGCAAGTTTGTGCTAGAGTACCTACCTTCAAAGAATGACACCAGGTGTGCCTCCGATGCCTCTTGGAGGGCTTTGATTGCAACGGACGACCATCGGAAAGGTTCCCCTAAGTGTTGATCCATGGTAATCTCCCGAACGACGCGCTGGAAAGGTAGCTTTGGGAGGATTGTTCCAGTCTGCTTTTGGTAGTGGCGGATCTCTCTAATAGCACACACTGTACCCTAAATCAGTATACTTAATAGTTCATGGCTAGGGTAGGTTCCTTACTTTCTGCGGAAACCTTGCGACTTTCGCCGAGTGGCTTTGATGCTCTGCGGGGATAAGCCTGACCCAGCGATGATACCAAGCACAAGATCACTGTAGCCAGGGATTGTTGTGTGGTGCGTGGTGCGATGCTCACAGGATATAGGACTTCCGTTGTGCTGTCTCGAGAGGTGGAAGGGAGGGCAAAGATGCCGGTGCGCCATTGCTGTCACCATTCTCCCATTGCTGTCCTGGAGCACTACCGTCGTCGGTAGGTGCTGTCACCGCTCCTGTCACCGCGCACACTCACCGCGGTCCAAGCCACGTTTAGCTGCTTCCCATATCATCTTGTTTGCGTTATATCGCGCAATGTTGTCTTTGGCCAACTGGCGGCTTGACTTAAATTTAGTGGCAGCATCTGTAATGATCGTATGTGTTAGCAAGGCGACATGTTGTTTATGTGCAGGTTGAACTTGCCAAGTCGCTGGGGGGTCTGCTTCTTGCGGGCCATTGTGGTTGAATGTGTTGTATGAGATTGCTAACTAAAAATTAGTTTGAGCAAGAATAAAGCACAATGAGCGTTACTCTATTGCGTTTCTGTGGTAGGATATAAAAAATATGGGAAAATAAACTTACAGATCTTTAGATACGCTAAATGCGTTGAAGATAGCAAATTCAAGGTGAATTTGAGAACAAAGATGTAAACAAACAACTTTATGCGGATCCACTGTTACTAAACGACAAAGAATGCCACAACCGTTTAATAAACAGATAACTGTTATTATCTAACACTATAAACTCAACTCTCTCTTTCTTTCTGCTACTTGATTACAATCACACTCGAATAGTCTACAATCCTACTCAACTACATGTTAGTAGCCACAACTATACCAAAAGCATCCTTAATCTCATTTACTTCCTAACACTAATGGTAACGGCAAATAGTAACGCACACCACACTTGAATTTGTCTACAATTCATTCTCGCCATGCCACCAAACGATAGATTTCAAGTGCGACGCGATGAAGCAAGGGCTGCTACCGCTAAGGTAATCGAGCGTTATAGGGCTGCTAACAGGCAGGTTGGTAAACCGACTGATATATACAACTAATGCAAGTTCTAAATATACGCAAACACACTCCCATATACATATTCAAGCAGTCTCCACTACAACTGCGTTTGCAAGGCAAGAGTAGTAAACAGCTCCAGAGTGCTCGCAGAGTTTCGTGGTAAGTGCACACTACGTGTAGATTTATATCTACATGAGGTGGTTATGGCGGCGATTGACCCCTAAATGATGGTATAACCCGTGGGTATACCCGGGAGAATCGTGGCCCAGACACTTCACGAGAGTATAATGATTCTGAATTAAATAATTTCATACGGCACTTGAGAGAGATAGGGATTGGGGAAAATGCGATCGAGGAGATGGAGGAGGGGGTGTCATGTTGCAAAAGGGCGATCATTGAACGGGCCGATAGGAATTCATCACCAGATTTCTTTATTTTTTTATTATCCCCTGGGCGCATATGGCATTTTTTGGGAGTGGAGATGTAATAGAGAAGTAGAGATGTCAAGGCATCGAGGACCTTAGTCTCTCACGCTCGTTTTTATATGTTTATCAACGGGACAATTTACCCCATGTTCCCTCCTTTATGACGGAGATACTGTGATTTCTCTCTATCATTCATTAACCTCCTAATGCTTGGAATTTATAATTGAGCTGGATTTTTTCTTTTTTTTGTAGCGTTTTTTGTGGTGTTTTTTTGTAACCTTTTAGGGTTCAAACTATATATACACTATCCTACCATATCAACTCCTCCCCCCTTTACAATAACCCCTCGGGGAACTCCCCCCCTTTAGCCGCTATATCCGCAAACATCTTAAAGATATCTGCAATCGCTTGCCCCCCATTCTCTCCCAGCATCATCTCCCCATTCCTTGACGCCTTCTCCGCTTCTCCCCTCACCCTCTCTACCATTGCCTCCTCAAATTCCCTTATCGGTTGCTCCAGCTTCTTTTGCCACTCAACCACTCCTTCCGCCTCTCCCATGCCCCCAAACACATTTGCCAGCTCTAGAGAATCAAGTAGCGCTTGGTTTACACCCTCACCCGCCCACGGCGTCATCAAATGCGCCGCATCTCCTACCAGTGTCGCACCTGCCTTCGTCTCCCACCGCGAACCTGGAGGCAACATGTACAGCGGCAACACATCTACCGCCTCGCCGGGGTGATCAATAGTTTCCTCATCGCAAGCCGTCGCGAGCAGCTCCCGCAGTTCCGGTCCCCACTTCTCAAACTCACCCCCTTCGCCCAGTAACACGTCTTTCGCCTCCGCGGCAGTCTTCCCTGCGATTCCAATATCCGTAGCCCAGTCCTCGAGAGGCGTCTTCACGGCATTGTATAGTCGGATCGAGTCTTGCGGACCGCGATGCGTCATAATCCCCCTACCTCCACCCAGCGCCATCATAGTCCCGCTCCCCACCAGATCTACAAGCTGCGGGAACTTCGCTGTAGCATCCCGCAGCGTTGCACTGACGTACTGTGCTCCAGTGTAGACAGGAACAACATCCGTCAGCATCGCCCGCACGCGCGACCACGCACCGTCTGCACCAACTACGAAGTCGAACGTCGCCTTCCCATCCGTGCCGAGATCAAGGGTTACCTCAGTTGTGCCAGTGTCTGTCATCGCGCTGCCCACGGATAAGACTTTACACCCCCACTTTATCGTCCCCGGCGCTACAGCACCAAGAAGAAGTTTCGTCAGCGCATTCCGCGCGATCTCAGGCCGCGATGATAACTCCCCCTGGTCGGTATGAAGGGTCTCCCCAGCGGGGGAAAGGACACGGCATTCTTCCGAGCAACCCCCTAGGGCGTCTTGGAAAGCGTCCCAGAGGCCGGCGGCTCGGATTACTTTCAGTCCAGAGTCCTCGTGTAGATCAAGCATGCCACAAGGTGCGTCAAAAAAAGCCGAGGTGGGCTCTCCGCGGAGCTCGTAGATGGTGGGGTGGATTGTGTGCGCGCGGAGAAGAGCGGCGAGGGCGAGGCCGGATGGGCCAGCGCCAATGATTGCTATACGGGGTGTATAGGGCATGATTCTTTGCGTGTGTATGTATAGTTAGGCGTGGTTAGGAGGTAGACATGATATTATCCTCCGTCGCATGGCTTTTATATATCCCACGAGCGACGTTGAGTGCGCTTACTCTCACCAATCGCTTCGACCACGTCGGGGACTCGGGCTCGGGGCCTCGGGGCCTTCGGACGGTGTCACTGCTGCCTAGCTGATGCCTGGCGCTGTACGCGACCCCACAGACTGTAACGTCGCTTCGGGCTCTGGGTGATCGTTGAGATGATCGAGATTTATAATTGGCATTCGACTGTCACAATATAGTTGCCCTTCCAAGTTGCATGCAACCCCGCACCCCAGTTGTTGAACACGGCTGGGATGACCTCCAGCCCGGCCAATGCTGCCGCATATCCCATTTTCTCCGTCCCCTTGTACTAGTTCTCATCCTCGTACCACTGCATAGCGCCACCGAGATTCTCCCTCGCCTGAACCAGCCTCTCATTGAGATTTGAAAAGAGGCTTTGTAATCGGCCTTCTTCTTGAGAAGCACCTTGCGCCTGATACACTGGCCGTCAAGCGGACCCTCTGCGGCAGCAGCAGACGCGATCGTCTTCCTCTTCGTTTTCTTCGAGTTGTCTGCGAAATTTCGTATTTATGTCAGATATGTCCATTCGCTGCATATGACGTACTTATCCTTGCCTCCATGGTTACTCAAGTTTTTCTGTTAGCACTGACAGGCCGGGGCGGTACGGGGAAATATCTCCGATAGTCAAGTTTTTCTGTTAGCACTGACAGGCCGGGGCGGTACGGGGTGTGGCGTAGTTAGTTAGGTTGGGGTTCTGTTAAAATGTGAATGGCGAGGTCTAAGTGAGAAACTAAGGATGAGAGGTTGAAAGCGAGAGGCTAATAGTGAGAAACTGAGGATGAGAAAGTGGGTGTAAGATACTAAGAATGAGAGACTAAGAGTAGGTGACTAAGAATGAGAGACTACGAGTAAGAGACTAAGAATGAGAGACTGCGAGTGAGAGACTGCGAGTGAGAGACTACGAGTAGGAGACTGTAAGTAGGTGATTAATAGTAGGAGACTAATAATAAGAGACTGCAAGTAAGGGCCTACATGTAAGAGATAAGAAGAGAGAGACCAAGACTTAGAGGCTAAGAGTAAGAAGCTAAGAGAAAAAGACTGCAAGTAAGAGACTAATAGACTAAGACTAAGAGGCTAACCTAATTTTAGTTTTGATCTATAAGTCACGTCCGTCATATGTGGGCGAAGAAGGATGGCAAGGAGAGTAGAAGAACAGGTGATTCTAAACGCATCAACTAACGACATATCACAAAGATGGCAGATAGACAGTTAGCTAACTCTAATATAAGAAATCTAAATTATAACCCGAATTATAGTGAACGACCCGCGCCCGCCACAGGTGTATCAAGCAAGATGAATGGGTCAACCTCATCGCTAGATAGCAGGTAGCTTTAACATGCCCGGCAGAGGACCGCACTATGGAAAGACGTGACTCTCTCGGTATTGATACAGATTTGCGCATATCCAAATTCATGAACATTGAATCTACAGCCATTAAAGCTATCAACGCTGAAGATAATGAAGAGACGAAGGCTTTGGTTACAAAGGCCATGGGAAAATCTGTAAGTTAGTAGAAGTTAGTACAGAAAGTAAAAACTAACCTTGATGGACTATGAGCAATAATGGTGATGACGATAAGGAGGACGACAGAGGAATGAAGAAGATCTAGACAAAAACATGGTCCTAGTCATCAAGCTCTAGGGGAGGAGTGTTGCAGCTGCACGTAGCAGTATGGACATAGAAACTACCAAGTAAGAGATTGATATTTTCCTAGCTACATTCAGCAATCCCAAGGACGTCCAAGAATATCTGACAAGTGGATCGACGTTGACGCGAATCTCGAGGAGGGTTTAGATGGCAATGACATCGAGGAGATTGAGGATGAGGGTATCGAGACTTTAATAGATGAGACACACGAGGTGCTAGAGTACGTCGTATCCTTGAGAGCTTCGTTGTCGATTTCTTGGGGGGTCATGGTTGTCATTCTTCATGGCCTTGGTTAAGTTGATCAACGTGAAATATAGTAGTATAAGCCGCTCTTGTCGTAATTTGGACAAGTAGCTTCACGATCAAATCTTTTGGTTGAATAGAGCCTTTAACGAGTTGTTCCCTTAGACGTGCCTTTTCAATTTTTCCTATTCTAGTTGACAGTATGGAGGGGTCTTTTTCTTTCCTCCAAATCGTTTGGCCGATGGGAATGAAACCCGCTTCGTTTTCCTTTCTTATGGGTGTTTCTAGCTCACTGTCTTCATAATCGCCGTCTATGTCAGCATTGCTATGCTATCATGTCTGATACTCTTGGTAGTGTGTTCCTGAGTTTGAAACATCGAGGGGAGAAGGGGATAATCGTGTTGGTTGTAAAAATCCCGCAGACATGCCATGGTGGCATCATTTAATGTGTCAATTGCATACTTTCGGATGCTCTTGTCAGGATTTTCCAACATGGTGGACTTTATCTCCTCTACCTAGCTGCCACCACAATGTGTGCATAGTCCATACATGGTCGATCCTAGAGATGACATCCTCTGGAAGCCGAGAAGGCGCTGGCGCCGATGCTAGAGGTTGATCAATCTCATCATGTTTGTTGGACGACATGATCGAAGATGGGAAGTTCAGTCAAAACTAAGATGGGACGAAAGTCAGTCAACACAATAATAGGTTGGGACTGGCAACTAAACTAACCTGGTATCGAATTGAAATAAAGGTGCCACATGCAATATTGAATACGTAGAGATCGTATCGTAAAGCGATAAGAAGGTCCTGTAACCTGGCTGGCTATAGTTGATACTTATTTGTTCTTTGTTGCACATAGCTCACGCTTAAACTTATAGGCGGCATGTGTAAACCGGCACATAGTTATACGTGCGTGGAAATTCCGAGGTTATACCATAGTCATCACACGATATAGATGAAACATGTGAAAATATTCATTCACTAGTTTAAAAGATGGTCAATATATTTGGTGGACTACGAATGAACCATTAGTTCTAACGACACCCCAAAGCGATAGCACCAAAACATACCTCGCAACCCCACCCGGAACATTGCACACCTCACTCGTCACAAAGAAGCTCCAGCGCTTCTCCTTTTCGCAGTGCACCGACAGCTTCTCAAGGTCAAACAGCTCCCCAATCGGACATCCCCATCCCGACAATAGCACCTCATGCAAACTCCACTCCTGCAAGCTCGGCCAACCCTCAAACGTTGGTTGGTCCCCCGCCACAGCAGAGAAATTCTCCCACAACCACCGCAGAGCCTCCTCACTCTGGCCCAAGCCAATAAACGTCGGGGGATCAACGGTATGCTGCGCTACAATATCCGAGGCAGATTTCGTGGCGAGTGTTGCCATGTAGCCCGAGCGGATAAGAAGGATGTCTCCGAAGTGTATTTCGGTACCTTGCTCTTCCGCCGTCGCGAGTAGGTCTTCGAGTTGAATGTGGTGTGTTTTGAATCCGTCAATGGGTGGTTCCGAAGACCTGTTGCGCTGCCACCAGCTGTGATAATCGAGTAGCACGCCGCGGCCCACAATGCCTTTCTCCGCCATGACTTGGATTCCGTTTCGAGTTGTGCGGCCGCCTTTTCCGTCGCCGCCGTCGCCGCCAGCACCGAGTATGTCAGCCATAGTGACACCGTTATAGAAGCGCTCTTCGGCCTGGTAGGCAAAGTGGCGGAGACTATCCCACTGTGAGGTCACCTGGGAATTGAACGTCCAAACGTCATCGTTGACCGTTCGTCCAACGCCAGGGATAAGTTCTTGATGGAATACTTCCCGGCCGAAGAAGGCAGAGGGACCCTGGGCCGTCAGCGGCCAATTAAGAGAGATTCTTAGGGTTGTCAGTGCTTGAAAGAAATGAACCGAACAATAAACTGTGACCGTCCTACCGTGCGCCGGTCTTTATTTCGCCCTTTGCAGCCGTAAGGACACGGTCGTCTGTGAGACGATTCAAAGTCCCCAATTCGTCATCGGGGCCATACAGACCCCATGCCGAGTGATGAGGGTCGCCTTTCTGCAGCGGGAGGTCCTCATAAGCGGGGATCCCATTGTTGTTGAGCTTAAAGCTAGCAGAAGCCATGGTGAAGAACTGAACTCGGCGCGCGCAAGACAGGATAATGGAGAATGGGAATTTGGAGATTACGAAACCAAAAACTCAGTTGTAGAGTCTAAGGGTATTCTATAATAAACCTACCAAATCGTAGCTATCCTAAATCATGGAGACTTGGCAGATGGCTCTACGAACGTGGGGGTAAGAGGGGGTGGTTGCATATGAGGTGGTGTAGAGGATGTGGGGATGCAAGGTAAATTATCCGGAGCCATCGGTACCGAGGATCACCCGGAACTCATGAAACAAAAAAGTATACAGCAAAAAGAATGATATAGCATGTCTTTACCCCTGTAAAGAACCATATAGCCTGACTTTTGCGAAAAGAATGATATAACCCGCAATAGCCCTACTCTATGCCTTATGATTAGCTAGCTATTAAATACGCTGTAATAATAGGTTGTAAACACTAACTTATAGTCGCTACTACACTAACTTATAGCAACTAAAACACTAACTTATAGCGACTACTACACTAACTTATAGCGACTAATACACTAACTTATAGCGACTAATACACTAACTATATAGTAGTTGTACCCCTAACTTATAGTAGCCTATAGTAGCTAATATACTAACTTTATACTAGTTACGCCCTAAGCCTATAGTAATTAATGTTACTACCTATAGGTGTAGGTAGGCTAGGCTATAGGTAGTTGTAGTAGTAGGAGTAGGAGTAGTACTTATAGTTTATATGTAAGTAGGTATGCTATTTAAGTACCTCTCCTAAGTACTTAGCGCTACCGATGATTAGCTTATGGAGGAAGCCGGCACAAGAATAGTATCACCACGATAAATCGTTCTTTACATGGGTAATTACATGCTATATCATTCTTTTGCCGCAAAGTATAAGCTGTATTTTGAGCGAAACTAACGCTCATAATTCTTATGTTGACTTTGCAGATCGAACATATAAGATTTAGTCAGGAACATGACGTCTATATCATGTCGACGGCGAGGTGATTGTATCCATGACGTCAAGAGTGCTTCTGGATTAAAGCCATTGAAAAGAGAACCCTTTTCATATCTAGCTTGAACAAATAAACCACATATAACGGAATATCTTACAATGAGCAAAGTCGAATCTTCTTCTGCGTATGATTCTACCCTAGGTGGAGTTCCTGCCACGAAGGACCAGGTCCTAAATGCTGGTGCCGCCACAATCCAAAACTTCGCTCCTGTTAAATCAATCTGCGCACACCTGAACGCCTTTCATGTTTATGCCTCCGATACTTCCCGTACTGTTGAAGCAAATCACTACTGCACTCACCTCAGTGCAAACGTCAGACAGTGCCTAGTCTATGACTCGCCAAATAACCCCGCAAAGTTGATCGGAGTTGAATATCTTATCACAAGGCAATTGTACGATGCCTTGCCAAAAGAGGAGAAGAAGCTATGGCACAGCCATGACTACGAGGTTCGAGACCGATGTAGAACGAGATAATAGATGTTTGCTTACAGATCTAGGTTCGTTCGGGGATGCTCATAATGCCCAATCCATTAGTTCCCGAGGGGGTCTGGGAGATCGCCGAAACCGCTGAGATGCGCGAGGTGGTTGGTTTGTACGGGAAAACGTTCCACTTTTGGCAGGTAGATCGAGGGGACGAGCTGCCCCTTGGGATGCCAGAGCTGATGATGAGCTTTACAAAGGATGACCAGGTTAGTCACAACTTTGTCAATATTAATTAAGCACATGCGAATCCCCGCATCTTCCCCTTGAGACGTCGTCTTAGGTGTGATTATTACATGTGCTAACGATCGCGTAAGGTACCATGGGATAAAATCAAGGATCGAGACGAGCGGTTCGGAATCGACTCGACGAAGAAGCGACACACGAGAAGTGACATCCCTCCGGTGCCGCCTCACCAGGATGCAGACTCGTGTTGGAAGTAAAGCTAGTCTCGACAGAGGTTGCAGAATAGGCTTGTGATAATTTCTAGAGCCCCTCGCTGTGATGACAGCGACGCACCGTTGGACTTGTCGTTCTGTAGATAATGTTTTGCCTAGATTTTCCATCCCAATATCACAAATATGACGAGTAGACTACTATACCTTAATATCGTACCCCTAGTAACGTGAAGAGGCTACAAGGTACTATCATGCCACTGCTCGATAAAGCTTTGGAGTCAGTTTGATATGCATTGCCGATCTCCATGGCGGACGAACATATGTGCAACACTGCTCAGTGGAAAGTCTGAGTGTTTTTGCCACCTCCACGCGGTGGATCGTGGGGAACATTGAGCGGGTAACTTTTGACAGGCATTGCCAGTACCGTCAGCCTTCTCAGCCTCCCCGCACTCAAAGGGCAAGACCTATTTGTGTTACGTCTGATCTCCCGCCCCGTTCCTGAGCCGGACAACCGAGGCTGTGCAGGTGTTGGCATGTGTTTCTCACGATGCATCTAGCAATATTAGGGTCTTTTGCTTACGGACTCTGATTACTCTAAGGGATCTAGATGTAGACAGCGTCTTTTATGGCGTATATAGCGTGCAAAGCGATGGTATGGTAGACCATTATAGCGGTGCGCAACTTCTCTACTCCAGTAATCCAAGTAGTCCAAGTTGGGGTTGGTGGGAAGAATAAAAACCGATCCATACCATGTAAGGCAGCAATGGCCGTGCATTCTGGTATTGTGGTTCGCTGGTTCTGTCCTTCCCCATGGGGGTAACCTTGCAAAATGACAGGGGTACTCCAGACTTGCGGGGAAATTTTCGTGGGGGGTGGGATTTTGGATTCGCATACAGTTCCGGAACAGGTTTAGCTCTAAAGTCCCGACATTGCGCGTGGGCTTCAATACTCCACAGCTGAAAGCTACGCCAGTAATACTTCAGCAATACCTCAACAATATCCCACTACTGGACCTCGCAATACCATACAGTGGTGCCATGCTGCACAATGACCACGATCAACGAATGCCGTGCACATGTCCTAAACCACCCTGCAAATTCTTCCAAATCCATTCCTCCCTTCCCTCCTAATTGTTAATGCCTGCCAATGCTTGGATAGCGCCGCAACGGCTCACTACGACCGCAGGTTCCGCCATAATTTTGTGCAGCCAACTTTGCCAACCTTCACATGCCAGACGACAACTTTTATTTACATTCGAAGCCGAATCTTAACAATGTTGATCATATTTTCCGTCGACACGACCCCTGAGTATGCCAACGTAGGCTAAGAGACTAATTCGTCTCCACAGGTGAATTGCTAGTCTTAGACATCACGCGGCCAATGGTGCACGCGTGTTCGGCAGACCGCCCCGCGTTTTTCGTGCCCACTTGTAAGCTAAGCAGCACTGCATTGGCAAGAGGAAGCCCTCATGTTATCCGGACATTGCAAAGATGGAGAACCCAAGTGGAGGCAGCTGACAAGTTCTTCTGGGAAGCGGGGGAATTCCCCAGACTCTGATTATGGGGTAGGCATATATAGTCCCATTGTCCCGGGTGGGCTCATGGACAACGAGAATTCGCTCCAGCAAAATTCGTCGTCGCCGTCAAGATGAAATTCCTCCTATCTCTCCTCGCTCTGCCCTTGGCATTGGCCATACCTGTCGAGGATATTCCCCAGGGCCCAGCTCCTCCTGTCCTCGACGCTCCTGTTGATCCTGCTCCTGAGCTCCAGGCAAGGTACCCAACCCCAACGGTCATCATCCCGCTGCCACAGGCAACAATTGTCGGCCTCGGAGGTGCAGACGTTGAGCAATTCCCCGGGATACCGTTCGCCCAACCCCCCGTTGGCGGCTTGCGCTTGAAGGACCCGCAGCCCATCACGGAGCCCCTGGGGACTTACCAGGCGACCAAGAACCAGGACGCCTGCCCTCAATTTTTCTTCTCGGACGCCCTTAATGATGACATCCCAACCTCGGTCATCGGCCAAATCCTCAACTCGCCCTTTGTCCAGAAGATTACCAGCCAGAGTGAAGACTGCCTTTACCTGAACGTGCACCGTCCAGCTGGCATCTCCGCCGGTGCAAAGCTTCCAGTGCTATTCTGGATGTTTGGCGGCGGCTTCGAACTTGGCTGGAACACCATGTACGATGGATCCCCATGGGTCAAGTCCTCCATTGAGCAGGGCAAGCCTATGATTTTTGTCACAGTCAACTACCGTATCGGAGGATTCGGTTTCCTGCCCGGTGCTGAGATTCTAAAGGATGGATCCGCCAACCTCGGTCTCAAGGATCAACGCTTGGGACTTAAATGGGTTGCCGACAACATCGCTGCCTTTGGCGGTGATCCCGAAAAAGTAACCATCTGGGGTGAGTCCGCCGGCGCCATCTCAGTTTTCGACCACATGGTTATCAACGAAGGAGACCACACGTACAAGGGAAAGCCTCTTTTCCGTGCTGCCATTATGAACTCCGGCTCGGTTGTTCCTGCCGATCCCGTCGACTGCCCTAAGGGTCAGGTCGTCTACGACACTGTGGTGGAAGCTGCTGGCTGCAAGGGCAAAGCAGATACGCTCGCCTGCCTCCGCGGCCTTCCATACCAAACATACCTCGATGCAGCGAACTCCGTGCCGGGCTTACTGTCGCATACCTCCGTCGCGCTATCATACCTGCCTCGCCCCGATGGCACCTTTCTGACCGAGTCTCCTGATATTCTTATCCTGAATGGCAAGTACGCACGCGTTCCCTTCATCATCGGCGACCAAGAGGACGAAGGCACCCTGTTCGCCCTGTTCACGAGCTACATCAGGACAAAGGCGGATCTGGTTAAGCATCTTACGACGATTTTCTTCCACAGCTCCACCGAAGCTCAGATGGCTGAGCTCGTCGATACATACCCAAGCGCCTTGCTAGACGGTTCCCCTCACCGCACCGGCATCTTCAACAACTGGTACCCCGAATTTAAGCGCCTGGCCGCCATCCTTGGTGACCTGACATTCACGCTCTCCCGCCGTGTATTCCTCCTCGGCACCAGTACTATCGCGCCTGATGTGCCGTCGTGGTCATATCTTTCCAGCTATAACTATGGCACCCCAATCATGGGTACCTTCCATGGCAGCGATCTGATCCAAGTCTTCTTCGGCATCTACCCTAACTACGCCGCCGCATCTTTCCGTGCATACTACCTCTCCTTTGTGGCTACCATGGACCCGAACAACGGCACTGACACCAAGTACCGCAAGTGGCCGCAGTGGAAGGACGGGAAGCAGCTCCTAAATACATACGCTACCCACAGTCAGCTCATCACCGACGACTTCCGCAGCAAGACATATGACTTCATCGTCGCCAATATCAAGAGCCTTTACATCTAAGCTGTCGATGGCGAGACTGTGATTACTTGTTGAATGAGACAAGAACGCTGGATAGGAATTGGGATCAAAAACCCAAAGAGCCATTTTAGGCCCAGTCAGCCGTACAGCCTGTACGGTGGAATAGGCAACTCCGTCATCGTCCTTGGATTATGGGAGTTGTGCGACGTCAAATTTTAGCATGTTATTTATCAAGCTAAGCGTTGTAGATTAAGAAATAATACAATATTAAGTCAAAACTACAGCTTTATTTAGCTACAATATTTTTTATTGATGTATGATCATTGCAAACAGTGACCAATGCTGCCAAACCGAAAACAATCCGCTTGTTTTATTGGCAGGGCTACCGCTACGCCCTCCGTAGGATTCACTGTTTTAAGGCAATTCATGTTGTAACTTTCATAGCGAATAGCACGTCGAGAGCATCTGCCACATGCGATCATAGCCCATGGGAATCGGGTATCCTGTTCGCTCTACTACAGACAAGCCCGTGAGCAATTCACTTATTTTTACTTCCAATTATTCCAGTAGACATGGCGTGGAATCAGGGGCCATTGCTGCCTGGGACGTGGTCACCTTCCTTTGGAGGAGAAGCGGGGATGAGCAGGGTGGGGTAACGTGGGTGACAAGATGAAGCAGCATTTCGTGTCAATTTCTCAGTCACTCTGGCCAGTAGATTTCTAACCCCAAGTTTGAGGATCAGAGATAAATATATCGTAACTTTGTTAATAAAAAGTCATAGGCCAAACTATACGATAGCCATTCGTCTGTGCTTTGCAGACGCTGCGGCCGTTTTACCCACACCTTCATAATAGCATCGACCAGGCGATCGCGCGAGGAAGAGAGACTACATGGAATCGGGGTCTCCTTACAAAGGAACCGAATCTCTGCCATGGCATCCTCGGGAATGCATTGTAAGTCGCAGAATTGCCACCGTCTGTCTCATTCCAATAAATAACTATGTGAATAGCGCATTCCCAGTCGGTCCTAAGAGAGAACACTTCCTCGCTCTCTGCACACCCGATGCCATTAAAACGGCAAAATTGCTTGATTCAAAGACCTTCAAACCAGCCGCAGACGGGATGGAGGTAATGGCAACCTTGCAATACCTCCCCAGTGCGGCGTGGACCTGGGCAGTTTGCGAGATGCCTATTCCGCCAATGCTGATGTTTAATGACGTTTGACGGCAACCGTACATTCGCCTTGAATCATTATGGCCTCTTGATCGCGTTGATCTCCCATAGCTATAGATATTGTGTGTATGTGAGTGATAGGTGTGCGCCACGCTGTATATATTCCACCATATGAGAGAAATAACCACATACGTCCATAGACTCGAGAGAATTAAATGCTCCATCCGCTCCAATACGCAAGCGTGATATTCACTTGAAGTTTTTGCTCTCAATTGTGCCGACAGGTTTAGCGTGGGATCTTGGCCCTTGTCCACTTGGAGATGATCTTGAGGTAAAACAGCAAGCGATGAGCAAGAAAAGTGGGGAGAAGCGGTGAGACGAAGCAACGCCTCGTGTTAATGTTGCCAATTCCGCGCCTCTTTCGCGTCTCATTCCCATCACTTTGGCGTAATTTTAGCATGCGGAAGTGGGGGGGGGGCGGGGTGTGTGAAATAAAGGATGCCGAAAGATAATTATAGTGGCTCCGTGACGTCTGATGTTGAGACACAGAGCATCACTCGTCTCCTACCGGGCGGACTGCCGAACAAGATCGGCCAAAGGACCGCGCAGGAGAGTGGAGTACACTTCACGCAACACAGTCAGCATGGTTATTTAACTGTAATTAAACCATCGCGACTCTCTGATTCTGATCGATACTAGAAACTATCTAGAGTGACAATGAAGGCTTTCAATCCCGTGCACGCTGGTATCCTCATGCTGATATTGGCACCCCTCCCCGCCATTGCTGCTTTCCCTACTGTTCTTACTGCGTGGTGTCGCTCCCTGCCAGGTGACGAGAGTTGGCCGACTGCTTCCCAATGGAAAAACCTCAATTCGACAGTCGGTGGCCGTTTGGTCGAGACTTATCCTTTGGGCTTTGCATGCCATGATCCTACCTATGATGCGGCAAAATGCGCCTCCTTACAGACACAGTGGCTAGATGCACAGCTACAGTAGGTTACGGAGCCTTGCATGAAGGGCCGAGATAATGCTAAACTCCTTTTGAAGTATGGAATCCTCGTCCTCTATTATGGCACCTTTCTTTGCCAACCAGAGCTGTGATCCATGGACACCAGCGTCGCGGCCGTGTACGCTTGGAAATTATGTGAGCTACTCCGTCAATGCCACATCCGCCTCCGACATCATAGAAGCTGTGAACTTTGTACGACAGCATAACATCCGCCTCGTTATTAGAAACACAGGACATGAGTACGCCCAATTTGACTCGCTTCCTAGGTGTGAAATTATACTAATTAGGCAAATCAGTTACAGTGCAAAGTCAATTGGCGCGGGAGCGTTAGCGGTATGGACACATCATCTAAAGTCCACCCAAATTCTGGATTGGAAGGATCCGTACTATGATGGCAAGGCAATCAAAATGGGCGCTGGCATTCAGGGCTTTGAAGCTATGGCGGCTGCCGGGGATGAAGGCCTGGTTTCCATTGGAGGGGAGTGCCCGACAGTTGGAGTCGCAGGAGGCTATACGCAAGGTGGTGGCCATTCTGCGCTGAGTACCTCGTTTGGTCTTGGTGCTGATCAAACCCTGTCTTTTGAAGTGGTCACTGCTGAGGGGGATCTTGTCACTGCTTCCCGTACAGAGAACAGCGACCTTTATTGGGCGTTGAGTGGGGGTGGTGGCGGAACCTATGGCATCGTGGTATCGATGACTGCGAAGGTATATCCGGATGCTACTGTTAGTGGCGCGAAGCTCATTTTCCAATCCTCATCAACTACCATGGACAACTTCTATGCCGGGGTTGAAAAATTCCACTCACTACTCCCAGCCATGGTTGACGCTGGCTCGATGCTGGTCTACTTCTTCGATGACACTTTCTTCCAGATCGGGCCACTGACAGCATACAACAAGACTTCGGCAGAAGTTGAATCCCTCTTAGGCGACTTTGTAGCAGCGCTAGATGGGCTCGAAATCCCATACAATGTCTCCTATTCCCAGTCAGCGACTTACAGCGAGCACTACGATACCAACTTTGGCCCCTTGCCCTATGGAAACATCAAGGTTGGCATTGCTCAATATGGAGGCCGACTAATCGCACGCGAAACCATCGAAAACAACAATGCCGCATTTATGAAAATGGCCCGTAACATCACGCAAGACGGTGTCCTCTTCATTGGAGTTGGTACTGATGTATCTGCTCCGGCGGAGACGGTCTCAAACTCTGTCCTTCCGGCCTGGAGAAGCACCCTCGTCCACGCCACCCTAACCACGCCATGGAACTTCACTGCACCATGGGCGGACATGATTGCATTGCAAGACAAGATGACCGACTCCATCATGCCTCAAATCGAAGCTGTGACGCCTGGAAGTGGAGCATACATGAACGAGGCGGACTTTAGACAGCCGAACTACAAAGAAGAGTTCTTTGGGAGCAACTACCCGAAGCTGTTAAGCATAAAAAACAAGTGGGACGGAGACTATTTGTTCTATGCCACTAGGAGTGTGGGGAGTGACCATTGGAACGTAGGTCCGGATGGCAGGATGTGCAGAGCATGATGTTACTAATTGTGTCGCTTGAAAGTTTGCAGAGAGAGGGGCTAGATATAGATCGGGATCAATACCAGCAGATTAAACTCATGGCATGGAACTCATCTCTCGAGTTCCATTTGCAGTATCCAGTTTATTGATTATAGCCCTGGGTTATTGAACGCCTCTACTTGAATTATACTTTCTATTTCTATGACTGGGGTTATGTACACCCCCTCTTAAAAAAAAGGGAAACATGGGTACTCATTCAAGAGTACAAACGTGGACAGTTTTGCCAGATACCGTTCTTCAACTTTAAATGCTGCCATCATGCTATTTCCGCGTCACTCGTCGCTGCTAATAGTTATGGAGCCTTCCTATTTATCCCCAGCCCTCGCCCACGCCCTCCTTGCCCAATAAAATACCACGCCAAAGCCCCAAATCCCAACTAAGACCGCCGCCTGCACTGGCGCAAATGCCGCGCCCCTAATAACTACTCCTCCGCTCACCACCGCGAAAGTCACCGGCACCACCAGGAGAGGCTTATACGGTCTATCTAGGTCCGGCTCGCGGAATCGCAGAATGATCGCGGCCACGACGGTTAGAAAGAAGAATGAGAACTCGCCAAGCCCGTTGAGCGTGACGAGTGAGCGGAAGTCGCCTAGAAGGATATACAGTGTGGAGAGTACTGTAGAGAGGAGCAAGGCATTGAGCGGGGCGTCGGATGTAGATGGCTTTGAGGAGTCCGGCTGGGCGATGCCGGGGGCCGCAGCGCCTATGCGGCCAAGAATTGCGAGTGGCGGTGGTAGCCAGTTCTTATTCGCAGCGGCGACGGCCATTCGGCCTGCTACGAAGGAGTTTCCAAGCAAGGATCCCGCGACTACTAGGCATATCAGGGTTGCGGCAACGATGCCGAACCAGGGTCCGAGGAGTCTGGTGATGGCAGTCTTGGGGCTCAGTGTCAGTCATTATCAATTCAATGATTCAGGGAATGTGAGACATACCACGGCCACACTGTCGGTTTTTGGAATGATGTCCCAAGGGAGTAGTATGTAATAGGCTGTGTTTGTAGCAATGAATGAGGCAATTATTACTGGGATTGCGGTATTGATTGCGAGGGGGAGCTGCCGGGCTGGTGAGGAGAGCTCAGCCGTAATGTAATTCGCCTGTGGATATTAGTGTTATTTTCTTGCAACCTTGAGGAGTTACAACTTACCTTATCCCAACCGGAATACGCCCAAAGCGCCCCATAAAGAGCCGCTGAAATGTGCCCCAGTGTCTCCCATGTGCTCAGCTCGCCCCAGTGAATCGTACTCCCATCGGGGGCAATGCTATCCCTAAACCTAAACCATGATTTCGTAGCCCAATCACCCCCTCCCACGTCCCTCTCTGGATCTGCGGTCCCTATGGCAACAACCACTACGCCGGCCACCACAACCCCAGCTATACTCACAAACTTCGTCACCACGAAAAAGTTGTTCAGCCGCGTGCTTGCCGTCGTGCTGATTGAGTTCGCTCCATTGATGGCCCCAAGCACCATCACAGACAGGAGCTTGTGCTCCCATCGCCCTGCCTGATCCGTCACCCCCCTCGCTGAAAATATGCTCTCCACGAATACTATGCTTAGAATCGCCAGCGTCGCTGGCATCACCACAACAACCCATGTCCATGCTGCCAGGAAGCCTACCACATCGCCAAACACACGCTGCAGATAGGGTTGCACGCCACCTATTCACATACACTCAGTCCTCCGTCCTCAGCGGCCTCAGAGACAACAAGACTTACCTTCTCCTGGGATAGCAGTCCCTAGCTCCGCGAGCGTGCTCGCACCCGTCCAAGCCAGCACTCCTCCTACAAGCCACACCGCTAACGCTACGCCGGGGGATGAAACGTTTGCATCGATCGATCCTGTGGATGTGAACACGCCACTACCAATAACAATGCTAATCACGATAGCAAAGGCCTCGAGGGCGCCGAGGTTCTGCGTGAACGTGCTCCGCTCAGTACCCACGGCGTCATAGGCGGCCTCGTCGTATTCGCTGAGAAGGGGGCGCTGGGCTCCGTCGTCGAGAGGGGGCATTTGGGCCATTCTGAAAATGTATAATGTGTGTTTCTCTACGGGAATAGAAACACCTTTTGGAATGAATGGGACAGGGCGGGGGGGATGGTGTGATTGCCTACTTTGATAATACTATTGGCAAGGATGGTAACACGTGACACGCGAAGGAGACAACTCAAAAGTTCACTGAAAAACTACCTATGACTGAGGGATAATACCAGCGATGGATTTGCCATGGCTGCTTCTAATATGTTTCACAGCGTCTTCGTCAGAGGAATCATTCTGAGACCTACAGTTTCGCCGGTCTGTGCAGTTTTCGCATCAACCGGGGTCCTCTCGGCAGAAAGAAATTCCGCAGGGACCAACCCCAAACTGTATGGTTAACAGCCTTCGCTTTCTCCATAATACGACCCAAGTTTACAAGCGATGTATTTCTATGCCATTATAACAGATATTTCGAGGGAAATATGATATCATAGTTAGAGAACTAGAATATGAATGCAGTCGATTTACATCTGGCATTGTGTGGTTTGTGATGTTGGGGGTCGAAGCTGAACGCGATTTTGACCCACTTAATATCACGTGCACCTATTTCTCGCGTCTCCACCTACAAAAATCTCCAAAAGTCAAGGTCTCTCCCACTCCACAAACCCTCACACCGGCATATTGCCAATTCTGATGTCCAACATGGGGATAACCTACCCATCCTACACGTAAGAAATAGACTTCAATTCGAAGCGTATATCTCTCCTTTTTCTCCCATCCTTGTTCCCTTCTCCAACACTGTCTCCTGCCTCGCTCAGCTCCGCCTTCCTCTGGCGGAGTTTCGAGCTGGATGCGCGCCGGTCCGCAAGGACCACTGTGTACGAGACCAGAACGAACCCAGCGACCTTTGAGTGCGTACCCTCTCGATCCATGTGGAGGATTGCGCAATTTGTTGTCTGGGACAGACAAACGAGATCTCGATCCGTTGGCAGATCATGCAGCATTTCATTTTGTAATCGCAGGCATAGGTGCAGGTGCACTATTGGAAAATAAACAAGTTCATAGAGCGTCAAATGGAGATATAACCCCCCGGACTCCTATCTATATCATCGCTCCGCGCGGCGCCAATGCAATGCTATGCTAATAATACGCCGATAATCCCACAATACGTTCAAACTGTTACTCCGCAAATCCAATGCTCTCCCTCTCGTCATCCACGACCCTCCCATACTCCAATAGCAGCCGAAAGAACCACACCTCGAGATCCGCATTCCTCAGCGCCTTCCCCGCCCATTCCCTACTCCTATCTGCTACTGCCTTCCCCTCCTCCGTCCCCGCGCCCCCTCCCGCACTCCCATCCGTAAACCACCTCATGGCCTCCACCCAATCCTTCCCATGCAAGCTAAGCGGCACATAGTGCACCCACTCGCGTAGCCATTCAGCGTGCCACTCGCGCGATATGCCCATCTTCAGCACCGCACTGCTGCTCTGCAGGAAGCTGTAGAAGCGCCCGCTGAAAGCGTTACCGTCCATGTCGAGCAGGTACCGGGCTCGCCATGCGTCATTCGGGTCCACCTTGGGGAATACGTGGAAGGCCTCGCGCTGCGCGGTGCAGTCGCCTGTGTCGCACTGTCCGACTTCAGTGAACTTGATGTCGAAGAGGCTTTTGTGGTCCTGCACAGCCGCGTTTGTCTCTGTCCACTCCGTAGCAGTATCTTCTTTGGAGAGGATCGGGGTTTGGTCGTTGGAATTGGCTTTTAAAACAAAGCGCTGGCGGTGATGGCGCCGCCACGCACCAAAGCGTGAGTATCCCCCTGTGGTCCCGCCGCGCCAGTACAGAGCATCCTGTTTCTCACCCCATGGTATGTCCCTGGTGGAGTTATACGGTACCATGTCGTACCAATACCAGGGGGAAGGGTATATGATGTCCTGGAAGCTGGATATCTTGCTTTGCGAGAATATAGGGATAAGATCCTGTGCAACGTTGAAGCTATTTGCGCTTGCAAAGAAGCCATAGTTCTTGCTGAACGATGGTGAATTGCAGATATCGCTATACGCCGTCTGGTTTGATATGAAACCCAGCGGCGAGGTAATGGATTCGCTGTTGACATCTGGCACTTCTCCCACTTCAAGAAGCGAGCGCGATGGCGAGTCAGGAGGACACGAAAGCTTTGAGTGCGCCCAAGTCGACTGGTGAGGAAAGTAGTTAAACCGCGTCGTTGGCACCTCTTTGATTCCCTTCACCAAATCCGCAGGCGAGCTCCACTCATTCCTCGGCTTCTCATTCAATATCGCCTTCCCTATGCTCTCCTTCCCCTTCGCCACAAGTCTTTGCAGATCATCATGTGGCACTGCCACGCGCGGCTCATCGTGCACATTGAATGCCAGATCCATATCCGGCAGATACTGCGTGAATTCTCTAGTCATCCCCTTCAGTGTATTTCTCATCCAATCCGGCTTCCCTTCTGAATGTGTGACGTTCCCTTGCCGTATCTGCATGCCAATGAGCATGTTATCGTGGCCGAGCGCCTCGGTAACACGCGCTCGCAGGACAGCAGGTGGGAGTCCCCGGAATGGGAGGAGGAGGTCGTGGATGGTGTCAAACTCATCAACAAGTACGACCTTGTGCGCTTTGGCGAAGGCGTACCACTTGTCAAAGTTTGGGGGCGGGGAGAGGCCATAGCGGCGCTTATATTCGGCGATGGCTTGGGAGAGGCTAGTTGACTGCCGGGCCTTGAGGGCTTCGAAGTCGGCGTTGGCGTTGGCGATTAGGGTTCGTATGGGGTGGTCGCCAGGGCCAGTTGTTATTGTTGGAGGTGTCGAAGTGGCGGATTTGTCTTCCGTGTCTCGTGAGGAGCTAGGCACAGAGAAGATCTTTGGGGTAGAGCCTGGGGTGTTGCCATCTCGTAAGAAAACCAACGTCGTGGTGAGTAGAATAGAGGCAAGTATAAGACACACAAGCCTAGTTGGGGTTCTGCGTCGCATTCCGCGAGACATCCGCTCACAGCGGTCCCTTAGCTGTGGCCCAAAAAGTATTTCGAATGGGCAGAAGGGTCACTGGCAATAGTCCAAACTGTTTTGAGAACTTTTGTTTCAGCCAGGCATTTCATTAGACGATCGTGGAGTGGACTACAGCAATTTTATGTCAGGATTTCCAAAAGTAAACAAAGGGCTTCACGTCCCTCATTATCTCTTATCGAATTATTGAATATCATTGGCTGTTATTGGCAGCTGGCGCGAGGTCACGTGCAAAGTCAAAGTCTTTACGTAGATTATGTGAACAAATAACATCGTGGAACATTAAATGGGGATCATGAGCTTTTAATTGTCTTTATATGCACGGCTATCTAGCTTTCGCCGTTTCTCCCTCTTACAGAGTCATACATTGGAACCAACGCCCAAAGACTTTCCATTCCCGGGATATATCCTTTTGATGTCCGATGCATTGCTCATGATACTCCAAAACGCCGTTTTGCCAATCCGATAATCTAGTAGAAGAAACCGATGATCTTTCCGGCAACGTGCTTGCGGCGGGCCTCCTCGTGGTCCATGATGCCAGCAGAGGTGGTCAGGACGATGTAACCGAACTGACGGGCGGGCAGGAGCTTGACAACCCACTTCTCGAGGTCACCGAGACCAACGTTGTAGCGGGGGGAGATGACACCAGTCTTGTTGAGACGGCCGTTCAACTGGATGACGATCTTGCCGGAGCGGTGGTCATCGACCTCCTCGAACTCTCCGATGTAGCCTGAGAGAGATGTCAGTATGTCGCGAAAATTTAAAAGTCGCATAGTTAATGGGAGTAACATGAAACGTGTAAGATCCTCGCATGATATTATATCGGCAACTTAAAGGACTATGGTCGTAGGAATCGGAACCGTCATCTAGTTATCATGCCGAATGGCAAGGAAAGAAACAATAAAAGAGAAATAAGAAAAACGTACCGTGCTTCTGCATGACAGCAAGGAACTTGACGATGACCTTGGAAGAGGGTCTGATGAGGACCTGGCGCTTTCCGGCCTTCTCGGCGTTGTTGATGGCGTTAAGCGCATCGTTGAGGACGGAAGTCTTGACCATTTTGGCGGTTGAAAAAGGTTCTCAGATCGTAGATTTGAAAAGAGGTACCTGTCAGAGAAATAAAGTTAGCCTTCAAGGGCCTTAAGCATAGAAGAGTGCCCTCATGCTGAGCAGAGGGTTCTTCAGCTCATTGTCGCAAGGAGAGAAGCGTATCGGCGTCTTCAGACAGCGAGGCAGTACGTCAAGCGCATGCAAGCCAGAATGAGTGGACAATCGATTGCTCCCTCCGCCCTGATGAAGGACTTTTAATATATAGCAACAGCATCGTGGTTTACATACCTAGTGTTTTGGATTGATCCAGTTGTCGTTGAAGAGGAATGAAGAGAAAAGTTTCGCGATGCTTTGACATTAGCTCTGTTCTCGTGGTGTTGTGTGGGAGCTAGCTTCATATGGACTAGTGTTGGAGGTTAAGCGATGAGGGCACGCACTTTAAGGCCCGCTGTTGAACATCGCAAGGTTCTTTTTCACATTCCAACAACCACTTCGAGGATCTTTCGACATTAACCTGAAAGCCATACAAGATGGTATGTACTTCCAATTCCTCAATCCAGCATCACCCCATCGATAGTCTCTGGAGAAATCCAGAGAGCTCACGCACACACGAAGCCGATCATGTACTAACAGCGCATAGTCGGACGTAGAAGAGGATACCCCCGCTGTCGAGGTGCAAGATGAGGTCGAAGTCTCCGGCGAGGCGCCCAAGGGTCAAATGTCGGTTCTCGATGCGCTGAAGGGCGTTCTCAAGCTCGCGCTCATGCACGACGGTCTCGCGCGCGGTCTCCGCGAAGCCTCCAAGGCTCTCGATCGTCGCCAGGCACACATGTGCGTCCTCAACGAGGCTTGCGAGGAGGAGGCCTACAAGAAGCTTGTTGTGGCCCTGTGCTCTGAGCACAAGATCCCTCTCATCAAGGTCCCAGACGGAAAGCAGCTCGGAGAATGGGCTGGTCTTTGTGCGTATACCCCGATATTTTTATTTATTTTGGCTGGGCTCAAGAATTATACTAACTGGTTCGCAGGCGTTTTGGATCGTGAGGGAAATGCCCGCAAGGTTGTCAACTGCTCGTGCGTTGTCGTCAAGGATTGGGGTGAGGAGTCGCAGGAGCGCTCCATCCTCCTCAACTACTTCCAGACTGAGCAGTAGAGGACTTTTGTTGGATCAGATGTGCACGGCATGATAGACGGAGTTACACGGGGGGAAACATTGGCTATGTCAAGACATGTCCGTGGGATATCTTCTGATGTACTCTTAGCTTTCGGGCTTGCGTAGCTGGACAGCAATGACAGTGCAATTGTGCAATTTGGCTGTGTGTGTTTTTTTGTTTGTTGTGAGCCACGTGATATGTCATGTGACCAAACCCTTGCCTCTATGCCATTATATGATCATTGGTCACAAGTGCCATGTGACAACTTCTCATCGTCCCCATTCCATTACGCCGTTCTTTTGGGGGACACGGGCAATAACTTAAGCTGTTCCGACGCGGAATATAAAATCGATTATCCGGGCCAGGACGGCCAGAAGCAGCTCAAATTCCGCATATCACGTTGCGGGAGCCCGTCCCATCTCCAACAGCTGTACACAATCCCGCCAAGACCCTCCCATCGCCGAACAAGGAAGGCCGATAAGAACGAGGAAGGAGGAGCACGTGCTGCGAGATTGTGTTTGACAGTCGGCATTGCAAGGGGGGCAATGATTGGGTAGGTACTTACGGTAGCTTGGCGCCTGCGACTTGGCGCCTGCCGCAGGAAGGTTGAAAGCGGCGTCGAGGGGGTTGGAACTAAGACAACGCCGTCCTGCCAGATCTGTTTTCAGCGCATGTATACAATTCATAGTATGGGATGGCGGCGACTGCGATACGACTAAGTGGCGGTTTCTACAAATACATTATTTCTCAATAAGGAAGCCCAAACGCAGCTCCTCCTAAGTATGTACTATACAGTGCGATACAGCACCAATATGATGCTGAGAGTACAAGTGCCGTGCCAAGGGTTTGCACGTACCATATATACAGTATTGGAGCCCAGTATATAGTACAGCACTGCAGCTACTCGATACATACGAGCGGGGCACAGAGCACAGCACAAAAGCTTCGCGCATCCATCGGCCATATGTTGGATGTTAGTAGTAGTAGCGGGCGTTTTCTGGCGTTTTGTTAAGCTATTGCGGGGAGCCACACCCATTTACTAGTTGCTAGTGGCGCAAGACGGCGAGGATAAGACATACATGTTGGTTTCAGCGGAGTCCTGCCGTACCAATTGACTGAACTGTATCGTTCTGTATGGGGGCCCGAGGTGGCGTGTAATCTTCGTACTCGGTGCAACACTTAGATCGGTGACGGCGTCCAGGCGGGAGCCCATCCAGCCACCAACAAATGATAGGATGTCGTATCTGGCAGGAGGCCAAGGGTGCTGCCGCTGTCCTGCTTCTCACCTGCCACATCTGGTTTGAGACCATTTATCAACCGATACTACAACACTATAGCCATCCTATGGTGCCATGGTCTGGCGCTGGTCTCAGTCCCACAAGGTATCCACAAGGAACCCTATCTCCCATCCAACAGTCCCCCAACCCGTAGTAAGCATCCCTCCTGCGATCTACGGGACCCCACGCACCCTTCCATCTCCGTATCTAGCAAGGATGCTCCTCCTGTCACCCTAACCCCCCTGTCTTGCTAGCTATCTGGACTGCGATTCTGGGAATACGGTCCAGTCTATCACCTGTATCACTCGTGGCCATGGGTGATGACAGACCGGGGGCGAGGTTAGGGTCGCACGGCCGCCCTTAGCCGTCGCCAGTAGCTGTCTCAATGCGCATATATTCTTGCCAGTCCCCCGCCCCCTTGGTGCATAGAAGCAACAAGTTCCCAGACACGGTTGTTGTTCCACCCCACCCGCCGTGACCGAGACGACGATCATTATGGAGAAGGATAAGTCCAGCGGCGAGACTCCGGTCTACGTCGATGTGTCGGGGTCCAACGAGGTCACCGATGAGAAGGTCGATCATGTTAGCCACCATGAAGCCTTGGACTCAAAGGCTGTCAACGTCACTGCCTACCAAGTCGAGCCCGTACAGGGCGAGTCTCACTCATTGAAAGATGAACTCTTGCAAGATGAGGAGATAGACCTGTTCAAGCCTTTCCCCATTGATCCTTCTCACGCTGTCGAGGATAATATCCTCACTATCCGAGCCCTTGTGGTCGGCATCGCCCTCGGCGCACTCGTCAATGCCTCCAACTTGTATCTCGGTAGGCAAATAACCCCCCCTCCCTTTCTCGGGATTCACTAACAATCGCAGGCCTGAAAACCGGTTTCACCTTCAGCGCAAGCATGTTCGGTGCCATTTTCGGGTACGGTATCATCAAGTTCCTCTCGCGGACCGCAGGTGACTTGCCTATCCTCGGCGGTTCCTTTGGTCCACAAGAGAACACCATCGTCCAGGCCGCTGCTACCGGAGCCGGTGGTATCGCTGGCCTCTTCGTGGCGGCCCTGCCAGCCATGTACCAGCTTGAGTTGATGAGCACACTTCCAGTCGACGATCTCGGAAGACTATTCACCATCACCCTGATCTGTTCTTTCTTCGGCCTATTCTTCGTGACCCCGCTTCGCCGGTTTTTCATCATCCAGGTGGCTAAGGAGCTCCGACTGATCTTCCCTACTGGTAAGATACACCAGTACATCACATTGGTGCTGGTCTAACTTTCTTAGCGACGGCCACGGCTCTCACCATTAAGTCCATGCACGCTGCAGGTACTGGTGGCATCGATGCCGTCAGGAAGTTGAAGGCTTTGGGTTATACTTTCATTGCCGCTGTGATCCACCGTGTCACATCGTACTATGCCATCGGTATCCTGTACGACTGGCACGTGTTCACCTGGTAAGCTTCATATCCAGATAACCAGGCATTCTTCGACTAACATCCCAGGTTCTACATCTGGAGCGGCCACACTAACTGGGCGATCAACATTGAGAACTGGGGCTGGTACATCGAAATCACCCCTGCCTTCATCGGTTCTGGTATGCTTATCGGTCTCAACTCGGCCCTTTCCATGTTCGGCGGTGCAGTCCTCGCTTGGGGCGTAATTGGGCCTCTCCTTGTGCATTACGGAGAGTGTATCGGCAAGGCCCGCGACCCTGAAGACCCAATCTGGAAAGATTACGTGTCCTTCAACTCCCTGAGCAACCTAGGCAAGGAGCCTCCCTCGCCACGTTATTGGCTCCTGTGGCCGGGTGTCATGATCATGGTGTGCGCGTCGCTCGCCGAGCTCTTCATCCAGTACAAGGTCATCTGGATCGCCTTCAAGTCAGTATTCCGCCAGGTCAACACTGCCATCGACGAGGCGGCGAGGAAGCGCGGCAAGGTCATCCCTTTCTGTGCACGCCATTCTGGCAGTATTGACACGTCCGACCTTGTTGAGGACCCTTTCCCACCGGAGCAGCAGGTTCCGGATTGGATGTGGATGCTCGGTCTTACCGTAACCCTCGTCGTCTCTTTCATCATCTGCCACTTCCAATGGCAGATGAACGTCGGCCTCACTATCCTGGCATGCGTTCTCGGCTTCATATTCGCCTTCCTCTGTATCCAGATCGGCGCCGTCACTGATACCACACCTCTCACTGCCGCCTCCAAAGCCTCTCAGCTCATATTTGGTGGCGCCACCTCCGGTCAAGGTTTTTCCATCAAGGATGCACAGCGTCTCAACCTTATCGCAGGAGGTATCGCCTCCGGCGCGGCCGATGTAGCCAACGCACTTACTGCGGATTTCCGTACCGGCTTCCTTCTCCGCACCCCACCCCTGAAGCAATGGATCGCCCAGGCCATCGGCACAATGATCTCCGTTTTCCTCGCCCCAGGCATGTTCGTCCTCTTCACCTCCGCCTACCCTTGCATCATCCACCCTGACGACTATGAGACCTGTCCGTTTATGGCTCCGTCCGTGGCTGCTTGGGCCGCCGTTGCCCAGGCCGTCACTGACCCCAGCATCGGCATCCCCATCAAGGCCGGCATATTCGCCTGCGTCATGGGCGCCGTGTCCGTCATCCAGGTAATCTTCCGCCACTACTATCTCGTCGGTGAGCGTGAGAAGTACCGCGCGTACCTTCCCAACTGGGGTGCCATCGCTCTCGCCTTCGTCTTGCCCGTTCCCGTTTTCACCAATGCGGCGCTCCTTGGTGCCGTCATCGCTGCTGTCTGGCGCAAGTACCGCTATGCCAGCTGGGATATCTACGGGTACGCTGTTGCGGCTGGTATGATTGCTGGAGAGGGTATGGGTGGTGTCGTTGGTGCCGCACTGCAGCTCGGAGGAGTTTCTGGGGATGTGTACGGGACGAACCTTGGCTGCCCTATGCTCTCGTGTTAGTTGGAGGGTGGGGATGTATGTTGGGGCAGTGGGGCGATATACTAGGTTCAGTGGGTTCTGTAGAACATAACTTGACTGACTGGTGCTGTTGAACGGCCGGTAATGACACTCGGTTGATGAAATTCCACGTCTTCTCATGGTTGTTGTGAAATTGCTTCTACGATATCTCTTCTCAGGCGTGGTATTCTTCAGCTCCCACATCCTCAACCCTCACATTATATCGGCCCCGTATCCCTCACCAACCCTATAGAGTTGCGTAATTGTTATAAATTGGTTGTGGATGAAGTCGCGTCAACCTTTTAAGGTTCTGACGGGCGTTGACTGACCCACCGCGGGACGGGTGGCGCTCTCGGGCTAATTCGTCAGCGACGCAACAGTAAGCCGTAGGAACTGTGCGGTGGCTCTTCCGTAATAGTGCTTGATATGGGGGCATGCTTGCTAGAGAATCTATAAATATTGGCTGTTATGCACAGTCGCTCTTCAGGATTTTGGACGTCACGAATGCTATACTCAGGATGCCCGCCGAATAAATTATCGCCGGTTGTAGCGTGATCATGGTTGGAATTAGCTAAATCCGTATGCCCAATATTATATGCAGCAAAATATAAGCAAGATGGCGTATTCTCGTAGCAAGTCTGTTGCCCCCGACAATCATCAAAACATATCCCTTTCCTCCTTTATAGCAACTTCGCCCACTTCCTCATTTATAATGCTCCCGTCTTCCTGCTCCATAACATTTCCCCGCTCCCCAATTGCTACAAACTCCTGCCGCTCCCCTTCCTCATCCACCCCGGCCTCCTTTTTCACAGTATCTCGGCCAGTCCTCAACATCCCTGAGCTACAGAGTTCAGCTGGAATGCAACTTAGCTCGGCCAGAATGTCGCGGTGTATCTCCTCCAGCACTCTCTTCTCCGTCTTATTGTTTTCATGCTGTTCGACTGCGATATCGATGGCGTTCTTCGATATTCTAATCTTGCCATTAATAGCGGTGAATCTCTTCAGGCAGATAGACTTTTCGGCTAAGAGCTCCTCACGGCGAAGTCTTTGGCCTAGCGATGGCCCCTCGGTTGATGCTTTTGCTTTTGCCCTTCTCTCCTCTAACCCCTGGATAAATTTGTCAGATATGTCATATCATTTTAAAAGTAGAGACTTGCATCAGTGTTCCAATGGCCATTGGCATTCCCTTGATACTTCATCCGCAATTTTATTTCCAATGCCGTCTTTTGGACCTCAGAATACGCCGGGCGGGCAGGCTCATGGTGAACATGGCGGTGGTTCTTATTGTGGTTGTTGCGTCCTATTTGTACGTTAATTGCAATAATCTACATTTATCATTCTTGATTAGAACTTACTGCCCATTGTGTCGTGCCCTTTGAGGAATTTGGCGGCTGCAACACAGTTTGAAATTGTGCTGCGGCGAGGTAGAAGTTCCTGTGGGGCGCTGAAGGTTTGTAGTGAGGGTTGTGGAGGGAACGCTGGTGGAGTAAAGGTCGCGGAGTACAGATTGCTGTGAAATGAAGGTTGCTGCAGAGTGGAGGTTGCAGCGGTGTGAAGGTTGCTGTTGAGTGAAAGTTCGGATAACAGAGTGTGGCTTTCCAGTCGCTTGTGAGTAGGAGGAGGAAGAGGTGTTGTTTGTGATGACCGACTGTGGGTTGGCTGGGTCGTTGAAGTGGAAGGACAACTTCTGGTTTCCGCCCACATTTTGCCATCAGTAAGGTGCCAATTTTGTATATTTTGAAACTAAATTGCACTCTCTCTAAGTCGTGGCCCATATTCTATGGTCCCGAGAATTATATTACGGCCCTTCTACAGCCACCTCCAACAACAGTAACAAATAAAATATTCTGCAGATTTGGCATACAACACTACTCGCGGCAGTCGTACTCAACTCGGAGTGACGGAATCTTCACACCAACCACCTTATCATGTTCCTTGACAAAAACAATCCGATCAAGCGCCTCGCCCCCATACATCAGCATCCCAGGCGTCTGGAACGTACCGCAAGCACCAGCAACGACGTATGTCGACGGCAGCTTCCCCGGGGTTCCATTGCCGGATACGATATCGTACTGCAGGCGCCACTCTTCTTCGACTTGTAGCTTGGTCTTTTCCTTGCCATCAACGCATTCAGTCACTCGGACGCTGCGAGACACGTCTGCGGGGTAGAGGCGCAGGGTCTCGGAAAGCCCGCCGAGAGGAACTGGTTGAGAGGCCCAGATACCCTGGATCGCGCCTATAATATCGGAGCCATTCCTTGTGAGGTTTGAGAGGATCAGGCCTGGTCCATTGTCCATGGTAGTCCTTATAGTCGACTCGTGCTCTTTGCTGGAAGTGAAGTTGCCAATGTATTCCTGCGCTTCAGAACGCGTGGCCTCTTCGACGGCTGGGAGAAGTATGGTTAGTAGGGTATCCGCTAAGTTTGTTGCAGCTTCCGAGAAACCACCAGCCGTGAGGACAGTGAAGCCAAGTCCGTACTGGTCGATGATACCCATGTAAGCCTCGTAGCCCATTGCACTACCACGCTTGGAATATATGTCGACTGTGTGTGGGTGGTCTGGGGTGAGGGCATTGCTTCGGTAGATCTCCCATGGCATTCCGACCAACGTGTTGAGTTGCGGGGTTGTTGACAGCGGCTTCAGCCACGTGTTGACTTCTGTCCGAGAAAGAATGTTATGAGTCAGGATAGACCTAATAAATTGAGACATGTCGTTTGTTGTGGAGTAGAGACCGCCGCCACTTTCAAACAATTAGCTATGACTTATATATTCGAAGGAAATACACACGGCACGTTGTCTCCGTAATCGCTTCCCCATGAGTTTCCTTCAATTGGGGGTATAGCAGCTTTCTTGTCATCGCCGGGCGATGCACCCGTGTTGAATAGGTGCAATGGTTTGGTGATATGCTCGTTTAAGTATTGAGTGAAATTCTTTCCAGTGGCAGCTTCCATGGCATATGACAAAAGAACAAAAGATATTGTTGAGTACGCTGGGCGGAGGCCAGGAGTTGTGACAGGGGCTGTATCTCTAAGACCGGCGATAAGTTCTACAGCGACGGTTAGAACATGGCATTTTAAACTGGCTTGAAAACTAACGCTTCTTGCTGCATCCCTTACTCATGCCCAAGACGCCACATTTTGGGAAGTCGCCATCTGATAGTTTCGGAAATCCCAGTTGTTCGAAAATCGGCACTGTATAGGACATCTCAGGGTATCCATCTTGAGCAGATTAGTTTTATCACTACACGATGGGAAATGCGGCACATACAGAACCCTTGGATACCACCAAGATGTGCCCCCAAAGCCCGGAGACTAATGTCCTTCCAGCTGACAAGAGAATTGTTGCTAGCCAGCTCTGGCAGATACTTCGTAATGGGATCGTCGAGGTTGAGGCCGGATTTCAGCAGAAGAAGATCAGTGAAGACCTTGGTGACGGACCCAATCAGATACTGGGTGTCGCCATCGACTTTCTTCGCTCCCTTCACGTTATTTGCTCCCCTGTGGTGGTACTGCCACGCAGGCTTTCCATGCTTATCGTCAAGGGAGGTTATCGAAATGGAAAAGGAGGTGTTCTCAATTGGAAACCCAGCCTCAATTTCGCCCTTAACCACGGAGTCTAGAATATGAGAGAATTTTGTACCAGCGGCCTTGAATGCCGCCTGGCTGGCGAGAGTCCTTGGGCGGGGAAGTAAAGGTCCATCAGGGGGACAACTGTGGTCCGCAACAGAGGACCCGGCAAAATAAAGAAATGAGGCAACGAGGGCCAAAAATTTTGTTGCAATCATATTGAAGGGGTATATAAAACGGATACAAATGGCAAGGCGACAAGTCCTCTTAGAAACAGCGACTCACTGTTATATAACATTTGTTGGTCCCAGTGGCAGGCCATGGGATCGGCTGCGCCACGGGCAGTGATTCCATTCATGGCGACCCTGAATTGAGATATTCGGAAAAGGGCTTACGCTTTCGCGGGATTGGAGCAGACAGCGCCGATTGTTTACAAGTTCAGTAAAGCTCACGCCGGTAGGTCGATGTCAAAGGGCGCCGTACTCGTTTTCATAGCTTAATTGGGACTAGTTTCATTGTCGCCGTTCCACGTATTCGGTGCGAACGGGTCTTGGTACATAATCCGTAAATGTGCCTGGTGTGCGCGGCGAAAGTTTCCGCCGCCTTACTCTACTTTGTGGAGTTGCTCATGCCTCCTGACATGGACGACCGACACGTAATGAAAGGGAGAATATTTGTAACATTGATGTTTGTATTGACTATTCACTCATCTCCTACTGCTTTGGAAATTTGCTGCTCTCCTTTAGCCAAATGCTGAAATTCTGCAACGCTGGTTCTTCTTTCCTCAACGCTTTAACATCTGCGCCATATCCATCCGTCTCGAACCACTTGAACATGGTTCCCAACTCCTTCATCATGAATTTGAGACCTGTGCCTACGAAGCCAAAGGATTCCGGCATATCATATCCCATCGTCTCTTTGAAAACTTTCCTCCCTTCCTCTATGGTCAATTCGTCGCCTGCGAGGGAGATGGCTTTCCCCTTATATTCGGGATTCACGAAGGCTTTCGCAGCAAATACTCCAATGTCGTGAACAGAGACTAGTTGCAGAGGTTTGTTTCCAACCCCTCTCCACATACTAGCGAAAGACCTTCCTATAAAATCTGGGGTCAAATTGTCCATAAAACACACAGGTCTCAGGATTGTGAATGCCATCTTCGACCCATTTTCACTCTTCTCCTTCAAATATTCCTCAATTCGATGTTTTGACGCGAAGTGCTCGATGTTGGTAGGATTCTTCTCGCTCCTCCCAGGTCCACCGCGGTCCACAGAGGTGAACACGAAATGGTCGACTCCATTCTTGACTGACTCGTCGATTAGCGGCTTAGCCTGCCCTTCCTCGCTTCCGGCTTTGCCAGGGATGGTCACGCTGAAAACAGCATGGATAGGTGAGTGAGCTTTGAAGACTGAGGCTGGGGAAGAAGAGTCTCCTTCGACAACGGTGACGTTGGGTTTTGAGGCTAGGGATTGGGCGCTTCTAGATGAAGCATTGCGCGTCAGGGCAAGGATTTGGAAGGATGAACCACTTGACAGGAGGGCATCGATAACAGCTCCGCCTTGCTTGCCTGTTGCACCAGTGATAAGAATCTTTCTAGTTGCCATTATTGCTCTGAGACTGACGACGCAGTTATGTGGTGATTGTAAACTCTGGCACTTTTGTGGAGTTGATGTGTATTAAAGGCCTGTGAATATATATTAACTGCTACTGTGAGGGCTTCCTCATATATATATGTTTATTCGCGCTTATTATGATTTAGATGGCGTAACCATAGGAATCGGGGAGAAATAATTAGCTTACGTAATGATGCGATGGTAAACTAGTAGAAGCTATCGTCGATGTCAATTTCCATGTAGTCCATATACCTAAACGGTGGTAGATAGTCAGAGACGTCTTAGTAAATTCTGCCGAGCATTACAAATACGCCAGCGGCCTTACGCATATAGTCATGTCCGAGGCCATCGGGGATTTGTATTGCTCGGTCAGGCATAAATTTGGACATGAGGTCACTCGGACAGAAACTATGCTGAAGTCCGACGGTATTGCTCTGGGCTCTGTAAGCATATATCGGGTTTAGCTGCGACCAAACTTATTTTCGCGGGATCGGCCTTGCTTGAAGTGCCGAGATGAGGTAAGGATTACAAATTACTTTATCTTATCTCCAAGACCACTGTAGATTGACGTTGCTGAGAGCATCAAAATACTTCTGAACAAGAATATATATGTTACCTCCATTTTCTCCTAATTCTGTAGCGCCTTTTTTTGCTGTTTACTATAATTCACTCCCCTGCTTTACTTATTATATTGGCACCAACCCATACGGTACGATTCTAACCTCGCCGATCAGACCGTAATGTTGCAGTCCAAATCCCAGGCTCGCCGTAGCATTCCAACTTGAATCCACACCGCCGCCAGCTGTCCGAAGGTTATCCCATATTGGTTTGAGCGAGTTTTTCAACGTAGATGACACCTTGAACTCCAGCACGTTCTCCCCTTGCTGAAGGTACGATTTGATATCAGCGGTTGGGTTTGTGATGTCAAATACCGGCAGGCGTTTGCCGTTCAGCGTTCCCACAACGCCATCTGAGACCGGCAGAACGATGAGATACGCCCCCCCTGTGGAATTAAGCAACGAAGGGCTCCAGTCGAAAGTTGTCCTATAGAATCCAATGCCAGAGACATCCGGAAACCCAAGATCCTTCCACGATCTAAGAAGAGGAACTTCAATGGAACGGTCAAATTTTCTTTTTTAGCATCGAGGTCTAGATTATACAAATTATCCGGAGGTCCCTAGTGCTCAGTTACCAGGCTCTAGTTGTTAATAGTATAAGCAGGTTGCACTCCGGTTGTTCTGAAAAGTTTGAGGTATGCCAAATGACGTTGACACGGACGACAAAGAGCTGGAGTATGCAACCTTTGCCTGTATCAGTGATCCTAACAACTGAACTTGAAGCCCAACACAGAGTCAGAGCTAGAGATAGCATGCCTCAGAAGCCGTGTCTTTTTGGTAAATTTGACAATTCGTGTCTCGTGCCTTTTCAGTGTAAACGGTAGCTTCGTAGACCCCTAGCTTCAGTATATTCGAAAATTAGCTCTTCTTCGCCTGTCCATGCATTGAGAAAGTATGGAGTTCCACTGGTCGAAAGTGAGGCTTCCTGCAGAGTCTGCGCCGTCATTGTAAATCCAGACATAGATATCTCCTGATGAATCCTCTCGCCATCTTGGGTACTAGGACCCATTCGATTGAACCTGGACTCTAGGTGTGATACCCATGGACTTTATTCTGGCGGAAAGCCCTTCTAAGGGAACTTGGTGTACATTCTTAAGACTTAATAGACCCCGTAGGATTGCCTTGGCCTTGGAAACTACGGCTTGGTTCCCGAGCCATACTTTGAGGGCAAGCCGCCAGAGATCACAATCGGGAGTCCAGCTGCAGCATATGTAGCAAGGTATTGCACGCCTTTAGGCGTTAATGTGTCGTTTCCGCGGATGATGATTGCTTTGGCTGCCTGTGCATATGGTGCAAACACTCCGTCGCGCACAATGGCTTGTTCTAAGACAAAGTTTGCGGGCGAAAATTATTCGTGAGTGTATCCAGCCTTCGTAAGATCAGAAATCCAATAGAGGCAGAGGATATGCATTCTGCGCCGACTGCTTATCCCAGAAAACCAGGTCTACTTTTGGGGTGCCGGTTTGCAAAACCCACTGCACACGCCCAAGGTAGCCAAGTGCCTCCGGATGTCCCACGTCCCAATGTCCTCATTGAGTAGTTAATACATTATTATATATTGATTAGACCCGTCCTTCATCCCTGGTATTCTCTTTCAGCAGCCTCCCAATCACTGACGCCTCTAACCCATTCCACCCTAAATTACTCCACATTACCACAGCCCCGGACTCAAACAGCTCCCATTACTTGCGCATCAACTCAGTTCTTCTAACTCGGAAACTGGAATCCGATCTCGCAGCCAGGCCAGCACAGCCTCCGTCCCCTTCTCCAAAATTGTATGTTTTGGCACCCTGAACCTATTTCCCGACACTTCCAACCTGTGCAGTGACTCAACAAGGCCCAATCGCGCGTCTAGCCTTTCTAACTCATTGCTCCCAACGTCCAACACCCGTAACCCCGTAACATTCTGTGCACTCACCTCACGAATCGTGTTATTGCTCGCCAGCACAGCTGTCAGCAATGGGAACGCCCCTCGAAGGAAAGGGAGAGTTGTAAGGCGGTTGAAGCTGACATCTAACTTCTCCAGACGTGGTGCAGAGAGCAAACGCAGGATTGGAGAGAGCGAACTGAACGTGTTCGAACTGAGATTCAACTCCTTCAACGCCGGTAGCTCGATCTCGTCCTTCATGAAGGTGTCGCTTGTGAGTGAATTGTGCGACATATTTAGTGTCGTCAGGGTAATACTGAAGAACGCAATGCTTGTTGGGATCTCGGTAAAACTGTTGTGGTGCAGTTCCATCGTCTTGATCTTGTTCTCGCTCGCAATCTGCGCAGCAACTAGCGGGTTTAGCGAGTACGACTGAGAGTACGACCGGTCTAGTATTCCTAGGGTGGTGTTTATCGACCACTCGCTTGCGGAGGGTGATCGTGGAAGAGTAGGTGTGCTTGGTGCGTCCAGATATTCGGTTCCGGTGTCTGAATCATCGTCCTTGGCAATTGTAGCCCCGAATCCGTTGTTCTGAATTTCAACGATAGTCTCCGGCTCTGGCTCGGGTGCATCCGGTTCTAGCCTTCCCTTGAGTACCTTTTTCAGATCTGCGGTATTCATGCCGCTGAACTTCTTCTCCCGAAGTGGGTTACCACTGACCAACAACGTATCCAACGAATCCATGAGTGCGATATTATCATCCAGTATCCGCAAGTCGTTCCCCTGTAAATCAGCAGTCTTCAAGATTGGGAGACTGACAAATCCCTCAGGGAGAGCGGAGATCGAATTGTCAGAAGCGGACAGTGTGAGAAGCGATACCCAGGTCGAAACATTCGGGAGATGAGTCAAGCGATTGGCTGACACGGTTAGGAGTTGCAACAAAGGGAGAGACAGCGAGCCAGACGATAGGGACTTGATAGAGTTCCCAGATATGTCGAGGGTGCGGAGCTTTGGAAATTCAGCAGCATTTGATTGTATCAAGGTGCCGCAAAGTTTGTTGTTTGCAGCAGTAAGTTCTGTCAGGGGCAGTCGTTGAAAGGCGTTAAATGGTAGGGATGTAAAGGTGTTCTGGGAGAGGTTAAGAACTCGAAGGCGGGCGAGATCGCCGAGTCCTGCAGGTAGGGAGGACAATTGATTGTTGTGAAGATCCAGAACTTCAAGATTCACAAGGCTAAGCAGTCCGCTGCTTAGCTCAGAACATAGTGAATTGTTGGCAATCTTCAAATCCCGTAAACTTGGGATTTGGGAGATGATTTCAAAGCACTCATTTTGCAACTTGTTGTTCGACTAATAACGTTAGACCTATCACTCCAATCACATGTATAACTTACAAGGTTAAGTGTAGTTAGCATCTCAAGTCGTCGAAGCCCTCTGGGAATTGATATAAGAGTATTGCCATGCAAGTCTAACGTCTCGAGGCCCCCAAACTGATTGCCGCGAGCATCGTCATCATCTGCCGAGTCTCTTGCATCTATATCGGGAAATATATCATCCCCAATAGTCTCGAGCTCGTTGTCAGCAGCAACAAAGCGCGTCAGGTCGACGCACTCAGCCCATGAACTGGCTTGGCCATTCATGTTCTCAAGATTGTACATATTCATTACCTCATCAGGTATCTCTTTTAGTCCCATAGCAGCGATATTGAGGCGGCCATCCGTGCGAGCACCATCGATGCGCTTGCGGAGTAGACCTTTGCTTGGGTCTTGGGCATTCTGGTTGAAAGGATCTTCAAGGCCAAAATCAAATGTCCCGGATGGGATTACAGGAGCCTCTTCTGCAAACGCTTCGGATTGTACGAGGGGCGCAGTCTTTGCCATCACTGCTCTCTTCGCTGCCTTCGCTTTGGCGATCTGCTCTCTAAGAGCTATGGATGATTTCTTAGGGGTCGTCTCCTTGCTTTGTGGGCTTCCAATAGTAGTGATAGACTCTTTTGAGGCTTGCGACGTTGTTGAGGCACTAGTGGATGAAGCGTTTGAAAACGTGGGCGATACTTTCTTCAATCCAACACTTGTCCTAGGAGACCCGATATTAGGAAGATCCGATAGGGTAGGCTTACTGAACGATCCAATCGATGCTCTAGGGCGTACAGTCCTTAAGGGTTTCGACTCTGCCGGCCTACTAGCATCAAAGGGCTGTTCATCGAAGAGGCCAGTCACTGACGCTCGTGGGCGTACAGCCCTTCCAACGGTTTGGCTCCCAGATTTAACCCCAAGGGCTGGTGCAGGCGATTTATATGGAGTGGTTGGGTTAGGTGCCCCGGGAGCCTTCGATGATGCTGCGAGGCGAAGAGAGGAAACACTCTTCGGTGTTTTTAGCGTCTGGATTGATTGCCGTTTTACTGGAGTATTCAAATTTGACTTGAAGGTATTCGTTGAAGCTCGAAAGTCGATTGGCACCGCCTGGCTACTAAACCCCGCGCTTGAACCCGGCCTCGATGCCGCCTGTCGGGATGGCGGCCTCATCTTTCCGTCATTCTCATAGCTCGAACCCGGTCTAGATCCATTGGTAGATCGCGAAGGAGGGCGCATTGGGCTTTCCGGATTAAAAAAACTTGACTTCCGCCTATTGACAACTGGAGATGGCGGTATTTGCGCCAGAGTTTCTTGAGCCCTCTCGGACAAGGAAGGTCGTGGTTTCCTGCTTCTTGGTTCGCCTTGTGTAGAATCTTCGGAAATTTCGGTTTGGGCGGTGGAGGCCAGGGCTGGTTCATACCGCGACTGCAATTCCTTGAAGGAACTATTGCTTGGCTTGGGCCGCAAAACTGGCGCCTTCTGAGGGGTACGAACGCCTGTGTCTATATCTCGATCATAGGCGCTTGTTGCCTGCGTGGGAGCTAACACATCTCTTGATTGTTTGGGGCGTAGCCTGACAACTGGTATGTTATTTGCAGATGCTCTTAAAGAGCTTCGCGATGTCGATTGACGCAGTGATTGTGACGGGAGTGGAAGCCTCGACGGGCGTGGTATGGATGAGCGCGTCGACGCGATTGGGGAATTGTTTACGTCCCCCATTTCGTAGGATACTTCTTGTCAGCGATCAAGCTCAATGTATAAGCATCGTTTGTGGCGTTGGGCCTTGTACGAAACAAAGGATAATGTCCATGGAACAAACAGCAAAAAAATTGCCAGCTTTACAGTAGGGCTGAAGGGTCGATAGGGGTCATATAGGAGGTGAGTCGCTCCGTACCCATGTCACTCAAAAACCAAGGGTCTGGGGGATCTTCGGGAGAGACAGTCAGGTGACTTCGGTAGTCTGGTGTATCTGGGTTGTCAAGAGCAACGGTCCGCATTTTAGCGTGGGGCACTAGTGCGATGGTCCAACCTCTTTGATTATCGCCCATAGCCATTCTGATTGTTCCCGTCGCAAACGTCAAAACCATCGGGCGGGGAGCAATCGCCACTTCTATATAACATACATCACGATCGCTTGCTAGTTGAGAACACTCATACCATTGTCGCAACACTGAGGCGACATACACCTATCTGCCAGCTACGTGCTAAACCACCAGCCTGCCATCCTGTCACCTGTCGTCGTTTCACAAACTGCTCTACAACAACGACCTTCGCATTCCACTCACACTGCAATCATACTCGCCGTTCGTCACCATGAATGAATCAATTCAATTTGAGGATACGGCGAAAATCGAGGTTCCGACTACCCCTCAACCCCACCATGCGGCGCTTCCATCAAATGCAGATATCGCAAAAGCCGCCACTGGATCACCCACAACTTCAATGCTAGTTGCTGACCCAAGCTCTCCTCCGACTTCTTTCACTACAAGCAGCGTACCAGCGTCTGCCCCCAAGAGTGTTGAGCGGCCAAAGTATAGCTCACCACCACCTCCCTCCTCCATTACGCCGCCTCCGTCATCACAACCTCCAAAGCGTCGATCGCCAAGCTCTGCCTTTGACCGTGATACGACTCCGACTCCTGCCATATTCTCTTCACCACCGCCAACTGCCTCGTATGATATTAAACGAGGGGCCGGTAGGCCATTATCTGTCCCAGCGAGCCATATAGCCACTGCGTCTGCTTCTGAACTGCGCGAATTGCTTGAGGCGGCTCTCGATGAGAACTCGAGGCTAGACGGAGAAGTCCACGAAGCCCGCATGGCGGCTGCGCATTACAAGTTGCAGCATAGCCTTCTAGTAATTGAGACAGAGGAAGCAACAAAGCGCATGGAGGTAGAGCATGAGATGACTAGACGTGAAGTGGAGATTCTACAGGCCACTGAGTTGGCTCGTCGAGAAGCATCATCGCAGCCTCCAGAGCAGCCTTCAGCCAGTGCTCGCTATATTGCCGAGATGAAGACATACTGCGAATCCATGGACAAAGATAACGCGGTTCTTAACCGACGACTCAGTCGCGCTAAGACACTCATCGCAGAGAAGGAAGAGGACATCAGCGACCTTTTGTCCGAAAATCAACGCTACGTTGAGCGCATCCGCGAGAACCGCGAGCACATGCGCCTTCTCAGATCACCAGGGGGACTCTATGCGCCTGCCGCGACACCTCGGACCCAATCACAAAACTTCCCGACTACCCCACAATACACTCGGCCCACGCCAAAACACACGCCGCACTCGATTCATCAGCATGACAGCCAAGACTCCTTCGCGACTCTCCTTCTTGCTGACCGCGTTCTCAACGACCAAAACTCGGCACCATCAACACCAACTATCACGCGCTTCACGCAGAGGAGCAATAGCCAGGCCAAGCATAGCAGAAACGTGCAATCCCTGTCGTCTCTCCCGTCAACGCCCGTACGAAACTCGAGTCAATCGCAACATCTCCTTCCTTCAGTCCAATTCGTCCCGCAGTCTGAGCCGCGCTACCGCACAAACCAGGATTTCTTCTCGCCTGCACAACCCGCGCGAACGGCGCTCCCCCATGGGCGCACTGAAAAGCGCCGGAAGAGTCGCGACTCAACTATCTCAGCCTCGGATGCGGAAGAACTAGCATCCTACGCCCACCCACACGCACAGCCGTCGCAAGAGACTAGACATAGCGATGACACGGAGGAACTTGAGAGCGACGATGTCCACGAGAGCCAGGCAAGCGCTGCTGCATCAGCTATGCTGCGCCGCGACCCGAGAGAGAGCTTCGAGGTTGCTGCGAGTCCAGGGTTGAATGAGGCGACGGAAAAGGGGGCACTGTTACAGGCAAAGATCTTTGGCAGCGTGACGAAGGGTGCGACTGCGCCAAAGAGGAAGAGGCTGCCCGATGATGAGGAGGTGAGAGCTAAGAAATTGAGAATGGCGGCAGGGGAGGGTGTGGGATTGGGAATATATGGGGCGTAAGTCTTGAGTTGTAACGAGAAAATGTATCGCTATGCGGAGTATGGGTATCAATGGTTGAATGGTTTACGATATATGGATGAAGGTAGGAACGGAGGCACTGGATTATTGTTCTTTTGGTTTTTAGGTTGCAAGTATAATATCGCCTAGTATGTGTATATTAGATGCTCACTGCTTGCTTTTATATCAGTGCCCACTCTAAGCTTATGCTACCTCTAAAGAATATCGTGCTTCATGTGTATACCTGACTTTTGCAAGTGACGGAATGGGCATTTAGAAATTAATTCTACCTAGATCATAAAACCTCGTCATCTTTTAATATAATCCACCCCAATCCCTCCAAAGTCGCCGAGTTATCCAAGGCAAATAGTCTATGGCAGGGTAGTTCCCCACTCCCCATGCGGACGACCCGTTTCCACTCTTCCGTAGCTTTCGATACCTTCTACAACAAGTCAGAAAACCAAATATTAATTTTAACGGAAAACTTACCTGGTGGTGCCACCTCTCGACAGTTATGCTACCTGCAGCATCTCTCAAAATACCCTGGATCCAGTCCCCCACTCTTATAACCATCCCTTTCGAGCGTTTTCCGGTTTCGGTATATACGAGCGTCACCGCTATCATGTTACCAGCAGCATCCTTTGCTGGAGCAAAATCTTCCCAAACTTCTTCATAAGGCGTCAGTTTCCCTGTCTCGGGGTGCTCCATGATCCCCTTCTCCCACGTCAGACCGTCATGTTGATCGTACATGAACCCATCGTCTTCGTACCCATCTGGCTTCTTGCTGTCGACCCAATGAATCCATGTGCCGTGAGCTGGCGTCACCAATCGTGGACCATCCCACTCAGCAGGCGTGCCCTTCGATTGCCCCGCAAATCCCCACTCCAGTCTGTCCAGCGCAGGCACGCCGTCGGCATTTGGTAGTCCATCCTCTGGTTTCTCGGGGAGGTATACCCTGAGATCCACAAAACGTCGGGGGCCAGTGGTCAAGACGAGAGTACTGTTCAAGAGATGAGTGACCACCGACACGATTTAACTTCAAATACTGCGGATGAAGCTCATACCTAGTATCCTCGAAGGCTGCATCGTCCTACATAACGCCTTTAGCTAGGATCATGGATGGGGGTGTGGGCAATTTCCAGGACGTACTCCCCACCGGATAGACTTTCGGATTGAGATTGACGGTTCGTTTGCCATCGCTAGTATTGATTATGAGTATTGTGCGAACTGTAAAGGCAGGCACGTAAGATTTCATGGAGACTGGAGTTGCTCATCAAAGTAAATGAGGGGTAGTTAGGACTCGGGTACCTGCTTATCGGTATCGGTATAAGCCATTCTGCGGGGTAGTCCAAATGCATGATGGCAGGCTTTATTGAAAGGCGAAGCAGCCATCTTCTCATGTTACTCTCATTTTACAGCTCTAAATAGCTAAATCGGCCTTGATAGTATCATTTAGTTATTTTGTCTCTCTGGATTTATGTTTTAAGTCTATGAGGTTAGCGAATTTATTATTGGCGAATTGTTTTGTTTCATAAATATGATATGATATGACATGATATAGGCTTTGCGCTTTGCAAGTGGAGCGAGAAATCGGTCGTTAATCGCAAGAAAGATATGTGAGAGACAGTGATTAGTATTTATCTGTATATTGAATAGGTGGCCTGTTTAGTCGCACGCTTATAAATACCATGCCATAATAATTTTATTTATCTGTATATGGAAACGGTGACCTGTTTAGTCGCACGCTTATAAAGAAGCGTGCGACTAATAGCCCCCTTTGGAGTTTGGTAACAAGAGATAGCCCCTTGACCAACTATAATAACGCTGTCAAATCTTAGAAATTATAGCTTCGATTTTCAGATAGCGTCTAATATAGCCTGGATGCCTTCATAGTGACACTTATAACCAACTACACGCCGTAGTTTTTCCGTAAATTTTGCACCGCCTCATCAGGATGAGCTGTTGAACCCTTAAACACTGATAACTTTATTCTTTAAATGACGTATAAATCATCTCGCCATTCCTCAGTGGTGCTTATAATCAAACGTTGTGGTTTCGTCGGTTTTCGATATTTCTACCACAATTTTGGATGCTTTCACCCAACAATCATTTTCTAACGTTCGCCTTTCACGGAATACTTTTACGGCAAACGAATGAGGCATTGCACTTCGAAATGTATATTATTACTCGCATATGCGAGCGCCTTGGATGGTTCCCGAAAGCTCGACCAAACGCACTGGAATCATCGCATTTTCGTGAGCTCCCACTAGAGCTCATCTGCCCTATAATACGCTATCTTCCGCTCGAATCAGTGGGATGTTTAGGCCTATCGTGCCGTCTATTTTATTCATGCCTTAAGATGAAGCATCTGCATTCTCTCAAAAAGGCTGGATACTCTACGATGAACAGATTCCTTCACTTACTAGAAAGAGATCTACCAACTCACATCGTCTGCCCAGAATGCAATAAACTACATTGCATTCTCTTCGCTGAACGTCATCTAGCACCCCCGTTATATTTATCTCCTGGAAAAAAATCTGTAAAGTGCAGAATCGCAGATTCAACAGGCCAATGGGATAGAGGAATTCCGGGCGGATTCTCTTCGACTATCTTCCGTATGGTTATGAAAAATCATAGACAAAACAAAGACACTACAGCTCTTCTACGTCTACTGTCCTATAAAGATATGAATATATATTTGGAAGGATTTATGCTATTTCATAAAGTTGAAGCGCGGATCTGCCACGGCTCGCTTCTCATACGGGAGCAAAAAGTATTCATGGTCCCAACCTCGCAGAAAACCCCCCTCCCATGGTATGACAGTTTCAGTGTCTGTCATCATATACCATTTATAGGGATGCCACACTTATATTCGTGGGGAATCCGGGTCCCGAAAGCAGACGAGATTAGGGAATATGAGAATAAGCAGGGTATCATATATTGCAAACAGTGCCGAACTGAGTTTCGTGTTGATTTTAAGAGCTATGGAAAGGCGGGAAATGCAGTGTTTGTTACGAGATGGATAGATTTTGGACAAGGGCAAGATACAAACGGTTTCAAACGGTTTCAAACGGTGGAAAACATATCAGCGAGGTTCTATCTGTGCTGCCTTTGAGCAAAACGTCGAGTTTCATTTTGATTCTCTCCTGTCCAAGCAGGATATAAAGGACTTATGTGGGAAACCTTATTTGACGTGGCCCGATCATGCGAAAGTATCGAGAAAAGGGGCTAGAAGTCATGTGGTTAGAAACGGCAGGCTCGTTCCTATCTTATAAGTGGGGAAGGGGCGAGGGACAATGCTACTAGCTACACCTTCCGCAACTATATGTTTACCATCTCTCCTTCGCTCCTTCTGGTTATCTATTCATTTGGGTGGCACGAAAACCAACGAAATATTATAACATTTTAATGGGCAACCCGTTTTTAACGCTCAGACCTGAACGGGACACATATGCGCCGAAGACCTCATTGCTTCATGTCATGTACTGTCATCACCCACAAAAGCAGTTGCCACCTCATGATGTTGGATGGGTTACTAGAATTCAAATCAACCAGCTTATCATGCTAGCCTACGCATCCCTGTCTTCCTCTTTCCTCCAACCTCCCTGCCCTCCTCAATCTCTACCCAAGCCTCTCTTTTCTTCTCCCCCACAACCTTCAATGCATCCCTCAACACCCTCGTCTCAAGATTAACGCCTTCTTCCTCCCATGCCTCCATATCCCTTCCAACCCTCTCCTCAATCGCCTTGATCAGCCCAACATCCCTCTGTCCCACCAACGTAACAGCCTGACCCTTCCTTCCCGCACGTGCCGTACGTCCAACACGGTGAATATAATCATCGGCATCGCGCGGCACGTCGTAATTAACCACTAGCCCAACTTCCGGGATATCAAGTCCTCTAGCCGCGACATCAGTTGCGACCAGGATCCTCGCCGCGCTCGCACGAAATCTTGCCAGGTTGTCTGTGCGCTGTCGCTGTGGTAGTTTCGAATGCAACGCGGTGACGCGGTGCGCAAGCAGCCGCAGTAAATGCGTGAGGTAATCCGCCGTGACGGTGCGGTTGCAGAAGATGATGACCGACTTGTTGGCATTCGCCTCGGTCAGGAGGAGCATGTGTAGATAGTGCTCGCGGTGAGTGACGGGGACGCTTAGATGTGTTTGCTGCAGACCAGCTGGCAGTGCGAGCGGGTTCGCGGCGTCGATCTCGCAGATGAAGAGGGGGAGCTTGCCGGGTGCACGTGGGAGGTCCTTAAGCGCACGTACTTCGGGGGTGACAGTTGCGGTGAAAAGGAGGGTTTGGCGATCGCTTGCGGGGGGGAGGGCGGAGAGGCACTCGGACACGGCGGGGAGCATAGAGCCGGCGTTTCCAGAGGCGAGAAGTCGATCCGCTTCATCGAGAACGACGACTTTGACGCGGCGTAGCCCAATAATTGTATCCTCTCCCGAAGTTCGAATATGGTCTGCGAGCCGGCCGGGAGTAGCAATTACGATGTGCGGGCGGGCGGAGAGCGCGAGTGCTTGGGGGCGCATGTCTACGCCGCCCGTTATGAGAATCGGTTTTAGGGATTGGGGCGCCGAGATCGCTTTGACTTGTTCGTAAATCTGGAGGGCGAGTTCCCTGTCCTGTTAGTTGAAGTTAAGAGAAGGAAAAAGGGAGACAAACCTCGTGGGTGTGAGAATTAAGGCGTAAATCCCGATTGGATCTTCAGCCCACCTTTGTAGTATAGGTGCAGTAAATGCAACAGTTTTTCCTGAACCGGTTCTACTCCCTCCAATGCAATCTCTACCATTTAAAATCTCTGGTATACATCCTTTCTGAATTCCAGTAGGTCGACGGATTGCCATTGAAGTTAGGGAGTTGACCAGCCATGGCTTGAGTCCGAGAGAGTCAAACGTCGTATTTTGATCGACGGGAGCGAGAATCGGGAGGGGAGCAGCTTTGCTAGCAACTGAGGCCGGCTTGCTGGATTTTATGCGGGATGGCACTGCAACAGTAGATAATGGGGTCTCTTCCTCTCCATCGCTGTCTACAGGAGCCACACGGCGTCGTTTCCTCGCGCTGGTGCTATCTAAAGAATCCGAATCTTCGGAATGCTCGCTGAAGCTTTCCAATACATCCTCCTCGGAACTAGCATCGCTTTCATGCGCGACCGTGATAGCTTTAGCCCCCATATTTGTGTGTTTCGGGGTGTTTGAGAGATATATGGTCTAATTCGTTGGATTATTCGCTGGTGGAAAAGCTGGGTCCAAAATTTGGAATGCGGCGCTTAGGCCGGCGCCTATGATAACGCCGATAGGACAAGCTTTCGTGGTGGGTGGGTTGGTGTGCCAGGGGTATCGTACACGCACAGCATGTCGCCCTGCAACGAGTTTCGGATGCAAAGGGCATCGGATCCCAATTTATTGTGATACGACCTCATATGTGAGTATAAACCCTGAAATCTTACAATTTCAAATAATAATCTGGACCTTGTTAGTAGTCCGTTTCAGCAAATATCCAACATCAGCCAAAATCACGTGCACCGGCAACCCCTCAGTTGATAAGCGCCCTTATTGGCCCTGACAGCCCGCCCGCTCACGGACGCCGCTCTCCAGTCTTACTTCCAGCTCTACGCGCGGCTCGACTCGACGCCATTCAAGACAACAAGCGTCCTTCGGGGTAGTCTCTGATTCAGCCCATTGTGATACCCCTTTTGCGGACTAATACCTGCTCGATACCCCGTCTCAAAGTCCCTCCAACCAACACAGAAGCCGTCGTACCAAAGTGTTAGCAACCCACACACTCTCGCTGCCCAATCCACACCTCGAAACAAGAGAAGACAACAGCCTCTCACGACCACCACGATCGTTACCAATATCGATATCCGCGAACTGAAATCACGACTTTAGCCTGTACAAACTTGTCCCTGCTCGAAATATTTAGCAGCTTAGCTAAGACAACAACTTCGGCTTTGATGACCATCTACAACACCGAGCACATTTCCTAGACGATATCCGAGACCAACACGAGCTCAAACAATATTTTGTATTTGTGTGACAGACAAACAATTCAATACAGAGCTCATGCAAGACCAAATGCCAACGGCAGGGGCGGCTCCTCAAGTCCCATCCCCATCACCTGCTCCTCACTATCAGCAAGCTTCTTCTCCGCTGCCAGCTTCACTCTCAATATCTAGACCAAGTGTTTGTCTTTCCCCCGTTTCTATTCCGCGCACGCTGACACCGGCAGTATCCCTCTATCAATCCTCCCCAGCAGCAACCACAACAGGAAGCTCCATACATGTCTAACCCAGCTCCACTTCTCCGACCTCCGATCCCTGGCTCCCGCAATACCGCCCGTGGGCCTCCCCGACTTGGGCTCGCCATCCCTCCGTCACCCAATGCACGCCCAGTGAATTCCATGCCCGACCTCTCCTCGCTATCTCTCAAAACCCCGGCTCTTTCTCTCCAGACTTCGTCACCACAGCCGGTTACCGCTCGACCGTCTGGCCGCCCGGGCCTCCCCAAATTGCAGCTCGCTACCCCAAAGGGAAGCTTGCAGTCACAGTCCTACGATGTCTCATTAAAGAATGGACGGCCCAGCGCAATCCAAGGGGCTTCGGCGAGCGGTGGGTCAGAGAGCAGTGCTGCAAATTCGAGGTCTGGAAGCTTCGGGCCGCTTGATGGAAAGGCGAGCGGGCCGACAAGCGCTGGTAGCCAGTACTCTACCCTGAGCTTTGCAAGCCAGTATGGGATGCTCAACCATCCCAAGGGGACGCCCGACCCAGCGTCAGCTGCAGGATCATCATATTCTAATGCCAGTGAGGGTGGAGTTGGGATGGAGAGGGATGGGAGCATGACTGGACAGCCTGAGTACGACCAAGCAACCTTGGAGAGGGCGAGGACACTTGATGTGGAGAGCTTAGAGGACGAAGGATGGCGCATTGCCCATATGGAGAAGAGGGTCATCGAACTGGGCAGTTTGGGAGAGGGAGCTGGTGGCGCTGTAACACGATGTATTTTGAAGGGCGGCAAGACGGTCTTTGCGTTGAAGGTATGTGTTTTGATACAGGCTCTTTGCAGATGTATAACTAACTCGAATAGATCATCACGACCAACCCCGACCCCGACGTCAAAAAGCAAATCCTCCGCGAGCTCTCGTTCAACAAAGAATGTGCGTCACAGCACATCTGCGCCTACTACGGCGCCTTTGTCGAGCCCTCTACAGCTACCATCTGCATCGCCATGGAGTTCTGCGAGGGCGGGTCCCTCGACTCCATCTACCGCGAAATGCGTCGACTCGGCGGCCGCACCGGCGAAAAAGTACTCGGCAAGATCGCCGAGGGCGTGCTGAACGGACTCACGTATCTGCACGGCAAGAAGATCATCCACCGCGACATCAAGCCTAGTAATATCCTACTATGCCGCAACGGCATGGTGAAGCTGTGTGACTTCGGCGTCAGCGGCGAGTTCGGCACCAAGGGCGTCGCTGACACCTTCATCGGCACGTCGTACTACATGGCTCCGGAGCGCATCACGGGGCAGAGCTACACGATCACGAGCGACGTGTGGAGCACGGGCGTGACGCTGCTGGAGGTCGCGCAGCACAGGTTCCCGTTCCCGGCCGACGCACCGGAGGGCTCGGAGATGCAGCCGCGCGCGGGGCCGATCGATCTCCTGACATATATTGTCAGCCAGGCGATCCCGAAGTTGAGGGATGAGCCGTCGAAGGGGATTGAGTGGAGTGATAATATGAAGTATTTCATTGAGTGCTGGTAAGTTTTTTTTGTCTCTCGCCCTTTTTTTGCCCTCATACACATCACGGAGATACTAATGAATGCCGTAGCCTCGAGAAGGATCCGAATCGCCGCGCGAGCCCGTGGCGCATGCTGGAGCACCCGTGGATGATCGACATGAAGAGCAAGAGGGTGAATATGGGCCACTTCCTCGCCACGGTATGGGGCTGGGGAGAGAAGTAGGGGCCTGGGAAGAGCACGGTAACGCTGATGGGGAGGGAGGGGGGAATAGGACGACGCGCAGGCACGGAGTTCACGGCGCGGAACGCTTTTAACGATTTTTACGAGCTGGATGGATGGAGGGAGGGAGGGAGAGACTGGCAATAATGAGAAATAGTTTTTGTGACACGCATCCACGGTCCTGTTACCGGAAGGTGGTGGTGGGGGGGAGGGGGATATATAAAAAAAAATTGACTCATTATCAGCACTCCTTTTGGCGCCGTTTAACCGCTCATTCCGGCCACGAGAAAGAAAGGCGGTGGGTGATCTACATATGTAAACTTGTACGCGAGTACAGTACACCCACCGCGTTTACTGTATGGCGCCAGAAGGAGAGTGTATGCGGCAGTGACGGCGGTTACGAATGCTGATCACGACGAACGGGCGTCTACGCAACGTGGGACAACAGAAAGAAAGTTGATCTCTCCCCACCACAGCGGCAACCCCTTGGCTTGCGTAATCCCCTCGTCCACCTTTTACCTCCCCATACACCCACCCAACTCCACTCTCCCCCGTAGGCGCAGCGACCCTCCTTGATCATTCTACCACTTTCTCCGATTCTGTCATTAGTCTATTCCGTCATAAACAAAGCAAGTAAGCGCGCTTTCGTTTATCGTTTGAGAAATTTCTCTTCACAGGGTGGTCAGACCGAGCCACAATTTCCACGAGTCAGAACGCGCGTTTATTTTTGTAGAGGTGCACGTGACTTGGGTGTTTGCTTCGCTTTGCTTTGGCTTTTCTTTTGTGGTTTTTTTGTGGGAGAGGGAAGGGCGCAGGGGGACGGAGGGGTTGCCAATCGGGTGGTTGGGGTTCCTTGCGGTGGTTTTTTCGGTGGGGATCTGGGCTGAGTTGGTGGGTCTGCTGGGTGAGCTTTAGGCCGTTGCGGTACCAGCCAGAGGGAGTTCCGGCTGGTGGTGGACGGTGGATGGGGGGATCTAGATTCTTTGATTTGGGCTCGCCGGTGCTAGCTGGTTGTTTGGTCAACCTATGGGGGTTCGGAGGAGTGAGACAATTCGGGTGGTTGAGACAAATAAGGGGGCTTTGCAGCGGAAAATGTCTTAATAGTGCGGATATTGAATATGTATTTACTGTTTACTATTTACTGTTTTAATTTGATGTTTTATTTTTGATCAGCAGCATACGATACACCCTTCCATATAACAGTTTACCCATATAGCAATACGAGGCAGAGGCAATTGGAACAAGCCGAGGAAGGGACGAGTGTGACGTCAGAACACTCTATAAACACGATGAGCCAATCGAGTCAGGGCCACAGCGAGGCCAGGGCGCGGACATGGACATGGGCGGTTTTGGGGCCAGTGGCCAACCCCCCACTAAGTATTATCGGCAGTATGGGAAAATAGATGGGAAAGGGTGGGAAAATGTATTAAAAACCACCTAACAACCAACTAACAACCAGCTAAATAGCCACCTAGATCTTCTAAATGGCCACCCTGAAAATAGCAACAGAACTAGCCAGAACTAACCACAACTAACAGAAAAAAGAGGGTATTCTCCCAGGCTGTCCCAGGCTGTCCCATATTGTCCCATATTGTCCCATGTTTATAGACTGTTGATTGTTGACTAAAGAAAAAACTATTCCTAATGGGTACCTTGGTTGCTCTTGCTGCGCCCTGAATCGGTATCTTTGCTGCCCCAATACGGCATCCCCGAATTCATAAATGGATACGAATAGAGTAGAGTAACAACGCCTCCCAGCCCACCTTCCCATCCACTCCCACCCACATTCCCGTTGTCCCCGAACTTCTCCCCGACCTGGACCACCACTACCACTGCCACCACCGCTGGCCCAACGTCAATAGTGGGGATACGAGGTCCAGTGTTCTTTCCCTCTTTCCTTCTTTCCCACTCGTCTTTGTCCCCACGATTCCGGAACTAGTAGGTTAAGAAGGCCAGACTGCCGCGTCTCCCTTCCCTTTTTCTCGTTCTTTCCTCCATCTCTCCCCACGCAGCTCACGCTCACTGAATTACTTGTTGGACATCCTCGTTCCAACTCATATCACAAACTACAGTCGTTACTACCTTCGACAGCCAAGATGCGTACTACTACTGCGTCTATCCTCGCCCTCGCGGCAACCGCTTCGGCCGTCCACCAGGGCTTCAACTACGGCTCTGCCAACAGTGATGGTTCCATCAGGGACCAGCAGAGATTCCAGGATGAGTTCAACGCCGCCAGGAACCTCGAGGGTGCCTCCGGCTTCAACTCTGCCCGTCTCTACACCATGATTGTAAGTTCACGAACAAAGAATCATCTTGCAATTGATCACATGCTAACAGCAAAATAGCAAGGCGGAACTGCCAACGACCCCATCTCCGCCATCCCCGCCGCCATCGCCTCAGACACCACCCTCCTCCTCGGAATCTGGGCCTCTGCCGGCCAGGAAGGCATCAACAACGAGATCGCCGCCCTGAAGCGTGCTATCGAGCAGTACGGTGACGAGTTCACCAGCCGCGTCACCGGTCTCTCCGTCGGCAGCGAGGACCTCTACCGTCTCTCGCCCACCGGCATCGCCGCCAAGTCTGGCTACGGAGCTGAGCCCGCCGCCCTGGTCTCCTACATCAAACAGGTCCGCGAGGCCATCGCCGGCACCGCCCTCTCTGGAACCCCGATCGGACACGTGGATACCTGGAACGACTGGGTCAACGGCTCCAACAGCGCCGTGATCCAGGCCGTCGACTGGCTCGGTGTCGACGCCTACCCCTACTTCCAGACCTCGATGGCCAACGGCATCGACAACGGACCCCAGCTCTTCTTCGACGCCTACGATGCCACCGTCGGCGCCGCCGGCGGCAAGGACGTCTGGATCACCGAGACCGGATGGCCCGTCAGCGGCCCCGTCTCCGGCCAAGCCGAGGCCAACGTCGAGAATGCGAGATTCTTCTGGGAGAAGGTCGCCTGCCCATCCATCGGCAAGATCAACACCTACTGGTACACCCTCCAGGACTCCTTCCCCACCACCCCCAGCCCCAGCTTCGGCGTCGTCGGCTCCACCCTGAGCACCACCCCGTTGTTCGACCTCTCCTGCCCAGGTAGCGATACCGTCACCCCCCCTACCGGAGGCAAGGACGTCTCTTCCTCCTCCGAGGCTCCCGCTAGCAGCACCATCGTCGCCAGCAGCGGCAGCGCGGCCCCAACCCAGGGCGCTGGCAACGGCGCTGGTGTCGGCTCCGGCTCCGGAAACGCATCTTCCACTCTCATCGCTGTCCCATCCAGCGGCGCCGGTGCCGGAAACGGTAGCACCGCTATCGGTGGTGGTGTAGCCTCCCCAACTGGCGGTGCTGGTACTGGTAGCGCCTCCCCATCTGGCGGAGCTGCTGGTGGTGCTGGTAGCGCTTCCCCATCTGGAGGCGCCGGCGGTGGTGCCATCGGTGGTGGCTCCGGCTCCGGCAGCGGTAGCGGATCCGACGGCAACGGCACTGTTGTCTCGCCTGCCCCAACTGCTGGCTCTACCGGCGGCCCCTCGACTGGTGCTGCGTCCACTGCTGGTGCGGGTGCTGGATTCGCCTTCGGCGCTGCCATCATGGCTGCCGTTGCTGCGTTCTAGATGTCGTCTCCCTATGTTCACATGACGAGTGGAGATGTTTGTTGTTAAGATAGACGGTTACTTGGACGATTAGATTGATTGATTGGCATTAATTGCATGGTTTTTTATTCATGGGAGGAGGTGCATTAGGTTTTTAGAAAGGCCCGGGATGGGTGGGAATAAAAGGGAATGGATGGCGTCACTGTTAATGGCAGGCGTCGATTAATCTTTATACTGAGGTGGAAAGTAATGAGAATAGAACTTGTTGCATGTATTACCTGACTCCTCCACTGTGCAAGTGATTGTAGTGATACTATCACATTTATCTGAAGTGTTTTTAAAGTCTGATTTGAGACTAAATGAACACCACCCAGACCTAGAACGCCTGCAGTGATATAACCCCCTATCCTATCCACATCCCATCGACGCCCTCGAACTTTTGAATATCTAGACTACCCTCCTTAACCCACAGCACAAGAGCGGACCCACCTACCGCCTCGCGCCCGTCACCTCAAACACCTCCAACAACCCCGCCACAACGGTCTCCACATTCATAGTCACAAGCGGCATGCGCTCATAGCTCCCCTCTCTCATAACCGCCACAAGCGCGAGATACTTGTTCACCTCCCTCAACATAATCGGCCTCTTCATATCCTTGAGCACAATGGCGCTCTCGGCATCGCGACAGCCCATCTGGTCCTCGAGCGACCTATTCCACGGCGGCCCCTCGAGCTGCTCCAAGTACGCCGCGGGCCTCTCCCAGCCGTAGATCTCGGAGATGTCGACGATGACGTCGATGTAGTCTGAGCAGATCTCGTAGCTGCTCATGTCGAGCGGGGAGGAGTCGGTGGCGACGTAGATCTTGGAGAGGACGTCGAAGAGGTAGACCTTCTCGAAGCGGCAGGAGCGGCAGAGGTCGTTGAGCAGGGCCTCGAGGGTGGGGAGGTGGGGGATGAGTTTCTGGATCACCTTGCTGAAGGCCTCGAAGATGCTGTGGTTGTAGATGGAGGTGAGGTGGAAGGTGATGGGGGCGTTGTCGAAGCCGTGGTCGGACAGCTCGTCCTGGATGCGCTGGATGATGTCGCGCTGCAGGTCGAACTTGTAGTCGTCGCTCAGGCCGTCGACTTTATGGATGAAGACCTCGATGTTGATGGCGGGGTAGGACTGCGCGAGGTTCATGATGGTGACGTTGAGGCGAGAGATGGCCTCGAGGTAGTCGTCTTGGGCGTCGATGACCCAGATTAGCGCGCCGATCTCGCCGAAGATGGCGTCGGCGTCGAAGGAGGGGTCCATGAATTCGAGTTGCCCTGGGAAGTCCCAGACTTGGAAGTCCATGAAGGAGCTGGAGAGCGTTAGCTTAGGAGTTGAACTCATTGTCTCAAATGAGCGTCATACTGCATTGAGTCCTTGTGTATCCTGGCTGTCGATTCGAGAAAGAGTGTCTCATTGGGCGGCATCTTGTGAAATACGACACTCGATATTGAGGATTTCCCACTCCTATGATAGATTTAGCATTTACAGCATTTTTCATAAAGCGGAATATCAAACCTCCTCTGGCCCATCAACAACAATCTTGGCTTTCCCTTTGCGGCAGGCCCAGGCGCCGGATCAGGTATTTTGATGCTTCCCTTTCCATTATCGCGTTTTTGGAGGTTGAGTCGGTTCTGTTCGTGGATAGTTTCCAAGGTCAGTGATGCTTTACTAACAAATCTTGCGCCACTACGGCGAGGAGGCCCATTATATTGTTTATCGTCCTTGGTCCTCCTCAGGCCGCTTTGGAGGAGATTCATTGTGGGCAATGTTGGCATGGAAGCTGCTGGAAAGTTTGCGCCATGAAATTAACTTCTGGGGTGCGCGCGCAACTTCAACACGACAACTCCCACACAGCACAACGCTTCCAAGAACACCACGCGATATCAAACGAGGTGGTGTCAAACGCGGCGATACCAAACGGGATATTAGACAACACACAACCTCTTATCGAGCCTTTTTCTTGCCCGCGTTTACAATAACACTCTTATCGATAGCTTGGGTTTTTTATTGCAGGCCGGGTGTATGTGACTCGGCCTGGACGACTGCAGAGTGAAAAGAGGCAGGTCCCCGTCCCCGCCCCAATTGTAATTTGATGGAGAGACAGCAGCGCATAATGACGGATCGACATTCCAAACGCGGCAAAGATGACGGGCGCACCGCCGTTACCCAGAAAATCAATCACCGGTCAGCCTCACCAGCCATCGCTGACGTACAGTGGCTGGATACACACTGCCGTTAAGGCAATATCAGGGCCGGTCCAAGACCATATTGGCTACACCATAAGTCGCACTCGCTTGACTCGATCCTCGCCAGACTTGTCAGATTGGCGGCATCGAAATGCGACTTGATTACCATCTCTCTCCAGCTGCCGCATATGCCACCCAAAAAAAGCGATTGGGAAGCAGTGCGCACGGAAATTAAGGTTGACGCATCCCAAGCTCGGTACCCGGCGATCCTACGTCTTGTCTGATGCATCTTGCCCGCCTTGACACCACTAGTACCAGGCCACAAACCGCCCAAAGAGGAAATTAAGAGGGAATACCAAAGATCATTGGAAAGCAATAACAAAAAAAGCAGGGACAAAGGCGACAGCTGAGACATTACATACTTCCGTATTGCTGGCCATCTTTGGCTAATTTGCTCGGCAAGGCGAGGAATCTAAATAATACAAATCGTCAGCGAATGACACATTGACTGACCGACTTGTGCGACAATGCCGTTCTGGAATGTTCACTGGGAGAGCATCGACCGAAAGGCCCGATGTCAGTCAGAAGAGCAGTTAAACGGCACGATGCTGTGCCACTGCCTGATGTTGCCAGGCCATGCTGTTCCAATGCCAACAAATGTGATCCATCACTTACAGCGCGAGAGTGCCAGGTCCAAAGTCGTCACCAAAAATGCCACCAACACAACAGCTCCAGACGTGAGCAACAATTAGCTCAGACCATTGGTTTTATGACACGTCTGCCGGCATGGGCCCTGGGGCGAAATGTTAAGAGGAGGATGAAGCGTGAATGCTGCCGTTGGGATAGTGAACGATGTGAAGTCAAGGTTGTCATGGGTGCTCATAGCTCCCCCCGCTAAGTTGATGGGCAGAACCATCCATGTCACCACCAAAAATAAGCGACAAAGATCATCCGAGGCAGGGGACGACGACGACGCATCGGTGTCCTGCATCCGCACTCAGCCTTGCATTGCACCTCCCTGCACAACATTCCACAGCAGACAAACACGGGACGCCGGCGTTAATGTCATCACACGATAATAAAAGCTTTCATAGCTTCATATCTCACAACTAAGACTGTTAGGCTGGTATTTGGCCCTCCGATGGACGAGCTTCACGATGGACTGATATGTTTATCCCATGCGCCTTAAACTATCACATCGCCAGTTTGCATTGTATGGCAATGTCGATGCCATTGTAAACTAGATTTACATGACCGCTCCCACAGGAACTAATTTAATTTGCATGCATGGGAAGGGCATGTTGTATTTCTGTAATATCGGATGGACCGACTTGCCGTATCTGGTACCACTTCATGGCAAGATCGGTTGCATCCCGTTTTTTAGTTTATTTTTATCGTTCGCCCGAGCTTGCCTGTTTGCCTTGGGAGTTGGCTTCGATGCGGCTGTGCAATGTGGTCGTCTAATACCCAGTGGACAATCTCAACTGGCATCAAAAACTTCGTATCTGATCACGAATTCGAGCCTTAATACAGTATATGCCTCATCTATGTAGCACTACATGACTACTCCCTAACAAATAATCCGGCCATCCCCATCCCAGTTCCAATGCACATGCTCACAACTCCCGTCTGCAGGCCCTGTCGCTGCATCTCCGGTAGCAAATCTGCCACCATCCTCGCACCAGTAGCACCAAGCGGGTGTCCCAGTGCAATAGCTCCGCCATTCGGATTTACCTTGCCCTCCTCGTACTTCTTCTCTAGCCCAAGCTCCCTCACGCAATGAATTGCCTGGCTTGCAAACGCCTCGTTGATCTCCCACAGCCCGACGTCGTCGCTGTGCAGCCCGGTTTGTTCCAAAAGTTTGGGAATCGCAACCGCCGGGCCAATGCCCATCTCGTCGGGTTTGCACCCAACTATGGAGCTCCCAGCCCACTTTCCTATGATGGAGCCAGAAAGCCCAAGAGTAGTAGCTGTAGAACGGCGCATCATCAGTGTTGCAGCTGCACCATCGGAGATTTGGGATGAGTTTCCAGCCGTAGACGTGCCATCTGCCTTGAAAGCTGGCTTCAGCTTTGCCATCCCCTCCAAGCTCGCATTCGCCCTGATACCATCATCCTTTGTGACAGTAATCGTCTGTTCCTCTCCAATCTTGTTGCCCTGCTTATCCACCTCTTGAAAGCGGGTGGTAACAGGCACAGTTTGCCCGTCAAACTTCCCTGCTTCCTGGGCCGCAAGTGCCCGTCGATGGGACTCCACAGCCAGCGCGTCCTGGTCAGCACGATTGACGCCATATCGCTCTGCCACATTCTCAGATGTAAGGCCCATAGGCATAATGCAATCCTTTGCATCCTTTTGGTCGGTGTCTCTCAATTGTGGCCAAAGATCCTCAGGGATGGCACGGCTCCCATAGTTCCTCGTCATGCTCTCCATGCCTCCTCCAATGGCCACATCAGTCATCCCACTCTGTATACCTTGGGCAGCGGTTGTAATCGCCGTCAGCCCCGAGGCGCAGGCGCGGTTAACTGTGTAGAAACTAGTCGAAGAAGGATACCCAGAGGCGTTCATGGCCATGCGGCCGGCTTTGGAGCCGCCGAGTTCGCTGAGGACCGTACCGACAGCAACATCATTGATGAGTGCAGGGTCGAGATTCGGGTTCGCGGCCAGGGTAGCACGCAGCACAGCGGAGAGTAATTCTTCAGGGTATGCGTCTTTGAAGGCACCGCGGTTGGCCCGGGTGATTGATGTTCGTAGAGAAGAGAGTATCACAATGTCGTCTGCGTTTTTGGCCAAGATGTTCTTGAGGCCTCTTCTTGCTAGTGTCGACATCTTGCTGGTATGAGGGCTTTGAGAAGGGAATAATAGAAAGGATTGTAGGATCACAAATGAAATAGTACTTCCCTGCATATACCATTCCCGAGGAAGGGAGCCCCATTGGGGTTGGCCTGATACTCTCGTTCTCAACAGTAGTACCCCATAGAGGGATCGTCGGCAAGGCCATCGGCTCTGGTGCATACCGGCAAAAGAGTTACCCGTAGTCACATGACCACTATATTGGATTGGACATTATTAGAATTACGTAGGAGAAAGTAAGAGTCCAGGCTGATCGCATATAACGGATGATATGGACGTACTTATACATCTACATTTCGCTAGCCTACAATAATATACACCATCCGCAGCCCCAAAATCTAGTTGCCACTGTGTCCCAGAACAGGAAGCCCTCTTGCCTCCAGCTCTTTCTCGATGACCTTCCATCTCCCAACCGACTTCTCCTTGTCAACCGGGGTCACCCTCCGTGCGTGAACCTTGACGTTGGGCAAATCAAAGAGAGTGTGTCTTTGTGCTAGAGCCTCGATGACCTTCTTTGGCTTAGGTGGTGTGGCCATGAATCCAAGGAGATCCGATGCGTTCTTGGAGGCATTGATGTTTGAATCGGACAGGCGGATTCCGGTCAGCTGCAGCACGCGCTTGATAACCTTATGTTTGTTAGTATATGTGTCAACAAGAAGATAAATGGCATGAAAGACTCACAGTGAACTTGACTTCTGGGTCATTGAGAGAGATACTGAGCCAGGCTGGGTCCCAACTCTCAACTGCACTTTGTACATGTGACTGTTGTAGAGGGTCGATGGGGGATCTGTCTGCAGCAACATCCGCCTCCGACTCGGTTGGGTCAGACTTAACGGCTGTCTCATCCTCAACTATTGTTTCCTCGACAGGCTCCTTCACCCGGGGTGCCAGGGAGTCTGAAATATCCTGTAAACCGACGTTTTCCGGGAGGCTCAACTTGGCTCCTCCGTCTGCCGTGACGATCTGTACTTCAGTTGTAAGATCAGGCCCAACATCGGAGTTGGCGAGCTTGGACAATGGTTGATCCGCATCACGAAGAGCAAAGACTTCGACTATGGCGCGATGTAGGGCCGCAGTCAACTCGTATGGATCCGTAACCTTCTGCTGTGGAATGTATCCATCATAATTGGGTTCCTGCCTCCCACTCCACCAGACTCCCCTTCCTCCCACTTCTTCCAACCCAGCCCAGTTATCAGCCGGTTCGTATGCGGACATATCCCAATCCTCTGAGGGTGAGGTTGAAGTCTTTTCGACGACAGTCTCTCCCTTTCTTGCCTTTCTCTCCGCCTCGTAGATTTCTGCCGCACCAGGTCCTCCGTAAGGATCCGCCGCTCCAGGTGGCTTGTCTGTTCCCCAAAGCTTCTTGCGCCATTTCTCCATGTCGACGGCTTTTAAGCTCGCGCGGGTTGAGAAGGGAGCGGCATGTTGGCGGCAGGCCGCGCACGTAAACTGCGTCGAAGACGGTGTTGATAGAATTCGCCCGATGGCTCGTTCAGCTCGTACTACCCGTCGCATCGTGTGTTGTGTGCGTTTGGGAAGGAATGGCAGTGTTGGAACGGACTTATTTTATTTCGACCCCGGAATGCCCATGAAGTTTTGGCCAACAACGGCTAGAAGCCAATGCTCATGACGCTAGGCCATTTCGGGAGCAACGCGATTATTCCAAGTTGTAGCCTTGGTAGCATATGATACACTTCATCCTTCAATGCATCTTTCAAGTATCACAAGAATAAGAATATTATTGGGTTTTAGTTCCAGAAAAGCTTATAATCTCACATCTGACGATTACTGCGCACTGCCTGTTGTTATCCACAGAACCCGACAACTTTCCACAGCATAAAGCGTGGGCTTCATATCGTGATGCAGTTCCAAACTCTCCTTGCCGCGTGCTTCGCCCTCCTCATCACCGTGTCTTGTGCCTGTAAGTCCCTTTTATATTCTCTGGCCATTCAATTTCAATCGCTGATTAGCCCTCTAGCCCCTCCTTCCTTCTGCAAATGCACCTGCTTCACAAACAGCACCATCATCGAACTTACCCCGAAGACCACATCTCAGTCGTCGAACCTACTCAACCGATTCTCGCCGGACCCGCCCGCATCACTAGAGCGACGTGCTGCCTCCTCTGCCGATTGCAGTCAATGTAACCGCGCGTTTTGTATCGCGCAGAACCTCCCTATCTGCAAGAATGCCGAGGAGAAGGACATATTTACAGCCTGCTTCCAGAGGGATAGCAGGAAGGACCAGATCATCGTGCTAGCATTTATCTGCACAACATTAGGTCTACTCGGCTGGGCCGCTGGATCGAAAGTGGTAGAGAAGAGGAGGGCGGGAGGGCTTGGCTTGTTCAGTCGAGGTGCCTCGCGACGAGACAACCAAGGGGCCTATGCGCCAGTGAACAGCGAGTAATCTGGACCAGAGATGGTATTCAACAAGGCGTGGATAATTGAGGCGTTGGCGCGATGCACACGAATAGACGCAAAGTCAATCTATACATAGACGGCGATCTAGAGTGGAGAATGGGATGGCTTTACCTGCCGGCTGAAGTACAAAGCTGTTCATGGGAGGCCAAGTTGTGAGATGAGTCGCAAGCTTAATCGGATGAAGTCCATCACCTAACTTGGAAAGTGCCAGAGTCTGGGAAGCCAGAAGGGATATATGTCACATCCATACCGTGATCGGATCGGGACCTGTATCAAGTATATCAAAATGGACAAACGAGTTACGCATAGTAGATGTCACGGCAAAAATATCCACAATCAAAGGCATCGTTTGCCGCTTTTCTTGCACGAGTGGTAACGCTAACAACAAAACTTTTCGAAGCTGCATTTATTGCGCAGCAGAGTTGAGCTTCCTTCTCGCCCTCACGGCTTCGGCTAGATCCTCCAGTGTCGCGACAGTGGATTCCCAGTCGATGCAAGCATCGGTGATGGATACGCCCTTCTTCAAGCCGGCCGGACCCTCAGCGGGGACCTTTTGGTTGCCCTCGTTGATGTTCGACTCAATCATAGCGCCAATGATGGACTTCTCACCAGCACGAAGCTGGTCGCCAATGACCTTTGCGACACCCGGTTGGTTGCGGTGATCCTTGTTGGAGTTGCCTGCTACATTTAGTAAAACTCATTGATTTTGATTTTGGGTGTGCCTACCGTGCGAGCAATCGATCATGATAGCTTGCTTCTGCCCCTTCTTCTCCAAAGTCTCCTTGGTCAACTTGACGTTTTCGGCATCAAAGTTGGTGCCTCTGGTGCCGCCACGGAGGATGATGAATCCGTGCTGGTTCCCTGCTGTTCTCGTGATAGCCGCAAGGCCTTGCTTCGTGACACCCATGAAATGGTGCTTGGCAGCGGCGGATCCGATGGCGTCGATGGCAACGGTCAAACTGCCATCCGTGCCGTTCTTGAAGCCAACTGGGAAGGAAAGGCCAGACGCAAGCTCGCGATGCAGTTGGGACTCTGTAGTGCGCGCGCCGATAGCTCCCAGGGAGATCAGATCGGCGAGGAATTGTGGGGAGATGGTGTCGAGCATTTCGCTGGCAATCGGCATGCCGGACGATGTAAGGTCGCAGAAGAGTTGACGCGATACACGGAGGCCCTTGTTGATCTTGAAGGTCTCGTCGATATCTGGGTCATTGATCAACCCTTTCCAGCCCACAGTCGTGCGTGGTTTCTCGAGGTAAGCCCGCATGATAATGCAGAGATCACCAGAGAGCTTGTCGGAGAGGGCCTTGAGGCGCTGGCAGTACTCGACAGCGGTGGCGGGGTCGTGGATGGAGCATGGACCGCAGATTACGAGAAGGCGGTCTGATGTGCCCATGATGATCTCAACGGCATCCTTGCGACCTTTAATAACAGTCTGAAGGGCAGCCTTTGTGATGGGGATCTCAGAGATCAGTAACTCTGGCTGGATCAGTGGATCTTGGCCGAGGACTGAGGTTGAAGATTAGCTCTAGCAATTTGGCCATACGCTTTCATGGGGAACTTGCCGCGAGTGTCATCGCTGACCTCATGTTCAGGAGAAGACATGGCGGGTATAGGAGGCGTGCAACAGTGAGTTGTGTGGATGTGGTTTTTATGTTGTATTCAAAGGCGAGGACGGAGTAGCCAACTAAGATATGTGTATGTGTCGGCAAATGACCAATTGCTGTCCTTAGATTACCACAATGTCAGCATCTAGCTCCAAAATGACCAATTTTCTAAAATGCTCTAGCAGGTAATATATAAATAATTCATGTAGAGATATGAAGTCCGTTTCCTACAGGTCGGGGCCAAGTCAAGAATGTTCTCAGCCTATGACTCTAGCACATCGTAATACTTACCACATTAACCCCACCAACATGTGCTCGGAGCAAACTCGGTGTGGGCAAATTCTTTTTCGCATTCGTCTCACCGCCTTGATCTTAGCCGTATATCGGGGTCCACAGGGTTGCTTATCTAAGCAAGGCTGAAGGAGCCAGGAACACTGGGGTAAATATTGGGTCGGAGGGACGTATCTCCGCGACATACCCGCCTGGATGAAGGCTTCCCGAAATCCAAAACACCACGCACATGTGGATGAGGCAAAAGTGAAACTGATTGTCCATCTTGCTTCCAATCGCTTGCCTGGATGTGCCAGCGACGACGAGAAGACTCGTCCGTTTGAGACTGCGCCGTAAGACGGATAAAGGGTTGATCAGTGACCATTCCCCCACCAGGCTCCGCCATTCAAGCACGTCTGCAACGCTGTCTAAGCCTCCCTCTACCGCCCCTTCAACAGGAACATTCATCCCAACAATCAAACATCACACATACTCGGGATAAATTGTCATTGCGACTCTAATCTCAATGTATCCTGCTACGAGTATTTCAAATACTAGAAAACGAAACCGGCAGGAAGATGACGATGTCACGCTTCAGGGCTTCAGCGAGCACCGCCGTATCATCAAGGCGCGCGATAACACCAAACGATCCTCCATCGCCTCAGAACTCATCTCTCAAAACCAGATCACGTCCTCTCTTGCCATCCGACCGCTAACTAACTCTCCTCCTCGCCCTCGGAGCAATGCCATGTCCCAACCAAGAGGAGCTGAGATTACTCCAAACGGTTCGGACAGCGAAGACCGTCCAAATGTTTCATGGGCCAGTCCTTATAACACTTTGCCGACTATTCCGCACCTTTACGGGCAGGTTATGCCCCACGAAGCCGCACTTTCCGGCTGGCATAACAGCCTGCAGGCGGCGCCGCAAGGTTCGGAAGGGCAAGATTCTATGGATATTGATGAGAACATGGCTGATAGCCCACAACTATCGCAGCCTTCTCACACAGACCCGTCCAATAAATATGATGGCCGCATCCCAACGCCTATTACTGGCCACTTTTCGTCCCATGTTCGAACGAGCAATCGAGGCCTACCTATCGCGGAAGCGACCAGCCGACTGAAATATGACCGCCGCCTTCCCAGCCCCATCAGTGAGGATGAATCCAGTCACAAATTACAAACTGTCTTTATGGCGGATACTCAGATGGATATGGAGACACAAACGCCCCAAGGAGACGGCCTAAGGAAGTATGGGTCGAGCAAGGTTGGCGTCCGGAATCTAGGCCATGTATCAACAGGGATGGGCGATGGCTTCGGGGGGAATGCTAAGAAATTAAGCATGGGATACAAGAGTGATTGTGAGAAGTGTCAGCAGAGGGTTCCAGGTCATTATATGCACCTTGTCGCATGAAATGGGACAGACCAGCTAGTCAACAGGTAGCTGGGTATCTTGCGTTGGCGGATCAACGACAGGAGCTTGCAGCAAACAATACCTATACTTGCAGAGCGCTAATGAGCGTGAGCACTTAATTCCACTTCGTTGACAAGGCTATAGAACAGGCCAGATTATGATTATTTTACAGCGCGTTGGTTGTTCAGGATCAATATCTTTTGTGCAGGGCTACCATCAAGTAGTAGCGTAGCGTGTGTACAATAATACTATTAGGTTGCAATAGCAATTATCAACAGAAAAGTAAGGTGTCATTACACGCTCAGCATAAAATATTACAACTGGCAGAAGCACTCCATTATTAGTTAACTATTAGTTGTCTGGCCAGCATTTGACAGAATCACGTGATCGTATTGGAGGCTGTGATCTAAAAATAAACAGGATCCGCATGCATCTGGGCCAAGCTAAATACAGATTCTCCGTTACAATACGAGATTCCATTCCTCGCAGCGAGAGCGCTTTCTAATTCTGACAATTATCTTCTTGTTCGCCCTTCGTTATTTCGATTGTATTATCTATTACGCAGTTCCGCCTTCACTCGCTCGGCGACTCTCATACTACTTTCTCTCAACAGCGCACAGTGTGGGACAGGGGTAAACACGTCTCGTTCTGACAACGAATTTTGAACCGCGACATCCGACTGCCACTATCTTCACCAGGAGACACCCTTTACACTTATAGCCGCTGCTTGAAAGGATATATTCAGATTGGTATCAGTGGCAACGGCACTGCCTAACTTAGGGAACGTTGTTTTGCTTCCAGCCAACCCCCAAAATGAGGTCAACAACGTCATTTCTCATCTACGCGACCTTTATTGTATTACTCTCGACGTTTACTGCGGCATGGCCGTGGCCAAGCTTCTTTCCTGAGATTGATACTCTTATCGTGCGCGCCGATGACGACCGTACGTTTGTCCATTTCTTGGTCTGGGAGATGCTAACCAAATTCCAGAATCGAACAAGGAAACTGCCTCCGAAACCAATAGCTCACCAACGCAGACATCCACCTCTGGCAAACAGAAATCGTCTAGTGTTTCCGTTACCAAAGTGTCTTCATCCGCCAAATCTACCAAATCCGCCACTCACACGTCCTATGACCAGCGACTTCCACCTGGTGGGGTAACTGTAATCAGCCCAAAATCGACGTCCGGCTTGCCCATCTTTAAGATTGGTGACAAGGCCACCTTTGGCTTTAACTTCACCTCTCTATCCGCAACTCCCACGGCGCTGAACATCTTGGCTACATGCACACTGAACGAAGCACTATATACGATTGCCATGAACCAGACAGTCAACATGACTGCCACGACACAACAGGCTGTGTGGGATTCGAACGGATATGAGACCAGCAGTGCACCTTTGGTGGTGGCAACATACACCCTGATTGTGTATGACTCTGACGGCAGCGAAAGTGATATTCCAGAAGCTGGCTATCTATCCCCGTTCAAAAGCTTCGCATTCGGGATGTATAATCGTCAGGATTATTCGGATGATTCAGGGGGTGTACCATGCATATCGTGCAGCGGCGCATTCGGCTCATTGGAGCGCAACGCACTTGGTTTTATGTTTGGGATGAGCATCATCACAGTGTTTACTTTCACGTGGTTTGTCAACGGATTGAATGTTATTTGGTAATTCGTCTACATATTTGGTTAGGTTGAGGAATATAAGGGGATAAGTTGGCGTATTAATTGCAGATTCAGTTGGGAGGGATGGACTTGTTTGGTCTGTTTTAGCATAGGGTTATGAGGCAAAGGAACCTGGCGCCGTGCGGAGTTTCGTTTTATGATTTTGGCAAGCATAGACAGCGAGCGGATAATTAATGAATTAATCAACGCAGACGTTGTAATCAACTGTATCCCGGTTATCTACGATGTCAATTCCCAGGGTATATCCACCTCCCAATTCCAATCTCGTTCGGGGAAGACACTATATCAACTTTAAGCTGAATCCGCCACCTTTTTCTTCCTCTTCCCGCCCTGCAAATATCCCGCTGAAATCAATACTCTGCAGACCTGGGGCATCGCCGCGAATAGGTGCGTTCGGTGTGTGACGCCTCCGTTTCTCCAGTCCCGCCTTGGAAGGGAAGGTGGGGAACATTGCCGTACTCTTCATCTTCGGATCTTCCCTGAAATATGGTGAGTCCAGAACCTCCTGTGCAGATGGACGCCCTCCTGGGTTCAGGCTCAACAGGCTTGACAATAAGTTGCTGCCTGCCGTGGTGAGGAATGGGAATTTGCTTCTTATCACCGAGCCGTGCGTTGCCGGATTCTTGGGCAGACGCAAACTCCGCGCGTTCGGTAGGCGGCGAAAGCCAGGCCATGATTCCTCCGTCGGGATGCCACAGAGCTCGAAGATCTTCGAGAGCTCATCCACTTCGTTCTTTCCTTGTAGCAGCGGCTCGCGTGTGAGCAGCTCGCCAAATATACACCCGACAGACCACATGTCCACGTCTGTGCCGTACTTTTCCGCACCGAGTAATAGCTCCGGGGCCCGGTACCAGAGGGTGACAACAAGCTGTGTAAGTTTTGGGCTCGGGTCGCCGTAGTACCGCGCCATGCCAAAATCTGCTATCTTGAGGATGCCTCGGTTGTTGAGAAGAAGGTTGGAGGTTTTGAGATCCCGGTGTAGAATCCAGTTGGAATGAAGATACGCCACCCCAGATACCAGCTGGTGGAAGAGGGTCTTGGTTTCGGAAGGGAGGAATGGCTCCGAGAGGTCTTCGAGGAGAGTTTTAAGGTCGTGCTCTAGGAAGTCAAGAACAAGGAAGATGCTGTTTCTTGTTAGTGCCGGGAGATGGGAGAAGAGGGTTGAATACGTACTTCTCGATCTTGCTGGTGTCCTCGCCAACTACTATCTCCTGTAGGTGCACAATGTTGGGATGTGAACAATCCATCAGAGTTTGGATCTCTCGTAGCCCAGTAACTGGCACACCATCCTGTGCATTCTCCATCTTGAGCCTCTTTAAGGCCACAACCTTACCCGTGGCCGAGTCTTTTGCCCGCGATACCCATCCGTATGCTCCCTCCTCAATATCGTTCAGCTTCTCGAAATCCTCGACACTTCGACATTTCTTCCACTCAGAACCGGGAAACCTCAACAACTTCGCCTGCCCGCTCTTTGTCTGCCCTGTCAATTCTGGAGATAATCTGCGCCTCTTCGCCGGCCGGTTCGCCAGCTCGGTATGCTCCGGTTGTGTCTCTTGTGCGCGCAAGGCTTCTAGCCGTTGTTGCTCAGCGGCAGCTGCAGTAGCTTCGTCAGCCTTCCGCTGCTTTTCGGCCTTTGCCCGCTTCTTTTCTTCCTTTTCGCGTTTGCGCTGGGTGTCCAAGGCAGCATCTTCTTCGTCGTCCGCCCAGCGGGATTTTGTTGGTCCTGCCATCTATGTCGGTGGGCGATTGTCGTTGAAGGCTGGTGCGGTCAGGTCTGTCGCGAGATAAACTTGGGGTGGAGCTCATGATAGCTTATCGCGAAAATGCCCAGGCACGTACGAGCAGTCGCCGACGACAACCATTTCCTGCGATGTGAGGTTGGCGAGTAATAACATGAGATCCAATGTTCTATTAGCGACAAGGACCTGCATGAGGCAGGTTCAGAGGACCAAGACTTCACAGGCGCAATTGTCATTGTCCTCGAGGCGATGGCTGTCGACTGGCGACGATCGGAAATGGTCTACGCCTCTGGCAAAACAGCTCTCAGAAGCTATCACAGTAAGAGCAATCCATTCAAACCCACTACAGACTGACATTTTTATAGGCTACTGGCCCAGTTCCATTGGCAAGCTTCATGCGAATGTGCTTGACCGCAGACCTTGGTGGTTATTACATGTCGAAACAAGAGGGCCGTGATCCATTTGGTCAGAAAGGAGACTTCGTTACATCTCCAGAAATATCACAAGTCTTTGGCGAGCTGATTGGTATATGGTTTGTGGCGGAGTGGATGGCACAAGGGAAAAAGGGCACTGGCGTAGAGCTCGTTGAAATTGGCCCGGGAAGGGGAACCTTGATGGATGATATGCTTCGAGTTAGTATTGTTGGACATTCACGCCGCAAAGCTAACTTCCTATAGACCATTCAGAACTTCAAACCGATGGTGTCTGCCATTGAGGCCGTATATATGGTGGAGGCAAGCCCAGCATTGCGGGAAACACAGAGGCAGCTCCTATGTGGAGGCAATCCGATGGAGGATCACGAAATTGGCTTCAGGAGCATAAGCAAATACGCCAACATTCCCATAATATGGACTGAGAATATTCGCTTTGTTCCATCATCTCCCTCTAAATCACCATTTATTATCGCTCACGAATTCTTCGATGCTCTGCCGATCCACGCGTTTCAATCTGTTGCTCCATCCGAAGTTCCACAAACTAAGATTGAGACTCCAACAGGCGTTCATGATCTTGCGCCCGAAGTTGCCAAAAGCTCGGCAGCAAAAGAGCCTCAATGGCGCGAGTTGGTGGTTTCTCCAGCACCTCCAAATTCGACTCACGAAGACCTCGGCACGCCCATATCAGAGCGAGATCTCTATCCACCCCCAGAGTTCGAGCTTACCCTTTCCAAGGCCTCTACGCCACACAGTTTGTATCTCCCGGAGATATCGGAACGGTACAAGGCTCTCAGGAAGTCTCCAGATTCTCTGATCGAGATTTCGCCAGAGTCTCACGCCTACATAGAACAGATTGCGAAACGGATAGGTGGATCACCTGCCGAGCCGAAAACAGAACCATCGGGTGCTGCATTGATCTTGGATTACGGGCCAGCCGATACCATACCGGTCAATTCTTTGCGTGGAATCAGGGGCCACCAACGCGTATCTCCTCTGAGCTCGCCGGGCCTCGTCGATCTTTCGGCAGATGTTGATTTCATGGCCCTAGCAGAGACTGCACTAAAGGCATCTCTTGGGGTTGAGGTGTATGGTCCCGTTGAGCAGGGATTTTTCCTTCTCGGGATGGGCATCAAGGAGAGGGCTGAAATGTTGTTGAAAGGAAGCACCCTCGATGAAGGAAAGAAGCAACGAGTAGACGGTGCTTGGAAACGCCTTATCGACCGGGGGCCAAGCGGTATGGGGAAGGTGTATAAGGCTATGGCTATTGTTCCGGAAACGGGCGGAAAACGCCCACCTGTTGGATTCGGCGGAGGGATATCACCATGATAGCCATGATGTACTGTATGATAAGCGTCATGTACAATATACGACGAAGTCTAATATTCACGTTCATAAGCACATAAGCCGCTATAACCAACATCACCTACTTTGATGTTCTAATGCAGACCCACGAGCAGATGGTTTTCCTCATTGTTTATTTTGCAAAAGTCAAAATATGGTACCTAACTCTCAAGCAGGGGTCTAGTTCGAATTAGTATGTACCAGTGCCACTCATCACATCCGACAGTGAAGTTATAGTGAGTAGGCCATTCCATCCAAAAGCGACCAATTTATAGGACAAGCTTATGACACGATCATACCAGTTTATAATCACCAGCAGTGCTTCCTCATGAACACAGTAATTAAACCCATAGTCAACAAAATGATAAAATCTGTGCAAGTACCCTCTTCCAATATTGGTATTCCAATCCCCAACTGCTTGGTTTTACACGCTTACATTGTGGTCGCCTACTCCATATCAAGCCCGCGATAACATGGGTGGGGGGAAGTGCGCAGAATTTTGCATCCAATTGTTTCTCTTTTAACGACGTCTTTTGAGGGTTTCTTGGCTATAGGCTTGATATTGATGTCATCCGAACATGCTGCCTCGTCAGCAGTGGTGGCCACCTGCGCAGGAGGGGGGACTCTCACAGTCCTTGTTTCAACTGACACTATACTCACAACGCTACCTTGGGTTACAAAGACACTATTTAAAGTCTTCGAATACACAATAACTGAAAGTGATGGCTTAGGACTTACTACATCAAATGATGTCCTGACCGTTCCAGTCAGATCGACCCCTATTGGGACCAAATTTGAACCGGTTACATATACAAGATGCATAGGTGAAGTTCTGATGGTTCCCACGGCTTCTATGGGCCCTTCACCTTCGATGGTATCAACTCCTACTACAACGACGATGCCTTCGGGAGCAAGCCCTAGCCCTCAGCCTAGTGATCATAAAACCTTGCTTATAGCAGCCACAACTGGCAGTATCAGTCTGGTTTTTATCCTGGGAACTGCTTTGGCTTTCTGGATGCGACACCGCAACCGAAGGAAGAAGTTAGAGCTTGTTTCTCGCAAAGATCTCACGGAGGCCGCAGGCTACTCGCTCTTTCCTGGTGGAGGTACAAACAAGAAGTTTTCCATTGGCACTACGATAGATGGCACGGCCTCTATCAATCCGACGCTGGTTGACTACGTTGGCTTGATGCCCTCCGTTTCGCAGAGGAACCTTGTTGGACCTGCGATGGATGTTCAAAGTGCCGTTGATACGGATTGGTCAAATGTTAGGCGTTCGTCAATAGCCCGTCCACCAGAACGCGTACACGGCATCAATAATCGGTATCTGCGGCCAAACCAAGTCTCTACACGGCCATCTCAAAACCGACACCCATATACTGTAGATCACAACTCGTCTTACACTCGAGACGGCTCGGGGGTTGTGTCGGAAATGCCCACAGCTGAGAGCTACACGTCACGGGGCACCAGTGCATTTCTGCGGCCAACAGGGGATGTACGAGCCCATAATAGGGGAATCTCTTACGGCGCATCGCAGGAGCAGATTCTGTTGCCGACGGTGTACTCTCCAGATTCAGCCAGGTCAGCCGTACCAATTCAAGAACGAGGCGAAGAAGGATCCCCTTCTCAGCAAAATCCAGGCAATCATCCCCCACATTCGCCCAGTCGTGAGTGGGCGTGGGCAGAGGCATTGCGGAGACTCGAGGGTATCCATGAAGGCCGTCCTGTTGACTTCACACGGGATCCGGCAGGCGACAGCCAGACTACAATTACTCAGAATGAATTTGATGGCCAACATGACGAAGGGTCTGCGATGAGTGAGGGCGATTACGAAACAATTATCTATGAATCTGAGGGCGAAAGGTCAAATAGAGGCCCTGAGAGTAATAACACCGACGACAGTTTCTTCAGTGTGGATGCGGTGGTGAGGAGAATCGCCAACGAACCGCCCAGGGAGAGGGTTAGGCGGTAGACTCCATGATCAGATCGAATAGCGGCGTCAGAAATGAAAGCTGGGCGCTGATATATGACTTAACGCAGGGAGCAGTGAATTTTTGGAGATTTGGGTTACGCGGAGAATTACAATGGCAGTTTCTTTTGGCGTTTCCCCAGGTGGAATTTTATTTAATTACGGTTGCATGGAAGGTTGCGAGGCTAAAAAGTTTATAGTTCTTCCTGCAGCGGTTTTATTCTCCTCTCGTATTTAACGGCGTGTAGTTTATTTTTATCTGTCTTTTTAGAACACCCACGGTACAATTGTCCAGATGAAGATATTTCTCCTTGCGCAGTGGCTAATTTTACATCACAATGGGAGTTTTTAAGATTTAACTTAAATGAGGCTTTCAAGATTTATTTCGCCGGTCTATATTTGTGCAACGAAATCAGTGTTCGGCAGATCGTGATCCGGATCTGATCCGTAGCCCTCACGGGTCAGATCATGATCCGTCTAATATCTGGCGGATATATCCGGATCAGATCCGGATCTCTTAAAAAATGAGGCTTAAAATAGAATAGTATAATAATAGATCTAATTACTCCTCCCTTTCGTCATCGGCGTCTTCGGCTTCGCTCTCTTCGGTATCTACTATGTGACCCCAGTCTCTTAAGCAGAGTAAATATCGTAGTGTTTCAGGAGAGAGCCTATTCCTCTTCTTCGTTAGAATATCAGCTCCATTACTAAAGACCCACTCTAACGGAGCTGATGTTGCGGGAATTGCCAAGTAGTCTCGAGCAATTGCAGCAATAATTGGATACTGATACTACTTTGCCGCCCAATATTTGAGAATATCTGTTGCTGGACCTGGCCGGGGCTCAACAAGCCAGCGCTTCCATTCTGGTTCTTAGTAGATACTATGAGAAATATATAAATCGTCGTCGGAGTCAGGTTCTGTAGGTAATTGTGGTAAATTGGCTTCAGCATCCCTCTGCTCTTCTTCGAGGAAGTATTGGCGGTCTCTGTACTGAATAAAAACGTCATGGAACTGCTGCTTTACTCTATTCCGTTTGACTTCTTCAGTATTACTTAGCCAAAGACTATTGAATACGTTGAGATTCATGCGCGGATCACAAATTGTAGCTACCCCTGAATGACTCCATCGATGATTTGTAGCAAGCGTATAATACTCATTAAGCTTCTTAGAAGCAGCGATACAAGCTAGACCAATTGTTGATGATATACCAACCTCTTTCTGTAGAGCCTCGAGCTTCTTTATCATCTTTAGATACTAAGGAATTACAAAGTTAAGCGTTAGATATACACTTGCTTGAAGCTTCTGCGACGGCTTAACGAATATATAGAAGAAGTTCTGAAGAGCGTGAAGTGTTATCCAATCCTCTGGTGTAAGAGCAATATCTCTCATACTTAGATCCATTTGCTGAGTAGCACAGATTGCTGTAATCGGGGTCTATAGCTTAATGACAGCTGAAACCATTTCGTACGTTGAGTTCCACCGGACTAGCATATCAAGTGATAATTGTAGCTTCTTTAGACCAGCAGCAATAGTCTGCTTTTGAAGAGCATCTTTCCATTGCCTTCGATTCCTAAATACGTAGATATGCCTTCGTAGCTTACCAAGGGTATTCTTGACTTCAATATTGCTTTCGGACGAGCTTGTTGGAATCCGCGCAGCTCCTTGCTCACACCGATAACTTTCAGCTTGCTCAGCAGGAGCAGCTTTCAAAGTCTTAAGAGCATCTTGAACAGCAATATTGATGATATGGGCTATACATCGTACGTCTCCTTCCTTGACTCTAAACGTCCATGGCTGTTGCGTCGTCACTTCCTAGTCTTTGGCTATTTTCTCATATTCCGCAAGCATAACAGTATTAGCTGAAGCGTTGTCTCTTGTACAGGTAAAGACAGCTCCTGTAATACCCATATCATCTGTTACGAGTGCCAATTGTTGAGCTAGATATTCGCCGCTGTGGATAGGCTCTTGAAGATGTATAACGTCGAGTACTTTAGACTTCTGTTACCATTTATCGTTGATCCAGTGTGCTGTAATAGCAGCGTAGTCTGTATAATTCCGTGCAGACCATGCATCCGTCGTTATTGAAATCCGGCCTCCTCTCCTAATATGAGAATTAAGCTCGAGTTGTAGCTGGCCTCGGTGGTATGAGAACTGACGCTGAAGTTCTCGGTGTAGCGTACGAGCTGATATTGATATAGTCGTTGGGCTTAAGAATTGAACTAATTCACGGAACGAACGGCTTTCAACAAGGCGTATCGATAGATTATTTGACACAATGAACTATAGTAATAACTCCTTATATTTCGAAGGATTACTAGACTGCTTTGATATAGCTAATGGGCGTGGGTTGAAGAACGATGATGTACTACTTAACGTACTAGACGACTGTCTATTCTCATTTTTAAGGGCATATGATACTATTGGATGCTTCAAAGAGTAATGCCTCCATAAATTACCCGTCAACGACTACTTTAGCCCTTGTGGCGCTATTGAAAATCCGCAGTCTAGCTGTAGGCATACCATCTTTATGGTTGGCGGCCGAGTATCAAGCAGTTCCCGACGATATAAGCCCTTTGTGAATAGCTTCGAAGTCGTTGGTGGTAGTACTACCCTTAGACGTTAGAGTATATTACTCAGTGATCCATTGACTACTTCGACTGATGGCAGAATAGGGGTAGATTGAGGTATAAGATGTGGTAACGACAGCTCTTCTATTTGAGAATAGCTCTCATGATCTGACGGCAAATCTGATAACTCAGAGTCGCTCATTATTACAGCGGTAATCGTCACAATATGGTAATTAGACTGCTATTACAGATTCAATTATACTACGTCTGCTGTGGCCTTGGCATCCTTGGCATCCTTGGCAATATCCGTATGATCCGGATCATGATCCGGATCTCACGGATACACCAAAATTATGACGGATAGGATAGATCCGGATCATGATCCGGATCGGGTCGGGTCATCTACGATCTGTGCCGAACACTGAACGAAATTATGTTGAAATAGAGATTTCACCCAAAGCCCTCCATATTCCATCGATAGTCAATGTTTACATGGCTATTTCTGTCCATATTTGGTTACTTAATCTGAGGTCTAAAAGGAGGTTCTTGTCAAGGTTTCCCCTGTTGATCGCCAATATACTGCCAGGATTTACCGCCAATAATCATGTAGCAGCAAAGAAGATGGGCGACGAAGAACACGCAAATTCTCAATATTAATTAATATGTAGCATAGTTTACGCTTCATATCGGAGTTTATTCTTTCCTCCAAAGTAGAAGCCACCGAGCGTACTCTACAAAAACGGTGGTGGAATGTCGGATAATTAACCTCGGGGAGTTTTGGTGGACACGCAATCACGAGCCAGATTAACCAACGAAATGCTTCGGCCGGAGCGGGATAACAAAAAATATAAGAGACCCCTCACCTGAATATCACCTGTTCCGAACTTCTTCCACTTGCAACTCCGAACCCCCCACCCAAAAGCTCTCTTCGCAGTCTCTCCAGCTATCAGCCTTAATCAGACTTCATTACAGAACGACCAATTTGACCGTGACTCTTGTCAAATCTATAAACGAGTCTTGCCGTTTCTCATATTGATCAGCTGGGGATTGAGCCAGCCTGCGTCGCACTTCCCTCCTGACATCATGGCCACCCCTACTCTTTATCAAATCAACGTCTCGGAATCCTCCATAAAGACTCTCCGCGACAAGTTAAACCTGGCTACATTCCCAGACGAGCTCACCGACGCAAATTGGGAACTCGGTGCCCCTCTCTCGCATGTGAAGCGGTTGTCTGAATACTGGCGTGATGGCTTCGATTGGCGCGCGCAAGAATCCAAACTGAACCAACTGCCGCAATTCACAACTAAAATTGCTGTAGACAGGTTTGTGGAACTGGACGTTCATTTTGTACATCAGAAGAGCAAGGTGGATGGAGCGATTCCGTTGTTATTTGTCCATGGCTGTGAGTTCGGTTCTATAATACCCTGTTTCTATTTGATATATGTTGTAGATGGACCCTGGTGGCTAGAGTGGCCGATTATAATTATATACACAACTTGAACCTAATACTTCTCAGGGCCTGGAAGCTTCATAGAAGTAACTAAGCTGCTCCCTATCCTGACGGCAGGTTCGGAGACCCATCCAGCTTTCCACGTTGTTGCACCGTCTCTCCCAGGGTTTGGGTTCTCAGGTGGTCCCAAAGAGGTATGTAAATGCCTACAAAATTCCATATCAAAACCATTCTCACAGTCTACAGAGAGGATTCGGCCTAAAACAACATGCTGCAACGATGCACAAGCTTATGCTGTCTCTGGGATATGATGAATATGGTATGTCCATCTCAAATATCCTGTCTCCTAGTTAACAAGGCGCAGTAACCCAGGGAGGCGACTGGGGAGGCTTCATCACTCGATCACAGGGCCTCCTCTACCCCCAATCAGTCAAAGCCTCCCACCTCAACTTTTTCCCCACCGTCCCGTCTGTAACCAATGCCATCTACCACCCCATCACCACCCTTCAGGTAATGTTTAACTTTTTAACGAATTACGCCGAAGGCCGCAAGCGCCTTGCAAACACCTTCACCTTTCTTACTGCCGGGAGTGGCTACAATGCAATCCAGACCTCGAGGCCACAGACTATCGGTTACGCCCAAGCCGATTCCCCCGTCGCGTTGCTCGCTTGGATTTACGAGAAGCTGCACGACTGGACAGACGCGTACCCCTGGACGGATGACGAGGTCCTGACCTGGGTGAGCATCTATTGGTTCTCGGCTGCCGGACCGGCCGCCTCGAGCCGTATCTACCATGAGGCTAGAGCGCCAGATGTCAAATCAAAGAACGGGGATATTCACCTTATCCAGACTACCAGAGATTATAGCTCTGGGCCGAAGTTTGGATTGTCCCATTTTCCTAAGGAGATAATGCCGATGCCATATTCATGGCCCCGCATGGTGGGGAATGTAGTGCAAGAGGTAGAGCACGAGTCAGGTGGGCACTTCGCTGCGTGGGAGAAACCTGAAGAACTATGTGACCGTTTGAGAAAAATGTTCTCTAAAGATGGACCATGTTATGGGATCGTCGAAGGGAGGGATGGGTATGTGAGCAGTACCATGTAATCCGCGGTGAGACCAAAGGAGCGGGCTTCACATGACGTGCTGTGACGTTCGAAGTGGATATGTAAAGAGGGTTGTAGTATGCATAACCAGCAGCCGTACCACAAACGCCAGTCCATGAGTGAGCAAGAGCTTCCTCGTGCAACGAATCATCAAAAAACAAAGCAAACTGGTGACTGGTTGGGTTTGTTATACAGTATCGCTAGGTTACACCCAAATATTCTTAATATATCTTAAATGAAAAGCCAATGGGGCGCTTCGTGGTGCCCCAAGTCTTCGACAATATAAAGTGCGGGAGGATCGCGGCTTAATGGCGGCTGGATACAAGACCAATATAACGGGAGCTCCCAGCTCACTAACCTCACTGGCTCTTTCTTCTGATCGTTGTCGACCAAGAAGCGCCACCGTCGCACAGAACAGCCGTACACAATGCTGCGACTAGGTAGTGATTAGCAGCGCAAGAATGCGAGCACGGTCGATAGGGATGTATCTATTGGAGGATTTCCGGAGAACTAATCGGCTCATGTTCTGTAGCTGAGGGCATCAGATGGATTTCGCCCGGGTCAAGACGTAGCTTACAGAGGGGAATAGGCGGCGTTCGCGGCAAATGCTTGTTGTGTAATGCCAACAAATGTTGGATATCGCGCATGCAGGTGCAGTTTCGCGCCCGCGACTGGATGATTTTATTGACGCACCCGGATCTGGACCTTGTTGGTGTCAATGCGCGCCGCCCCCGGAAGTTGCAGCGAGGGCCAAGGATACCATGCCGGAGATCAGTCGATCATTCATGCAGGCGCCAGACAGGGCACTTCCTGATTTGGACTTGACGGCTGCCGGTATGGGAAAAAGGAATGCCATCGGCGGCCCCAGAGCGACAGAACCGTCCATTACCAGCACATTGGGTCTCGAATCTACAGCAGTAGGGTTTATTGGGGGACCTCCTCGCCTGCATGGTTAGTTAGGAATGAGGAATTTTCGAAAATGATATACGCTGTGATTGCACTGTTGGTTCTGCTGTTGGATCGTCGGGCTTGTAATATCAGTGTGTTGGTTTCGTTGGCCGAAATGCGCGTTGCAAAAATCCGAGGGAAATATAATACGACAGACAGGAAAGCTGAAGCTTGATGTGGAAGCAGTGCGGCCTCATCCTTCCAGATACAGACAGGCCGACATGAGCATGCACAGACAGGACCAGGACCGTAGCCTCCCCCTCCATGTCTCTCCATTATTATCGGTCAGAGTGGAAGATCCACTACTTCCTTGAAAGCAACCCATTCGCCATACATTCGTACTTGCAGCGCACGTACCAAATTGATATGGCAATGATGTAGTCGGGCCAATTGGACATGATTCCGTCTCTGTCATTGTCCACCCATCCATCTGATCTGGAACACTCTCTGCAAATACGTATGCACTGTGCAGTCAACAGTGGCACATCCACAAAAAGACCCACGCACGGTCGTGGTATGCATACATAGTACAGAGTGCATATTTCTCGCGGTGTATTGTACCATCTTGCTCTTGTTGAATTGCTTCTCAATCCCCCCCCGTGTTGCTGGGGAGAGTTGGGAACCCGTGGTCCGGGACGGCTCCACGCAATTAGGGCTCACATTGGGAGTTTTTTTTTTGGTTGGAGAAGCGAACTTAGGGGCAAGAAGTGCTGCCGGTGCAATATGTATATTAGCTTAGCCGTGTGCAATTATGTCTAGCATTCTGAGACCACGACGATCTTGACCAACGATTCCCCACCGGTTCGGGGTTGGTGCCGCCGGTAGTCACGTACCGCCGATTAAATCGCCGGCAAGGAGCAGTCCACATTCAGGTAGTCTGATCTGATTCATTCTCGGAACGGCACCGGGCTCCCCATGAAACACACAATTGACCTGTTAACTGTTGCCGAATGCTAATTCGATCCCTAAGCCAGCCACAAACTATCAGCCCTCGCGGGGCGTTGCTCACAATTCTGATGGCCGAAGGAGAAAAAATATGTTGGCTGAGGCTTCGGGCGTAGGCCCCCTTCACCTACAAAATAATCGCTATGCTGTCCAGCATGAATGGAATGAATGGACGTGTCAGACTACGCATCCTGGCTAGCCCTGGATATCGGGGCCGCTAATGGCAAGGCGTCCATATCCCGATATCATATTTAGTCGCTAAGCGAAATCTGATAGATATGCAAGGTCTCTCGTCATGAGGTATGGGCCGGCGATCGCTTTCATTTGTACCCTTGGCCCACTGGGGCATTTCCAGCTCCGTCTCTTATTGACAGACCACTTTATGGAGACCTGCACGCCATCCCCCAAGACATTTATCCATTCACTGCCTTCTTTTGGACATTTTCCCCAGCCAACCAGGCCCATGGGAGCTCTATCAGGTTCAAGGTGGACGGCCTTATGAGCTTGGGCTTCCATGAGTTGTACCGAATTAATACTTCGTAATATAGGTACACCCAGTTGGAACAAGCCCCGGCAATAAACCGATGGCGCGAGTCGTTAGCCTTAGGGCGTAGTGAATGATGTTGAAGAGGGCTGGTCCAGGTTAAGCTTTGGCGTCTCTGATATATGTAGAACGAGGTTTCCGTTTGAAGTCTTCCCGTTTGTTTGATAAATCTGTACCACTTCCGCCGGCGAGTTAAGATCTGGCTATATGCATCATTGATCTAATTTGTTGATTGATATTCAATATGTCGATGGCACCGCCTGGCACGTCAACGGGGAGATTTCATATCATCCTCGGATATGTAAGTTTGTTTACCTGCATGTCGGGATTGCAAGCCAATCCCCAAGATCCCTACTGATCAAGCCGTCAAGATCCCACGAAAAAGAACCTGGCAAGAATTGAAGGATTTTGTACATCAGGCTGGCTTTCAAGTCGCACACGTCCAGATCCATGCGGGCCTGCACTCCGGCTGGATCTGTGTTGACGGCGAGGATAACTTCTGGAGACTCGGAGGTATGGGTTGCAACCTAATTGTGGCAGGCTACATGTCTAACGAAAGTAGAATGGCTTAAACAGGCCGAATGGGATGGGAATCGATTCCAAGTTGACATGAGAAACTACGACCAGGAAACTCCTCTTGGTCCCTCATCGTACATCCCGCTGGAAAGCCCACGTTCTGCCCGGAGCTCTTATTCAGTAGCGTCCATTGCTCCCACGACTAGTAGTATGAACGACAATTCTCAGTTTGCTTATTCATATAAGCCGATAATGCAGCTTGCTACAACGCAGGCATACTCCTGTGGCACGAGCGCCCTCGGATACTCTGTGTCAAGCCCTCAGCAGTATTCGTTTGGGGGACCGGTACGAGCTCCCTCACCTTTCTAGCCCTATTCTAAACTGTAGCAGGTCTCGCCCACTTACACAACATCCTTCGTGCAACCATTGATGTATGGCCAAGGTGGCATCCAACAGCCCAGCGCCACGCCCACATATCAGTATACATACGCGCCATACCCCAGCGCAACAAGTGCAATTGCATCGCCTTCCTTCACGCAACCAGTAGGCCCCCCCTCACCACCGACTACCATTCGCTTGGAGAACCGGCGTTTGCATCTCACGCGCACTAGTGGTGCCTCCAGTGAGAAAGAAATCCGCAAGCGCGTGCTAGCTGCCTGTCCGGCACACACGACAAACCCGATCGAGGCAATTGAGATCCCGACACACGCGGACGGGCGGCAGAGGGGCCACGCGCTGATTCTTCTGCAGACAGAGGAGCAGGCGCGCTGCGTGCGAGAGCGTCTGGATGGGATGAGCGTGAAAGGCTCAGACGGGAGGAAACATGCGCTTAAGGTCAAATTTGCCCAGGAAGGTGCACCTGAGAAGGCCGACGAGTTGGCTGTGAAGATGGCAGGATTGGGTATGGGCGGCCAAGGCGGTGTCGAACAAGAGCTAGCATTGCCCCAGGGCGTGGAGGGTAATGGAAAAGGGATTTCCGGGTCAGGAGAAATGTCACCCCCTGAAGAGCCTGATTATGAGAGAGAGAGGAGGAGAAGTAGCCTTCCGATCGCCAATGGAAGTAGCCTGGTGCTACCTGGGGCAGCAGGGCTGTCCGGGTCTACTATTGTGAAAGATAGGTCGGAACATCGTGAGGCAGGGCGCAAGAATGAGGTGAAGGGAGGGGAGGAGAAACATCAACACAAAGATAGGGAGAGGGGGCAAGAGATAAAGCACCATGTCTCGTCAACTGCAAAGGGTACTGGAAAGAACAAGAAGAAATAAAGTAAAATATAATGCTGACGAAATATTTAGTGGCCGAAGTAATTAGTTAGATGGATATACTTTACAATATATTTATTGTTGCTATTTACGCACCTAGCGGGTTATCATGGTATAATTAGGAAACTTGTAGTACCCATATCTATATTAACGGTAATTGACTGGTTTGGTGCTTGATGTTAAGAAATATACGACGAGATCCATTTGCTATGCAGCAAGACCAGCAAACATTTCTCTTACACCAACTTGACCCCAACGCCAGGTTGACTACAAAGCAAAACTTGACTCTGATGTTAGGCTGACTTGAAAGCAACAAAACTTGATCCCAACGCGACGTTGACTTCAAAGCACCAAAACTTGATCATAGCGCCAGGTTAACTTCAACTCTTCATCCCCATGGCACCTCAAGACCAGCCTGGCTCCGGATCGAAAGCAGTCAAGCCTCGCTCAGGCAGTAAGTCCTCTATTTAACAAGATGAACTCTCTAATAAAGACAGGACACCGCGTCAAGTCCTCGTTGTTCCGCCAGCCACCCCTCGTGCCTGATGCCCAAGATGGCGACCCTATATTCACTACCAGATTCTCAAATAGCGATCGGCTGTCAACATCGAATCTTTCTGGTCAACTCCCAACCCACTCCACCGACCTCAGCTCAGACTCCAGCATCAGTTTTCGACGCGAACGCCTGGGTCTCTACGTCCAAAATTATGTTCCACCACCAGAGCCGCAATATAGGGGTCTCCAGGCCGCCAACAGAGAGCCACAGCCAGAGCCAAAGCCTGCAGTCGACTGGGGGGCGTGGGATATCCCAGAGCCAAAACCGGACAATGCAGCTGAAAATGCCGAGCCGGTGCTGTGGGGAGGAGCAGCCATGAGCGACTATAGCGTACAATGGGCTCCAACGAGCGGAAAGGGAAAAAGGAAGAACAAAAACAAGGGATCGCGTTACCAGGGGCATTTTCTGGAGCCGCCGGTGTCGACAATAAAAGTGGATATCCAGGAAAAAGGCGTGAAGTGGCGAACATCTCCTATCAATGGCGGGCCCGGTACAGGTCTTGGAGACACTACTGTGGATTGCCAAAGGGGGTTTATACCCTGGGAAGCTCCCGAGACGGATAAGAGACTTAAAGGTGCAGACACCAAGGCGGCCACTGTCAATGCTCCATCTCTGGCTACTAATATCGACGGTCGAAATTCCTATGACACTCACCAACTATATTCTCAGCCTCGTTCTGGTTTTCACTTCTTGGAGCCGTCTCCGAAACCGTTTGTGTTAGAAGTGAGCGACGATGAAGACGAGGAGTTAGCTGAAGACGAGGACGAGGATAAGGAGTAATGCGAACGGGATGTAACCGTATGGGTTTTATGGCTGCTATGCCTGTATTGCTTTACAATCGCTCGAACGAAACAACCGAGGCTTTCATTGATTCTGAGTTGGAAATTTGAAGGCAAATCGAATTCGCAGAGAACAATATTACCTGTCGGATCCATATAATGCATTGCGTATTTATAACAACGCACATCCAATTCTTTTACTTGTTGAATGTGGGACATTAAACCCCTTTCCCTTCCACCCATGTACCACTCTTGCCGCCTTCTTTCCTGACCACCCTTAACCCTTCAATCCTCATCCCTTTATCAACAGCCTTGCACATATCGTACACTGTCAACGAGGCGACTGATGCTGCGGTGAGTGCTTCCATTTCTACCCCCGTCTTCCCTTCGCAGTCTACAATGGCCTTGATATCAACGCGCCCGTAGTCGTCCTGGCCGACACCACCATCAGTAGAAACTTCCCCGGCCACAAGATCGAGATCCAGCTGCACACGTGTAATGAACAGTGGGTGACACAACGGAACCAGATCAGAAGTACGCTTTGCGCCCATAATCCCCGCAATCCGAGCGACGCTCAGCACATCGCCCTTCTTCATCTGGTTAGCAGCGATCAGCTGCGCCGCCATTGCATTGCTAAAGTACAGGGAGCAGATGGCTGTTGCTGAGCGGGAGGTGGGGTCTTTTGCTGAGATGTCCACCATGTGGGCGCTGCCGGAATCATTGAGGTGTGTGAGTCTTGGGGCCGAGGCTGGGGAGATGGGAGACTTGGGTGTCGACTTTGCTGACAAGAAATTTGTGGACGAAATCATGCGCGCTATAACAGGGCGCACCAGTTGGTTATATGTCCCTGTGGAACGAAGCGGCGACAATATACGAGATGATTTTGGAAGTCTATTTCCAGCGTGGTAATGCTGGAGAAATATTCGTGGGTAGGTGGTGAGAAGGTGCAGAGGCATATTCCGCCTTATTGAAGGAGAACCAGTTATAGGCTGCATGTTATATAGACCTTCATGTAGAAGGTTATTGGTACGGAGTGGGCTCGACTTCACAATTTCTGGTGAATCTGACGAATGTTAGCACTCCCCACTCTCACTTATTTTCCATGTTGGCAGTGCATGTTGTCAGTGAAGTCGCTAGCTTCATTTGAAAACAATCATCACGTGGAAGCGGCCGAATCGAGAGAAATGACTTAAATGCTATGAATTGGGCAAGAGTATAAAAGATGCTAACTCCCATATATACACAGTAGATGGCCAAGGGTATATGCTCATGCACCGATATGAAACCCCTGTATAACCGTTTTCGCCAGTCGCCGCTCATTATCCGTGAATCACTTGATTGCCAGCCCGCCTCTACGCATGACACAAGAAATCCTTTCACCCACCTATCAATATCATCGGCCGATTCTTCATATCCTTGAGCTCGCCCATCCCGGCGTGCTTCTCCTTTTTCCCCTTAACCGCTATTCCAATGACGTCCAGTAATTTACTTTCATTACTCAACATACCGAGGGCGCCGTGCACTTGGCCTTCTCTTCGATCCATTTCGATCTTCTTCATTGCTTCGAAGGCTTCCTCATCTATCGGATTCCCTAAATTGTTCTCCCTGAGAATATCACGTAAAGAGACTTCATCATTGCCAAACAGGCAGACCTTAAGATTCCCGTCGCTTGTGATGCGCAGCCGGTTGCAAGTGCCGCAGAAATTATGCGTCATGCTCGTAATAAATCCGAACTTGCCCACAAACCCAGGAACACTGTACGTCTTACTCGTGTCATTCTTGTGATCCTGCACCTTCTCCACGCCGGGATATTTTTCTTTTATGCGGTCCAACATCTCTTGGAATGGCAGCATCTTCCCTTCGGACCATTTATTGCCGTCGAAGGGCATGTATTCGATGAAACGCACCTCGATATCCTTCTCTCGCCCGAGTTCAACAAAGTCAAGAATCTCCCGGTCATTGAGGCCACGCATCACAACACAGTTTATCTTGAGCTTTATACCGGCGCCGAGAGAATTCATTTCGAGTATTCGGTCGATAGAGCGTTGTACTGCATCGAAACCTTTCCGACGCGTCATGATCTGAAACTGGTACGGATCTAGAGTGTCGAGAGAAAGATTGACGCCCGTCAGCCCTGCTTCCGCCATTGAATCTAGCTTCCTCCATAAGCTAATCCCGTTTGTCGTCAAGCACAGGTCTTTCAACCCCTCTCTTCCAGCTCTTGCCCCTCGTAGTTGCCCAATCTGCTGCATCATCGACACGATGTCTTTTCGTACTGTCGGCTCGCCGCCTGTGAGCCGTATCTTTGTGACGCCTTGAGATACGAAGAGCTCTGAAAGCAAGACAATCTCGGGGGTGGTAAGCAGGTGTGAAGGTGGCGACTGTGGGACACCCTCTTCAGGCATACAGTAGAGGCACCGGAGGTTGCATTTTTCGGTAATGGAGATACGGAGGTAGTCATGTTGGCGGTAGAAGTTGTCGGTGAGGAAGGAGGAGAAAGGAGCCGCTTCTTGGATGCGTTTAAACCGTGACGGCTTGAACTTTTGCGAAGGAACCGGAGCGTCGACGGGGTAGGTTGGGATGCGTTCTGGGTTCGAGGATTCGGCGACGGGTGCAGCTGGTGCTCGCCATGGAGTTGATTTGTGGTAGGAAGCTGCTGCAATGGAGTAAAATGGTGGTTGCAAATGGGGTCTCCGACTTGAGCGTATTAACGCCACACCAGTGCGCTGAGCATATTTCTCTACGGCCATGATTCCCCAAATTGCTTAAAGGCCAGGAATATTGCGAGAGGTCTATGAGACAAACATTGTAAAAGTAAATTAGATTGAACGGAGCTTATGAGAAGTAGATACGACCGGAGATATCCAGGAGAACCTATGCCTGGTGACTAATTACTAAAGGTGAGGGGAAGATAAGTTTGGGGAGGGGCGGGTTGCTCCGCATATTGTAGGATTCCACCGCCTTGATGGCGGGCATCGGCCTTTGGGAGGCACACCCCGGCCTATCGCGGGGTCATTGTTTATCAGCACGCCGCGACAAAGCCACACTTTCTCTCGCGACTGTCGAATGCTAGCTTTTACTGAAATGCAGTTCTCGCGGCCGCTGAAATGTAAGCATAGTGCCCCACGTCTGATGACCAGATTTGTAACACATTTACAGCTTCAGCGCATTGTCTTCCGAGTCCTGATGGAGCGTATATTGCAACAATAATCCAAGCGAAACTAATCATTCGCACAACGCGATCTCTCCAGGCGACACGCGCAATCCCTCTACCCGCTGCCTTCTCAACGTCGATATCGAACTTTCTGTGGTCACCTTCGTCACAGCGAATCCTTCTTTCATCTGATAACAATATCCGCGTTTTCTCTGCCGTCACACCCCAATATTCAGCTACAATCGCATCGCCAACTTCTGAAACAACGAAAGCGGTCTATATATCATTTGGCGCCTCCCATGACGAAGTCATTGTTTTCTCAGACTTCGGGCTGAAGCTCACAATATTCAATCTCACGACCAGCACGTCGATAGATATTCCAGGGCCCAAGTTGTTTCTTCCAGGCAATGCTGCCAAAGGGTATGGATATCGACCAAAGACACAACACCTCGCCCTATTATCTCGAGGCTCTGGAAAAGATGTGATTAGCCTACATTCAAAAGAAACATACAAGGTATTCCGATCATGGAACCCTGATACAATCGATGCCCAAGCGCTGAGTTGGAGCCCGGACGGCAAATGGCTGGCCGTGATTGAGTCAGCCGCTCAAGGGCATAGGATTCTATTCTACACGGCCGATGGGCATTTATTCAAGGCCTGGACCGGCCCACGTCCAGCCGAAGATGAGAAGGATATAGATTGCGGAGCTGGCGTCAAGACAGTTGAATGGAGTGTCGATGGGCGACAACTCGCAGTAGGAGATTACAGCCAAAGAGTGACTCTCCTATCTACGGCAAACTTCTCTGAGACAATGAGACTCAACCATTCGACAACGGTTAGGCCAGATGGTATACATATATGGCAGGAACAATTAAAGGCAACCCCGTCTGGTCTTGACCGCTCCTATAATCTTCAGACACAGGTAACTTGTCCACCGACGTCGGCTTCGTCAACACCCGCGCCAGAAGCCAAATCTGGAATTGTAAGTCTCAGTATTGATGCGTCAGGCACACTTGTAGCCTCTCGGTGCGAGAACCTTCCGACGACAGTCTTCATCTGGGATTCCTCATCTAAAATCCTCAAAGCTGTCTTGATTCAGCACTCGCCCATTGCCAAGGTTACATGGCACCCAACGATCAATGAGGTTCTGGTGATCCGCTGCGAGGGCGACGAATCGAAAGGAGTTGCATACGTCTGGGAGCCATCCTGGGAAGAGCCTAAAATTGTTAATTTTGGCACGCAGCTTCCCGAGGGGAAAATCATGGGGAAGGCCGTCATCCGTTGGCTAAGAGCATCTGACTCCGGCCATCCGGCGTTGTTCTTCAGTGACACGCATGACTGTATCTTGGCTTCCATCTCCGAAGCAGGGGCTACAGACGTGGATTTGCCTTGGAAAGATGCCGAAGAGAAGGCGGTGGATATATATGGGCAGCTGGAGGAGAGCCCGCTTATTCTTGTTCCTGCTGAGAAAGGGAAAACAACAGCGAGGCAGATTATGGATAATGAGCCAACGATTACCACATTTGGGGCTCTTGACGATATGGACGATACATTCCATTTTAAGAGATGACGCAGGCGTTATCACGGGAGCAATATACCACAAGCGGGTCTACAGTACTTTTGACACAGTAATATATAGTTAGGGGGTTATATCGTTTGATAAGATAAAAAATGATGACTGCAGACTATTCACCAAGATCAGTTTTTAGTAAGGTTTAAAGGCGTGAGAAAATGGCCATATAATTATAGAAATTCTACAGACTGTCTATTAACCAATATTGATGCATGGCTCTAGCGCCGTGGTATATACAAGTTGCGTGGCGTAGCTACCGAAACCTCGGTATACCGCACACATATTCGCTGGCAAACACTTTTCTTTCCCAGCTTTTACGCAAATAATGCGGACGCCGCTGCTGACTTATCTGTCGAAGTAGCACGGCCATCCTACACCCTTGCCAATGCTTATTGTCCCTTCTTACCCTTGTTTGCCTTGGCAGAGATGGACTCGAGCGACCTGAAGGCATCCGCGATTTGGTTGACGCTGCTCACGACCAGGGCTACATTATATCATATCAGCGCCATGCTCTCCGCACCATGGAAGGAAAATACGTACTCGAAGGAATCATGATCCAGAAGAAGTTCATGAGGAAGTAGTAGCACCAGAAGTACAGGAACTCGGGGCGGCCGTACGCGACACCCTTGTAGTAGTGGTCGAACATGCTAGTCGCATAGTACAAAATGCAGCCGTAGATCTGACCGGTCGAGACGATGATCTGGAGAGGGTGGCGCAGGGGGTGCGAGGTTGTGATCATGCCTGCGACGATGAAGCAGAGGGGGCCCCAGAGGAACTGCAAGGTGGGTCAGTGGTGGATGACAGGGGCAGGAGATGGAGGCATACAGCAGTGATGGTCTCCATGCAAAGGACGAAGGGGTCAGAGGTCAGGTAGCGCGAGTCGGAGAGGGAGTACTCCTTCCAGAGCTGTCCGAAGAGGTCTTGTTTCGGGCCCATCAGGGTGTGATTGAGGGAGAAGTAGCCTGCTCTCTGTCAATTATATTCCTCGCATATAGTGAAATCGTTTCGTACCTTCAAAGAACAGGTGAATACATCCAGCTGCGGTCGTTAGTTTGTGAGCCCACCATGAGAGTTTGCGGGGGCACATACAAAGAATGAACCACCAGATGGTGATTTTCTCCGTGGTGCGAAGGTTTGGGTGCAACTTATCGACGACAATCTGCGTGATGAGCAGTACAGCCGCGCAGACGGCGCTGAATGCCGCGAGAAGCACTGGGACAGACCATTCGTTCGCAAGGTATGAGGCGATCTCGACTTCAATGGGGTAGTAGGGATGGTCGGTGATAAGAGGGTTGGTGAGGTTAGAGATGATTCCGGAAGCCATTGTTGCGGCTGTGTTCTACTGAGAGAACGGCGGTCAGGTATATGGTAAGAGAGGTGACGGTGGTAAATCAATTCTCTCTGGTTGGGTGCCCTTGAAGTTATATTAAGTTTCGTTGCTGCGGTTTACAATAGTCCCAATCGGGACAAGCCGTTTCTGCCAAGGTCACTGCGTATTCGGGTTGGTGCCAATGTGCCAACTTCCAACTATAATTGGTTACGTAAACCCTTCAAAACACGTGACGTGGGGTTGTTCCTGTCGTATTCGCATTTGGCCCTTTTCGTCCCAGCCTCATAGCCATAGTCTTCACCATTGTTGAATGAATACTATTATGCTCGATATTTCGCTCTAAATGGAGAAAGTTCTAAAGTTTCTACACCTTCTCGTTATTGCCATTGCAAAGTTTACAGATCCAGGTACTGTATCTGTCAAATATTGCGGTGAACACAACCAAGACATTTCTCTACGCCCAGAGAATTCTAAGATTAGGAGATTTTGTATACAAATGAATCCACGATCCACCCACGGACCCATTCTAGCTTGGCAACCCCTGGCCTAAAAAATGAAGCCTTCCAAGCATCGTGATATCGTACAATTAGACCTACAAAAAGTTGATACCGACTCCGAACTGGAGCCCCTTCCTCCCCTCCTCTCCCCTCCTAAGCACGATAGGCAAGCTGAAATTGAGCTCAAATCTCGCCGCTGGGTGTGCATAGACTATCCCAACTCCAGCCGCCAGACTGGGCAAGCCCTCAGCCAGCTTCGCAACTGTTGACTTGACATTGCTCGACGTAGATCCCTTCGTTGGCTGCAATGCCAAGAGTCTACCACCATTCGCAAATACTTGCAGTCTCAGTGGTGTATCTTTGCCGACCCTTGGAAAGGGGAAGAGTAGGTTCACAGATCCAGCAGCGAATACGTCCCCTCCCACAGAGTCAGGCCCGTCTCTTGGCCCTAAGCCACCAATTTTGAATCCGCGCACATCAGTTGGGCCCCCGAGCTGGAACCTGTCGTTTATGCGTGATGCCTGCGGTTCAGAACCAGTACCGATTGGCAACGGGTACAGTAAGCCAGCGCGAAAGCCTCCAGTTAAGGAGATGCCACTGTCTTCCTTCCCAGGCAGCGGAATTGCGACTGCTCCAGACGTTTCCACTTCGGATTTTAAGAATGCCACATCTCCTTGCAGTGGTCCCCAACCAGCTAGTTCCGAGACTGTTCGCATAAAGTAGCCGCTTGTTGGTAGGAAAGGGTGATTACGTCGCTCCTTGAACCAGGTGTGCGTGATACTGCTCTTGACGCTATCGCCAGCATCGTGCCGTACAGACGGAGATGCATTTGCCGCTAGGGCAGTTATCTGTCGCCATGCTCCTGTGTATGCTACCTCATGCCTGCTCTGGCCTTCGGCCCATCTGATCCTGGCGTTACCACCCTTGAGAACCTCTTCGTGACTAGCCCACTGCTTCTGAGTCGAGCTTGCAAAGCCATCCAGCGAGAACCGAATATCAGGATCACTCAGAACCGGTGTGTCGAAGGTTGCAGTATAAGATGACCTTGTTCTTGTGCCAGCTGAGGCGTTGATATTCAGAGATTCGGCACCACCAAAGATGTTTCGCAGTAGAAGGTTGCCGTATGCCGAACCTTCTGTGTTTCCAAGATCCGTTCCTGTCTTCAAAGCAATCCTTCCCTTCTCCTTCACCGCAAGGAATATATCAATGTCGGACGTTGTAGATAACGGGTCGGTGGAGTCGGGCTTGTCGATAAACATGGAAACTCCCTCATGGTAAATGTCTGGGTGGTTAGTACTCTCTCCATATGTCCCAGGGCGAAGTTCTCACCAAATTTTCGTAGCTTGTCGGCGCTTTTGCCCGCTAGCAGCAAGGCCTCCTGTAGAGTATAGGGCCGGTCATTGTTCGCGCTCAGTATCGCAGCAAATAGTCGATCAAGGAAGCTTTTCCGGGTATTCGTAGCTCCAATTACGCGGATGGATGAGATGGTAACTGGAAGAGTAGAATTGGAAGATATCTAACATCATGAGCTTTATTCTTGATTCTCTTTCCAACGCTGGGGACTTACCAAGTCTTGTAATCTTTGCTGTGCCTTTGCATATTGCGCCTGCACCCGTTCTTGAACCGCCTTCTCGCGCTCCTCCAGCACCTTTGGGTCAATGTCGCGGTTTAGGGCCGCGAAGACCTAATTGACAAGTCAGTGAATCTAACAGTACTCACATGTAGAGCTCGATTTACCTCGCCATCACTATCCTGATACGCCATGACTTTGTGAGACGTCAACAACCAGGGTGACAGATAAATTGGAGTCAGTCGGCTTACGTAAGCGACCTGATTGGCTTCGTCGTGTGAAAGCAACCTCAAGTGGCCAGAACCTGGGACATATTTTCGACCCGACAATCCTTGTTACAATAGTATCCCTCGGTTCGGCCATTCTCTTTCACTTTGATAATCACCTGCACCCCGAGGAACCGCTCTACGCAGATAACTTTTGCTCAAACCACAACTCAAAACCCCCGCTACGCTATCGTCTCTCCTCGGCCTCATTATGGCGAGCCGCGCAGCCAACAAAAGGGTTTGCCACTCCAACTAAACTTTTGGTGAGAACATACTGACCGTTCTAGTTAACCCGAGAATATAAGACGATTTCCGAGAACCCGCCACCATACGTTGTGGCGCATCCCTCCGAGTCAAATATCCTCGAGTATGTCTATCAGAACTCTCAGACCACCAGACGAAGCTGACATGGCGCAGATGGCACTACATAATCACAGGCCCCGAGAAGACTCCCTACTATAACGGACAGTACTGGGGCACACTGATCTTCCCACCCGACTACCCCTTTGCCCCTCCTGCGATCCGTATGCACACACCGTCAGGCCGCTTCCAATCCTCGACCCGGCTATGCCTATCCATCTCCGACTTCCACCCCAAATCCTTCAACCCCGCCTGGGAGGTCTCCACAATCCTCATTGGGCTCCTCTCATTCATGACCTCTGAGGAAATGACCACCGGCTCCGTCGCCGCCACAGAAGCCGAGCGCAAATGGACCACCGCCCGTACCCGCTGGTGGAACTCAACCGGCGGCGGCTCGTCCACCCGTCTCCTCCCCGGCATGCCCGTGCCAAAGGGAAACGGCGCCATCAAGGCCGGCGACGGCGGCGCGAAGTTCAGATCCGAGTGGCCCGAGCTCGATAAGGAGAACTGGAAGTGGATGGAGGAGAACAGGATTAACCCGGCGACGGGGGAGAGGATGCCGGACCCGAATGCGCCGGTGTGCTCGCCGCAGGCGGCAGCGTTTGGGCGGCGGCCGAGCGGGAGCGCAGCTACGATTGGGGCTGCGGTTCATGGGGGCCAGGTGGCGAGGGAGGTGGGCCAGAGCTGGATTGCGAGGAATAAGTTGTTAGTTGCTGGGGTGGTGATCTTCACGTATGTGTTGATTGCGCGGCTGCTAGGGGATGGGACGGTTGGCACTTAGGAGAACTGGCAGAGGCCATAATATAATGGCCGTAATGTAATATACGACTGGAGTTTGGCGTGTTGGCGGGGCATAATGGGAGTCTGGCGATGGGAGGTTAGATGGTGTTTTGCCATGATACGGATAGTGATGGCGATAGTATTATTATCTGTACGGATTACGATGCTATGATCACCTATGCGAGCAGACGAAGAGTCCACATTAGACGTCTGGCTCGGACGTATGGATGAGGGGTTTGTTTTTGAGATTTAGACTGCCTTGCTTCGATATGCGAGCAAATGGATCAATAATTCACATCAGGCACATGTCAGTCATCGAAGTAGCATTGGTACGTAGTGATTGTATTGCGAACGTTGATCGCAGTCGTCGTTGAAAGCCACGTAGTTCTCAGAATCAAACCGCACACCCCCATTCGTCAAACCATCAGCTCATCAGCATATCATCTCGCCATCCTCAGTTTCTCTGTTCCATTCCCCCTACAACGCAGTTCCATCCGCTTTTGTCAAACCGTCCCATCGCGCAAGTGCCGCATGGTGTGTGAAGTGAGTGAAATCGTGGTGTGGAGGGTTGGGCAGCCAGGGGGATTTATTTTCCGCACGAGGCGCAGGAGCAGCTGCTTCCGCAGTTGCCTGTGGTTGTGTGTGTTAGTTACGTGCTAGCTTGTCATGATTATGATTTCGGGCATCATTCGATCTGGCAGCGGGGTCGATGGAGCGGGGTTGAGCACTCGGAATGCGGCAGAGGTTGTGGAACTTACAGGAAGACGAGCCGGAGCATCCACAGTCACCCATGATGATTGATTTGGATTTTTGGTTGGGGTTGGTTGGTTTGGTTGGTTTTTATTGATTTGATTGTAGGCTTGCTTGTTGTTGGATGTTAAGAGGCACAGAAGATATTGGGCTGTCGAGGTCTTTCTATAGTTTCAAAGCACGACAAGTCGAGTGTTGGCGGGGTGTTTATTTAATCCCCTCTAGCCAATCAACGGCCGCGCCTGCCTCGGGTTTTGCTCATATCAGCTCACCACCTTATAGTGGGGGTATCAGGAGACAGCGGCAACGGGGAAACTGCGACCCCACTTCAGCGCCAGAGAAAAGATGCTTTGATATTTTGATATTTTGAGGCCTGAGAGTTCCCCGTGAACGAAGATGTTATGGAATTCAAACACTAATCGCCTACCTACCAAAGTATCACTTGTTGAGGTTTTTGGGGGCATACGATGAAAAGTCATACTTGAACGAGCCTTTTGTGCTGATTTTAGTCTCCAACGCCGACGCCCCTCCCCCCACCTTGCTCTCCACCACTCACGTCTCAAACCAGTCATGCTGTGCCAACTTGAATGATGCATGGGGGCGTTTCTGAACGTGTAAGCAAGGCGGCCAACGGCAGCTACCGCGCTGATCTTCGTTTTGTTATCCGAAAGATGTGATATCTACCGAAGGGTGTGGTGATACGGGATAGGCGATGCGATGCTCACTCAGTATGAAACTTACATTCGTCGACCCCCCTTCTTCCTTCCCACCCTCCCACTATCCCCCCCTTCACTACGTACGAGTGCTGCAGCTGACCCTGTCGTCCAACAATGGTATGTTTCTAATGGCCACAACTCAACGCCACTCACCCTTAGTCTGGATCTGCTTGTTCTCTTCCGCCCGGCCAACTCGCTGGTGGTATGTATGGCGGTACGGCCAAGCTCGGCTTATCCCCATCGTCGAACTCCAGCCAGTTGCAGCCAGCCCCACGGCGGCAGATGCCATAGAATACAGTGGCAGTGCATTTATCGAACCGGACGCTCGGCTCTACTGTGCTACATGACCACGCAGCCACCAACACATGGGAGGGTGTCTAACCACGGCGTGGGGTTATTCCACTTATTCGCCCGAGTGGCACAGCCCTTCTCTGATTGGGCCGAGTGAGGATATATGAAATACTTCAATAAGGTCAAGGTTACGCAACTACTACAAAGCTACATGAAGCTTTACCCTCCTCGCCGGGCAGAGCGTGGAGGCATTTTGCTAATCGCGGTACGTAAGGAGCATTCTAGGCTTCGATCGAGAGCTCACATGGGGTAGACTTCCATTGTTATAGCTGGGCCATAACCTGGCACTGGAACGGAAACCACATGCTGGAAACCTTAATTCTCACACCATGTCTTGCAAGGGTCTCAGAGTTCTCGTTTCTAGCAACAGAGCTGATCCCTAGTTGGAGTGATAACATGGGGATCCAGAGGCACAGCTTCATGTGGCATCAACCAACAGGCTGGAGCACTATAACTCTCTCATTCTTGCAGACTAAATGAGGGTGTACTGCGAATATCTGGACGAGATTTCATTTGCAAGTTGCTTCTCGATCTACCCCCATGGGCTTCCACCGGATACGCCCGCTCCCAATAGCCACATCCCGCTTCAATAAGTGGGTCAAATCAAGAAACTGCTGTACAAATTTACTGTGGAACAATGATATATGGAAATCGTTTGTAACAGGTCCACCCGCCTCAAGCCAACAAAAATAAAGGCGAGGGAAAAAGCTGAGAGTGTGGTTGCCCGGATTTCCGCATTGGGATTCCCCGGCAGCACTGGCGTTATGACTTTCCTTTTTATCCCACGTTCCGCTTGGCATCCTGTGACCCCCCCCTGCGAATCATCCAGCGAAAGAATTAGGGCGTCAAGGTGATAGGTTGCCTTTCCTACTGGTGCTCTCATGATGGTGGGCACACCTCATTTACGCTGATCTCTGAGTATATAAAGCTTGAGGATTCCACCGATCTAGATGAGAATCACAAGCTCTTCGATATCAACACACACTCAATACAAATCCAACAAACCAACACTCACCACCAAACCCCCAAAAAACCCCAAATCGTCATCATGTCTGACTGCTCTTGCTCCTCTGCCTGTGAGTACCCTCATCCTGACCTACCTTAGACACTGTGCTGAGAATATCTAGGCTCCTGCGCGTCTGGATGCGGCTGCTCCGGCTGTGGATGCGCTAGCTGCGCAAACTAAACTGGTTATTTTGCCGCCCTCCGCTTTACGATTCTCATTCCACGTTCCCGATCCTCGTACGGACTTATCTGGGCGGGTCAGTTATGACAATATCACATATGAGAGAGCAATGTGGAGGTGATTAGCGCTTGGAAAGCGCGGGGATGTATAGGGGATGTATGGAGGATGTACGGTTGCTTCTATTCTGATTAAATCAGGGGATGTATGGTTGTTTTTATTTGATCTACCACAAATAAATTGGAATTACTCCCCAAATTGTGATAATTCCTGGTGCCTGTGCAAGCCTTACTCTGTAGACATAAAATGAGACACTTCCTCAACTCGATGCGTTCCTCCAATCATTGGTGCTAACTTGGCAACTAGCCTCGGCGCAGACAAGGTCTTATCGGCCTAAAATTCTTATCGATTAGGGCCAATAGGCGAGATGGTGGGGTATCGTATCACTCTAAAAGTATAATGGTGCCAAAGTCTTGGCGTTCCCGCCTTCACAAGCCACTGACGAGGAAATATTCTTGAACTAATATTTCTCACGATCCCCTCAGTTAGGAACTGCTATAAACCCCCTCCCATCACTGCCCAACTAACCGCAACGATGGCCATCGAAAAAGTCTACCTCACATACAACGAGGTAAGCCCACCCATCATTTTTTTCCCCGTCCTCTTTACCCCACCTTCTCGCTGACCATACCGACCCCGCCAGATCCACCAGCTCTGCCAGGAAGCTGCGCCCAAGATCCTCAATGAGTTCAACCCTCAACTCATGATCGCCATCGGCGGCGGCGGCTACGTGCCCGCGCGCATGCTGCGATCCTTCCTCAAGCGCTCGGGGTCGCCCAACATCCCCATCCAGGCCATCGGGCTCTCGCTCTACGAGGAGCTGCCGTCGACTACATCGGGGACCACGACACCGGGAGATGTTGAGCAGCCGGGCACGAAGGTGACGAGGACACAGTGGTTAGATCTGTCGAGTTTGGGCGAGATGTCGAACTTGATCGGGAAGAGGATCCTGATTGTGGATGAGGTTGATGATACCAGGACTACGCTCGAGTATGCCGTCAAGGAGCTCGAGAAGGATGTCGAGGCCGCAAGGCAGAAGCTAGGAATTGAGGGCGAGACTACATTCTCGATCTTCGTGCTACACGTAAGTATTCCTGGCGGCGTAGACTAACGTGGAGTCTAAGCGCTAACAAAACAAACAGAACAAGGAGAAGCAGAAGAAGGGCACGCTGCCAGAGGAGATGCTCAAGGATGATCGCTACTTGGCCGCGAGGACGGTTGGAGATGTCTGGATCTGCTACCCGTGGGAGGCGACGGACATCATCGAGCACGATGCCATGGCCGCGAAGCAGTCGGGAATGTGAGGTAGTGATGGAGAGGGGCGTTTATACAGTCTTCGATATTAAAGCTATACATAGAGCTATACATATACGCGTGAGATTACTTGGTAGGAGAGTCTTTTCACGATTCTTAGATCATGGGGAATCTAAAGGCGGGATGTGAATGCGGTTTCGCGCTTCCCATGGCCAAACACACCCCTCGCCATCCCATTACTTTCACCAGAGGAAGAACTCATCCTAGAATCGGCAATCCCTAAGGTGGGAGGTACGGCCACTCAGAGTTAGTTTCGCCAGAGATGGTGGTGGCGATGGCGATGGCGATGGCGATGATATATATATATAGACATTGCTCATAGGGTGCCCAAAGGCTGTTGCGGCGTGATTAAACGCAGACGAAGTCCGTGTTGATCCGCGTCAGGGATGCGTTATTTGGCAGAAGTTTCGGGAACAGGGGATTTTATAACATCGTGCTGGTTGAATGATTATGATATGTGACTTACAATGATGGTTTCTACTACTTGCCAGTGTCACCGTTGACCGTCGTCTCCCGCTCCTACCGTGGAGGAATGTGGTAGCTCCTTCCTCATGTTGTCTTCGTCGTTCCTTCATATTTGGGTTTGGTCGCTCCTTCCTTCTCCGGGACGCCAGACTCGCTCAGCGAGTCTGGCGTCATAATCGCCCACCTGTTTTAGCAACAAGCTTCGAGAAATTTCTCCGGCATTTCTTAAAAAATTGGAATATGTCGATTCATTTTAACTTATGTACACAACCAAAAATAATATTATGATAAAACAACAACCCTCTAGTTCTCAAGAAATAAATTGCCCGTCCCCAGGCACCGTATTTTCAGCGACTAACATTGACAAACTGTCATTGCCATTATTTTTGAATAAAATGTGTCGATTGGATTCCACCCCCTTTCGACCCCCTTTCGACCCCCAAATCAGTTGCGATGCTTCTGCTCATAACACGCAGCCACCCACTTCCTAACGTAAGCGATCTCTGCCTCCTGTACATCCTCCACCCCTGGACTCACGCCCTTGCCCAGGAATGAATCTGAACAGTGGTGCCCACCAGGAATTACAAACACCGGCACTTCCTCGGTTGACTTAAGTGGCCCGCCGGGTCGGAATTTGCTGGATACACCTCTCGTCCTCCATTGATCCAATTATCTATCCCTGATTTAGCTGGATACCATTTGGAGAGAAGCAACACTCTGGTGTCGTTGAAAGATAAGGCGATTTCTTACCCTTTTGACCACATGAGGCGTCTTGAGTTCGTGTAATCCCACCCACCCGCATGTGCGTTCCCCGTTTCGGCAGTACGGCCATTGGCAAGTCCGTATTTGTATCCCGTGCTGGATGGGAAGAGGCGACTGCAGATTCCTGCTGCATAATCTGTAGTGATAGTGCGGGAAATGACGGACGGCCGATCGTCAGGGGGTGTACTGCACCAGAGAGCGAAATTAGATATTGGGCTTCAGGGAGAGCGTAAGTAGCAATGGGGTGTATTGAGAACCTACACTTGAAAGGTCCATAGCGTGGGTTCATTGCATGTAAGCCACCAGTACCGGCGGTCACGGAGACTGTTTGGACTCAGGTCGCCGGGGATTGTTGCATTGAGCGTGTAGTCAAGGCAGGCGACCGAGTTGGGTGAAAGCCAATCTTCATAGAGAGCAAGGTTATCAGTATTGCCAAAAAAAACTGCGTTGCTGCAACCTAGGCAAGTTGGTATCAATTAATATCTTATGGAAGCCCCCTGCCTTGAATGCATTGTCCAATTACTCACGGTTGGCGATAAAATCGGTTTTAAACTAAGACGCGAAATTCGGGAGTGCCTTTTCAAGTCCGACCCCCTCTTCAGGTATAGCGGAGCTTGGAGCACCACCCACCGCGCCTTCAACTGCATCACACATGCTGAGAAACAATGAGATTGAGAACGTCTCTGTTTGCCAGTTATCTAGGCCCTGTAGAAAGGCCCTGTATGTAGTCAGTGAGCCATTCCATGTTGACATCTGAGAAGAATGATATTCCGTATACAGATCTTGCAAAATCATCGTCGTTCAGAACTCCTGTACCAAACATATCTTTTATATGAGCAATCTTGACAGGGTCGCCTGCGGTAATCGTATCGCCTACATGCTGTGCAATACGCTCAAAATCCTGACTGCAATTCTACAGCATGGCCGTGCGAATAAGGTCATAATACTCCCAATACTCAGTGTTAGCCTGAACCGGAGCACTCATGGCATGATATGCCCAGAAAGTTCCAGGATCGAGTCGGCTTGTCCATGCTGCAAGCATCCCAGGATACGAGCAACCAACCGATACCCATGGCTATAGGTAATAATAATTATCAGTAATTCGTGCGGTTCATTATAAGCTTTAATTTAAGCCTTATATGTCGAAGGAGACTGATTACATACCGCTTGTGGGGCATTGCTTGAAGCGTCCGTATCAAAAGGCAGCTGAGCTGTCCGGGCAAAATGAGTATAATCGGCGATGGTTTGATCGACCGTTAGATACCGAAATGCTTCTGCATCCTGAACCTCATACGGAGAAGATTCTCCCCAATATCTATCTATTTTTCACTAGCGTTAGCTCTTACAGGTCCGTGAAAGAGGGTAACCTGGACTCGTCGTTTTAGATAACTTACGTTCTACCAGGATGATAGCCGCCTTGACCTCCCGTGCGTACACAGACCAAAAGCTCCCATTGCCTACATCAGATGATGCAATACTGGCGTCCATTTCTGGGCCATTTATAAAGATTACCTGCTTGATTTAGCTGGAATGTTTTAATCCGCTTCGTCAGCTCATTTTGTAAGGTCTCGACGGATGTACGTGAAGGGAAACGGAATAAGCTTACTGGGGAACCCTAACCCGTCAAAATTCAGAATTATACCAATAGCGTTGTTGGAACGTCCCTAGGCTTGGATTTGAATGATCTATGTGCTGTTCAAAGGTTGAGTTATAGATAGGCGTATCCCACGTGAATAATTGAGCTGAGGCCTGATCAACGGAAAACAGAGTCAAGAGGGCAAGAAGACTGAACCTCGAGAACCACATATTTGCGGAATCAGATATAGTAGGTTTAGGAGATCTCAGACGGATAAAAATCGTATCTTAAAATCGTTATATAGGACCAAGAGCCAGCCCTGTTTATAGGCCCAAACCGTCCCCAACCTCCTGGAAAATTGCGCCGCTTGTTTGCATGGAGTATATTCTACCTAAATCATTCGCCATTTGAGCCGAACAATCGCTTTTTGAGGCAGCGAGCTTAAAACGTAATCTTGATGCGTCAAACTATATTTAGTCTGGGGAATGATTAATCCGAATCCTAAAAGGCCTCCTTTCTCAGTTTGGACACCCCTCCCAATGCGCGGGGTATATCTTGTCTGGGACAAACAGGTATACTGTTCTGGTGTGGGATTTACAAGGCATGCCAATTGCAACGACCTGCATTCCTGTCTGCTTTACCTAAATCAATGAATGAATAATGGAGATTCCAATCCTGCAAGTTGTTCGGACCGGCGGCTGTTCTCATGAGAACGGAAGCAAAGAAAAGCAGTAATTTCCAGCTTTAGACGAGATTCTCAGCTTTCAGTTCTTGATAAACAATATCCGCCACCGCCTGCATGCCTTCCAAGTTAGGATGGAAGCCAAACGTTCCCTTATTCCCGCTGACCCAAGGCTCTTTCGATCCCACTCCATGTTCACGACTGAGTTCGCCGATAGGAATGAGTTTCACGCCCGGACGAGCCTTAGCCGCTAACTGATATGCTTTTTGAAGGGAATCTGCAACACTCCGATGATGCCGGATGCGTTCTTTATCGAGAGTGATATCTTGGATCGGGCCATCCGATCCAAAGAGGGTCGGATACTCAACGAGAACGATAAGGGCCTTGGGGGCGATCTTGCGGACCTCGTCAATAATAGCCGTGAAGCGGTCGGCGACGTCCTGGTTACTTAGGTCTTCCGCGGTAGGCAACAGGCCAGTGAAGAGACAACCGGGGAATGTTGCACCTAAGGTGTCGCGCATGATACCTGTAATGTAGCCAATGTCGTTCCCGCCAGCAGATATGGTGACGATGTCGGCATCAGCAGGGATGCCTTTTACTTGAGGCTCGAAGCTGATGACATAGAAGTATTTTTGGGGCACGGATAGTAGGTTTTTGAGAGTGGCGCCCGAGACGGATAGGTCGATAAGCTCAGCGCCTAGCTTTTTGGCAAGAATGTTGGGGTAGTTGTTTGCAGAGCGCTGTGCAAATCGGTTGGTGATGGGCGGAATACCTGGGCCGGCGGCGACCGAGCTGCCGAGAGCGACGTACTTGAGAGGGGCCATTATGCAAAAGGATGTAAGTTGATTTGAGAGTGATGGGCTTGATCGTGCAGATATTTATGGTGATGATTCGAAGGATTCACTTTGATTGTATCATCAGACTAAATCCTAAATCACGTGTGGTCAGCTTACACCATCATCTAAGAGGCAACAGAAAAGGACGCGTATATGATCTAGACTAGGGCAATTTACGGGAAGTGTGTAGCATTCCGAAAGCAAATTTTGAAGTCGAATAAAGATCGGACAATCGCACAACAGAGCCGGCATAGCGGACAGAGCGGCCAGACGAGCCTGGTGGCGCTTTCCCTGTAGCTGCCCACCAGGATTTCCTGTGACATAATTGTTGACATCCTACTAGCCTAGAACCTTGTATGTGCCTTAATCTTTGACATCTGCTAAGATTCGATGTGCTGCTTTAAAGGTGCTTATAACTTAATTGTGACTCGTCCCAATATCGCGAGTCGCAAGGCAAGCTAGGCAACTCCATACTATCGGAGCAACACAGGTGGCATCTGACTGTATTGATGTGCGGAGATACGGGAGATACGAGTGCTCGGCCGGCGAGGCGGCGTTAATAGCTCCGCCTAGATGGTAAACAGAGGATAAAAGGCGTGGATATAATCGTATTTCGACGAGTTTGTGAGGAACAGACGTCAGCTTATCGTGATCGGCCCACCGTGGAGCTTTAATCAGTTCTCCACTATTATGGCTATGGGAGACACATTGGCCTTCAAGATTGAGTAATCACAACACAACCAACTGCCGCCCTATACTCTGCCGCAGTATCTTAACGGGAGACCTAATATAAGCTCGGCAACTAGAGGTATAAAATCAACGACCCCTCCCGTCTCCAACCCGCCAATTTCTCACAATCGACCCCGCCTTTTAGCTGTTCTCGCCCAGAGACATAAGTACCCCACACGACCCCTCATCCCATCCCCTCATCTGAAACCACACCCCAACCCCATCAATTCCCTAACTACAACCATGGGCGGCGAGATACCAATTGAAGGGAACCTCCTCATTGTCTGGGGCGTCCCGGAGCCAAAGGAAGTGGTCGCTGGTCTCCGCGCTAAATACCCCAACCTGAAAATCACATATAAGCAAGCCACCGTCGCCTTCAGCGACCCCGCCACTATCGCGCGCCTCTCAGAAGAAGAAGTTAGCGATGGTACGCTCCCCCCCCCCCCCTTCCACAGCAATCCCCCAACTAATCACTCCTCAGATGAATGGCTCTCTGCCACCCACCTAGCAACAATGTCTTATCTGCCCCCCGCCCGCCTCGTCCCTACCATCACCAAAACCCTCAAGTTCATCCAGCTCACCTCGGCGGGCGTGAATCACCTAGCCGCGCATCCCATCTTCACCTCCACCAGCATCCCTATCACCACCACCTCTGGCATCCACGGCCCGCCAATCTCCGAATGGGTCGCCCTCCAGATCCTCTCAGACAGCCACCTGCAGCGCACCATGTACAAGTGGCAGGCTGAGAAGCGCTGGGTGAGGGCGGCTGGAGTTGGCACTTTTGACTTCCGCGATAGCGTTGGGCGGCGTGTTGGGATTTTGGGGTATGGGAGTATCGGACGACAGTGTAAGGCCCCTAACAAAGCAAAAGCAACTTGAAGATGGGCCAAACTAACTCTTCACAGCTGCACGCGTCCTCGCTGCAATGGGTATGGACATAATCGCCTACACCGCTAGCCCACGCCCAACCCCGGAATCAAAGCGCGACATGGGTTTCATCGTCCCCGGCACGCTCGGCGACCGCGATGGTACTCTTCCCATCGCCTGGCACAGCGGAACGGACAAGGCCTCCCTCCACGCCTTCCTCGGCGCAGACCTCGACTACGTGCTCCTCGCTCTACCCCTGACCGGCTCCACCAAGGAGATCCTCGGGGCCGAGGAATTCGAGATTTTGGGGCGCACCGGGGCGTACGTGCTGAATATCTCGAGGGGAGAAAGTATAGACCAGGATGCGTTGATAGCGGCGCTGAAGAAGCCGCTTGGACAGGGCGGACTTAGAGGAGCAGCGCTGGATGTGGCGACGCCGGAGCCGTTGCCGGAAAGTAGTGAGTTGTGGGGTTTGGAGAACGTAGCGATTACGCCGCATGTGAGTGCTTGGAATGGACGGTATCTGGAAAGGACGGTGGGGGTGTTGGAGGAGAATTTGGCAAGGGGGGCGAGGGGTGAGAGGTTGGTGAATGCGGTTGATAGGGAGAGGGGGTATTAAGAGGGATTTGAAGGATGCAAGGGGTTGAAGGGAGGCGGGGGTTGAATATAAGCATTTATAAATCACAGAAGGCACAGGAGCAATTCTGAGCGGAATATCTACGTCATTAAATGCTATATATATATCAATACATCGCCACTCATTTATCCTTCATGGCCTGCTCAATAAGGATCTCCGCAATCGTGGAATCTCTCTCCCACATCGCCATGACGAACGCGCCCGTCGGTCCCGTAATAATAGTGTATCCTATCGTCTTTAACACCCAGTTCACCCCAAACGTCTTGGAGCTCACATTACGCGCCTGTAGCGCCGCCCAAACTAGCGCCGCGAGGCCGGACACGAGCATATCCCAAATAAGGAAGATGTGGATCCCGCGAATGGTGCTCACGACCTCGAATGGTGGCAGCGGGACGGGAGGGAGGAAGACAGAGGCGAAGGTGACGCCACGGTAGGTACCGGCAATGGGAAAGATATCCATGAGCCACTCGGGTAGGAGGCAGATGGCCAGGACGTTGACGTGAAAGACGGCGCAGATGAAGAGGGCGCCGATGTATAAGGGCCGTGCATGCCAGAAGTACGCGACCATCTTGCCCTCATCGGACTTGAGCTTGAGACCCTTGCCCTGGTCAACGGCTTTGAAGAAGCTAGCGAGGAGCCACTGGAAAGCTACGGTGTAGAGAGGGAAGAACTGCCATGTGGCAATCCAGCCCTGCCAGCTACCGTGGGAGTTGATGGCGGGGTAGGGCAGCATCATGCAGATTGTTGGGAAGAAGTAGGCGAGGAGGAAGGAGAAGGGCAGGATGTTGAGGTCGATCTCATGGACTTTGACGAGGTTCATGAGCCCGGTGGGGGAAGAGGCGCGGGAGATGGTCGAGGTGAGGGTGGTGATGAGGAGGAAGGCGGGAATGACGGTTGCGAGGCCGAAGTTTTGGAAGAGGAAGCCGACGAGGCCGATGCTGGTGGGATTAGTATGGTTCGGCACTGCTTGAGCAGAAACTGGTTGGGAACATACTAGCTGGCAAGCCTGCCTTTATTTCCCTCCCTAAAACTCTCCATGACGAACAAGGCCCACTGAACGCCGAACTGCCCAATCATCCACAGCCAAAACAGATAGGAGCTGTCATCTCCTTTGTGGGTGAGAACGCCGAAGAAGGGCGTAAAGTTGGTAAGGTAGGTATCAAGTGGCTTGATGCCTGTGAAGACACGCTTGAATTCCCCATTGGAGGCGGCGAAAGTGTCGGCCTGCACTAGTTCGCCAATCGACTCGAAGAGGCCATTATTCGCACTCTGGTAGAAGTGTAGGTAAGCACCGCTGAGTGTGAGGGCGCCGAGGATGAGGGCGGTGCGAGAGCGGAATGCGGTGTTCTCACGGGATGGCGGCGGGGTCGCAAAGGTGACGGATTTCGCCCGCTTTCTTGGGGTAGCTGGGTCTGTCATGCTGGACATGGCAGGGTCAAAATAGTCTGCGGGTGATATATATAATGACAGGAGAGACAATTGCAACAACTGCGCTCACGACAGGAAATGAAACGTATGAAGCAAGAGACGAGAAATTGTACCTACTGTCCTCATCGCGTTTACTGGCCGTGCATGGGCGGGTGAATTGGACACAAGGCTCCGACGAACGTTCCAAACGTTCCGCGTTGACTCGATTGGGACAAAGTATGGGGACGCACGGACTTACAGTTACGGCCCGGCGGGAGTCTTTCCGGAGCTGTGCCTTTTTCGTAAATTATGATCACGTGACTAGATGAGTGACCGTTCACGTTCGCGGGAGGATATTTATTTGCATCAGGAGATAGGATCACAAATAATACTTTGCTCCTAATGTCTCTAAAATGGGTATGGTTCGTCCCGCTGGTTAGGCTGCGACGCCGTTATTATTATATTGATAATTGAGGTCGGAAGGCTAGCTGATTCACAAATGTGAATATCCGGCTTTGGGGTGAAGTTGGGACCGAAGACCTATAGATCACAACAGAAGTTGGAATGGAAATACCCGGTGCCGTGGAGAGGTGTTATGTTGTCGCGGGCACCGGAGAGGAACATGTGAAGTACACTGCTGAAAGGCCCCATGCCTAACGGACGCAGAATAATAAGTCAAAGAAATAATTATCTTATATCCACCTTTTACTTTAGAACCTTCTGTCCCCCTTCGTTTGTGAAGCCGTCCCTACCTGCATCAACTACCTCTCTATCCACTCCACCGCTTTCCATCCGCCCCAGACTCACCCGAAATCCTACCATCTCTAGCTTCTCCATTATACCCCCCTCGCCTTCCCAGAACACAACCTCTAGCAGCGGTTTATCAGCATACAACACCGGATCGTAATTAGCTGAGCAGTGATCGTCCCACGCCCCCTCCCCCCTCTCCTCCATTACTACCAACCCCCTCCACACCTCTCCCCTGCGGCCCGCCTCGTCCTCACGATACGAGAGGGATGGGACGAGCTGGATGCGGAAAGGGCGGCCTTGCGTGAGTGGCAAGAGAGGGCCCTGCCAAGCATCAAGGATAACGGTTGAGTTCGAAATGAAGGACTTGATGTATAGTCCCTTATTGTCCGATTGTTCTAGGACAATAGTCGAGTTCAACGGGGCGGGGGCGGCGAAGAAGCCAGTGTAGCGATCACGAAGATCTCGCTGGGCAATTTCTTCGGCAGCGCGGAGGAGAGGAACTGTGACAGCCTCCCGGATGAGATCTAGTAGGTCTGGGGGTCCAGCAGTGAAGATCGTGATTCCCAGGTCGTATTCGGACGCCATGATGATATGTGTGGAGTATCCTGGGAGACCACCGGCCTTAGTGATGAATGTTACAGGGCGCAAGGTGGATGGGAGAATTGAAGAGGTTCGGTAAATTTCCCAAGGCATTCCGTAGAAGGATGTCAGAGATTCGGAGTAGGAACCAGGGCTAAACCAGTTTACTTGCGGGGAGAGTGTGTTGTAGTTAGTGAGGACGTGGCGCAGGAATTTAGACATGTCATTGCTAGTGCAATAGAGGCCGCCAGTTCTAGATGAGTATTAGACCACAATCGATGGACCAACGAATATTTTGAAAGAGGACTTACGGTCGTTGAACACCTTGTTCGATATCCCAATAATTTTGACCTTTTGGTAACACGGCAACGCTATCATCAGGTTTGATAAAAGAGCTACTCTCCATGCCTAAGGGACGCAGAATAGCCGTCTCAACGTACTCTCCATACCCTAGACCTGTTACGTTCTCCACGACGAGCCCGAGAAGATCGAAATTAATGTTCGAGTAGGTCGATTTCTGCTTCGGAGGCCACATGGGCTGCCTCGTGGCTAGATTTTCCAGAAGGTCTATGTGAGAGGGTTAACATCAAGGAATTATGGGTGTATTAGTAAGGGTAACTTACCCTCACCCGAGCACGGTGAGTCGCATCTGGGTACCCCCTCATCTGTGACGGGTGGCAAACCTATTGAGACTGGATCAGGAACCATGTAGAGAATATCTGCCATAGCAACTGCAACAAATCATTTAGCACCGCCGAGCTTCCCTGCCACAGGATCGTTGGGTCTTACAGTCTCTCGGGATCCCGCTCAATTGACTTGCGATTGTTCGCAGCGTGATATCCGACCACTGAATATCCCCTCGCAAATCGAGATACTCGTCAATCGTATCATCGATGCTGAGATTACCCGCGACATGCTGCTGAATGATAGCGAGTGTCGTGAAGGCCTTGGTGATACTGGCGATGCGGTACACACTATCTCCATCCACCTTCTCCGCACCAGGCCTCTCTGGGTCCTTCTCGCGTGCTGTGTGGTGAAGCTCCCATAGTGAGTGTGTGGAAGTTGTGACCTCGACGGAGAAGGAGCTCGTGTCGTATGCTGACTGCTCAATGAGCCTACCTAAACTGGCGGTTATGTGCTCGTAGGCATCGCTTAGGACAGGAGAGTTACGGTAGGTACTAGATTTAGGGGAGATGAAGGCAGGTGAGGGGTCGTAGCATGCTGCGTAAGCTTGTGCACAGAGCAAGACCAAGGAGATAGTGATGGCGGGGTATGGAATTTTTGAAGCCATTGCGGAAGTGGACGACGACACCTTGGATTGAGAGAAAGTGGTGCGGTATATCCTAGAGTCCGCTGTGAAAAGACTACGTGGTTGCCGTGTCCGTTTCCCTACGGCAAATCCAGAATCTCAATGCAGATACTTTCCACTGTCGTCTCCATGTCTGAGCTATTACTTGCTTTAACCTGAGCTGGGTGTAAGATTCATGAGAAAGCTGACGTTAGCTTAGACCCTTGTTTTGAAGGAAGCGGGGTAAACGTGACAGGTACCTAAAATGCGAACCAATCGACGTCCAATAGCCGCCGTAACTTCCCCCACCCTATTTTCAACGGTGTGTAGAGGGGCTTCTGATCCTTTCTTTGGGATCTTGGTCATGCCGTCATCCTTACATACAGTAACAACCCCGCTCGATCAACAACTCCAAATCTTGCACGTATCAAATGTATGTAGGATTCGGCGTCCCATTGGGCATGATTCTATCAGCCTATAAGCCTCACTTGTAGCCGGCCCTTCCGCGTTAGACATGAATCTGTCAGCCTTTGAATTTCACTTGTAGCCGGTCCTTAGTTTCCACGTGTAGTTGCTCTGTTTTAAACCTATATATTGCCCTTGGACTCAGCCGTGCGTACTTCTGTGCATCATTATACTACGCGCGCATCTCAATATTCTCTATATTTAAATATGGCAGACTCTAATAATCTCCCAGCCCTCTGCTCGGTTGATGAGTTTCTCAAGCATGAATATGATTTCGTTGTTATTGGAGGGGGCACAGCCGGCTTGGTCGTGGCCGCACGCCTCACTGAAAATGATAATGTTAACGTCGGCGTTCTCGAGGCTGGCCCCGCAAATATTGGAGATCCTATGATCATGATGCCCGCTAGTACGTATTAAATGGATTAATTCATCCATTCCATAGTCCTTCAATAGCCCTATTCTTCTCTACTATTGAGAAAATTCCAACACCAATACCTCGATAGTGTACAGCAAGGCAATCGGCGACCCAAAGTATGACTGGCTCCATAGGACTGTCCCTCAGGTACTGATTTAATACCCACATTAATATACCCATCACTGATACATTTGTACAGACATCTGTCAACAATTATGTCCTAGACCAACCTCGAGGAAAGGGGCTCGGTGGATCCAGTGCCATCAATTATCAGATGTATGTGAGAGGCCAGCAACTTGATTACGACGACTGGGAGAAACTTGGAAACAAAGGCTGGGGGTTCCAAGACCTGCTCCCGTACTTTACGAAGCACGAGCATTTCGATGATCCTTTGGGCTACTCGAATAAACCAAACATCCCTCTTGAGACGACATATGATGCGGGTCTCCATGGGACGGATGGGCCAATCCATACCAGCTTCAGTACATGGAGACTTCCGCATGAGAAGGAGTGGTTTGCTGCTTCGAGCACATTGGGCGAGAGGATGGGTTGTCCGTTGGAGGCTTGGAATGGCGACCACATGGGCATGCATCATTCGCTTAGTACGATTGATAGGAGTAATGGCGAATTGACTGGGACAAGAAGTTATGCCACTACCGGATATCTGCTTCCGAATGCTAGTCGGCCAAATTTGAAGGTTTTGACCGAGGCATTGGTAACGAAGCTCGTTGTCAGCGAGGCCGGTGAAGTCACTGGTGTTGAATTCATACATTCAGAGAAATCGCACACTGTTCTCGTTAAGAAGGAAGTCATTCTCAGTGCGGGAACAGTATGTTCATCCTATACTGTGTTGCTCCGTCGCCAAAGCTTACACGTGCATCTAGATAAAATCCCCGCAGATTCTCGAACTCTCGGGGATTGGCAATCCCTCGATCCTCAATAGCGCTGGTATCAAATGTGTGGTGGACAACGCACGAGTTGGAGAGAACTTTCAAGACCACCCAGCCACAGGAATGGGCTATGAGCTCGTTGAAGGAGAGGAAAGTCTGGACAAGCTACAAGACGACTCCGAAGTCCAAGCCGCAACAAGCACGTACATGGCCGACAAATGCGGGCCCCTATCAAGTGGCGGAGCAGCCGTGGGCTTCGCATCCTACGCCGACCTATCCACACCCTCCGAGGTTAAAGCATTGCAGGAATTGGTCCTATCAGACAAATATACTGGCCATAATGAAGTCGCAAAGAAGCTCATCGCAGAGAGCCTCGCAGATCATAATTATGGCAGTCTTCAGCTTGTACTTCTGCCTGCTTCATTAAATCTCAAAGCCATAAGCAGTCAGGTTGTCATGTTGCAGGCCCCTCCCGAACAACTAGGGAAGCATGGTATTGTATTAGTAGCGTGTCTGGCACGTCCGCTATCGATGGGCACTATCCACATAACCTCTTCAGATCCGCAAATCGACCCCGAAATCGACCCGGGCTATTTAACACACCCGGCAGACATCGAAGTCTTTTCTAAAGGTTTAGAGTTGCTCGAGAAGATGGCAGCTACATCACCTTTCAAGGAGAAGATCAAGAGAAGATACCATCCCGTGGATCTAGATGTGACCGATAAGAAGAGTGCGGAGGAGTATCTGAGAAATACCTGTGTGACCGAGTACCACCCTATAGGTAGTGTGGCGATGGGGAAGAAGGGCGTTGGAGCGGTGGATGATAGGCTCAAAGTTTGGGGGGCAAAGGGCGTGAGAGTCGTGGATGCAAGTGTGATGCCACTGCATGTTAGTGGAAACATTGTTTCTAGTGTTTATGCGATTGCAGAGAAGGCAAGCGACCTAATTAAGGAGGACTGGGGATTGTAGCTATTGGCATGTTGAATTTATATATTGCAAATTTATATGTAAACTATTTTGTGTTATATTACAGACAATCCCATATCTTCCATCGCTCGCTCCTATTAGCCGTGACGACATACTTGGTGGTGTTTTGTTAAACATGAAGCTGAAGTAAAATGTCGAGAAATAAAAATAATTCATTACGCTTAAGTTTGACGCATGATGTTTTTGTAAGTTACACCTCGGAATTTGATTATTCTAGATTTCTCCCATTTTGAGATGACAAAGGGTTAAAGCAACCTCATTACCGCCATATACGCTGATGGAAGTGTGGGTCCGGATTGACGTGCGGGATTGAAGTGAGGGGTAATCGCAAGCAACCTTATTACCGCCATATACGCTCAGGGGTTTCGGGTTCTGAGTAAGTCTGGTTCTGCTATAGCTGCCTAGTATACCGTAGTGCTAGAAGCTACCGTGTTCTTGACTAATAACAGGACAACTGTGTTGGTGGTCAGGGAACAGACGGACTTGACTGCCTATGCAATAACTGTAATAAACCCTACATTTATTCAGTAATCTCATGTATACACGTAAACCCATGTCTCATCTTTCAGACTGAGGTATCATTTCCAACGACAATAGTTAGCATAGTTGGCCACCTGATCCAGTCTCATCTGCGCCATATCTCCAGGATACTTGCTGGTACCTGCTAAGTATTATCTTGGACAATATCGTAACTTGACTAACGATCTTGTCTCCTTTACGCACTATTGACTGCATAGACGGCAGGCCAACTTCCAGTCTTCCGTCAGAGAAAGGCCTTGGTTGCTCACGTGAACCATAGAAATTAGGGAGAGTTATAAGACTGCTCAAGCCCCAAAATGGATACAGACTCTCTTTCCTTACCTGTCGCATTCTTCTTCATTGTCTTAATTCAAATGTCTCCGACAGTTTCCATCATCGCAACAATCGGTGCAACTTTCTTCCTTTATCATGTCATTTGGTCTCTGTTCTTTAGTCCCCTCGCGCGAATCCCAGGTCCCAAGCCTTTTGCCTTCACAAAATTGAAACTTGCATATGAGGACTACAGAGGCACCCGCACGAGGGTAATTCATCGCCTACATCAAGTGTATGGCTCCATCGTTCGCGTGGGCCCCAATGAAGTCTCCTTCAATTCTCTGACGGCGCTGCGCCAGATATATGGAGCCGGCAGTGCGTTCGGACGCCCCGGATCATTCTACCGTATATTTGATGTGTATGAACAACCGCATATGTTCACATTCTACTCTTCATCGGAGCATTCGGCACGAAAGAAGATGATTAGTCGAATGTACGCGAAATCTACGGTGTTGAACAGCTCAGTAGCAAGTTCGATCCAAACCAAAGTTATGCAATTTCTGGATCTCATTGAATCAGACCCACAGACCGCATCAAACTTGGCGACGAGCCTGAGCTACTATTCTTTAGACAATATTACCTGGATGGTATTCAGAGGCTCGGGGGGAGCTACATCGGCTTTAACTGGACGAACGTCGGACCGCGAGATCTTGGGTGATATTCACCAACCTGAGTCGCGCAGATATACGTGGTTTCGGATTCATTTCCCCCGCTATACTCACTGGGCCATGTCATGTGGCCCCCGTTTCAAATCTATCCTCGCTTTGGTAGGCCTATTGCCCGGCGTGGAACCCCTGGCGTACAGTGGGCTTCAGGACTATGCGCTGGCGACGTTCAAATCACATAGAGTATATAAAAATCCGGAACCGACTAGTGAAGACGGTCTAATGTCGAGACTATTGAACGAACAAGCTAGTCGTCGCGGAAGTGACTCCATTTCTGACATGGACATCGCTGCGGAATGTGCCGATCATCTTGATGCAGGACTTAGGACGACCAGCGACACATTGATGTTTACTTTGTGGGCCCTATCATTACCGGGCAATCAGCAATATCAGCAACGTTTGGCTGCTGAAGTGGACTCCATAAGACACTCACCATCAAACGAAGGACCAGTTTCGTCAGCAGAGCTATGCGATCATCTACCATTCCTGGACGCCGTTATCAAAGAAGCGCTGCGCCTCTATGCTCCTATTCCGTCATCGCAACCTCGTGTCAGTCACTGTGATGTGAGGATTGACGGTTATATTATTCCTGCCGGAACAGTTGTCAGTTGTCAATCGTACTCCCTCCACCGAAACCCCGAGGTATTCCCTGATCCGTACAAATTTGATCCAGACCGATGGTTGGCTGGCGAAGCAGCGGTCGCCACAATGAGGCGCTGGTGGTGGCCCTTTTCTAGTGGGGGAAGAATGTGCCTTGGCATGCAGTCAGTACTTATAACATCATTCCCTCTCTTTTCCAGGTCGCAGAGTGAGCGAGACTGACCCTTTTTGGTCCGTAAAGTTTGGCTGTTGCGGAGATGAACACCTTGTTGGTAGTTATATACCAGAGATATTCCACTGCTGTGAGTCCCGGATCTCAGAATTTGTCACCTACAGCATCGAGCCGATTTGAACTGTTGTACGATGATTTGTTCCCAATTGCAGAGGTATGTCCAATCTCAAGATTATCATTCCATTAGGGTTGTGAATAAATCGCTCATCTGGTACCAGGAGAAAGAATGCCACATCGAATTCAAAAAAAGATAAAGCTGTTTACGTCCTATATTTTTGACTCTCTTGGCTTGCAGTTACGAAGAAACTCAACAAACTGACAATAGACAAAACCAGAAGGAGCAAAAGGCTGAATCTCTGCTTGTGAAGGAGAGAAAACAAGCTAGGCGAGGAACTGAAGTTAACAAATGGGGGGTTAGCATTTTACAGATATAGTTTGAGTGTTGGTAGTCTAGAAGAGACAATATAAAGCATAGTTTACAATCACCTCCTCGCTCATATCCCCATCGCCGAACTGGACCTCTACGGTCCCTCAGGCCGCCGTGCACGGCTTCGCGATCCCAGCGGCAGCCCGCAGTGGGGCCATACCACGCTATCCTCGGAGCGGGCCTGCCGGCGAATCCACAGCGCCTCGCCAGCCTGCCTGAACCAGTCCAGCAAGATGCATATGTTTTAGCTTTCAATAATTCGATAATTAACATAAAAATACATATACCCGCAAAGTCCTCAAATCATCAGCTCGTCTGAGAATAGATCCGAGCACAGTCTGAGGATAGTGCGACGCCAAAATACCCCCTGCGCGCTCCTTATTCGCTGTTGACACGGCACTTGTTTCACAGGCGCCAGCGACAATCTGCAGGCAAGCGCCGACCTCGAAATACTTCACCAATCACCGTCCACCCCCACCAATCACCACCACCCGCTCGGACCACCAGGGCGGCAAGCGCTCACTCGAGGGCCGCTACCCGGTCACTGCAGGGCCAGTCCATTCCCCTCCACTCATCCCCACTCCCCCTCTATCCACGTCAATGTTCTGTTTGACAGATGTCTGACTATCACATCTCCCTCTGTGATTTGCGGGGATAAATCAATATGGCCCCTAAAAAGGGACGGCGCATCGCTGGAGTACTTTATTCTCGCACACCTTATCGTCTCATGTGCCTGGGCGTGGATGGGCGTCTGCAGGGACCCATTCAGGTAGGTTGTGTTTCTTCCTTATTTATGGCCGCTCCTCGACCACCGATCGATCCTCTGTTTGTCCATACGCAGGAGTTCTGGAGATCTCGTTTTTCGTCTACCCATTCCTTTCCTTCGTCTAATGTACGGCTGTGCCATACTACATTTCCTCTTCATCGACTGTTTCTTTCCCCGTTCAAACACAAACACAAACACATCCACCACCACCCCCATAAACACCACCATGGGTTCCGACATCAAGCAAGCGTCCTTCTCGCCAGAGTACAATGAATCCTCCCAGTTCGACCACAACGAGAGGCACCCCGGCCCATCGCGCGCCCTCGAAGCCGGCCGCATGGGCCTCAGCATCCTCGCCCTCGCCTCAGCTATAGGCATCCTAGTCACCTCAGCACACAACCTCAAGATCTACAACGACACTCACGTCGCGAACGACTTCCTGCTCCCATTATGGCCGTTTGAGTTCAACCTCGGCCCCAGCATCGCCCTCGTCGCCTGCGGATCAATCATGATCGTTGCGGCCGCGGTGTCCCTCGTCGCCGGCAAGATCCCATCTGTATGTCCCCACCTCTCGTCCACCATCATACCAACCACCCACTAACAGCCCATAGTTCCGCTACAACACCTCCCTCCACACCCTCCTCACCCTCCTCTCCGCCTTCTCCGGCCTCGTCTCCGCCATCGTCGCGACCTCCTTCTTCTACGGCATCAACGCCTCCGACGTCACAGCCACAATCCAGAGCTGGTCCTGCCACTGGTCCGAGGTCGCCATGACCTCCGAGCCGAACTTCCACCGCATCTGCAAGGAGGCTGAGGCCGGGTTGTACTTGACCATCATGATGATCCCGCTGTTTGCGCTTATTGGCGTCGTGGGCATCATGGCCGTGGTGCACGATAAGAAGGTTAGCTTGATGGCGGCGAGGAAGGGGAGCCCTGCGCTCTCATAAAGAGAGCGAAGGGATGGAGGTATGCTGATGGTGTGATGGGTGATGGGTGATGATCTTCGATGGGTGGGATATGAGGTAATGGAGGAATGAGGAATGGGTCCCTTGGCTGCGCCTTGGATGGCGTTTGTGCTATTTGCTTTGGGACGTAAAATCGGTCTCTGTGTTTGTCAGGGGCTATTGTATTTAATACTTTTGTCCATGAACATTTATTTCATCATCGGCGGCTGAGGCGTGTTCGTGATCAGCGTGGAACTACATGTGCTGATGCCGTTGCCATACTCTCTTATCACTATAGCTGGCCACCGATGAGGAAGGCGCGACCTCTGCATATCAATTTTTTAGTATCGTCGACGATGAGGTAGGTGCGATCTCTGTACCCATCGTTCTTTCCGTTATCATACACACGGTTCTTTCCGTCCTCAAGCACGTCGCTCTTTCCGCTCTCATACACGTCATTCTTTCCATGCTCAACCGCGTCGCTCTTTCCATTCTCATACCCACCGCTCCTTCCGTGCCCACCCTACGTCTCATATTCCCACCCATATATACACCACATCCAGCTTCCCTCCACTCCCAATCTTCCAACAACTCGACATACTTTTTTGGAAGACCCCAAACCATCAATCAAACCAAATTTAATCAATCCATACCATTACTCAAGACACTCCATCATTACCCAGCTACTAGCAAACCCACAGATCACCCAACCATGTCTTACATGGTCGTACCCCCCGTTGACCCAAACCAGCAAATAAGCTTCCGTGAAAACCCATTCATGGCACCACCCCCGGCCCCCGTTCGCGCCCCCGAGCAAACCCTCGACGGCCAAGCCTCGAATGAGAACAAGAAAAGCACCAGCAAGTCCTCGACCAGATCCAGGAAAGGCGCCGTGAGCGTGTCCTTCGAGGCCGACAAGCAGGCCGAGCACAAGGCTCGGATCAAGATGGAGTCCGATTATCCCGTTGTGGCCGAGCTAGTCACGAATGCTCCTGTTCGTCCCCCCCCCCCACCTTCCTTAACCCCCCCCCCAAAACAGCGCTAACCCCCCCTCAGATGGCAGACGCACAAACCCTCCTCGTCCTCTCCGCCGCCCTCTCAGACCTCTACAACCGCCCCCTCTCCTCCATCACCGCCTCCCTGCACACAACCGAGTACCTCCTGCACGACCACTCCTTCACGCCCTCCTACAACCTTCGCATCATCGTCCCCGCCACCCTCGCCACCCTCGCCTTCAACGACGCCCACGCCGCAGCCCTGACGCGATTTCTATGCACCGAACTCAGCATCCCCCTAGGACGCGGCAGGATCCTGTTCCTCGGTATCCCGGAGGAATGTATAGCCGTCGGCGGACGCACGCTGATGGGTGTTTATCGCGAGGATGTGCAGGCGGAGAAGGCGGCGAGGACGGCGCGGGAGGAGAGGGAGGCGGAGGAGACGGCGGAGAGGAGGAGGGGGAGGGCGGGGGGCAGGTTTAGGTCTGTGAGGGGGGTGGGGGCGAGGGGGGGTGTGGGGGGGGAGGGGGTGGTGGTGGAGAGGGGGGAGGGGGAGGTGGCGTTGCAGAAGATGTGGGAGGAGGGGGAGAAGGATGTGGCGAATGCGAGGAAGCCGTCGCTTTTGGCGGGTTTTTTGGGGATTTTTGGGGGAGGGGGCATGAGATGAGGGTGGTCGTGGGTGGGAGTTTGTGAGTGTAAGGGGTGGTTAGCGGTGGTATTGGCGTGTCGTCGGGGAAGGGACGCATGCATTGATTGATTGATGGATGGTATTGTACAGTACACCAGCGGGACAGGCCGGATAGGCAGAGCCAGCCACAGCGTTCGTCATTGATAGGATTATGGTTAGCATGAAAATCAAAAAGGAGTCACTTATGCATAAGAATTGTTTTGTTGTTGTTGTTTGCTGTACGGGTCTCAGATTTGCTACCTACATACAAGTAGGCTACTCTACCAACCATCTATCATGACCTCGTTTCCACACCACCACATCATCAGTTTTTAGTGACCCCGGAAAACGCCATGCAATGCTATGCTCCGACTCCCCCCCGTGTCCTCTTTCGCTCCCACCTTGTTTGTCGTTGCGATCTACTCTTATCCCGCACGAGCGCCACTCTATCCGCACCGCGACGGGGGTGCATCTCAAATTCCCAAGCAACCCCTTTGCTTCTCAAGCTTCGCTTCCCAAGCTTCCAGCCGCATACCAACAGCACAGCAGCACGCACCACCCAATCTTTTCAAATATAAAACCTCACAAATCAATCTTTCCCATCTCCAAAGGTTCTTTACATCCTCTTAACCCCCTTCCCCGCATCCACCACCGCGCCCGCAGCAGCAGCGACCTTACCCCCCGCAACCCTCGGCGCGGCACGACGGATATACGAGCGGTAGAAGAAGCGCATGAACAGGTACATGAGCGGGCCGAGGTAGAACACGTTCAGCCACACCGCGAATGTCTGCCCGCTGGTGTTGATGCAGCTGACGGTCTCGTACTTCTGGTCTGGTGCGCCCGCGGGCGCCGTGAAGAGGACGTGGCGGTTTGGGGAGATGGGGGCGGATGGTGGGGGGGCGGCGGTGGAGGAGGCGGAGACGGGGATGTCGTAGGAGAGGAAGGAGTGCGCGGCGGCGTAGTAGACGCCGATTATGAATTGCGAGATCTGGAGGGTGGTGAGGGTCTGCTTGATGGCCTTGGGGACGCGGACGGAGAAGGAGGTGATGGTGTAGTATGTGTACTGCGGGGGTGTGTTAGCTGGATATCCTGATAATGAAGAAATATTTTGTGAGGCGCGGGGGGACGTACCATCAGTGCGTGGACTCCGGAGTTGAAGAAACAGAACATCCAGATGGCGGGGGTCATGAAGCGCATACCAGCCCACATGCAGAGCATGGCACCGGCGTGGTGGTAAGTCTGGAGGGTGGAGCTGCGCTTTCCCTTGGCGAGAATGATGGCCGTATCAATGACCTCGTAGAACTTGGACAGGTAGAAGAAATATCCGTAGAACGCGAGACCCTCGTTCCACATCCTGCCGCCCTCGAGACCGGGGGCAGCCTGCCACGACGAGGTGTCGGTGGAGTAGGCAATTGAGTTTTCGGTGCCGGAGGAGCCGTGCAGCTTGCACAGCGAGTCGACGACGCCGATGAGGCCGTCAGTGCCGTAGACGGAGGGGATGGTGCGCGAGAGGCCCTTGTACATGCCGACGAAGGTCCAGGCGGAGTAGACGGCCAGGAAGACGTTGTGGAGGACGACGAGCCAGCGGAAGGCGGCGGTCTTGGAGATGGCCCATGGCTTGTTGCCGCGCGCGGCGTTGACCTTGTTGAGGGAGACGACGGTGACGGCGTAGACGGAGGCGATGGTCAGGGGGACGCGGGCGTCGTAGGCGGAGTTGTAGATGCTGGCGGGGATGGTGAAGGGAGGGGCGAAGCTGGAGGAGCCGGCCGGGGGAGGGGGGAGGGTGGTGGGGTCTGAGGAGGGCGGGAACTGGAAGAGGGTGTCGGAGGGGAAGCTGAAGTAGATGGAGGGAGACATGGTGGCGGTTGGTTGATCTGGTTGTGGTTTTGTCGGTGAGGGTATGAGGTTGGTCGACGAGGCCTAGATCAACCCGGAGGAAAGGGTCTTGGTCTATGTAGAAGGACGCGGACCCAAGGGAGACGAGGGAGAAATGATAATACTTCAAAATTGGTAGTCGAGTGGTTCTGGTGGGTTTATAGGGATGAAGAGTGAGGTAGGTGTATTGGAGTGAAGGTAGGAAAGAAATGAAATATAGGAAAGATATATGGCCCTGTACTAGAGCTGGCCAATCTTTTGGGAGGTGGATGAGGAGAATTGAGCCTCGGCGAAGGAAGTTAAGTTGGAATCAAGGGCCAATTGCAGTTGACACCTTCCTTGTCTCAGCACATATGAAAGCAGTACTCACGGTACAAGAGGGTACAAAGGGGGGAGGATAAGGGCGGTATAAGGCGGAGAAAAGGGAGAAAGAGATCACATGCGACCCGAAAGCATAGTATTTTTGGGTTGGGGGGGTGGTGGGTGGTGGTGGTGTTGCACTTTCCTGGGGTTGAGAATTGTTGTTTTTGGGTAGATTTGTAGTTTCGTTGGTAGAAGATGGCTCTTTCTGTGTTTTTGTTGAGGACCTACAAAGTCTCAGTTGGGGGTTGCAGTGAGAAGAAGGGCGCTAGTATGAGTTGGGGTTAGTTAGTGCGACAAGGCTTTGGTGGGTTGGGTGCAGTGCAGTGGCGGTAAATATTTATGGAAAAGGTACAGAGCAAACGTCATAGCCGCGAGGCGGGATGGCCAAAATTGACTTGACAAAATTGATAAAATGCCGCCACAGAGACACTAGGAGAGTAGGACTAGCTGAGATATGTAGGTACAGTATTCTAGGAGTAAGTGGCAAAGGGTGAGGGAAGGGCGAGAGACTGGCGAGATACAGGCGACAGAAGGGCCAGAGAAGGGCGATACAGGCGATCCAGGCGATACAGGCGATGGAAGGGTGAGAGTAGCGTCGTTTGCGGGTGGTCTTGGCAACTGGGAACTGGCAACCTGGGAACTGGCAATCTTCGGGAGAGGCTGACGGGATGGGATCTGAGATGTGATATGTGAGATAACCATGATGACGATAAGAAGAATAGTACTGATAGATACTGTGCTATATTCGAACAACCGCCTCCAGGGCAGAAATGTCGTCTACAGTATACAATATTAGATAATACATTCAATACATACACACAATAGAGTACAGCCACATGATATAAACATCTCATCTCCAATAACATGAAGCATATTTCACAACCAACATCCCCCTCGACTTTCACTCTCAATCACCGACGATATAATAGGCTCACGTCGATCTTGGCGATCTTGGGACCTGCCGTACTTCACCGTACCTTCCCCTCCGCTTCCCAACAAAACCCCAACGCCAACGCCGTCAAAATCTAAATCCCGCTCCGCTCCGCCGTACCATCACACTACCATCACACTACTATCACACTACACATTTCTCGTTGAGAACCGACACTGACTTTTGGCCTGCACGTGAAAGACGACAAGACGACAGGTACAGGACACCTGCCTACTCCTAAATCAGTTAGTCTCGAAATAGTCGCGTGCCTTCCACCCGATGAAGATTCAAATCCCATCCCCATCCCCATCTTCCAAGACAATATCATTCTTCCCCACCGGCATCCGGAATATCTCATTCCCCATTTTCACGTGTCATCCCAACCTATCCCAACCGCCCTGAATCAATCCCTCCCTCCCCCCTCCACGTGACATCCATCTCTATTTACCCCATCCCATCCCATCCCATCCCCCAAAACAGTCTTAGCCTAGCCTGACCCGACCTGACCTGACCCGACCTGACCCCACTCTCAGCCTTGCGCAGGGGTAGGTGCGTGCTTGAAGTGCTGTAACCCGTTACTCGAATGTCTGGGCGAAACAGACCTGACAACCCCCACACGGCCATTCAATCCATACAACATCATCAGCCAGCCAGGTCGTACACCACCACCACCATACGAGGACGCCATATTCACTCGCTCGCTATTTGCTCGACGATACAGTATAGTATAGTGCAGTATTGCAGCATCTGTACGATACGGTCTGTACGATACCATCTGTACGATAGTCGAAGCTGCATCTTCTAGACTAGACCGACCGGCTCTGGGCTTCAATGCCACCGCCCGCGCAATCATGTATCACCTAGCAAAGTCCGTCTACATGCACGTCACCAGCAAAGAAGGTACGCTCGCACCCCCCCCCCTTTTTTCATCCCCCTCCATCCCCAATCCCCCTCCATCCCCAATCCCCCTCCATCCCCAATCCCCCTCCATCCCCAATCCCCGTCCATCCCCCCCAACCTACCCCTCCACCAACACCCCCCCTCCCGCCCCCTCACCCCACACCCCCAACTAACACACCCCCAGAATTCTCCATCCTCCTCCTCGGCCTCGACAACGCCGGCAAAACCACTCTCCTCTCCCAAATCAAATCCCACTACCTCGCCTCCCACCCCGCCCCCGCCACCAAAACCGTGCCCACCGTCGGCCAAAACGTCGCCACCATCGACCTACCGGACATGTACCTCAAAGTCTGGGACATCGGCGGGCAGGAGAGCCTGCGCCGGCTGTGGCAGAGCTACTACGCCAGCTGCCACGCCATCATCTTCCTCGTCGACTCGACGGACATCGGGTCGGGATTAGAGGGGGTCTCCGAGTCTGGGGATATCGGCGGGAGTGGGGGGCCAGCAGCACAGGGGGAGGAGGACGGGCGGCTCGCCGAGTGTCGGAGGGTGCTCGAGGCGGTGCTGGCGCATGAGGATACCGGGGGCGTGCCCCTGCTTGTGCTGGCGAATAAGCAGGATAGGGAGGATTGTGTGGAGGTTGTAAGGATCAAGGAGGGGCTTGTGAAGAGGGTGTTTGAGGGGGAGAGGGGCGCGGGGATTAGGGATAGTAGGGTGTTGCCGTGTAGTGCGTTGACGGGGGCGGGGGTTAAGGAGGCGGTGGAGTGGGTGAGGAGTCGGGTGGTGTGGAATAAGGAGGCGAGGCCGGGGGTGTTGAGGTAGGGGGAAGGGGGTGGGATACCAGATTCTGAGAGAGGAAGTTCGGGGAAGTTCGAATGGGGATTATGAGGCGATGGCGAGAGACGCAAGATACCAGGTTGTGAGGATGGGGCCGGAGATGACGGTTTCTTTGAGCAAAGTTTGGAAGAGACGGGATACCAGATTCTCTTTTTAGGAAATTTGCATGGACGGGGATTGCGTGGAAGGTATTGACAGCGAAACAGCGCGAGATCAGACGACATACCAAGTTCATTTAGGGGAAGTTCAGACAAGACAAGATATACCAGGTTCAGGTTCTTTGGACAAAGTTCAGACGAGAGAGACAGGAGAAACCGGATGTAACAGCCCCTTAAAAAAGCCCACACAAGACACAACAGCCAAATCCCCTTTCAAGTGAAGTTCGGACGGGGATTATATTTTTCTGGGCCCTAATACCACCAAATACGCCGCTACATGCGCTATCTTACATCTTACACCCCACGATATACACAACGTTATACACAACACAACAACAACAAAACAACATCCTCCTCACCCCCCCCTCCCTACTTCCGTGTCATGAAACTCGTCCACCCACTCTTCCCCCCCTCCTCCTCCTCCTCCTTCCCCAACCTATCCAGCGGCCCCCCACCCACCTCCCTCCTCCTCTCCTCCTCCACCACCTCCGCCCTCCTCGCCTCAACCGCCTTCACCACACCCCCCTGCCCCTCCTCTCCCACATTCCCATACCCCTCCTGCGGCCTATCCTCCGTCTTCAACCCACTAAACAACCACCCCGTCGCCGAAGCCAGCACCCCCTTCCCCCCCTCCTCCTTATTCCCCGCCGCCGCCTCAACAACACCCCTCTCCCTCGCCTCCCTCATATCCGCAACCCTCGCCCTCATCTCCGCCGCCACAGCAACCTGCCCCCGCGTCTTCTCCAGCAGCGCGAGCTGCTCCGCCGTCGCGGTGCCGGCGCGCAGCGCGATCGAGGCGTCGTGCGCGGCGGCGTCGGTGAGGGCTTTTTGCTCGGCGAAGTATTCGCGCCGGCGGCGACGGTTGTAGATCATCATGTCGCCGAGGGCGTAGACGGTTACGGCGCCTGCGATGCCTGTTGGGGGGGGGGTTAGCTTGGTGGTCGCTGCTTGGTTTTGGGGGGGGGGGGTCGTTGATCATGGGGATTGAACTCCCCCGGGTAACTTCTGATGCATCCGGGAGGAGAAGGAATGGGGAAGGGGGGTAGTAGGGGGAATAGTAAAAGCAAAGGGGAGACGAACAAGTAACCCCAATCAACCCAATAGCCGTAACCCTATGCGCCCGATCCGCCCACACCCTCCCCCTAACCACCAACCGATCAAACCCCGTCATCCTGCCCTCCCGCGCCCGATTCGCCGCCTCCCTCAGCCGACGCACCTTCTGCTGCGGCGTCTCGCCCGCCGGCGCCGCGGCGGCGGCGGAGTCATGGGCTGGGAGGGTGGAAGGGCCGGGGTTGGAGGAGGCTGGGTAGAAGGGCTTTGTTGCGTGGGGGGTTGTGGAGGTGAAGCGCGTGGCGTCGGTTGGGGAGCGTGCCATTGTTGCGGTTCTCTCTCTCTCTGTGAGTGTTGTGTGTGTGTTTGAGTGTGTCGTGGGAGTTGGTGGGAGTTGGGTGAACCGCCGCCGTGAGGGTTGGTTATTTCTTGGGGATCTCCGGGAGATTTTCGAGGAGCTGTGGATTGGGCTAGCGGGAGTTGAGGTTGTGTTGGGGCCTTGGATGTAAGGTTTCCGTGGTGAGGCTGCGGGTATTGGGGAACTTGGAGAAAGATGGCACCGATCCTACCTACATTTACACATTTTACGACCCTCCAAACTGGAAAACTACAGACGAAATGGCCAACCCGCAGCCAAACCTCGCAGATATCCTGCGTACCCTCTCGGCCCTCGCGCCTCAACCCCAGCAGGACCAGCAGAGCGCCTCGACCCCTTCGAACCCTTACCACTTCTCCGCGCCGATCCCTCAGCCTCGTCCGCATTTCGAGGTTCCCTCGCACGCTCGAGCACAACCGGCGGCTGCGGCGGCGCCGACACAGGATGCGTCAAGGATTACGGATTGGCCGACTGCGCTGAGGTGTGTGATGAGGAGTGTGGCTAGTAATGAGAGGGTGGTGGGGGAGATTAGGAAGGTGTGTTTGTTCGTCTGATGGGAGGGGATGGGTCGGCGCTGACGGGAGATAGTTGATACAAACGCAACATGAGCATGAGACACAGTGGTGCGCTGGGCGTCGGGAGTTGGCGATGAAGATTGAGGCGAGGAAGGTCGGGCAGAAGAAGCTGGATGAGGTGTTGTACGTCACAATCCCCATACTGAAGTTCGCTGTGGACACAGCTAATGGATAACCAGGCGCGCAGTCGGAGGCCAAGTAACAGAGACTCCGGCGTCCGACGGGGCAGAAGAGCTACGGGCGTTCGATGGGAAGGTATACCGTGCACAATGCCAGATGGTTGGCGAGATGGGGGGAAAGCTGCACAGGCTCGGCGTGCCGTTTTTCGGAACGCGGTCAGAATTGATCAGGTACGATGGGGGCGTGGACGGGGCTGCCGATGAAAAGGACGAGGGAGGGGGGATAACGGAATCGGAGCTGCTGGAGATGCAAAGGCGGATGTTGGGGATTCTAGAAGACTTGTGTGCAACGTAGGTTTGGGGGTATATATATCACTATCACGAAAGAGGGAGCATGAGAAACGAGGTTTTTGCAGATGATGACTGTAAATGCATAAATCCAACGCTAATTAGGACGGTCTATATCGCTTGAACAAAGGTCTCGTGAGACGCCGGCTAACGCGGTACGAGGAATAAAAGGCCAGGAGAAATCCTGGAAAAAAGTAACGCTGAACGGCTGGAGTGACGCTGTGAATCGGTTGAGGTCGGGTGGTAGAGTTGTCGGGGGAGCGTTCTTGTGTCCCATGTCCCGTGATGTGACTGAATGTCGCTTGAGGTTGTGGGAAGGGACTGGTTGGACGCTGGAGCGTGAGGAGACCCGGAGCGGCGGAACCGACTCTTGTCTCGGAATCTATATTCCCGCATCCCAAGCCATACTGTATCTCGACTCGGCCTTTATCGTTCGTTCGCCGTCCATCGACCACTTGAGACCCATATGCTGGTCCCCCGCAATAAAAGAGTGTTATCTGTAAATCCGCCCATCACGGCACTTCAAAACGTGCTCCAGTTCCAATCCCTCGGCACACTCGCCGGCACGCTCTCCGGGATCCCCTTCACCACGTTCGCGGCATCAAACGCGCCGCTGCCCCTGCAGCTAATCACCGGCGTCGCCGGCATGCCCTCGCTGCCATCCTCGCTGCCGCTTCCGCTGCCGCTTCCGTTTCCGCCACCCTGAACGATGTCGCTCCCGTGGCGGCTGCCGCTGCGGGAGCTGCGAGAGACTTCCCACCCTTTGTACTCGCTCCAGCAGAACTCGCAGGCGCGGCTGCGGTGGCCGAGGGGGTGGAAGGAGGCGTTCTGGTCGAGGGGGACGAGGTGCGGGGAGTGCGTGTCGCAGAAGATGTTGCCACAGCGACGGCAGTGGTGGCGGCGCGTGAAGTAGGAGAAGGTGCGTGTGCATGAGGGAGCATCGCAGACGGAGGCGTCGGAGTCGGGCTAGGGTATGTATGTTAGTTTTTTTGTGCCTCGGCTTCACACTTGGTGAGAGAAACAAACCTTCCAGTGATCTCTCGACGGCAGGTCCGTCACGCGACCGAGCGGTTTGCCGCGCCACTCGCTACTGTCCATGAGGCGCCCGAGTCCCCATTTCCCATTATCGGAGTCGGAGCGCAGGAGCGCGGGGGAGTCGAGGCCATCGTTTGTGCTCGGCGGGGTGAGGGTTCCGGTGCCTGTCTTTCGGCGTGGGGGCCGGGAGGGGCGCAGGACGGCGGGGACGTAGAGGGGGGATTTCTGGGGGCGGAGTTGCCGCGTGTGCGTTGAGAGATGGGTGCTTGAGCGAGGAGAGGTCGGGGAGGAACCCTGGGGCGTGGTTGGGTTCGAGGAGGCGGGGGAGACGGGCTGGGAACTGTAGAGGGAGAATTGTTGTGATGGGTATTGGGGTGGGTGAGGGTTGTAGTGAGTGGCAGGAGCCGGCATCTGGAATTCGGTCGTCATGGTGATGGTGGAGTGAGGATGGAGATGAGGATGAAGTGACGATGTCGCTCGACGAGAGTGAACCTCTTAACGAAGCATGAGAGAGGCGTTCGGTGAAGGTGACGGAGGCGGCGTCAAATGGCGGTGACTCGGGTAGAAAGGTAGGCGGACGGGAGGGCGTGGTGAAGGCGCGGCAGGAATCCGTGGTATTGGGATGTTTGTTAAATAGAGACGCCGGGCTGCAGGTCTGGTTGGACGCCAATCCGCGGGGGAATTCGATTCGATGAGGCAATTGAGAATGGCCGGGTCGGTAACTGATAAGAGGAATTGGAGATGTGGAGGATGTGATTGGGCGGGCGAGGAGTACAGCCGAAGTCGATGATGATATAAATTGGATGGACCCTGGAGGGACTTCTGGGGGACTTTGTGGAGGGCTGGGGAACGATGACGGGGTTGACGGGGTTGACAGTTGTAATAATAACAACAACAAAAGCAACAACAACAATAAAATGGCACAGGCGACAACGACAGCGACGATGAGATTGAGATGAGATTTGAAGGATCAACGGGGGAGCCGGGGAGATCAATAGCATTTATTACGGAGGAGGCTTGAGAGATGTTTTGTTGTCGCGGTGAGGACGGGTACGGGGATGGTACGGGTGGTACGAGGCGATTGTGGTTGTAGCCAGTTGTAGCAGGTTGTAGTTTAGATGATTAGGAGCGGGGAGAAGATGATTGGCTGTGATTAGGAGTGATTGGGAGTTGATTGGGGGGTTAAATAGAGGAGAACGAGAGTTGCTCGGGGTGATTGGTAGGACGGGGCAGCTAGTGGCGGTGTCGCGCGGCGGCGATGGCAATCTAGTGCAGAAGAGTGCAGTTCTAGCGCACAAAGTGTGCAGTATAGTGCAGTTCACTACTCCGCGTTTATTCTAGCGCACTCTTACACACGGAGCAGGTTGGAGGGGAGAAGCAGCAACTAGTAGAGTAAAAGTAGTTGAGGAGTAGTAGCTAGTAGCAGCTAGAGTACGGAGTAACAGTAGAGTAGCAACAGAGTACTCTAGAGAAACTGCAACTCCGCACCAAAGTCTGGTACTGCACTCTAAAAAGCAGCTAACTAACATCCTCTTCCATGCTCGACTATCCCCAAGCGTCTAGGCGCGGTAGGGATGTGAGATTGGAGCGTTGCTCGAAGGAGAAGGGATAGCTAGGATGCGCGGCGACACACTGCGACTATGCCGGGATCCTCCCACTCGTCTCTTATCACATATTGATTTCTCGAGTAATGGGCGTACATATCCGTACTTTTACATACTAAAAGTATGTGGTCTCTCGGTCGCCGGTCGGGACATGCATGGCATTGTGTTTTGCTGTATGTATGTATGTCGCATGTACTGTGGCATCAGCGGCTGCCGGTGCTATGACCCGGGCGAGTCGTTACTTGAGCCGGATGATTGATAGGCGGCGCAGTGCATTGACACTGACGTTGACATTTTGCGGTCTGTGGTGAAATGTCTTACTCCGTAGCATGATGTTGTAGTTGCCGTCGTTGTTGTAGCTGTTGCGGTTGCCGTTGCCGTTGTTGCCGTTGCCGCCGTGGACAGGAGATCAGGAAAGTGCTAGGCGTACGCGTGCAGAGTTCGAGTCGTACTTGCAGTCGCACTTGCCGTCGTGCTTGCAGTTGACGTACGCACGGCATGTGCATCGCACTGCATCCCATCCATCGTAAGCACCCACCGCCACCAACACCCGCCACCCACAGTACAAATCCACTACATCCCACTCGCTCCCGTGCTTGCTCCGTACTCGTACATCCCGAACATCGTTGCCCCTCCTCCCACTTCTCGTCTCGGTACATCTCCGCCGTTTATTCCCCATCCAAAAAAAATCCACCCACTCACTCCCCTCCACTCCCCTCCCCTCCTTCCCAGTCCCTCCCAGTCTCTCCCAGTCCACTCCCAGGCCCCTCCCAACGCAATCCACTTCCGTTCTCCACCGCCACTCTTCTTTTGCGCCTATTGCGGCCTGTGGCAAAACCGGCCCAGAGCCTTGGGATGTGTGGATTTGGGATTTTCGCCGGCCTCGTCGGTCTTGGTCTTGTCGGCATCACTTGGCTAAAGGGCGAATGCCGTCGGGAAGTTCGCTCTGTCCACTAAAATCCCTCATAAAGAACTGGGACGACAGTAATCAGAACGGCAAGTGGACTGTGCACGTGATTGTTACGTGCAGCCTTTGACATTTTCGGTCTGGCGGCCTCGCGTGCCTCTTTCGGGGATCTAATCTGGTGACTCGCTTGCCTGGTTGCCTTCTCTGGACTAGCGGGATTTGCTTATTCTGTATCACGTGTGGTGTTACCTAAACTAGGTCTGTGCTTGCACGTGAATTCTTCTACTGTTCCACCTGTTGCTACAGTGCTAGAGTATCTCTTCGACGTTCTATCACGCTCTAGAGCCGTGACGCTGATTCCGAAACCCGCGGTTTGTCTTACTTCAAGTTTCCTATTTTCACCCTGCTGTATTTTAGCAAAGCGAACTGTGACCGACGTGGGTGCGGTGAAACGAATGTAGGCGCTTAGCCGCCGCACATTATGCAGCCCGCCAGCGCCTGCGCGCTCATCACCTTGCTCGCATATTGGTGCAACCACGCTCATTGGGCCATGTTGGATCTGTGACTCCATCTTTGAGGACCGGGCCGCTGGTCGTTATGAGGCTCCAGGAATGGGCAAACCTGTTACGCCTCGGTTGCCTTGAGCTGTATTTGTGAGGCTGAGTTGGTAGCCTTATTGCCATCACCTTTAATCGTAGTTCCTTCCTCTCTCTTAATACCCAGTATCTGTTGCTTTCCTTATGATGTTTGAGTTCATTCGTCGGCCGTCAGTTCTGTCTGTTCGCTTGTCATGAATAGCACCTCTAGTAATAGCACAGAAACAGCTGGCTGGACATCTCCTCCCGACGGCCGCGGGACCAACGAAATCATCCTCACCTGCCTCTTTACCATCGTTCTCTGCTGCTGGACGTCTGTCTGCCCTAACCTCCCAGCGCTATCGGATGGCCGCTGGGCGCAGGTCCGTGACAAGCTGGACTTGACATGTATCGGACTGCTAGGGCCAGAGTTTCTTCTTATGATCGCGGTAGGGCAGAGATCTTCAGCGCGGCGTTCAGTGAAGGTGGGTGACTCGAAATCGGTCACAAGTAGCTATTATCCCGTTGCTAACTGATAATTTTTGTAGAAATTCCGTGATGCCGGGTTTGCTAGATGGTCGTTGGCCCATGCCTTTGTTGCTGATATGGGAGGGTTTGTTCTGGAGGTTGAAGACTTGTCGCAGCCGATCCCAGTAGATGCTGAGCAGCTCTTTTATTTAATAGAGAAGAAACATGTCGATTACCCAGCCTTGACGAAGGAGGAGATAGAAGACAAGGGCAAGACAGACTCTGTGGCACGGTTAGCCACATGTGACCATTTTACGGAACTGTTAAATAACCAAATATAGGTTCCTAACAATCGGTCAGGCAGTGTGGTTTGTGGCAGCCTTCATTTCGCGTCCTATTCAAGGGTTGAGCGTCACCACATTGGAGTTAACGACAATCTCCTTCATCGTTGTCTTCTTCGCAACATCCTACTGCTGGATGCACAAGCCTTCCGAGGTATTCCGGCCCGTAATCCTACACTGCGAAACCTCCATCGCGCAAATCCGCAGCGAGGTAAGATAGTTACCCCAACGCACCCCCTATATACCCCTCTAACACCGCCCCTCTCAGGCCGGCCACCACGATCCCAACGATTACCAACGCACCCCCCTCGACTTCGTCGACCCCTCCCCCTACGTAATCGGCCTCCTCTGGCGCTACTACGTGCACCTCCTCCACAGCCTCGGCATCCCCCTGATGTCACGTCCCATGACCTCCCGCCCGCAAACCCGCATCCGCGGCGACAACTTCCTCAAAACGGAGCTGGACCACGAACTCTTCGCGGGTGTCTTCATCGCTGCCTTCAGCTCGGCGTTCATGGGGGCGTGGAACTTCCATTTTCCTACCGATGCGGAGAGGAATCTATGGCGGTGCGCGAGCGTGTATACGCTTGCTTTTGGGTTCTTTGGGGGGTTTCAGGTGTGGATCTGGCATCGGTGGTTGCCGCCGCAGAAGGAGGTCGATGGGTTAGAGATGGGGCGGGCTGGTCTACCCTGCCAGCCAAACGGTGGTAGGAATACTAAGATGAGTTGGACGAAGAGGCTTGGGGCGGTGTCGCCCGACGACCCGCCGGATGCCCCGATCCCGCTTAGTTTGCTTGGACCTTGCACGTTTTTATGCTTCTTTTACTGTTTGTTTCGCATGTATATCTTGATTGAGGATGTTATTGGGTTGAGGAGCTTGCCGCTGAGCGCGTATGACTCGGTGAGGTGGTCGGACTATATACCACATATATAGGTGCAGGGTCTTGGACAATGTGCTGTTTTCTTCAGGCGGGTGCATGTATTGTCCCTGGGAGGTGCAACTGGATGCTAGGAGGGGTGAGATCATCATCGGCGCTGTGCCTCCATAGTTTCATTTTACGACGCCTTCTCCTTGACAAAGTCTAGTTGCCAGATGTCTACTCCAGATATTGGAATATATTCGGGACTATTCGCGAATTGAATTTCTCCCGAATGATGAATATAACATGAATAGTTCACGGACGCAATGGATATATACTCTATTGAACGATGTGACCGCTAGGAGGTTGCTGAGAAGGGCAGCTTGCGTCGTAGTTTTTTATAGCGCCCACGTGTCTACGTTTTAATGCTCCAAAGTCTTCAATATTACCCTATTTACCTCTACACCTAGTAATGCCTTTTAAACGCTAAATTTGTCCTGTCATTGCCACAAATTTAGCGTCTAAAAGGTACTTGGCTTCGATTTTACATTGTACTACAGCGCTCGTCATTCCGAGAACCGTATTGTTGCTCTTCCCCTTCTTGTCGCCCTTCCCATCTTTGTCGTCCTCCCCCTCCCCCTTCTTGCCGCCCTTCCCATCCTTGTCGTCCTCCCCATCCCCCTTCTTGTCGCTCATCCCATCCTTGTCGCCCTCCTCCTCCTCGTTGCCCTCCTCCTTGCCCTCCTCGCTGCCCTCCTCCTCCTCCTTGCCCTCCTCCTCCCCCTCCTCGTTGCCCTCCTCCTCCCCCTCCTCGTTGCCCTCCCCCTTCCCCTCCCCTTCCGTGTCGGCCTCTCCCCACTTGCTGCCCTTGCCCACCAGCACCTTGATTTTGCGACCGTACGACATGTAAAGCTCCATTTTCCATAATAAGAGACAAGTATGCATGATCAGGCGCTGCGCGTGCCATCCGGGAACTGTTGAGGATACCAATCACGACTACTGAGCTCATATCCTCTCCCGTTTCGTTTGTGATATAGCCTATAGGGCCATGGTGGTTGTCTTTAATACGTGAATAATTAGTAGTAGTTCGTAGCTGGGGTGTTAAAGTCGGATAGGTAATTATTAGCTGGCTGTTTAAGATCTGATATTACTTAGTAATATCAGATCATAAATAGCTACTTACGGAAAATGACCTAGAAGGGATGTCAACGTACATATGTGTGTGTCGCCCGCGTAGTGTGGTCCATGATACTGAGGACTCATTTCTAAATGGAGTATGGAACGAAAACTAAGAGGTGCATTTATTAGTATATTTCCTATTCTTGTATAGAACAGAAAGAGGGTTACATAAATATTCAGGATGTAACTATTCCTAAATATAGTAATAGTAGCAGTCGTTTGAAATAATGATGCTTGGGTGTGCGATGAAATGAGACTCAACGGAAGATAACAGGAAAACGGCTCTTCTATAGGCATTCAGCAAACCTAGTGTAGACAAAATATCGATCGCCTTTTTGCCAGGGCTGATTGGATGCGTCAGATGTCACAAGTCACAGTGTAGACAGCCCGTCCCTGATAGGCTTTCCAATGCCAATAACCATGTGGACTCCCAACGAGAGGGTGGAATCACCCCACCTATTGAATCTATTCGAGTATCAATGGAAATATGGGCTGCCTTATTTGCAGGGATATGTTGCACCCAAGACACGCCACATAATTTTCACTCTCTTCACCGGTCGCGGCAGCTACCATCATTGGACTTAAGAAACCTTTTTGAGAAGGAACTCCGCGTAATTCTCATGTAAGGGATGTGAGGCAGCAGTGGTGTAGTCATGCGGCGGAATGTATGGTTACAGTAGTCTGGTTGTATTACTTTATACTCAGCCCAAAGATAGCCAATGGTAGGCATACACTATATTTCTTGCAAACTACTTGATAAAAACGCAATCGCAATATTTACTTGATATATTAAAACAAACAAAATCCAGTCCCAGGTCTAGTAAATTATAGAGTGATATTTAACCTAGCCCTATATGTCCGTTGTCTTTCCCGTATGCTCTTCTACGAATTTAGCAAAAGGGGTGGTGCTTGCGTTGGTAAATCCAGCAGCTCTCGGCGCTGATTTATGCCACCCTACCACCATCTTCGATATATTTTGGGTGACAGGTCCTAGACCAAAAAATACCTAGCGAGTAATGGATTTACTATTATTATCTGGCAAAAATTAGGCAGAAAGCCTATGTGTCCGTCGTGCCATTCCCAGCCACAAACCGCCATTTAACCCCCTGCCAACCGGGTCTCCGCCTGATATTCACTAATAAGTTCTGCTGCACGTCCGACAAGGGTTTCCCCACTGCCTCTACCAAGCTATTATTCATCGGTGGCACGCTGACCTGTCCCCCCTCGGGGGTCACAATTTCAAATCCGAGTACAAGCGCTGCTACTGCACCTAGGATCTCTGCGTATGCAAAGTGGCGGCCCGGACAAAGATGTTTACCACCGCCGAAAGGGTTAAACGCCCTGTTCTGTTGTCGCTCTTTCTCTCTTTCTCCGGTCGTTATGAAACGTCTAGGGTCGAAGTTATGAACGTCTTCGCCCCATGTTGCCGGTGCGTAGGCTGTAATAATGGAGGGCATTTGGATGTGTGTACCCTTTTTGAGGAGATACGTTGTTGGCGTGCCGGCCGCGTCCCCAACAGATGAATGGCTCAGATAAGTGTCTTCAATAACTGTGCGCGTGCCCAGTTGCCTATTTGTCATTCGCATAACCTCTTGGTAAGTTGAAACGAGAAGGGGGCATTCTGTTGAAAACTTTGCAACAGAGAATATACACTCTCGCTGGCCATTGGAGTCCTCAATTTCTTCTACACATCCGAGAAGTTCTTTTTGGAGGTCTGCGACTAGCTGGCTGTCGTGGAACACGTAGAATATCATCCAGAAGAGCGTTGGAATAGCATTCGTAACGCTCACAAAGAGCATTCCAAGTTCGTGGTCGGCAATATCGTCAATAGGTAGGCCCCATTTCTTGTTGACTGCCACACGGCCTTTAATCACCAAACTGACATCAGAGTCCTGATCATGACCCGCACGAAAGTATGCTCGGAGGGCTTTCTGAAGTGCAGCTCGTCCTTGGAAAGGTTTTCGGGCTGCGAGAGAAGGGAATGGTTTCATTAACAGGTCCGCCTGTCCGCCTTCATAGTCCCTAGTTGTGTGTTAACAAAGACATGCATTGCGGGTTGGTGCGTGTGATACTTACCAAAGGCTGTCATTCAACTTAGGGTCTTCTGTGAGAGGATTCTGGGCACCGAAAAGAGCACCTGTTGTGGCACGAGTGAAAGAATTCCGTAGCCATATATAAAACTGCTTAGTCTCAAATTCGGGGCCAATGGAATTGATAATATCAGCAACGCTATTCAGAACGCGCGCATTCATATCATTGAGCGCGGCGCCAGGCGCAAGCATATCATAAGGCTTGTGCTGTGCATTGAGCCAACTCTCGGAGTTGGCTGGCGGGTGATGCATCAAATCCATGATATTTGGGCCAAATCCTACCATCCGCTCGGCAAATGCAACAGTAAGAGGTTCGAAACTGAGCGACTTCTTCCTCATCGCGGCCTGAACGAGTGCTGGAGAGGTGATAATGTACATCTTTCCCAAGCCGAGAGGGAGTGTGAATATAGGCAGGTCTGGGTTGTGCTGTCTATGCGAGCGTTAGTTCAAATACAATTGCCTGAATGTAGCACGGAACATACCCCAATTGATGGTAGAAGTCTTGTTTATAACATATCATGTTAATCAAATGTCCAATTATCGGTATTCTGGGACTGAGGATAGGCGGTTCTTGTGCGTCATGCCTAACAAGCAGCATTGGCAAGGAGAGGAGCACCGCAACGATAACACCGACACATAGAACCAACGGGTGCTCATAGCAACGTAGCAATAAGCCATCAATGAAACCGACAAGTGCCATCACGGCTTATTAATGTCAAACACAACGTTGATTCTAATCGCAGAGTACGTAGTCAACACTTGTCAAAACAAATTAATTAAGATGTTAGAATGTCTGCAAGCTGAAAATTGCACTGTTATTACAGTACTCACGTGATTAGATTGCCAAGTCTCTCACAACCACACAAATACGAGTACGAGTAGCGTTGCGTAGCGTCCCACTTGTTACAGCTTGAAGGCGGCTAGCGCGTGCAGGCAGTAGACGGGCGCTGAACGATCGCTACGACTGAGATTATGGTATTTGTTCTGGCCCAACCATGAACTCATCTCATGGTAGCTTTATAGTATCTTTACGGTATAATTGATACGTAAAGATACTTGGTGGAAAATGTTCATTTTTATACAAATACATATACTACTTTGTAATTTTTTCTTTCTTGTACTTTCTTTCAACAAGTAATATACGCATCCTACTAAAGCCATAGCAACGCTAAAATTATTCATTAATTCTTATTTTTGTTGTGTTTTATCTAGCAATTGATGTTTAGAAAGTTAGACATATATACAATAAGAAAGTGGACGTGATTCGTGAATAGACTAGACCACCCACGGGTGCCATAATTTGTACAAGGGGTGCCAGGGCCATTGGAACAGAAGATTACTACTTGTATTGAACAAACGTCAAGTGAGAATTTAATTTTATAGCTAAATGCCAGACAATGTATGTTATACTCCCCATCTATAAAACCCCATGCCCAAATACCAAACTTGCAAATTGCGCTCATCCTATGCGTATCCCAAAACGCCCGCTTGGTATATAATGAAATATGTCTATCCCATCTCAGCTAGCCGCCACGCTCCTTTGCCTCCCACCCTACTCCGCCCGAGCAGTTGGGGTGGTAAAGCTTGATTCCAGTAGCAAAAAAAGCCGCACGCCCCACTTAAACCGGGTTGTAGATGTCTTTAACGCTGTTATCACTCTCATATGCTGTCTCCCGTCCCGCTCTCCGTCCGTCATTTGTCATCTCAAACGCCGTCCCGGTCGTCTGCTCCACATCCTTTTGCTTCAGGGTGCGGAACTTGAAGTTCGCCTGGTCCCACTTTCCGCCGAAGGCGATACCTGGGTGGAACAGGGTCAGAGAAATGCAGGCAATGACGATCATGGCACCCTCGAGGATCATAAATGTGAGTTCATCGTTTGCAAGTGCGCCGTCGAAACCTTGGTAGAGTTCTATGGCGCGGAAGATGGATCGCACGAAGATGGTGATGGTGGCGATGGCGAGGCCTGGGTGGTGTTAGCTAGGCACAGCAGAGGAGTGGTGGTGGATGGGACTTACAGAAGAGGAAAGCTTTCCACTTGAAGGTGCTGCGAACGGAGATGGTGGCGGAGTTGGCTCTGTTGGGGTATCGGCGTAGTCGGAAGGCGAAGTCGATGCAGAGGGCCATGAAGGCCGTGAGGGATACGACTTGGAAGATGAGACCGGCAATCATGATGTTGACGCCTTTCTGCCGTTCAACGGGTTCCTCGGCTGCGGCGGTGAGAGCGCCGCCGGCGCCTTGGAGGATAAGAGAGAGGAAGTCGCAGCTGATGAAGATGAGAGTGTAGGTCCTGGGCTTGATTCGCGAGGCGCCTTCTCCATACATGACGACGATGCGGGCGAGGCAGAGGTAGATGGAGGCCGTCAGGAAAGCAGGGCCAAGGGTAAGACAGATAAGGTACCTGTGATAAAGTTAGAGACATTCCGCGTATTCCTGGGCGGAAAGCTTACAAAAGGAAGTTGTTGAATTTAAAGGGATTGAAGTGAATCATAACACGCCCGACGTATCCCATGATCTCAAGCAGAAGCCCGACGAGCATTCCGGCCATGTAACCCCATGTTTTGAACTTGATGCCGAAGAAGAGTTGGGGGAAGAGGAGAACGCCGAAGATGGCTAGGAAGATGATGTTCCCAACGAGGTTAGGGATGTATTCGAAGTAGGCATACTCCAGGGAGCATGTCGCTTTCGTACAAAGCTCTGGATCTTCGAGAATTGTCCCGTTAAAAGTGACGATGGCTTCCATTTTGCTGAGGCGGTTTGATATTCAGCTGGTTTGTTGGTTGGTGATGATGTTTCTGATGTCGAATGAGTAAGCTTCATACTAGGAGGGAATTCAATCCTCTATATAGTCATCATAAAATCATTACGACAAGGACAAGGTTTTCCGTCCCCGAATTGGAAATACAGGTAAGCCTCAGCCCACACCCCCGTGCCATAGCTATCTCGCATAATACTGCCATGAACGAAATTAGCTGACGTGTGTTAGCAGGAATCCTTCAGCCTCGCTGCATGTACACCGTTAAATTACGACACGGTACTTACAAACTTCCGCCGTGTCAGGCACGCACAATTGTGACTGGTGTTGTGTATTGTCGGCGATCATGGTCCTTGTCCGTGTACACGGACCAGGCGCGTACGTGTGCAACAGACACTGTGACGCGGCTTCGTCCCAATCACAGAGCCTCCTGCTCAGCCTCCACAATGTACATGTACGTTCTTCATTCTTTAATGTCAAAAATAGCGATTTCTCGCCAATGATGCTTAATTCCGCGCCGTGTCCGTTGTGGGGGACTCGGGCTAAGCATAACACCAACTACAGTGGTGCTGAACGGTGGTATATAATATTCTCCGCCGTGTTTGAGATTCAGAGTAGGGTACGGAGAATGCGACGAAGGTTTCGGCCCTAAGTAGTATGTTCATATATAAAGAGAAGGCTCAGAAGTAGAGTTTCTAAACCACGTCTGTATACCGTTAGTTATTATCCTTGGGTTACTTTTGCATCGTGTCGTATTGCTTCATGGCTACAAATGTCGACTAAAATCAACTGGCCTCGTCACCAGGTTCTTTGATCCGTTCTGTTCATTGCATCCCGTTCACCATTGCGTATTTACAGTCAGCATTGCCAAGAACGTAAGTGCTTCCTTTGCCTGGCCGCGTCAGCGGATTATTCGGCGCTATCCTACAATTGGCCCGCTGTCATCAGCAAACTCATCCGGTTTCAAGCGCCACATCAGAATCGCCAATCCAAAACAACAAGGTTTAAATCCTCGGGAGTAGCCGGACAGGCATCGTGGCCATCAGCACAGCATTGGAGACCCTGGGATTTAAGCAAATCCTACAAGGTACCTTTCCTATTAACAGCACCGACCAAGATTCCAACCAGGGCACCTGTAGCGTGGTCTCTGTTGAATAGAAGCAAAATATCATATCGCCTGGCGCTGAATTTATCTTGCTTGTGGAGAATGATATGAGCACGCAAATAGAATACCCAAACGATGAAGGATTGGGTGATGAGTAGGGGTTCGCGAGTGCATAGCAAAACTGCACCAGCTTGGTCCAAGACATTTTTGCCCAATCAAATCAGGAAGCGAGACTGTTGGTATTTCACAAATAGTCGCCGCGTTGGTGACGACTGGCCTAAGCTTTGCTAATTCCTTAGTCTGGGATACAGCATCGTCGATACCGTTTAAGGCAATTCTCGCAGGGACGTGGGAAAGCTTGGACGCCTTGATGTACTGCACAAGCTTGAGCCTCGAAGGATTCGGTTACACCCAATAATAATATCTATGTAGTTGGAGTTCATTGACGCACTCGGTCCTTTTGGCGCATTGAAAATCCTTTTTATGTCACAACTTAACTCAGATATTCTGATAGGCACAGAGACGCGCAAATGTAACTTCATATCCATCCTAAATGAGATGCTGACTTTCACTGCCCAACGGCAGCCCCTGTCATGTCTTAGCCGTAGGATTCTTTATCTTGTAGCTTTGTGCCTAGCCCCAACAAATAGTGGTTCTGCCCTCATTTGTTGCCCTATGAGTAAACAGACACAAGTGGGGACCTGTCATGTCACAATCGTAAAGTTCACTAATTCCGTAGTTTGCCCGTCGCTGTGCCTTAGTTCCAGGCGGACCTGCGCTCATTAGCCACAAAAGTGCCGGCTCTAGCGCTTACGATATGTAAGCTGACAACAACGGCAACGAGGGATAAGAGTGTGAGGGGTTGCCTCTGTGTTGTGTAGATCAGTTCCTATTTCGAAAAACGTGCTCAATGGTGCCTCAAAATGGGAGCAATGGATACGACATCCAATCTGCCATTATACCATCCATGGCCATTTCTGGAACGTATGTTGCCAATTGGATATCCTCCATCTCTGCTTGCAGCATATTGTCCAAGTTTGCAGGCCCCATGTCGAAGCCGAAGAAATCGCCCGTTTGTTGTGATATTTGTGTAGTGTAACTAGCTGAACTCGACTGACTTCCATCGTCATAATAGCCACTGAAGTCCGCCTGTGGTAATGGCAAGTTGGCGGGTTTCGGGGAGTGCTTCTCGTACCAGAACTGGATGAGCTTGCCGCGCTTCCAGTAATCATAGAAAATATCCCGGCGGCCGTCAGCATCCACAACCTGGGTTACCAATTGGCTCACAACTGCCACTGTTTTCTTCACGAAACTCAACATATCGAGAGAATCGCGGAGGGCCAGGGTTTCACGCGAAGCTGTTGTCCCACGGGTCGCAACGGAGAGCTTCGATGCGACAACCATAGCTACAGCAATTTGTAACCACTCTGAGTTGCTAAATGCCAACTGGGTGCGTGCCGGGACGGAGAGGAAGTAGGAAAGCAGTGATTTGGCAGATATTAAACCGGCGCATAAAATATCGAGACGCCAGGCAGACGACGGGACCAACCGGGGAACTTCTGACTCTACGCTTCGATCGAGGAGGGCAATTTGATAAAGGTTCAACTCCACAGCATGGTATTGCATCGCCAATAGATCTATAAAAGCCGGGGTCAATAGATGTTTGGTATCCATGTCCGAGGATGACTTACAACTTTCGGTTATTTCAAACGGTAGTCGTTCCCTGAATAACTCAATCTCGGATTGTAGCTGCTTAACAAATAACTCGATGGTAGACTCAGGATTCAACTCGGAAAAGCGCTGTGAATACAAACGGTCTATCTTTTCCGCGATTGCTTGCAATCTCACAACGTACAGCACATACTTATCAGTGGGGCAGGCTGCTTCGTCCCGAATAGACTTGCAGAAATCGTCAATTTGTGTCGAAAACGGGAATGTCGACGTCTTTTGTAACATGGTAGATATGCTTTATAAGAGTAAGCATGACTCGAGGTTCAATGGACAGTAGACAGAGGAGTCTTACCTTGAAGCAAGGTAAAAGCAACCAGCAACGGCTCTCCTCTCATCTGGGCTCCAGATTGTTGGGTATTTCTTCGCCTTTGTGTCGGCATCCATCTCGAGCGTGATCCCAACTTTGGGCGGTCCATGTGGCGGTGGACGATTGAGTCTTAGATCAACGATGATGCTAATGGCAAGTTGAAGAAACTGGTTATATACGCGCGGCCTGCTATAATAGTGGTTCCTAGAATTGGACGTCATTAGCACAGTATGGCTAGATATTGGGATAGAGCGAGAGACGTACCAAGCAAGATATATCAGAATACCTTGAACAAGTTCAATTGAATCTTCTCCGTCGAAAATGATCCTACTGCTCACAACGTGCTTAATCTCCTTCCCAAGCCGTCGCTGCAGCGGCATATTTTCGTACGAAGCCGCCGCAAGCACAGCAAGAAACAGAAAGGGTCTCGTCTTGTGAAGCTCTTGGGCGGTCACGTCTGGTGATATAACAACGAACGGAAATCTATGCACCATAACGGTCCTGAAGATGTCCAGGTACCGACTTGCAGTCTCCATGTCAAGCATCCCATCTTCAATGACATCTTTGCCTGTTCCAAAGCTGACCGCTGGTGTTGGGTACTCAATTCCACGACTTAACGATACCTGCTCTGGTGGAGTCGACTTGGCTGGTTGCGAAGTAGAACCTTGAGATGTAGCACCCAGAAGCTGGTTGACCTTGGCCTCGAGAGCTTCTATGCGGCTTGTGGGTGTCAGCACACCATCGACTACGGTGGAAGCTCGGCTACCTACAAGTCTTTCTTGCTCCCATTGTGTCGTCGCCTGGCCTGTCGGAACACACACTCCTTACTCAGGCGATGGCATCTATACGGCGTTAGAGCCAAACTATGCGAACGCGCGCATTATAACATTGGGGTGGCTTACCTATCACATATGTGCGGGTGGTTCACTCGGGTACATTTTATCTTCGCGTGCGCGCAGTTCTGGCAGGTTCTCGAGAGGGGGAGCGGCGGGGGGGAGAGAGAATCGGAAGCCGCGTTCTTATCCGTGGGCTCTGTCTTGGTCGCCATGGTTGGACTGTCTTCCTCTTTTACGGAGACACTCTCCTTTACAGGCAGGCGGGCAGCCATCGGTCTTGGAGTATATAGGTGGTGAGATGCGTACTCCTGTAAAATAACCAAAAACAACTCAATGCCCAGACGCGTGCGAATAGCTGACGAAGTCGCGACGAATCGTTACGTAGGTTTATATTAGCCAGGCACGTAACACACCTTTAAAGCGCATTGACCCTGTCTATTTGTAGATGTCAAACTTTCTGACCTGCTTCTTTGATGGGTGACGTGCGGCCTGAGTTAAGGTTGTGGAGACCCACACCTGGTCAATGGATGACAGTCCGTAGCGCGGCCGCGCACACCCATGACGACGATTTAAGTTCAGATCGGCGATTAAAAAAAAACGTACTTGCGCCTTTGACTCCTTCGGTGAGATTATCTTAGTAAGACAAAGGAGACTGACTAATTCAAGCTAATATTAGGGCCTACTACTAAGCCTCAGCGGTGAATTGTTGCGAGTTGTTACATAGCACGTGATATAGAATATTGCGGCAAAGCAGAACTCATATTTCCTTCAAATACTTACTAATATCAGATCAAATATAAACACCATTTACAATGCACTCAGTTTCGACGCAAGAATAGCCCCTGAAGAATATGGTGGTCGCGCGGCACGTGACTAATATGCGGTACTATTTGGGACTTTTTTCATTACCTAAATATGACTGTATTTATTGTACCACGATTGTATACTATTTAAGCCAATCCGCGATAGTGAGGATGTCACCGGAGGTCTTGCGCATCGTCACTATTATCAGTTAACAAGAATATGAGAACTGTGGGACTGGCCAAACGACCCTCATCACTAAACAGACAAAGTTATACAACGTATTTAAAATAGCCTCCTCTAATAAATCATACACCCCACTTCAGCTAAACACACTTTAAACTAAACGCAATACCCGTCCCAAAACCCCACTATGTCTGACCTCTACGCTAAAGTCAACGACCACTACTCCTCCCTCGCCCGCGAGGACCCCGCCGCCAACGAAGAGCACATCCGCAAGGTCGCCCTATCTTTCGGCTATAACCCTGCCGACCTCAGCAGCATCCCCGATGGCGCCAACCTGGGTGTCAGCTGCGGAAACCCGCTTGCCATTGCTGGTTTGAAAGAGGTGAGTCTTTTGCCTTTACTTCTTAGTTATGGCAGTCTTAAGCCATTTTCTTTAAGCCTCCCCTGCCCTATACCCCCTGTCTATGGCACTTTCTTTCCTCTCTCCTCTCCGTAGATGGCCCTGCAATATATGGCCAACAAACGACCCCAATATAAGAATGTCCAAGCTAACACCCCACAGGGTGAGACAGTCGTCGACCTCGGCAGCGGCGGCGGCTTCGACGTCTTCCAAGCCGCCGGCAAAGTCGGCCCAACAGGTAAATCCATCGGCGTGGACATCAGCGACGTAAGCCTTGGCCCCCTCCCTACCTCACAAACACCACCTGCTAACCCCGCCTCAGGACATGCTCGAACTCGCCGCCAAGAACCTCTCCAAATCCGCCCTCACAAACGTCTCCTTCGTCAAAGCACCCATCACCGCTACCACGCTCCCTTCAGGCGAGGCCGACTGCATCATCAGCAACTGCGTGATCAACCTCGTCCCCGGTGCTGACAAGGCGTTGGTCTTCTCCGAGATCTGGCGGCTGTTGAAGCCTGGTGGAAGGGTGGCGGTGAGTGACATTCTGGCGCGGAAGGAGTTGTCGCCAGAGTTGAAGGGGCATTTGGGGTTGTATGTTGGTTGTATTAGTGGTGCGAGTTTGGTGGGGGAGTATGAGGCGTGGTTGAGGGGAGTTGGGTTCCAGAGTGAGTCTCTTCGGATTTTCTTGGTGGTTGTGAGGCAGACAAGGTGCTAACGAGACGTAGATGTGTTGATTGTGGATAAGAAGAGTGATCTCAATATCTACAAGGAGAGGACTGATGCGGAGGTTAAGGGCTGTGGCGAGCCAGCGGAGGGGTCGTCGTCATGCTGTGGGACGAAGATACCGGTCACGGAGAACAATGATGTTGCGAACATTGACTTCAATGAGTGGGTTGGTGAGTGTCCCCGTGTTCCATGTTGTTCGTGTGCTATTAGGCTAACGTGGATGCAGGCTCCTTTGAGGTGTATGCGGTCAAGCCGGCTGATGCGTAGATGGGAGAGGGATACTGCCGCGATACCGATATCGGTCGGTAGTATGATTTGCGTTAACGACTGATGTCAATTAAATGCCTTCTTATGAGTAATGTCAAATGATTTCCAGTGCCGCACATTCACGCTCGTGACAAGACACGGCCGCAGAGTAATTGGTTTTGTATTGTTACTCCTCTCACCCAGCTCTATCAGCCGGTGCCCCCATAAATGTTCCGAAACCCTAAGAAATACAAAAGAAACGGACAAGAGGCGTTTAAGACGAGGCGTCCAGGCCCTCGATCCGTACCGTACAAAAATCGTGATATACTCCGCTTCATAAGTCGTAACGCATCATCCTCCCCAACCATAACATACACCCTCACTCACTGTCCATCCTCCCACCTCGTCTCCCGCACAACAGCCATACTCCTCCTCTTCTCGTCATCCCTCTTTCCTTTCCCCCAATTCCTGCTCCACCTCCTCTGCGGCCCTCCCACCTGCGCCTCGTTCCCCGCCCCATTGCCCCCCTCCACCCTCGTCTCTATATCCGCCACATTGTCACCCGAAAACACCATCATCGATCGTCGCTTCGCTGCCTTCGCGCTAGAGCTTCTGCTGTCGAAGTTGGAGGTTGAGCGACTCGCGTCGCTGCCCATGCTCTGGTCGCTGCGGCTGCTGGAGCCGGTGTTGTTGGAGGACGCGTAGACGTACTCGCCGTCGACGTAGATGGCGTCGGAGCTGAATGCGGTGCGGCGGTTCTTGCGGTTGGTGTAGCGCTGCTCGAGGCGGAAGAGCTCGAGCTTGGCTTGGATGCGGTTGATGAGGCCCATTGTTGAGTGAGGTGGTGGGTGAGTAGTTGTGGTTTGTGGTTTGCGATGGGGAGATTAGGGAGAGTAGGGAGAGGAGAGTGGTGGGACGATTCAACGACTTGTTGGCGACAGAACGAACGTAACGACTAGAGATAGAGAGTGACTGTCTGTATATTCTCGCACTGCGCTGTCTTGCTATTCTCCGTCCTGAGCAGAGATGTAGACGAGGGAAGAGCAGCGATGCAACAGTGGGCGGGAGCAGGAAGATGAATGTTGAGAAAACCACTAAAACCCACCCTTCCTTCGCATCCTACCCCCCCCCCCGCACCAACCTCGTTCGTATCCTGACCCTGTCCAGCCCTTGTCCCGTCCCTGCTTCCTGTCCCTGCACCCACTTTGTGCCATGCATAGGCTCTTTGGCCAGCCTGCCACACCACGCAGCCCACCTGCTTTATGCGGAGTTGTGGGTATTGGAGTCGAACAACAGCTCTCCTCACCAAGCCCACCAGCACCACCAGCAAAATTCCCCCGTACCGAGCGGATATCACCCACCCGTCCCCTGTCCGTTCCCCCTGGCTAAACAAGACCCCCGTCTTTTACTATCCCCTATTAGGCGCGCTAGAAAGGCCGAAGACGCGCAATGGGTTCCGTGCGCTCGCTTCGTGGCTGGTGAATTCGCTGATTGGTGGAGCGCCGCGTGAGGGAGCAGGAAAACGTGACTACAGGGATGGGGAGAGGTGGAAGGTGTGGAAAGTGTGGACGGGCTAGAAGGGCGAGAGCATGGAGAGAGCATGGAGGGAAGATCAGACGCTAAGCTGTATACGGGCTGGTGTGGGCGAGAGGGGAGCTAGGGGGGATTGTCAAACAATAGGCTCATGCAGGGAGATCCAGTTTGGGTGTACTTAGTAGATACGTCGATTGTATGTGTGTAGGCAGTACGATAAGTATGTACAATATAAGTAGAATTTGATGGAGTTTGAGTGAATTTGGCCTCGGAAAGACGGGAGGACAGAGACGGAAGTAGACTGCGGACAGATGGGCTAAATACCCTCAGTCTCAACAGACAAACATTTAGTAATGACTGGCATCGACCGTCCTGTGAAGATTTATAAAGTCCTTGCCAAATGGGGTCCTGGAATATACATATAATCTAGAGGGGACGGATTAAAGACTACACAGCTTCCGACATTTTTGTGAGTGTCACGTGCCATCACGTGCGGCTTGTATTCGAAAAGGGGGGATACATATATCAACTACACATGCTCAGCATACTCTATAGTATTTCAACCAGCTATCCTTTTCTTATCTGCCCTATTGCTCCCGTTTTCGTCCATATTTCGATACTTGAGCTAATTATTAATACGCTCCTCCCTACTGCCTGGAGGGTGTCGCACACCTTCTCTAAATCTCCATAACTGATGACGTCCAACCCTCTCAGAATGAATCATGCCATCTCTTTTGGGGTATTTGAGCCGCGCTTCGCTACTATCAATACCAATACACCTCCCAACAGACTAAGTACCACACCTATAAAGGGGTTAGATGATTGATATCCATATGAGCCAGAGAATCTGGAAGGTCTTACATATAGTAAACGTCAGCCCAACACCAATCGAGTTTATCAGTGGCACAACGGCGCCAGTGCTTCCCGCTGCAAACAAATATTGGATAATGTATTTGCCACCGATAATTTCTATCCTGCTATTTGGAAGCACTTCTTTATCCATCGTCTGATCAGCATTGGTAGAAGTGAAGAAGAGATACGCCAAGGCGACCTTACCTGCTGTGTAAGTGTTCAGCGCATTAAATGAGCCCATCAGACCTGCTCCGCCCCAAAAGGCACTAATAATCGGAACGGCCATCCCTCCTACCTCTGCTTGGAGAGTCCAGCCGTAGATCAGAGTGGCGGCGGGAAGCACGAAGAACAGAGTGAGCAATCCGCTGTTGAGCCTGTCCCTGGGAAGCCGTACCCCATGTCTTTTCACTATATATCTCTTGACTGTTCGGTCGGATAGTCTGCCGCCGACTATACTGCCAAGTAGGAACCCAGCCCCTGGGGCAAGATAGAATAGGCCGCTAACAAGAGGTGTCGTGAGGTGAAAACGTGGATTGATTATAGTGCCGACCGAGGTAAGAAGCGCATATTGATAAAAGGCCAGAAAACCACAAGTCAGATCCTATAACGGATCTTTGTAAGATAAGAGGCATTGTAATGGTTTGAAATGGAGTAGACACACGGCAAAAAATATGTGAAGATGCATGATCGGCCTAAATATTCCACTTGGATTGAACTTTGCAAGTATCTCGAGAGTCGATAATGATCTCTTCTGATCTTTTTCGACGATATTTACTTCGTCTTGCCCGTTTTCATTCGTCTTTTTGATATCCGGAACGAAGAGGAGAGAGAGCGCGAGGCCGAAACCAACCATAGCGACTTGAACCCAATATATCACCCTCCACCTTGTGAAGGTGACGATGACACCACCGATGCATGGCCCTATGTTCTCATGTTAGCCTAAAGTTCTTTTGCTTTCCTCCATCTTAATTTTACAGACCTATCGCTGGTCCGCTAACTGACCCAGCCATAAAAAGCCCAACAGCCGTACCGCGGACTTTCTGTCAGTAAGATCAGCATCAACCAATATTTCCATAGTCGGTACGCAATAGACAATTTTAAAGAGGAAAACTCACTGGCTCAAATATATCAGCAATTATAGACTGTCCAGCAATCATAAAAAAGGTGCCTGTGAACCCGCCTAGCACTCTCATAGACGTAAATGTCCGGAAATCTGGTGCGATTGCTGCCCCCACCGAGCAGATCCATAAAACAAATATGGCAGCGTTGTACGCATGCCTGCGTCCAATTATCTCGCTAATCGGGCCCCAAATTAACGACGAGCTTCCCATGGCGAGTATAACACCGGCATTGCTGATATTAATGACTTCCGTCGTAGTGGAGAAATCCAATGCAATCTCGGCGACAGCAGGGAAGAGAGAGGTGCTCGAGAAGGTTGCGGCGAGAGTCATCCAACTGACAATAAATAGGATGGTATGTTTCCGCCATGGAGAGAAATTGGAGTATGTGACTGCATGGACTTGACGTGAGGGAGACCCAGAGGTCTCTTCTAAGTTTGTACAGACCGGCCCGGGTGGGAATTGACATCCAGAACCAGTCCGCGGTTTGGAATCTGTCTCAACCTCTGGCGACGAGTTTTGTTCCTCCATTGCGTGCATACAGAAGTCCAAATAAAGAGTTTCTAACGTCAAAAGTAATTCAAATATAAAAATGCAAGGCGATCCTAATTTTCTTTTAATGGACAAGTGCTTCTTTTCGGCAAAGAGGAAATGGTGCCGACGGCATTTTGACCGAAGGCCCGAACACCGCGGAAAATTATAGCTAACATGCCACCTGCAAACTATCTGCCTCTTGGAGCTATCGATTGGTGTAGTTTCTGTGAGAGATATGCCCGCTGTGGAGAAGTTCGGCAGGATCGTCAATATCGCCGAAGATAGTCTTGGCAAGTTTTCTGCTTCCGAATAATCCATCATCAATACAGAAATTTACTCTCTGCTGACCGCTTATCTAAAGAAATGAAGTATATATAACCTAATGCCGCGAGCTTCTCGTAGGGCATCCGTGTGAGTTCATAGAGCTGTCTTGCGCACTACCGCGTCAATGCTGCTCGCAACATACCCAACATTCTCTCTCGTTACTATTTCTATCAGCAAAATATTAAAGCCCAGAATTGGAGGTGGATTATCCACTCACATCCGGTGATTGCAACTCTACCTGTATTGAGGAGGTAAATATGGTACTCCTCTCTCAGCATTATAGCCTGCTTTTCCGTAATTCCGACGTATGAAAACATTCCTATCTGAATATTTACCATTAGCGTGTGCTTTAAAAGGTAAGGAGCATGGTATTCAAACCTACCTGAGTTAAGATATGATCCCACTTCCCAGGTGTATTCAATCGTATTAGTTCATTGTAGAGTGCCTGGCGCATTTGTGCAATCCTAGAACTCATTGTCTTCAAGTCAAGCTCCCACTTTGCAAAAAGCCCTTCGTCGTTAAGAACCATTGCAACAATTGTTGCTCCATACGCCGGTGGACTTGTAATCTCACTTCGTGTCAGTTGTTCTAGTAAATTCACAACCTTATGAGCCACCTTTGCGGAAGTCGTCTTGAGGTGCAAAGCGCCGACACGCTCTGCATACAAGCCAAAATTCTTCGAGAAAGATTGAGCAATGCCCATCTCAAGGTTATCCTTACTCGCAAAGTGTTTCATTGCCCAGCCATCTCGTTCCAAATCACCAGAAGCAAACCCCTGGCTGTAAGACGTGAGCATTCGTGCAAGAAATTTCGGGTTTGGAATACCTACTATGCAGAATCAAAGAGAGGAAACACATTGAGACGTATACATAGTTCGGCAATCAACTTCCATTGATCTCTCGAGGGGTCAAGTCCTGTGGGGTTGTGCGCACATGCATGCAATATGAGAACATCTCCAGGGTTCGAGTCCTGCTCTAAGCATTTGACCATGCCGTCAAAATCAAAGCTGTTATTGGTCGGGTTGTAATAGGGATACCACCTCTGTTTGATACACTTATCTGCTTTCTCCCAGATTAACGGATGATTGGACCACGTAGGGTCTGGAAACCAGACATTTTTCGGCTTGAGTGTATCTGCCAAAACCCGAGCGGCAATGTGATTTGCGCCTGTGCCGGCAATAGTCTGAATCGATGCGATTGCCGGATTCAGAGCTCCCACAGCACCAAATACCAACTTTTTCGCCCCATCTAATAGCTTGGAGTTTCCACGGATTGGCAAGTACTCATGATTCACAGTTGAATCTTCATGTAGTCTGTTTTTGGCCTGATTGATCGATTAGTCGTCGCATAATTTGGGTAGTGAATGGTTTCTGGAAATTATCTGCGAACCTCCTGGACGACCGGTAGAATCCACGGATTTCCCTTCTCATCTCGATAAAGGCCAGCATTCAAACTCGTCGCGTTTGGATCTGGGTCGGCCCTTGCGAGCCGTATGATGCCAAAGGCAGCATCCTCGTTTACTACCGGGACAGTATCAAAGTGCGAAGCCATAGAAGAACAATTAAATAATTATCCAAGATTGGTCTATTATAATAATGAATACCATGGTATTGTTTATATACACTACATAAGACGCACATAATATATGTATGTTAAACGGGCACCAGTATGTCACTCCGTTGTGATAGCGGCAAAATGATTGAAAATGCCGCCGACCCACATTTCAAGAGCGGCATCCAGGACAATTTCGCCACACGCTAAATAAAGCATGGCCTCACGATTCTTAACTCTAGACTTCTTTATATTCCCATAATTTCGGCAAACTTCTGATGATACCGATGGCCTACGGCCCATTGGAATGACTAGCACAGCATAGAGGAGCATAATCGAAGTCCAGGTTCAAGCTTTACCAACCGAGTGACCATGGCCGATGATGACTCCCCAGACACTGGTACCAGTAGATCACCCGCAAGGAAGAAGACTACAGCGTAAGCAGAGTTCTAGTTACTACTCGATAATATATTTTTAACCTTCCTAAAGATGCCGTCGATGTCACTCACGTAAAATCAAATGTTCTGGCGGGAATCCATGTGATGGATGCGTTTCTTCACGCCACGAGCATTGCACATACGTTTTGAGAAATCGCAAGGTTAAGGTTGCTGAAAGGTAAGCAATAAAACAAGTTTGTACCATTCATATAAAAAATTCTAATGGATATCGTGCAATGACAGATATCTGCAGCAAGTTCTTGCCGAGAATGCGCAACTGAAGCGTAGTACGGCGGTAGGATCTACATCTCCTATTGCAGGGGTTACAGTTGTCCCTCATCTTCGAGAAGAGCCTTCCAACCCCGAAGAGAACTTAAGCAACCCTCTCATACAGGACCGGGCCTGGTTTGTACCGCATGATGTCGCCAATCCTCCGGTATATATCGGCGAGGCATCCTGTACCGCATTCGCCACCCGGTTCCGCCAGGCCCTTGCTGAGTTTCAGGGAGCGACTCCTCATATCCCGAGAACCCATTACACTCAAGATGAGAATTTACTCTCCGCCTTGCATTCGCCAGTGTCTTGGCCCGGCAGGACTCAAGCCCAACTGCTTCTCAAGGTTGCCTTAATCAATATCAACCGAGCATTCCATGTTGTTTTAACAAAACCGACCCTAGCCAGCCTAGACCAATTATATCAAGATCCAAGGCCTCCAGGTGCACTTGCCACTTGCAAGTTCTTTGCACTTTTTGCGCTTGGAGAGGTATACTCTAGAAGGGCAGTGGTACCGTCAGAGGGCAACTTTCCGGGAGTGTCATACTTTACTCACGCGTGCAGTCTCTTCCCGATTCTTCCGGAAAGAGCAACTTTGGAACACATCGAAATTTTGATACTCTTTGTATGTTTTGCCTGTTTGGCATCAATTTAAAAATCCTTCGCTGACTACATAGTCATTCTTCTCACATAACCTAAACAGGAGAAATTCTGCTTATTTGTGGATCGGATCGGCTCTCCGTTTAAGCCTGACGCTTGGTTTGCACCATAATTTCTCACGGACATTAGCAATGGAACCTGTGGCCAGGCAGCACCGTATTCGTATTTGGTGGACAATCTACATTTGCGACAGAATGTGGGGGTCAAAACTAGGCCAGCCTTTAATGATTCCAGATAGGGACATCACAGTTGATTTGCCTTCATTCTCAGGCCTAACAAATGAAGAACGGGCAGAGTTTCCGGACCCCGAATATATCATCGCTAGCATTAAGCTCGCGAAGATCGCTGGCAATATTATCACCACAGTCTATTGTAGAGGTCACCCGCCGCCATTTATACAGAGCGTTCAACGGGTCTTGGGTGACCTCAAGGCATGGATGGCGGCCCTGCCAGACTCCATCAGGCTTGCTGAAACTGGTGGCTGTACACCTAGACATGTTGTGTCTCTGCATCTATCATTTAATCAGGTATGGCGTAACCTACTCATTAGCTATTACAACGCTAACCGTCACTCCATTTAGTGTGTCATACTCGCTACTCGTCCTGTCTTACTCCACGTGTTTACAAAGTCGCGCCATGATAACTCCCTCACGAACGATACGACGCCAGTTACGTCGACTCTTGCCGATGCCTGCCTTTACACTGCACGCCATTCAAACGAGCTTTTAACACAATTATGGATAGAGGGAGCATTGTCAACCTTTGGATACTTTGACGCACACTACCTTTTCTCCTCGGCTGTAATACTTGCGATCTCTAGTGTTTCCGATGCTGATAACGAGGACAAGGACCGTTTAGACTCAGCGGCTCAACTTTTGCAGTCTATGGCTAACAGCGGAAATCTATCAGCAACTGAGTTCTGTGGACATCTAGATCAAGTGAGAAGTGCCACTAATGGGTCTCGCTCGGTCGTCGCCGATGCACCAGGTACGTCCGAGGAAGAGCAAGGCTTAAGTTCTTACAATACCTTCAATGCTACGATAAACCCCTTAACGACAGAGATGGCTTTACTTGAGCAACCAATGGAGGACTTTCTTACCCAGGCAGAGTTTCCCTTTGAATTCCCCAATCCTGTGGACTTGCTTCACGACACGATGCTCTTATGTACTTAAAGGTAGATATAGACAACGGCATCAGATTACACTTATCCTCAATTCGAACCCCAAAAAATTATGTATGTTGTGCTCTCAAATCTGCGTTGGACTTCTTTGTGCATCCCGTCCTCTCTACCCTACACAATCTCCCAGACCAAGTGGACATCGGAGGAATCTGTGGGAAGGATACAACGCCTCATTCGGATGCTCTCGTAAATAGCCTTGCGAGTGGTTTCACTACCCTGAGCTTCCAGTGAGCCTATACGTCAGCCTTGCTATTGTCAATACTGCATTTCCAGTGGGCCTGGAGCCATCAAAACCACAAGGCGGCGAAGTATTACCCGCTAGACCGAATATCACCAAGGGCAAGTGATTGCTTGAAATCAGTGGACTGGCAAATCTATAGATTTTGTTCTCTGCGAAAGAACTCGGTATGGGGTAGGCTATAGATCCCACCAGCTTTCGTGCCATTCTCTCAGATCCACCTTCTCTGGTGGCTTTAGATACGGAGTTAAATCAGAATCAGGAATGAGCTCCTTTTTGGTCCAGCCATTCCCCCAATACGCAAAGCGGTTTTTAGTTTTATTCGTTGGCCGTAGCTCGTACTCGAAATCTTCCCACCGCGGGGAACGGCGTACAAAGTTGGCATGCGCGGCACTTCCTGGCCAGTGGCCAAGAATGGGTCCGCCTGGTCGACCCCCTTCAGAAAACAAACTGTTAGTGTGTGGTCGCATCTTGGCAGTAGGGGAACGTACCATTAGTCCAGGAGCTGCACCCTTCACTAAGCACTGTCTTAGGGAAGAAAGCATCGCTGAACGCAACAAAATCATCTGCAGCCGCCTTTGATGGCACAATTGACCGAATTCCTTCGGAGTTAACCTTCCGCAAGACGCGTGCAATATAAGTGACCTGAGTCTCTACACTGTGTGGAAGAGTCCCAGAATGACCAGCGGCATTGGGGCCATGGATAAAAAGCAGATTTGGAAATTCCGGAGCGGCAATTCCAAGATACGAAAACGGAAAGCCATACTTGCCCTCGGGCTTCCATGCGGAGCTCAGATCAACCCCACCAGATACGATAGGAAATGGAGTGGCATAATCAATATTAGCGCCTGTCGAGCAGATCACAGCATCCACGGGGCGATGGGCCCCATCTGTTGTTTCAATCCCGTCTTTTGTAAACCGCTTAATGGGAGTCTGGATAAAGGTAACGTTCTCTTTGCTCAACGCTTCGAGATAGCCGGGCCCTGGCGTTAATCTGCGGCAATTGGGCGAGAAGTCCGGCACAATGGCATCAAGAAGCTCTGGGTTATTCTCTAGTCGCTTTGCCATTATCAATTGGAAGTCCTCCTTTGCTGTGAGATTCTCGTTCGAATTTTTGAACAGCCCCGCAAAGCGTCTCCAGTAAGCGTCTTCGAGCGATTTTCGGTAGGCTAGATATTTCTCTGGGTCTTCAAAATCCTTCAGCTGGTCTGGACTGAAATACATTGGCTCTGCCTTTCGGTCACGTCCATTAACTGATCCTGCAATCCACGTCGGTGATCGAGCATAGTGATCGAGGTGCTTGACGACTTTCTGGAGCTCTGGAACTACTTGAATGCCGCTAGCTCCATTTCCTATGACGGCTACGGTCTTGCCAGTGGGGTTGAAGCTTGGATCCCAGTTTGAGGAATGCCTCAAATGTCCTCTGTACTCATCAATTCCAGGGTAGTCGGGCAATTTCCAGGCATTAAAACGACCAATTGCAGTGATCAGGATGTCGAACTTCTCTACCGCGGTTTCCTGGCTTCTTAGATCCTTGACTTGTAACACCCACTGTGCTTCTTCGGGGTTCCATTGAGCGTGCTGTATATTCTTGCTGAATTTAATATAGCGGTAAATGTTGTACTTTGCTGCGACACTCTGCCAATAGGCCCGGATTTCGTGGCCTTGAGCAAATTCTTCTGTCCACTGGGTATTTGGAGCAAAAGTACTTTGATATACGTTTGCGGGCACATCGCATCGGACCCCAGGGTCTATCTCGCGTCAGAAATCATATATTGTAGAAGCTCGTGTAGTCTCACATATATTCTCAAGCCATGTTCCGCCCTACGCAAATATTAGAAACTTCCAGTCAAGGCGCAACACGAGCTGTGGTATAAACGTACGACATCACTGTTTTTCTCATAAATTGTCAAATCTATACCTGGAACTTTGGCTGGGAGGAGAATGCCTGCCGTTATGCCAGAAATACCAGCCCCAATTACAGCTACCTAGATGATCCAAAGTCAATATCTATTTTCTCCAGATAATGAAGCCGGGCCGGCCGTACACGTAGCGTTGGGACCGAATCAATAGGATGGTCTTCAAGCTCGAACGCTGGCTTCTCTCCAGCGGTGCTAGCCAGGTGCCGTGACAGGCTTTCAAGCCTCGTTTTTGCTTTTTGTGAGGATGTAGCCATGGTTCTCATCTCAACACGTGGAGAAGCAGTGAGAACTCTTCAGAACTGCCTTGTAGATTTCTATATATTTACAAGGGGTTAGCCATCTCGGACAGTTTCCAAGCATTTAGACACTGGCTACCGACCTCGGAGGGATTACCCCCCACTCAAAGACGTCAGATTCATGTCGAATTGTGCCAGCTATAAACATTCCGGCAGTAACAATTCCTCACACGTCGGCGTTCTACTTGACCGACTGTCCGATCTCTCGCCATCTACTTTAAATAGACCACTAACTTATGCCGACAGGAATAGTATCCTTATCGCTGTTTGATTTTTATGGAGGGGTCCCAACGCCCAAATTTATGGGGTAGCGATGGCGCCACTGCAGGCATGGATGAGGCTGTCGCGCACGTCTTCCGCGCCCTCATTTTTTAGGTTCTTGGTCAATCAATTCGGCAATTACCTGCACACCAAATCTTCCTCTGTCACTGATCACGAAGCCAATTGTTTAATCCCGCCTCGCAATTCCTAGCCACTTTCTTTGGGAACTTATTTACGTTAGTGTGGTGACATGTGGCCATGTCTCCCGGGTCAGGGCCAAGTCCCAGAGTATGCGGCCCTCGACTATTATGCGGAGCACAAGGTAGCTTGAGCATGGGCGTGGCTGGAGATTATATATATATATCCCTCGTTGCTTATGCGTAGTGTAGTATTGATCTCTGGCGTCGAAATCTAAAATTTGACCTGTATTTATTTTCTTGCCCAAGATGCACGTTAAACGCCAGGGGCGAGCCTTTTGGCACTGGTATGCCAAAGACGATACCCCAGAGGAAAGGAAACTCATCGTCAAGCTTGATCTGCTAATCGTACCATATGCCGTCGTAGCATATTGGATAAAGTACATTGATCAGTCGAACTTGAGTACGTGGATTCTTCTTCACGAGCGTTCTTGCCCAAGGCTCATCTAACTCAATATCAGACAATGCCTATGTATCTGGCCTTAAAGAAGACTTGGGTTTCAAGTCAAATGAACTAGTGAATCTCAATGCTATGTACATCGCGGGAGCTGTCATTGGCCAGTTGCCATTTACCTTCATATTTCCAATGTTTCCGATGAATTACACTATTCCCGCTCTTGAAGCTGGCTGGGGGATTTTCACTCTATTGCAGTTTCGCGCTCAAGGCTACGCGGAACTAATGACATACCGATTTTTCGTTGGTATATTCGAGGTAAGTGACGCATTCGAAACCGCTATTAATTTACTCATGGACAGTTTAGGCCGCCTTCTTCCCAGGAGTACATTTCGTCCTGGGTGCTTGGTATCGAGGTGATGAACTTGGTCGCCGCGGTGGGGTTTTCTATGTCGGCCAGATGCTGGGAACTCTCACTGCGGGGTTGATTCAGAGCGGAGCGAGCTCCAATCTTCATGGCGTGCGCGGGCTGGCAGGCTGGAGGTGAGGAAACCCCACTGCAATAAACGCTCCCTCTAATGGTGTTTTGTAGATGGATGTTTATTATCAGCGCCCTAATGACCATACCCGTCGCCATTGCCGGAGTGTTTATTTGGCCAGGGACGCCAGCTAAACCAAACAAACTTGTGCTTACAGATCAAGAGTTGGCCCTAGCCATCAAGCGCCTAAAGGAGACGAAGGCAGATACTACCGGGGAAGTAAAGCTGGGAAAATGGCAGCTCCTACGAAAAATAGCAACAGACTGGCGCGTATACATATTAACTGCATGGGCCATATTATTTTGGAACTCTGGGTCGACGTCCTCTGGAGCCTACCTCCTCTGGCTCAAGAGTCTAGATCGATTCTCCACCCCTGAAGTTAACCAGCTCGGAACAACAGCACCTGCTCTCGGAATACTCTATGTTCTATTTGTGAATTTCAGCAGCGATCTGTTGTGGGGGCCTAGCGGTGCAATCGCATTTGCCCACGTCTGGAATTTCACTGCCATGACCATCCTCGCCGTATGGAAAGGCCCTGAGTCGGCAAAGTGGTTTGCGTTCAACAGCTCTTACATCCAGGTCGCCATGAGCAGCGTTCTCTACGGGTGGGCAAACGACATGCTGCGTCATGACGCGAGGGAGCGCTCCGTTGTCATCGTGTTCATGAACCTGATCGCGCAGAGCACGACGGCGTGGACGAGCGTGCTAGTGTTCCCGACAGTCGAAGCGCCGCGTTTCCTCAAGGGCTTTACGTTCTGCGCCACAAACTCATTTGTGCTAGTGTTGTTTACATACTTGGTTGTGAGGCCTTACTCGAAGGCGCTTGAGAAGAAGTTGGAATCTGACACAGACAGCGAGGCCAGTGCACCGGAATTTGAGGAGTTGGGGAGTGGGAAAAGCGTGGAGAGGGATATTAAGGGCGGTACTATTGTTAGAGAAGATACGGTGTGATTTCTTTATTTAGAATCATAGAATAAAAACATGGGGGCCTTATTCTAGTTAGAAGACCTCTCAAAGCTAAGGCCCCTGTGTGTTCTGAAGTGGATGGAGAACAATTCCATGCAAGGTGATCTATATTGTAGATCCTATATTCTAATACTACTTTATACTACGGTCAACCCATCTGACTTCTTAATCAGACCCTTCCCATAAAACTCCCGCTCCTCAAACACCCTAACATCATCCTCAGCAAATATCCTCCCACTCTTCTCCGCCTTGATTCTAAGCCTTCTGATTCTTTTAACATCGTATTCGACATTCCTCGTCAGCCACCAAGTCCAAACATTGGCAACCCAACCAAGACCAATGGCTGTTGCACAGATAGCAAATGGTACTCTATATCCATTGTGGGCATACCGCGATTGGAATAGTTGGGGGCCAATGACACCGCCAACTTGGCCCACGGAGGATTGAAACGCAAGTGTAAATGCAGTGCCAGTGGTGCCCGCTAGTGTAGAAGAACGCCCTGTAAATTTGAGTTAGTTATCATGTGTGATGAAGCTGTGCTGCGATAACGCGAGGAAACTTACACGCCCAAAAAGGAATAAAATAAACGGAATAGAACATCGTCCCGAATGTACATGCTATATATATAGCATACTTATTTGTTGTTGCCGCAAGAATGATGAAGAATGTAAGAGCACCGCCGCAAATCCACATGACGTATGCAGGGCGAGTGAGGTAGGCACGGCTAAGAAACCACCCTGAGAATATGATTGCGAGAACAGAGGCAGCGGCGGGAGGAATATTAAGAAGCTGATTCCTGGGTAGTCCCGCAAATCCGAGGTTCGTTGTCACCGTGGGTAGCTGCCAACTCAAACCGTAGCCCCCAAAGTTAAGAAGAATCTGTGAGAGCATGAAAGAATACGTGCGAGGGTTTCGCAGTGAAGCGAGTATCTCACTTTTGTCGAATTCCGCATCGGCCGTCTTCGGCGCGTTTTCTGAGAGCCTTGCCTCTAGATAATCTTGCTCCCTGGGTGTGAGCCACGAGTTTGAACGCTGCGACTTAGGGTAGTCTGGCAATACGAAGTATACGACGAAAGAGAACAAGATTGTGGCGATGCCCTCTAAGAGATATACCCACTTCCAGGCGCTCATGCCGCCTAGCCCATCCATGTAGGAGATGCCATATGCGAGAACGGCGCCAACGATCCCAGAGCAATTCTGAAAACCAAACATCCACATGATCGGCTTGCCCATCTCATCGCTCCGGTACCAGTTGCACAGCTGGGCGGCGATTCCAGGAAACATTCCGGCTTCCATCATGCCGAGGAAGAATCGGGCGGCGTACATGCCCTCTTTATTCTTTACGGCTGCATGGCAGGCCAGGACAATACCCCACGATAAGACGATTCGGAATTGCCAGTTACGCGGCGACATTTTTTTAAGCAAGAGGTTGCTTGGAACTTCGAAGATGATGTAACTGATCTGAAAGATGTTAGAAGGAGGAAGATGGGAGGATTTCCAGATTCACGAACAAAGTATATTGATTGCACCCAATTGTACTGATCAGGTGTCATACCGAGCTCGTTTAGAACATTTGAAGGCTGTCCCACCTGCAAGACCTTGACATTGGCAGCATTCTGATAGTCAATCTGCGATATTATTAGCAGACATATGTGGCTTATGGCATTGGATGTCGGACATTTTTGATAATGTACATGAGTCCAATGAGCCAGAGGAATCTCCGATCGACTTTTCGTCTGATGGCTTTATCTTCCTCAGGGCTGAAGGAGGCGAGAAATGCTACAGGATCTGTTGCTGCATCGCTCTGCGAGCTGTCAAGCGTCACAACTGAGACCAACCCCGGGACCTTTGCCGTCGTCAAATCGTCGTCACCCAAATCTGAACCCATAATGTAAGACGAAGTTGACTTCTAAGCGGGATGCTTCTTTCAGCCTCGGGTGTATATGTGACAACCTGGAAATACCACGCGATTGCACCAAGGATATAGATATAAATGATAAAGGTCCCGAACAGGCATGCCTCGAAAGAGGAAAAATAAAAGAAATAAAAACAGGGGAACAGTCGGCAACCCAGGCCCGTTCACCATATTTCCCAAGCATGCATGGACGGGCATAAACAGCTCCCAATTGCCGACGATGGGTTCGGACGTCTTCCTGTTCCTTGGCTGTACGTGATACCTCGAGGATAGCTCGCCATCGAGGCCCCACCGGCGCAACGCGTGGCATGAGGCACGACAACAGCGACTAATCAGGTAAATGGAACAAAACGCTCGGGGACCGGCCGATCAGCGCTTCCCATATCTGTGGAGAAAGATAGGAAATACGGGGGGATAGAGAGATTGGTGGGGGTTAACATGACGTGACATGGCGCTCCCGGGGGGTTATGTTGCGGGGTCGTTTGAAGCTCCATGATTGAGGATCGTGCCCGCGTATGTTGCCATAGAAAGCTCGATGGCGTGCGAGCGGCGCGGTGCCGATGTACCGACTTGTGAACATGAATATTATGAAGTCGCCCAGTCTGCAATTTCCATACCTTCTAAAAAAAATCCCATTGAATCTTTCGTACGCAATGGCTCGTGGAAAGAGAAACCGCGGCGAGGAGGCAACACCATCAGTCGCGAAGCGACTGCGAAGCTCAAGCAATAGCGAGGCGGGGCAGGAAGCCTCTAGCACCGAGCCGCAAAATGGCCATCAAAAGAAGCAAATCCTGCTCAATGCCTTCGACATGTCTACTGTTGGCCACCTGAGTCCGGGGCAATGGAAGGTATGGTTGTACGATGCTATCAAGTTGAGGGAGGTTAATAAGCGGGACAGAACCCGAAAGACAGCTCCGCCAAGAAGCGGGACCTAAAGTACTGGATCGACCTTGCCAAGATCCTAGAACGAGGAGGCATCAATGCCCTATTTCTTGCCGATACCTACGGCGGGTACGATACCTACGAGGGGAGCCTGGATAATTGTATCAGAAGGGCGGCACAATGGCCAGTGACGGACCCGACGATTGTGAGTTCCCAAGAGACTCGCCGTCTGTGTATGAATAATCATTGACATTCTCATAAAGCCCATAAGCGCGATGGCCGCTGGTAAGGATATCCCACATGCAACCCCTTCCATACTTGCTGATATTAAAAAGTAACGAAGAACTTGGCCTTCGGCATTACTGCAAGTACATCGTTTGAACCGCCATTTCTACTCGCAAAACGCTTCTCGACTCTTGACCACCTCACTGGAGGCCGAATTGGCTGGTACGCGCGCATATGTTTTAGCTCTGCATTCCCATCGACCGCCTCGAATGCCACTCTTTTATTTCATTCATTTTATCGCATGTGAATTAAAAATTATGGATTGATAGCGAAGCTAATGTCTCCAAAGGAATATTGTTACCTCGTGGAAGAAGAGCGCGTTTAAAGCGATCGGAATTGATACCCCCATAGAGCATGACCAAAGATATGCTCAGGCGGACGAGTATTTGCGCGTTCTCTATAAGCTATGGGAAGGCTCCTGGAGCGAAGACGCGATCATCAACGACATAGAAAATGATGCCTACATTGACCCGGATAAGGTGCGGCAGATTAACCACCACGGCAAATTTTTCAACTTAGAGACAAGGCACATCGTGGACCCCTCTCCTCAAAGAACCCCCTTCCTGTTTCAGGCAGGTACCTCACCGTAAGCTCCCTAGATCTCTAGCAACCCAAAGCGCAACAAATTTACTGAGATCCGATCTAGAGCCGGATCGGCTTTTGCCTCCAAGCATGCCGAAGCAATATTCGTCACAGGCCACGACCCTTCTGTCGTTGCCCCCAAAATTGCGAACATCCGCCGCCTAGCCAAGGAAGAAGGCCGCGACCCAACCTCCTTAAAGTTCTTTTGCACATTTACTCCCATTGTCGGCCGCACCGATGAGGAGGCTCAGGAGAAACTGGCTGAGGTTAAGAAATACGCATCAACAATAGGCGGTCTAGTGCTCGTGAGTGGTTGGACCGGAATAGACTTGTCGAAGTTACCATTGGGCAAGGAAATTACCAAAGAAGATTCACTAGAGGCACACAAAGTGACGTCTGCTTTAAGTGCATTCACCACAACAAGCAAAAATGTCCCAAAATGGACCCCTGAAGTTGTGGCGGAGGTGGCATCAATAGGAGGACTAGGTCCTGTTTCTGTTGGATCACCCTCAACTGTCGCAGACGAGCTCGAGCGTTGGGTGGCTGAAGCAGATGTTGACGGCTTTAACCTTGGCTACGTGACTACGCCAGGGACATTCGAAGACGTGGTGGACCTATTGGTCCCTGAGTTGCGTAGACGTGGTATCTACCCACAGAAGGCAACTGACGGATTGACGGCCCGAGAAAAGATCTACGGGTCGGGACAAGCTCATTTGAGGAGTGATCATACAGGAAGCGCGTACAAGTATGACGTGTACAAAGAAGATCCGCCATATGTTGAGGGGGGCGAACCAGAAAAGTTGGGCCTCAATGGAAACGGTAACGGTCAATCTAAAGCAGTATAGAATACGCAATGATAGCCATAAAATGTTGATTATATTTGACAGGAAGCCTTCCAGAACAGACTTGAGCAAATGGTGGCGTAACCCCAAACTCAAAGTTGATTCACGTTACCTTATATCTCACCCCTCCCCCTCTCACCACCCGAGATTTTAAGCATCGATTTCCTCGTCGAGTCACCACAGCATTTCCGCTTCTAAGAGACTGCGTCGGTCGAACCTTGAAGTCCTGTTTGGGTGACACAGGCTGGCGACACAGGTCGCCCTGTTGGCGTTTGTGCAGCAGTACCAATGCTGCAACCCACAGTCACTAGGAAAAAGAAGAGAATCAAACAGACGGGCAAATCAATCACCTCTACTGTTGTCGCAGCAGAGCTATGAAAGATGGAACTTGTTTTCCACATAGCTATCAACGCACGTGTAACGACAGACGCTCTTGGGGAGTGCACCGTCTTTGCAGTCAATTAAGCCACTATCCAAGTGATGGAAAACTTCAGGTGTCCCGCTGGACAACGCATCTTGGTCGAGGTCATACGATTGCTCGTCAATCTCCGAGACCATCTGTGGGAGGCTTGGCTCCATGTTGGATTCTAAAACACGTCGGCGTCCTAGCAACGAAGTAGGCCAAACCAAGCAGCCAACGAGGCTGCTGGCCACAATTCGAATGTCCGAGTAAACCCAGGCGTACCCATGATCGCTAAGGATTCCGACGGGCTACGATAAAACCCACAGTTCTTTTACTCAGTAATAAGTATATCGATGCGTTGAGGATAATTGTTTTGAAGGGTTCAGTATGACGTCTCCTTGTTGTTCTTGTTCTAGTGTGGCTTCCTTCGTGCCGGGTAGTTGCTCCCAGCTACCATCAGGGGCATTCTCCGTTATGTGAGTGCTAGGCTGGATATTTTCGAAGATCTCGACATCCATGGCGGGGCTTGAATAAACGGGTGGCCTGTTTACTGCTACGTTCTCTTCCGCTAGATATTGTTAGTATTAACAAGGCTTGCGTTTCTATGAGGTAATTTACCTTGTGGAGGGATTTCATATCTGCTGAAGAACGCTTGCCATCTTTCAATGGAATCAGGACCAGTCAATGGGTGTTCTTTCCATTCTGCCATTCGTGACATTTTATTTGCATTTAATTCTCGTGGGGCTAGATCTGGAGGTATAGCTGTAGAAGTGGAATTCAGTAGCGTCGCGAAATGTTGGTCATTTTTCAGACTTCTCAGCTCGGCCAGCGCGCTATACAGTGCAGCTTCAGTCTCATTAAGTCGTTGCTCTAAGTTGCCAAGGTAACCTGTTGGGATTCCTCTGCGGGATATCAGTATTAAGATATCAAATGACGAGCGCATCACATCACGAACCTTTTGTTGCTTTCGCTATATTTACATTCCAGCTTTGAAACCTGGCATTGCTCGCACGATGGTCTAACTTCAAGTCAGCTGAGATATTGTGGTTTCAATGCGCAGGCTTACAATTGCCGATCACACTGTCCACAAATTAGCACGAAAGGCCACCCAAAGCAGACTAGGAATGGGAGTGAATTACTTTGCATTTCTTCCTTTTGCAGGGTTCACACGAACCCCCTTGATTTTCCATCACGTGCTCATCAATCATCAATGCCTTGTTTCTTCCTCGACTCCTCGTCCCATGAAAGGAGACCTGGAAAACGACAGGATTAGTGCCGGCGGCGTTTCGATCTTTTACGACCTCTTTCTTCCGGGGAACGTTTCCCGTATGTCATTGTAGCCGCAGGGATGGCGTTTAAGCAAATGTAGTGGTCCGGAGAAACGATGATTATTAAGCATGCAAGAGTCGTTCCTGAGTGCGGGGTAATTTTGGAGACGGAAAGCGGCCCCACTTACAGATTCACAAGTATCAGAAACACAGGTATTAATTTATTAGTATGATGAATGACAGGCGGGTTGGGATAAGTAGAATTCAGTCTTTCCTTCAATGTAACCCGAGGGGATATACGTTGCCTTTCGCTCCACTTAATTTTGAATTTCAAATAATTCTGTGAACCAATTCACTATGCCGGCTACTTCAGATGGAGAATCTATCTTGCAGTCAGAGACCATGGCAGCTCCACCAGAGATTATTAAAGTAGGAATCAATGGATGGGGGAGAATTGGTTGGCCAACACTTACATTTTCTCGCAAAGTCATGTCGGTCTAACATATGTGAAGGTCGCGTCGCATTCAGAAACTCCCTCTCCCGAAAAGATATACGCATAGTAGCAATCAACCACACGTGCGCCTCGATAGCCGATGTCATTCATCAAATCCTCTTCGACTCTACGCATGGTCCTCTAAGCCGGAGTGTGAATGTCAAGTCGAACGCTGTTTTTGCTGTGGACGAGGACACCCTATCTGTCTGTGGGAAGATTGTGCATTTGACTTCCGAACGGGATCCCAAGTTTCTGGACTGGACAGTTTCTGGAGCCGAGTATATCATCGAAAGCACAGGCAAATTTACAACCACCTCACTAGCCAATCTTCACGTCGAGCATGCCGGAGCGAAGAGGGTACTTATCTCTGCCCCAAGCAAAGACGCGCCTACATTCGTCTACGGCGTGAACACCTCACAGTATCCCATATTAAACCCTCCAAGTGTAGTATCATGCGCCAGCTGTACGACTAATTGTCTTGCCCCTTTAGCAAAAACTTTGAATGACAAGTTTGGTATCGTTCAGGCTCTCATGACCACGGTTCATGCGTCTACGAGATCACAACCTGTGCTGGATGGGTACAGCAAGAGAGATCGTCGAGCTGGACGAGCCGTGTTGGGAAACGTCATCCCAACCACAACTGGCGCAGCGAAGGCTGTTTCAACTGTGCTTCCAGAGTTGGCTGGGAAGATGACTGGTATTTCTCTGCGCGTTCCAACGTCAGTATACATATCTTCCTGTGGTGGGTTTCACTAACATATCTACAGCAACAATGTGTCGCTTGTTGACCTCACAATAAATTTGGAACACGAAACTTCGTTGGTGGAGATTCTATCACAACTGGAGCTGGTTTCAATGAGTTCTCTGAAAGGCGTGTTGACAGTCGAGCACAGTGAGCTAGTCAGCTGCGATTTTCAGGGCAATCCACACAGCTGCGTTATAGATGCGAAAGCCTGCGTTGAGCTAAACCCCAAGGTAGGTTTCTATAATGAAACTACTCAACTGATGCTAACGAAGGGAAGTTTTTCAAGATTTTAGCATGGTACGACAATGAGTGGGCGTATTCATCGAGGTTATTGGATATGTTGGCCATGATGGCCAAAGTTGATAGATTGTAGTATAATATCAGACATATCAAGAGTTTATTTTATAGATACGTATATATACTTACAATGTAGCGTTTTTTATATCTTGTTAGACACATTTATAGTTTGAAGCAATTGAGTAAGTGTATTAAACTGTGTGTTATCTAAATATGTTGTTCTTACGGTAATATACAGCATGACTTGATCCCTAAACAAAGCGTTTGTGTTGTTTTTATGTCCTTTTATTGAGGTAGACCTGAGTCAGTGCAAATGGGTCTATCATAGGGGGAGTATGGGGCGGATTCTATCCACAGTATAACAGTTCCCAGAGGTACTTTGGACTAAAATTTGAAAAACCCCAGCATAGATTTCAACACGGCGACTAAGTAAGGCATAAGATATACAAGGATATTAACTTGATCATATTTAGAAGGACGGCCAAGTACCAAATACTACTTATCAGCATTGACCAGCAGCCTCCATTTTCCTCCCCCTTCATATTGAACAAGGACTGCCATACCATTATCTAGTAAGCATAAAATATTTTTGACTCATCCCCACTACGTCTAATTTTGGTATTGGTTCTCATAAGCCAAATCCTGAAAACCCACGCACTAGCAATTGTAGCGAAGGCAAATCCGGCATTGGATCCCATAGCGGTGATGTACTTGGGCCCATCAGACTTTGGGTACAAATATGCCGTGTAGATATAGGAGGCATTGGCGACCACATTGACGATACTGAGCGATACAGCTTTTTTCTCTGTCGTCTGTCCCAAAGTTGCCGAAACCCATCCCAGAATAACTGAATTGACAGCATATGCGCCACTTGCAAAGAGAAAGCAAGATATGTAACGAGCAGGCGTGTTAAGCGTTACGCATGAGATGATAAACCCAATGAGAGCGGCGCCCATGCACCCAGTGATATGCCAAGTCCTCTCGTTGTACTTTCCGGAGGTGATGCCGATAGCGTAGCCAAAAAAGCCTGACACCAGGTATGGCGGGCATGTGAGGGCCAGAGTGATCGTTCGGTCATATCCAAGGGAACCAACCACAGTGGGGAAGAAGTTATTGAACGAACAGGCGGAGAGATGCATGTTTTGCATGAAGCATAGGAGGTATAGCTTAGGGTCCCTAATAGCCTGTTTAAAACCTTCTCTGGCGCCTTTATCAGGCGTTAGGCCGACAGTGTCACGTTTGATTCTGGCGTCGGCGAGGATTCGCTCTTCTTCCGTGAGCCACTTCGTTGTGAGCGGGAAGTCAGGAAGAAGGTATGCTGCAGCAATGGCCACCGCAAAAGTGACCAATCCCTCGATAATAAAAAGCCTTGAGAAGGTTAGTCTTTTTCAAATTTGATTTATGGGCAACTTACCATTGCCAGCCCTTGAGTCCCTGCGCGCCATCAATGGAAGCGAATGTTGCAGCTGCAATGAGGCCCGCGAAAGAGGTTGCAAATATGTTGCCGGAGTATAAAATCGCTATTCTCGTCGCAACCTCCTTTCGGGTGTAAAATGCCGACAGCAAATATAACGCACCCGGGTCTTAAGGAGTCGTTAGTTCTGATTCCATAGAAGTAGCAATGGGGGACAAACAGAATGGAGCTTCGAGGACTCCGAGAAAAAATCGGACGAGTACAAGACCAGTATAATTCGTTACCAATGCCGTTAAAGCCGCGACTATAGCCCATCCAGCCATACAAACCGCCATGTATATCGAGGGCCGGATTTTCCTCGATGACATTAACATGTTTGAGGGGATTTGCATTAAAAGATACCTATGAAATAGTTAATCGCCAACCGCACTATATCAAATTTTATTGCACTTACCCCACAAAGAGAATGGAAATACAAGTATTGTATTGTGAACCCTCTAAACCCAAGTCTATTTCAAGATCGTTTAGCCGAGCGTTAGCTATGGCGTTCCTATCAAGATAGTTCATGAAGTACATGGCCCAAAGAGTGGGCATAATCCTCATATCGAGCTTTCGGACCAAGGCAATTTCTGTTGGATCGGATTTTGTGACCGCGCCTGAATAGTCGGCATCTTCTAGCTGTTCCTTCATGAGGCTTTCAGGGTCCTCTAGGTGCGATGCACTGTTGATCTTTTCGTCGGGGGTTTGCGAGCGTTGTTCACCCATGCTGTCGACTTAATACTGCACTATATGACTTGATTTGGTATGATGTGGAGTATTTTGTGCGGTCGTAATCCAAGAAGTGACAATTGCCGTGCTTGGTATTTTCCGGAGGGCAACATCATGGATTTTATAGAAAACAATGGCCTGCAAATCTGTATTCAAGAACACTTACCTCGCTGTAAGCTTTCCCCAGGTTTTTCGAACGGGGCACGACTCTGCGGCGAAACGTTCGCCAGTGGAACTTGGGCTGCGCGGAAAGTCTGTGGGGTAGTCTGGGGAAACGAAAGCCGGCCCACTTATACCACGGTCGTACCCCACAACCCCGCACGATGGATAGGGCGAGGCATATGCCGACATGAACGGGAAAGAACTGAGCTACTATTGATAAATGCGTCATATCAAGATTCTTGCAGAATTTCTTCCCAGTCTAGAGTATTAATCATACTGAATAGAAGTCAAACATTTTATTATTATTGAGCGATCAAAATAGTTTTGATTCTACAACATTCCTCTCGACATCCATAACTAGTTGCAACTGTCCCTTTGTCCTATTGAGACTTGCCGTTTCCCTAAAGAATCCAGATCTTAGGCCTTCCAAATATAATTCGTATGCTGGCATATATATCTGTACTGGGAATTCCAACAAATTAGTTCAATTGTTGACGACGGGACGAATAGAAAATATAGTACCGAATTTGACCACCTCTTCATCGGTCATTCCTGTGCCCTTCTTTATATGAAGTGCATGCTCCTGCTGAATCCTCCAAGTATAAACATTAACCAAGTCATTGGTATCAAGATGCACCATAAAATCAAAATGCTGCGGACCCATGAAATCTTCGGAGTATTTGCGTAGGTAATCATTTACATGGAGCAAATCCACAAGCTCATGATCCCCCAAAGTTGTAGTGGAGAATTGACTTTCAGGGAAGTCTGTGATGCTTTTGGCGGACTCGTTCAAATGTCGAATTTGTAAAGCTTCCCCTCTCTTCCTCTCAACCTCGATTTCAAGACACGGTTGGAAACCAACACACCACCCTTCAAAAATCACCACATCGATCGGACAATGGCAAAAAATAGTTCTCCATTCCGAGCGTGGAAGCCTGTCTCCTTCTCCTTGGAAGAGGCTTTTGTCGAATGAAGGTACCCATATTTTTTTCGCTGATGGATCCGAGAACTGGTTGAAGAATGATTTCAACAATACAGAATCATGTGTTCCGGGCTGGCCGCGAGCTTTGAATAAGCTGTTAGAAGGATTCTGTGTATGAATGGATTTTTGTTCGTCATGTGTTAGATAGAAGTCATCAAGTGACACCTCGATGGTGTTATAACTATGGTTCTCGGAGAGAGCTACGGCCAGAGCAGATGCCAAATGTGATTTTCCCGATCCTATAATACAAATCCACATTAAATCATATTTAAATAATTAAAACGGTTCCACGTACCCTGTAAGCCTGTGACACCTAAAATATATGGTTGTTGAACATTGCTTTGAAGCTTAAGCTTCCGATGAGTCTCGATGAACGGCAGTACACTTTCAACAACGAGCTGAACTCGGCTGTCTCGACTCATAATGACCGTATGAAGGGATTGTAAAGGGTGGTCTGACTGTACTTCTGCGGCATGTGCTACTAATCTCCCTTATTTCTGGGTTATTCTTCATTAGCATCTTCTCTCTGAAGAAGGTGAGTTCGTTTTCAACCCCACGTCTCATCCGGAGAAACGATCCCCGAATAACCCATAGCCCCGTAACTCCGCCATACCCAACCCCCACCAAAGATGGTACCTCTCTGATGCTGTGTATCAATCCCCACTAGATATTCAGGTATTTGTATCTCTTTATTCTGCTGATTTCTTAATAGTTTATCTTCTCATCATCATCGGGCACATCCATTAAATTTGACAACTCAGTCATATCATATCATCTCACCCACCATCGACAAAATGAGCCCCTCACTTGCTGATCCTCGCCCAAGATATCGGATTGCTTCCATACCAGCAGATGGAATTGGCCCCGAAGTAATCGAAGCTGGCGTTACTGTGTTGAAGAAGTTTTCTGAGACATTTAACACTTTTGACCTAGAGTTCACGAACTTTGACTGGAGCAGCGATACTTATAAAGCGACGGGAAAGTATATGCCAGATGATGCCTTGACGACGTTAAAGACGTTTGATGCTATTCTATTCGGCGCTGTTGGTGCCCCAGGTACGTAACTCTGAGCACAATCTATTATAGGCTTAAAGAAAACCAAGTCACATATGCTGATGTGATTCCATAGACGTCCCCGATCATATCTCCCTATGGCAGCTCCGCCTCGCGATCTGCCAACCCCTCCAACAATACGCCAACGTGCGTCCCACTAAGGTCTTCCGGGGCACTCAATCGCCTCTTCGAAACTGCAAGGACGGCGAGCTAGACTGGGTGATAATCCGCGAGAACAGCGAAGGAGAATATGCGGGTCACGGTGGTCGCTCTCATTGCGGTGAACCATGGGAAACTGCTACTGAAGTCTCGATTTTCACGCGCCATGCTGTAGAGAGAATAATGCGGTTTGCATTCGAAACAGCTAAGAACAGGCCGAAGAAGCATATTACTGTAGTTACAAAGAGTAATGCACAGAGAAATGGCATGGTCATGTGGGACGAGATCGCGTCGGAAGTAGCAAAGGATTTTCCAGATGTGCTGGTTGATAAGATGTTGGTGGATGCAATGACTACGAGGATGGTATTAAAACCGGAGACGCTTGATACTATTGTTGCTACAAACTTGGTAAATCATTGGCATACAACTCCATCTTGAGGCAGATTCTAACAATACAATTAGCACGCAGACATTCTTTCCGATCTTGCTGCGGCATTGGCTGGTTCGATCGGTATCGCACCCACCAGTAATCTCGATCCCACACGAAAGAATCCTTCTATGTTCGAGCCTATTCATGGGTCTGCGTTCGATATCACTGGAATGGGAATCGGTATTACTCCTTCCACATAAAATATTGTTATGTCTACTGACTTGGCAACAGCAAACCCAGTTGCGACATTCTGGACTGCTTGTGAGATGTTGATCTGGCTAGGCGAAAAGGAGGCAGCAGAGCAACTCCTCGATATCGTCGAAGCTGTTTGCGAAAAGGGCATCATGACAAAAGATCTTGGGGGGACGGCGACCACGGCTGAGGTGACAAACGCTGTGTGCGAAGAAATTCAAAATAGATTAGGTGGGGCGAAGACTGAGCATGTCGGAGGTTCGGTCTGAGTTTTACTTGTCATCTATGGATTCTTGGTCACGACAATAGCTTCTTTGTCGGGAATCTAGACGATTCTGAAGGGACAGTAAGAATGTATACGCAAATAAATAAAATAAGAGTAGGACAGATACGGCGTAGTAATAGAATAAGTTGATCAATATCGTTGATAGCATCGCCTGGTGATCTGGTTCACCCATTACTGTAGGCACAGGGAAACAGATCTTGTGGATTTCAAGCCAATAAAACGTTCTCTTTTATATCACCGTAGAGCTTAAATAAGTATTCGGATTCCTTTGCTCTAAGTATAATTATTACAAACTACTAGAGGAGCATTCCTACATAAATAAAGGTATAATATTTCTAAAATTCGGCCATATCTCCAGGCTCGTACATCTGCTCATTGATTTGGTAAGAAGCATCCATCAGCTGAAATATATCGTCAAACCCATTGAACTGGTCACCCATCTGATAATTTGGTCCGTTTAACATAGGCCAAGCCACGTAGCCAGGTGCTCGGTTTGGCTCCATAGTAGATGTTTCGTTCTGCTGAAAAGAGATTGACAAGTCGCCTTGAGGGCTTCCCACATGAGGTGGTATTGAGTCGCTCGCGCTTGGAGCCCGTCCACTCAGATGGTAAGCTCCCGGTGAGCCATGTGTCTGTAAATCGGGATTCCGGGCACGAGGTGAGGCTGAAGCTTCTCCAGTGTCTTGCGCTGTACCGGTTTCGCTATTCCGTAGGCTTACTTTCTGCCGTGAGGCTGAGTTGGATGCGTCTGTTGACATCCGCACTTCTTTTGTTCGAGACTGCAAACCAACGTGTTGCTCGGCGGTACCGTTGGAGAGTTTGTTGCCTAGAGCTTTCTGTAAATCTATGAGAGCGGATGCGCAAGCTCCAGGCCAGAAATTCCCTCGCAACGAGAGTGTTTCTAATATCTTTATACACCGGCCAGCCTCACTTAGGATAGTCAGTATGTTCGTCGTGACCATGCCTCCTGCACTTACCGTTGAGCGTTTTCAATAGAATAATATCCCTCGGATGCTGCGTAGACCAATATTAAGCCGCTGTTCAATAATTTAGTTATATAAACGCCAGAAGTATGGAGCACGCTATCCTACCTCATCCAAATACACCATGTGAAGCCAGGCCAAAATAGCGGATTAAGAATTTTACCGTCACGCGGTCCTACCTTGTTCATCCCCTCGTGCAAGTGAATGTATACTTTTGAAACAATCTGCTTTGACGCTCCAATACACTTTTGCATTGCTGCCGCGAATAGAGAAGTGTCATAGCCAGATGTTATAAGAGGACGATTCAGGAGTATTGTGGATTCGTGCTTCTGAACAATGATGAGGAGTTTGTGTGTCTCTTTCAACAAACATGGGGCTTGTCCGCTACCTGGTTCTTCTCCCGCCATATCATTGATGTAATCAGGTTCGAGAAGATCTTGTGCTTCGTTCCACCATTTTGATATCTCAGCATCAACATAACTGACTTCGTCGGGACTAGTTGTTCTGTTGTTCGCACACTTGTGTCTAAGTTCTAAAATCAAGCCCTTAATTTTGCCATGGCGGGCTAGAAAAGATGGGAGAAGAAGAAGGCGCGGGTCTGGCCAAGATAAGTCAGCTGTGGAATGTAATAAGCATGAAAATCCACTGTCTCACCATGAAGTCGCTGGCCATTACCTGCCTCGTTGACTCGGACTTCATGAAGTTCATTGTCTGGGTAACAGACGTCCACATCATCGTCTTTTAAATCTAAAGGCAGACCCAGTGATTGGGAGAGATATCTCTCAAGGCTATATATTGTCCAAAATAATCTTCGACGCATATCTGCATCGGCCAGCGTGAATTGTTTGAACCTTGAAGGGCATCTGTGCAGGCCGAGATGAAAAGTAATGCGAACGATGAGACCGCCAATTCTCGATGCAGCATTGAGGCGCAGCATGGAAATCAAGAACACCTGGATCGACACAAGAGCTTGCAGTCCAGACAGTGTGGACGGTTGCATAATGACAGGCGTGAGAGAGGAAATCGCCTCGTCGATGGTGCTGAAAACCAGGTTTGAAGGGATCAGTGTCGGATCATCTCTGGGCATTTGACGTCGGTCTGCAACCGAGATAGACAATACTGAGCGCACAGTAATTGCTTCCACAATGCCTAGACTTTGAACGCCATGGGTTGCAATTCTTTCGAAGAGCCCCAGAATGCTTGGTGCATGTAGAAACGGGAACAGCGGATGCCAATTATTGAAGAACGATTGACTCCAACGCACCAAATCATCAAAGGTGACCGAGATCATAGGCTGGCTTGCAGAAATAAAGCAGACTTCTTCAGAGTTCCAGAGTGAGCCTGATGGATTTTGAATCTGAAGGTGGTCGTCCTCTCCTGGCACGAGATCATCCTCAATTGCGTGGCTGCCCTGGCTATAGTTCCTAGCGAAAGCAGATTGTACTGCCCGCACGAAATAGATTCCACTTCCGCTGCCCACGAAACTCGAAGAACCTTTCGTAACTCCGGGCCTCATGGAGCCGAATTCCCCGGGCGAGGTGGCAACATCGCTGGCTCGGGCACTAAATTGCCTCCGTCGCTTGCGTCTCGAGTCCCCATCGTCCGGTGTCATTGACTCCATGATTGACAGTCTCAAACAAGTATGGAATCAACTGAGGGCCTAGGCGTCGGTACAAATTGACAGATAAAGTTATCGACTTCGTTCGTCAATGCCCATATAATTCCCGGATGCTCAAATAGAAGCTTGGATCTACTTGTGGAGACAAGAAGAATGGGTCTATTGAGACATTGCAAGCATAATGAAGGCCAAAATGCAATATATCCCTTGATGTTAGGGGGTTCCTTCGTTATTCGTTATTATATTGTAGTTGGCGAAATTGCCAAGATTAACGAACTTGGTGACTTTGGGTCTCGTGACTACGCCGCGCTCGATATCTGTTTAGACCTTCAACCTTCAGGTTTTTGAGAGTCAAATAACTCAATTGATATAATAATAATAGATACTGTACTGTTCTTCCTGTCCCGTTCTACCAAAGTAAGAATTTCGGTGGCTAGAGAACACTACACTTCGGGAGCTTTGGTTCCCTTGATGAACCCTCCGACGACGCTCACTTCTCAAATTTCAACATCTTAACGCACATATAAATATCAGTCATAGACCGACAGAAGATTGTGTACCACCAAGCACCATAACATGATTTAGTCGTCGAGTCATGAAACGAACATATTAGATCGATTGCGGTGGGGAATAGCTTCTGGCCACAGGGCTTCTATACATTTAGATCTTTATAATAACAGTATGTCATATTATGAGACTAGCTAATGTTCAGCAGTCCGTGGTACCTCGCATGATTATTCATCCGGTCTGAATGATCTCAAAGGTATATCCCGGGGTAAAAGGTTAGATAGGCGGACTCGAGCGGGGCATAGAGATCAAGTGATACTAGAGATACAACAGAGATCAACTGAGATATACGTGGAGACATACTGAGACGGCTGCCACCTTGTCACATCGCATGATGTGCTGGCTATGGAAGGGCCGTCGAAAGAGGAGTTGCATGTAAAAGGCCGCTGCATGGTTACTCTACGGTATACTGCTCCAGACTTACGTACTCCACAAATAGGGTGCGGCGCCGTCGATCTTATAATTTTCGATATCTATCATTACCGGACCCCTATTGCCGCCTTTTAAGTCGAAACATCGTTCTGTCCGCTGTTATTGTGCAGCCCCGGCTCTATATGTACTCGTATACCACTATCGAACTCCCCCATGCCTAAATACCTCTCTTACGCCTATGCTCGCCTCACCTCCTCTTACCGGCCTCCCCCACTTCAGCCCCCTCGGCGATATCCTCCACAGCCACCTCATGTTCGCTCATCCCATGTTTGAACAGGGTTTCCTGGGCTAAATAGCAATTGTTAGCAAGAGCTTCTCATGGGCACACCCAGGCGGGCCATCCGCACCCCTCCAAACAGATCTAAAACGAAATAGGGTCGAACTTACCACTCCACAATTCCGAATACACCCCACCGGTATCAATCAACTCGCTATGGCTCCCACTCTCCGCCACCTTCCCCTCCTTCAACACAATAATCTTATCACTATCGTAGATCGTCCGCAATCTATGTGCCACAAACACGCTCGTCCTAGCCTTCTCCTTCAAAATCCCATTGATGTTCTGCATCAACGCTTGCTCCGTATGTGTATCCAGCGCCGACGTCGCCTCATCAAAGAACAGCAACGGCGGATCCTTCAATAGCAGCCTTGACACGGCAAGTCGCTGCTTCTCTCCACCCGAAATCATCATCCCACGCTCGCCGACCATGGTCTGGTAGCCGTCCGGAAAGGCGGAGATGATGTGGTCGATGCGCGCGCGTGCGGCGGCGGCGCGGACGGCCTCGGGAGGCGCGGACAGGTCGCCGTACCGGATGTTGTGCTCGATGGTGTCGTTGAAGAGGGGGGTGTCTTGGGGAACGACACCGATGGCCTTGCGGAGGGAGGCGAGGCTGACATGGCGGATGTCTTGACCATCGATGAGGATGCGGCCTTCTTGGACATCGTAGAAGCGGAAAAGAAGCTTGAGGAGCGTGGATTTACCGCAGCCGCTCGGTCCGACGATGGCTACTTTCTTGCCAGCTGGGATGGTTAGGTTGAGATTTTGAAGGATGGGTCGCTCCTTGTTGTAGGCAAAAGTGACGTTTTCGAAGACAATCTCGCCTCCGCTAGTTAGCTCGAGTGGCTTCGCGTTGGGCAGCTCCTTGATAGCCACGTTGACCTTCTGAAGGTTGAAGAGCGTCTCCATGTCAAGCAAGGACTGGCGGAGCTCGCGATACACTGACCCGAGGAAATTCAATGGGACAGAGAGCTGGAAGACAAGTTGGTTGACCATTACCAGGTCTCCAACCGTCAGCGTTCCCTCAGCCACGCCGTTCGCGGCCAAATACATCATCCCCGTCAAGGCGCTTGAGAAGATCAAGTTCTGCCCGGCATTAAGGAATGCCAAAGACGTTGCAACCTTGATGGATGACTTCTCGTAGCCCAATAGAGCCTTATCGTACCTCCCCACTTCATACTTCTCATTATTGAAGTACTTGACCGCCTCGTAGTTGATGAGCGAGTCAACCGCCACCGTAGACGCCTTGTTGTCAGCTGCATTCGCCTGCCTCCTAAACTTCGTCCTCCACGCGGTAGTCCAGATCGTGAACGCCGTATAAGTCACCATCGTCACAGCCGTAATGGCCGCAAACTTGGCGCCATACTGCCACGTCAAAATTCCACACACCATGCTAATCTCTAGCGCAGTAGGTATGACATGGAACACCATCGAGGTGAGTAGGAAGCTGATCCCCTTGGTCCCGCGATCAATCGCCCGGGTAAGCCCACCCGTCTGCTTCGTGAGATGGAAATTCAGATCCAGCCGCAGCAGATGATCAAACACATTCCCCGCAACCTTGCGAATCGCCTTCTGCGCAACGCTCGCAAACACCGCATTCCTCAGCTCCTGGAAGATCGTGGCGCCGAACCTTGTCAGGCCGTACGCCAATATCATCGACCCCGCCACTGTGGCAGCCGTCCCGCCGACGCCGATGAAGTCTACGTTCATCGCGTCCACAATGTTCTTAAAGTAGAACGGCACCTGGACGTTGAGGACCTTTGCTCCGACGAGCAGGCCGAGCGCAAGCCCGACGCGGACTTTTGTACTCAGTCCATGTTTAGGCCATAGATACTGTGACATCTCTTTTATAATCGCCCAGTCCGCCTTGCGCTGCTCCTTATTCGACTTATCCTCGAGAGCGAGGGGGTCTTTGCGCTTCGTCGGCGTGGCTGGCGAGGGCGTCTTCGAGGCTGCGTCGGGCTTCGCCCCAGGAGGAGCGGCGCGCGGTGTCTGCTTGCCATCAGGGGCTGGCTGGGTCTTATTTGTCGTAGGGGTATCTTTGAACACTCGACTCGTGCTCGTAAAGACGCGCTTTGACAGCGCCTCTGGCCTGGGCCATGGCCTCTGGCGCAATTCCGTCCGCGCAATGGAGCATGAAGCTCTCTGCAAGCTCCGGATGATCATTTCTGAGATCCGTGAGTGGTTTCAGTAGAGTGTCGTGCGGTGGATCGCGGGGCCGCTCGGTGCATTGTTCATAGCCAGCGGAGATTCGGAGCTGTTCGGTGGGGTGGGATCTGGGGTGTCAGACGGAGACCTCGTACCAGCAACGCTGCCGCTCAACGTCGTATATAGCAGTGGAGCTGGGGAAATATGCGAATAGATATTGTTCTCGGAATTTATATATTTGTCCAAGCAATTGGACAGCTCGGCGAATGATAGCCGCGGCAAGGTGAAATTGTTGTCTCGAACGACGAGGCAATAGTCCCTCATTCTTGGGCTGTTTGTCGTGTTTGCACGTTTCGTCATTATCGCAACTGCGCACGTGCTGGTAATTTATGAACTCCTATCTACGTGTCTGAGTCTAAAATATTTCAGGGATGCTCATTTGATATCTGATATGACTGGTAGTAGTATTAAAGTCTCATATTGAGTTGATAATGAATGCGCTTGTTCTGTTGTGGTTATTCTCCCGTAGTCTTCCATATATTTTTGTGCTCCATGGCAATAATTTCTCATTAAATAATTCAAACATAAATAACGGATATAACAATTTGGCTTAAATATTGTACATTATATATCATCTATATGGTGAATAGTATCAATATTAAGCTATCTTCACAGCATATACCTAAAATATGGGTTCTCCACATCCGTCAAGTCCTTAAAAGCCAACTTATCCCCCTCCACAACATCCAGCTCCATCGCCTCCCTCCTCCTATTCTCTCTCCGCAGCACAAAATATAGCACCACACTACTCACAATCGTAATACAGTAGCAAATGATCAACCCCAACCAAAGCATCGGGTAATGCCTACTCTTCGTCTGACTCTTAATCAGCAGCGGCCCCACGATATTGCCCACGCAGTACGCCACAAAGATCGTCGCAGCCATGAAACTCTTCTTCGTGTGCCCCGCCACATTCGACATCCCAATCGCAATCACGAGGCTCACCACCGCCCCAAACGACCCGATGATGCTGTACCCCGCCACCGGCGTCACGGCGCGGTACGACCATTCCGCGCGCCAGATCATCGCGCAGCCGGCGATGACGGGGAGGCAGCAGAGCACGAGCAGGATGATGCGGATGTTCGGGTAGCGCGCTGACAGCCAGCCCGTCAGCAGGATGAGGACGAAGCACAGTGCGCCGAGGGGGAATTGGAAGAGAATAGACTGCAGCGTCGTCCAGCCGAATGTGCTGACGATCAGTGGCCCGAAGCCGGACACGGCGCCGTTGACCGTGTACGCACTGGCCATCATGAGGAAGATGAGGTAGGTCTTTGGGTCGAGGAGGGCCTCGCGGATTTGTCCCGCCTTGAACTTCTCGCAGCGTAGCCCGGTCTGTCCGCGCCGCAGCCGCTCGGTGGCCACGATCTTCTCCTCGGGGGTGAGGAACCAGGCCGTCGCGGGGCTGCTTGGGACGAAGAAACACCAGATGCCGAAGAGGATGGTGAGACAGCCGGCGAGGAGGTAGATGTACTGCCACCTCTTCAGCGAGCCGCCTGTGATCTGCCCGAAGCCGTAGTTGACTGCGCCACCAAGGATGGTGAAGAGACCGGTGCTAGAGAACCACCATGATTGCCGCAGCGTCTGCTCTTGCTGCGTGTAGTACCCGGAGACGATGGTCATGAAGGCGGTGGGGATGACGGACTCGACGAAGCCGAGGAAGAAGCGCTGGACGAAGAGGCCTTGGAACGATGTTACGGCTGCGGTGAGCATGCAGACTAGGGCCCAGAGGATGACGATGGGGCCAAGGACCTTGCGGAGGGAGAAACGCTGCAGCGCAAAGGTCATGGGGTAGAGGCCGGCGAGCATGCCGAAGTAGAAGATGGAGGTTGCCCAGCTGAGACGGGTGGTATCCGTGGTTGGCGGGGTAGTTGTCTTGTTGACGACCGCGAGAGACAGGTCGGTGGTCATGCCGAACAGGACGGCAGAACCTAGGATAGCCTGAGAGAGTGTTAGTCACTGTGACAGCTAGAGAAGAGTGCAGTGGTTACTTTGTCATAATAGACCATCCCGTATCCCACAATCATGGCAGGAATCAAGAAGTAATCAATCTTGCGAACAACTCGTGCTTCAACCAAAGGATCGATAGGTTGCGCATGCAACCCCACGAGCCCGAGCGCAACATCATCACCATCAGAAAGATCCGGCGCATCAGTCCCAGAGTTCGGCGTCGTCGTCGCATCTATCGGAGACACCCCCTTCTCGTTGGCTTCGCGTGCATTCTCCGCCATCTTAGCAGTTACACTTTTAAAAGTTTTTCAAACACTTCAGAATGAAAAACTCCAAGGCGCCATCAGCTCAATGATATGAACTCCGCGGGCCAACCAGGCCCCAGTACATAAATTTATATTTTCCTCACCCAATCGCCGATCACGGCCCTCTTCGCAGCCCGCCCTGGGAGATCTTCATCCGTTAATCATCGCCTTACAGCATTTAAACCACCCATCTCCCACGAGGCGTTCATTTTAGCTACTACGGGCATGGCATACTCCGGGTCCTCAACGTTGATTTGGTGGGCTGGGTGGTTGAGATTTGGAGCATGGACAGCTCCCCACTTCTTTAGCGTGGGGTACCATGGGCTGGACTGGGCCCCGCCGACAGTATGCGGCAAGAACCGCGACAAGCAGATATGTAATGAAATCTCAAATGTTGAACAGATGGCCGTATGAAAATATATGTAATTACCATAGACACATGGCCGCCTAAGGCGTTTGTTGCTTATATTTAGTTATATCATGACATCTATCTCATATACTCATGCGTGCAGTGCAAGCACAGGCGTAAAAACTTAAAAATCTAAAATGCAAATGCTCATGACCCTTTTGCCTCCATCCGTATCCAATGCAGCAAAGCAAACCCTCACAACTTACCCGCGGGCGTATTCCACAGAGTATTGCATGGCAGTGGCTCACTCGGCTGTTTCAAGCCAGCAAGGGTGGCCAAGCTGTGAATAACATCGGCGGGCTCGGGGAGATGCCAATGAGCCAGCGTCACACGGCTGCTTGACCCGACCGTGACTGTGAACATGGTCTCCTCCGGAACCCCACTGGCATTAAGTGCTCTGAACATATCCTCGTCTGTGAAGTCATCACCTAGGCTGATTAAGAACTCGGGCGCCTCGCCACCCGTGGGCTGACCGTCCTTGGTCGTGTGGCTTGAGATCAGGCGTTTGACAATCTCGCCCTTGTTGATGAATGTTGGCCTGACTTCGAGATTCATCTTGCCAGTCATGACCTCCACATCCCATTTCTTAGCTATGGTCTGTTCGAGCTCAATCTGACATTCGCGCGCCATGTACGTCGAGAGTTCTTGGTCGGCGCGGCGGTAATGCCATGTTAGAGCGCAGCGCTTGCGCTCAATAAAGGAGCCTATGAACGTTAGTACCTGCCAAGTAACGGAGTTTGAGCGACCTTCTTACCTTGTGTCCTTTCCGTATATTTCTGGAAAACATCCATGACTTCCTTCTGCCATCCCATATCCGTCGTTTCAGCCAAGTTCTCCCAGGTGTCGCTTCCCGGAGGACGCATGAAGCTGCCATGTTCAGCGCTAAACCCGACTCCAGGAATATCCCCAAGGTGCTCAGTTAAAAACTCTTGGTCCCTGCCACTAATAATCCAGATCTCGTTCCGGGTATCAGCGGCTAAGGTATGGAGAGTTTTGATCAGTAGCTCGCTGGGCGTTGCGGCCGCGGGGTCCTTGACAATGGGAGTCAAGGTGCCGTCGTAATCAATCATAAAAAGGCGCTTCTTTGCCTTTGTAAATTGCTGCATCAACTTCTCTCTGTCGAGAATGGGGGTAGTAATGGAAGTACTGTGCGACGATAGGACAGTGAGGAGCCTTTTAATATAGCCAGTCGTCCATGCCTGAACATTATGTGTCGTGACGTGCTTGTAGAGGTCTTCGTGAGTCTCCCTCTTCTTCTCAGGTGACATCGTCAAAGCCTGGTTAATGGCATCGGCGACACCAGTCAAGTCCCACGGGTTGATATGGATTGCCTCTTTCAAGCTTCCTGCTGTGCCGGAGAATTCGGACAATATGACGGGGCCGTGGTTGTCCCTTTGGCAAACGACATATTCCAAGCTAGTTGTGTTCATGCCGTCTCGTACACTAGTAATCAGGCCGATATCTGCCGCTCTAAGCAGCGCCAGGTACTCATCCTGCGAGAGATATTGAGGGTAGTGCTGGACCGGAGAGAAGCCGAGAGACCCGTAGAGGCCGTTAATCTTTGCCACAAGCTCTGAAACCTTGATCGTGACCTTGTTTTCAGAGTCTTGCCTCTCCTCTTCGATGCTGGTTGGGCTTGTAACTTGGATTAGAACGACCAGGTCGCGCCACTCGGGGTATTCCTCGAGGAATCGTTCAAATGCCATAAGCTTTTGAGCAACACCTCGGACGCTATCCAGGCGATCTCGGCCGACGATGATCTTCTTTCCCTGGTATAGTGTGTTGAGCCCCTGGAAGTTCTTCTCAATTTCCGGTCGCCCAAATGCAAGTTTCTCAACTCCAGCTGCGTCAATGCCGATGGGGAATACCCCAACAGACACCTTAGACCCATGTGCCTCCACGCCAGCGATATCCGACGGCAAACCAAGCACCCTGGTGCAGCAAGAAACGAAATGTCTGGAGTAGCTAAATGACTGAAATCCGAGCATATTCGCGCCGAGCATACCAAGGAGAACCTCATTTCGCCTTGGCAAGCACCGCAAGAACTCGCTACTGGGGAAAGGTATGTGCAAGAAGAATGAAATGTGCATATGTGGAACCTTTTGGCGCAGCATAGCTGGCACCAGAAGTAGGTGGAAGTCATGAATCATTACGATATCTCCCGGCTTGTAGATTTCGAGGATTTTAGCGGCAAATCTCTCGTTCAACCGTTGGTAGTCCTTCCACGATTTGCGTTCTGCCCTGCCATCTGAGGGAACATGCTGCTTGTAGTGGAAGAGAGGGTAAAGCTCATTCTGTGCAAAGCGGCGCCAGCGGCGCTGGTCCTTCAGGAGCAAGTCCCCATCGGAAGACTCGTCTATGTCATCATATAACCAGACTGGTACGGTCCTTCCGCGGCTGTCATGAGCAAGCTGCGTCTCTAACCGGGCTCGGTCATCTTTGCCGATCCACAGCCCCTCGGTTGGAGGAGGAGTAACTGGCCTATCATCGTCTAAAGGTATGGGAGCAGATGCTTTATTCAGAGGGGGGACCCTTGTAGAAGTTGTTGTGGTTGTTGCTGTTGCTGGAGGGGTGGTGGGTGGTGACAGTTCGTCAGATTGATCGATTTCCCCTGTCCATCCAACTAACGTGTGGTTCCAAGGTGTTTCATTCGATGAGAGGTATGCGAATGACTCGAATAGGGCAGATGTGCCACGGCGTTGCTTCAGATCCTGGTATAGTTAGTCTACCGCTACTGCATGTGGTGATCGATTAGCAACTTACCCAGTCCGAACCCTTTCGGTACTCCAGAGAATAAGGGACACAGAACGCCGCAGATATGACTGAGCCGGTTAGGGCGAGGGAGGGAAAGGCTGCCATTGGGTCGATATCCGTCAGCGAGCCCTTTCTCGGTGGGACTTCGTTCTTGAGAGCTGAAGGTTGCGAGGAGGGATCAGCCAGCTGGGCAGACGGAGATGGAGTTGCTAAGCGGCTGCTATCCACAGCTGGGAAGTATGACGACCTAAGGCCCGCCGAGTATGTTGCAGGGACGATTCCTGGGGTCACTGACCCATCCAGTGTTGCGCTCGAAGGCACTGGACGTGGCTGCTCTATCCACTCGGAACTGCCGCCGACGACTGGTGGCCTTTGTGCCATCCTGATATAGCAGTGTTTTCGAATTGGGTGGGAAAGGTCTCAGTCTGTAGTGGGCAGTCTGTTGGAGAGGTTGAACAAGGCTCGCACCTTGGTGCCAGTCGTTTAGAGCGCAATATATGTATCGTTCGGCTTGGTGAATCAGTCGCAGACGTGAATGTTCAGGCGTGACTGATATTCTCGCACGAGAAAAGTCGAATGCGCGTCGGACTGCGCGTGGTAGGAGGTTGAAGGTCGAGATGGAGAGATCTCTGTAGTCAATGGGCGGTGACGCAGAGAGAGCGGGGTGGAAGGCGGCGGGGTTATATGTAGTGATATATGTATATATGAGATAAATGGATATTAAACAATGCTGATACTGATGCTGGTCAAGTATTCCAAGCTGAAGGGCCTGTAAAGCAGGCGTGGCGGGATGGTGGGGCAGGATTGGGTGTGGTGTTGGGGGGTGGTGAGGGGCAGACAGGCAGGTAACTCTCGTCAGCCACTTTTTTGAGGCAGCGTGAAGCTATTACGCCGAGTGGAGTGAGAGCCGGCGGTGCGTCGGTGATGATGGAGATGGGAAAGGCGGATTCATATAATAGAAACTGGGAGAGGCTTCAAGATTACGAAGAACAGAGTGTGAATGGGATGATTTACGGGAGGGTGAGTAGGAACAGGAATAGTCGAGGTGGATGGGACAATTGTGGGAGGGAGGAGACATGGCGCCTTGGTTTTTCGGTGTATGAGTTGGCTGGGGGGGGGGTGGGAAGTGAGAGAGACAGAGAGTTCAGGTAAGGACTCTACGTAATTGCACGTAGACGGGCAGGCGAAAAGAGTGTATGTACACAGAAGAGCAGGGTGGTTGGTTGTAGCTGGGCTCTCCGCGGTTCGGTACACACATATTTTTGTAGTGGCATGGCAGCGGGACAGAGAGGATAAGATAACGGCCGTTTTGACGAGGATGGGCATGAGCATACACATACGTCGGCGTGTGCAGGGTACTAGAGAGGTACCGTGTATTACAATTAAAAACATATATACAACAAGGTACCGTTTGAGTACCCCAGCCATACACCCACATGCATTACGATGCAGGACCACACTGCGGTATTTCTTCCTCAAGCTGCAGGGCCTCCGATGAAAACATTTCGATTTTTATATTGCAATCTTGGGCGCACAATTACCAGAGATAGCAGACTGAGCGATACACGTGGAAAAGGCAGAAAGAGCAGCCCCTTTTCCCAGCCCTGGGCATAGTAGAGTGCTGTATGTACAGTACAACCAGAGTGTCTCTTCTGGCCTCCGGTCCGCATAATCCGACACATGTCTAGAGGCCTAGAACACAGCCAAGCCAGAAGTACTCATCGCTCTGCTCTGCTCCCACCAGTCTCCCACCAGTACGATTACTCCACCGCATATGAAGATGGTGCGAGTGGCGGCGCCGGCTGAAAAGGGCAGATTGACAGTCTGATAGCCCAGACCCCAGACTGGGCAAAGGGCAAAAAAGGCTCTTCTCTGCATCTACGGAGGCATGCGGCAATAATCTCCTCTGTCGCTGCCCAACGTCGGGACTACTCGTACGAGACCCCATCCCAACCGACCTGGTCTCAGACGCATTCGGCGTTTCCTCGTCCGTTCGTCCTGGCCGTCGTCTTCACGAGCGATATAATAAGCCCGGGCCGAGTCCCACTGCCTGCTTATTGCGGACGAGGATTGATATACGATCCTCCAGGTATATTCGAGTAATGGGTGAGCTCGCCATTATCTGGAAGCGATGCTGACGAAGGACCTGGCTGTCCCTGCCTTCGCTTCCGCAATTAATGTTTACGCGCCCAACAGCCGGACGAACCCGCACACTATGCCCACAACAGCGGAAATAGACGCGACCTTGAGATTGCAAGTCCTTATTTCGGGATGCTCGCTCTGATTCGTGCGGCTACTCGACTTCCGATTCACTGATCGTTTCTTAATGAGGTCCAGTCCCAGCCCAAGTCCCTGTCACAGATCGAGGTCGTCTCTCAGCCAATCAAGTTGCTGGCGGCTGCAACCACCCAGACAGGCGCTGACAGGAATAGATGGCGTCGGCGGCCGCTGTTTCAACCCTCAAAGCTTCGAGCTCGAGGTATGGCTCTACCGGCATGACGGCGCGTCTGAGGTCGACGAGGACGTGGCCGTCGCGGTCGCTCTCCCGTTTCATGCATCGAGTCGAGACCGCGACGTCTCGACTCGTCTTCGAAGCTACAGCTGTCGTAGGGCAAAACTTGGCCGGCGATTGACGGCCTCTGATTCTCCACCTGCTGCTGTCAGCTCCTACAAGTAGGGAGCCTCTTCCCCCAGCATGCATGAGTCCCAAGTTCTAGTTTCCATCAGTCTTTTCGTTGCGTCTAGTCACGCGTTTTTTCATTCTTTTCCTTCTCCGTCCAGTCTCTCTTTTCATAGAGTCAGCGTCGTCAACAGTCATTCCTATTTGTTTTTACTCATTCAAACACCAGCACTTTTGTCTTTTAAAACTTTCCTTTTTGACAGCTATCTCTGTACAACCATGCACTTCTTCAGTGTTGTCGCTGCATGTCTATTATGCTCATCCCTCGCTGCGGCTGGTCCGCTCCCTCGGGACAGGTCTCGCAAACTGTAAGTTTACGCATTATCACATCGTTAGAGCCAAACTAACCATCAGAAGCCAATTCCGACAAGCCGCTCCATTTAAGAACACAACAAGCACCACAGGTGCCGTGATCGAAGTGGTTCCTGTATCTCTCACAGAGACGTCCCTCAGCACCGCAACCACTAGCAGCCCTAGCACTGAGCTGTCTACCGCATCAGCAGCAACGACATTGTCCACATCAGCATTTGCTAACACGACTTTGCCGTCTGCGCCCTCTACTACAGCCACCGGTGCCGGAGACTTACCAACAGCCGCCGGAGATGGCCCAAACGCAGCCCAAACAGCAATAGGCACGTCTCAAACGCCCAAACAGTCCTTTTCTTCGAACCTCAGCGGAGCTGCACCAAGCGGTTCCATTGTCCAGGGAACTGGAAGTTTCTCTAGAACCACAGTCGTTTCGGCCAATTCCAACACAGACGCATCCGCCGGCTCCGAGCCGACAACTGGGACACAGGTGTTCCCCTTTGCTGAATCTCTCACAACTACGCCAAGCGCGATATCGACAACCGCAGAGGCAGAATTCACCTTCTCATCGGACCCAGTGACGCCCACGACACTATCGACGCGCACCACAAACGCACCCGTCGCCATAACCGTCTCGGGTGAGGGAGCCGCAGTAACGGTGACTCCCAGCTTCTTCAGCAGTGTGACCCCCGTCCCAAGCACCACCGTCGACGAAGCTATAATCAAGGTCGCCACCGTCATCACTGCGGCCGCCTCCTCCGACTTCCCATCCGCCAGCGCTAGCGCCGGCGTCGCCAAAAACGTCAAGCTAGCCACCTACTTCAACAACCTCTTCCCCACCCTCACCGCCGACATGCCCTGCGCGCCAAACAGCATCGCCTGCATCGAGGGCGCCGTCGCCACCTGCGAAGACGGGCGCTACGTCCTCAAGGAATGCTTCACCGATAAGTTTGCCTGCTTCGCGCTCCCGCTGAAATTTTCTGAGGGTGTGTCCGTGCAATGCACGAGCGTAGAGACCGCGGAGAAGGCCCTGGGACTGCCGAATAGCTTGAGTGTGACGATTGGCTCGGTGCCTGTTGTGGTTCCTACCACGACGGCGGAGGCGGTTGCTCAGTCTACTTCTGTGACGGACCCGGGACCGACGACGAGTGCGGTGGAAGCGAAGGCGACGGTTGCGGCTGTGCTGTCTTCAGAGTCTGATGATGGCGAGGAGGAGGAGGGCGACGAGTTGACGACGGTCTTGCACACGACTCTCGTCTCGACTATCACCATTGCTGTGTCTGATTTTGCGCCCTCTACTGTCGTCGCGGCTGCTGAGGCTGCGACTGTTGAGGCTGCGGCTCCGATGGTAACGACGGATAAGAGTAGGATCTCTGTTGTGCCTGTTGGAGCTGCTGTAGGTGGTAGCGGGAATGAGGAAGAGGGGGGTAAAGAGGCTGTTAAGGAGGGGGGACCGGTGACGGTCACTGTTACGCGGTCGGTTACGGTTACGGAGCAGTTTACTGTTACGAGAGCTGGTGTGACGTCCACGGTGACGGCGGGGGACAGAGAGTGATATATTTGATATATAGACTAACTAAAATATGTTCAGGCGTTTTGGACAGGAAAGAGGAGGGATTAATTACTTAATGGAAGTCGTGTGTAATCTAGGATTATCATATTTAGGTCTACAATATATACATTGTCATATCCAACGGTATAGTACACCGTGGAGTTCATGCTATCTCCTACGTGCCACGGAGTTGTATCATCCTGCGAACTGCCAAACTCGAGGAGTATTTCAGAGCGGAAGAGTAACTTGGGCCTGGCTTGGAGCCTTTCACGGAGGCAGAGTCAAGTATAGTTTTGAGAGAGCCGAGGACACGATCTGGCTATGTGTAGGTGCTCTACTTCTACATGTTGGCTTCTAGGCGAGCTGGAAAAACGAGGTGTTTCGAACCCGATGCATATCTGAGCTCTACTTTTGGGTGTCGTCGATGCATGAGCGATGTGAGGAACTCATGTAATGGATTCTCTCTTCCTCTTCCTCCGCATCTGTTTCGTCCTTTCTTCTTCTTCTTCCTTTACCACCACTTCTTGTTCCCTTCTTCTTCTTCCTTTACCACCACTTCTTGTTCCCTTCTGCTTGTGCCTATTCTACTTCTTCTATCAACTTGCCTCTCGCTTCATTTTTACACGCGTTAATCTATCATATAGTGAGGCGCGCGGTAGCGCGTATTTAAATTGAAAGTACGAGATTTTTAGTTCTTTGGCACCCTTTAGTTATCCCTTCAACTTATCGTTTGCCAACTTCTCTTGTTACCTTCTTCGTCATATCACTTGAGTTGCCACTGGTATGGATTCACCTAAGAGACTGCGTCGCTACACTGGCTACAGCTTAAGAAAGGGCATAATAATGCCGGATGGTTTGACAGAAGCTTAAACCCAGATTTGGCGCGTATGGCTGGTGCCGTGAGTGGTGGAAGATTTTGTGTTACGTTCGCTGGCATCTCAAAAGTTATTGTCAAATTGTTATTGTGTAGGGCAATCGGAAGGTAATAGGCTCGCATTTGCATCGAAGTTAGCCAACAGGTGGAATATCTACGCAATGAAGCTCTGTTTAGGACACAGCTGTCCTTGTGCATTTCTTATCTGTTGTCAATTACAACAATGATTAGTATCTGCCGTCGAGCTCCAACTAGAAATATTCATTTGCTATCAACAGCACTATACAGCCGCCCTTATTTAATTGTTATGTGCGCTGGTCTAGTAGATGAGCCGGACGAAGCCGGCCCATATCGCTACTATATGCCTCTATCTCTCTTAATCACATCTCTCCCTATGCCCCAACCAACAAACGCTATCTATATAAGCAGACCAAATACCCACGCCAAATCCAAAGCATCTAATATCATCTCATATCAGATCCACCACTCAACGCCGCAGCCTTCTACGATGCAGTAACCAAACTCTCTTTAATCTCCCAGTCCCCCCTCTCCAGCCTCCTCAACGCCTCCTCCCCATCCTCTGTCAACTCCGGCCGTCCCAACGGCGTCACGCTCCCTACAAAAAACCTCGGACTCCACTCCACGCCGCCCTCTTCACGCTCCCGCGCCTTCCGCCGTTGCCGCTCCTCAATCTCCGTCTTGAGGACCGTGGCGCGCCCGAACTGTCGCGCCCTAATGGCGTCGGTGACGCCAGCCCAGTAGCGGAGGGATTCATTGGGGAGTTGCGAGGGGACGGGGGGGAGGATCTTGGGGACGAGCTCAAGGGGTGTTAGGTCAATGAGGGGGATTTGGACCTGTGGGGTGTTAGTTTGCTGATTCGTCTCGCTCGTGGGGCAAGGGCCGGGGAAGGGGGCAGGGGATACGGGATAGACGGACCTTGAAATTCGGCGCAATGGACACAAACACCTTCTCCTTCCAGTTTCCGGTAATGCGCGCGAGCACGTCCTTCTCCGGCACATCGGCTATGCGCACCTTATCGTCCTTCTCGGGATCATACTTGAACACCACACCCTCGACACGGTTCTGTGCTTTTCCCAGCCAGCCCTCCTCGTGGTAGTGGAGGATAGTCTTTGTGCGCGTCTTGGGACAGGTGGTGTAGCACTGATCGCCAACGCTGACGCTGAGGCCACCACGCAGCAGGCCACCCAGGTGAGCGGCCGGGTGCGTGAGCTGGTACTGCTCGTCGTCGCGCTTGTGCAGGGTGATGAAGATGCCAAGGTTGTGCTCACCGGGCGTGACTTTGATGGATGTCCCTGTAAACTTTGCGGAGAGCTGGTCGAAGCCGCGCGCCGACAGGCCCTTGGCTGGGCACTCGACGTAGAAGGCTGAGACGGGGGGGTGGTGCGACGTCTGCTCGGTGAGGAAGGAGACGCGGACGGGCTCGTCAGTGGATTTGGGCGAGGTGGAGGCTGTGGATTTCACGGAGGACTTGGAGCTGGAGGGGGCGGCTGCGCGGAGGGTCGCGATGGAGGGGGCGGCTTCGGTGACTTCCCAGTTGCACTGTCGAGTATTAGCTAGGCCATGGCAGGCGCATGTGGCGGGTTACCCTGAAGAATTCGCCGAGGGTCGAGTTATATGGCTTGCAGGGCTTGCCCTTGACGTATTTGAGGTCCTTGGTGAACCAGAAGCGCAGGACCTCGAGCATGCGATCGAGGGGCTCGTCAGAGTCGCCGATGGCGGTGAAGGTTTCGGGGCGGTCGAGGTACGTCCAGTACTCGAGGTTGGGCGTGGGTTCTAGTAACTGCGCAGGGAGAGAGAAGCGCACTGATGCTATGTCTTTGACGCCGATGAACCTGTGGGGAGGCGTGGTTAGCATTGTACGATACGGGGCGCGAGTCGAGGTAGGAAGAGGCTTTGTTGGCGTGTAAGGGAGTGGGACGTACTTTCTCAAAATCCCCAGAAACATGCGCAGCTTCGAACTATCATCAGGTGGCTTCTCTGTGGCCGCCTCAGCAGCTAAAAGCTCGGAGTTGGGTGTTAGGGCCTGTGGCGGCTCTTGTGACGCCTCGATGGCGGAGGAGACAGAGGTTGAAGCCATGATGGCTTCTCTCTGCTGAGGTATAAGTAACTTGCAACTCGAGTACAGCAACCTTAGTACCTCAGTATATCGACAAAGTAGTATGTAGCGATGGGAGCTTGGTTATAGCGTTGGCGGTGATATTGCGTGTTCTGATAGATTTGTTCAACAATAATTATAGACTGGTCGGTCTGGGTTGAGATAAGATACGAAGGGCGGGCGGTTGCAGTGCGGTGGGCAATAAATCGCGGGGTTGATTCCGCGCCCTAAGGTGCACCTTTAAGCGCCAGGAACAACAGCAACAGCGTCCTCTTTCAAGCCAAAGGCAACGAGATATAATGCAATAGAAAGGAAGCAGATGAGAGAATCCAACACGAATCTCGCCGCCGAAGCCGCAGACTTAACGGCGCGTCGGTTATGTCCACACGAGCAGCCGGTCACAGACAGATGAGAAGTGATCAGAGGAGGTGTCGAGCTTATCGTGGCGGGCGGCCTTGTACGGACCAATAAATCGACCACGGGGATCGAAGGCCCGACGAGATCGATTGACGCCTGCGACCCAGGGGGATCTGTTTCTAAGACAGGCGCATGTACCAAACACGCCAAATTTATTATGGAAGCTACATTTTCTATTTAGAGGATGAATGGGGGCTTAATTCATAGAACGGAGCAACTTGCTATCGTTGGATTATGGCGAGGGGCATATAGATCACGTGGGTGGTAAACTACACGTGATCTGGTTGAGACGGATGCTATGACGTATTTCACGTGATGCCAACACAGACAATTTTCGATTGTTTGTTGTTGTCCAGTCGGGAACACGGCATTTTTTGAACGGACCTTTCTCTCCGCTCTGGTCGCACCGAGATCCCATTCATCAACCGACCCGTCTACCCTCCTATGAATAGATCTCTGCATGCATCGGTGATATCATAGAGCAGTAGCCACAGGGACAACCCCGAATACCATCCACGAGACGATCCTGCATCCCAATCTGATTCTTGTCCCGTTCATCATCTATTTCTGCCGCATGCAGGGCCGAGCTCATTGGTAGCCTGCTGTAGCTTCCCAAGCCATCAACGCCATCAATGACATCACTATACGTCACACATATTAACTTTAGTTCGATCTCCATAGCACTCACCACTCACAACTCTTCTGCGTCCACCCCTCGCCGGACTAAGGCTAAATGCGCGAGTGAGAGTTAAGTGCGGATTCAGGTCAAAATTAAGGCCCTTGTATGTCTCAGACTAACGAAGGGACTAAGGACGAAGGGACTATGAAGGGACTAGGGATTTAGGGACTCTCAGATTCGTCACTGAAGCACAACGTGAAAGAAATAGACCCCGTCGAGTCGCAAGAGGCACTGCGCGTACTTTACGGTGCTATTGCACGCCTATTGCACGCCTTGCTGAGTGCGCTTGCCCTCGCTCAGATGACTGATCTTCACTTGGTTCTAGTCCCGCCGCGGACAAGCAACCTTCTCGTCTCGTACGATTCACTGTTAGTTGTACTGTTGGTAGTCAAATTTGTTAGTTCTCACCTCTGCTAGCGGCACTGATAGGCGTTAGTTTGCGAAGCTGCAATATATGATCAACGTCATTTGGGACGATGGGGGAACGGCCCTGGGAGGCCATGAGAGGCCACTGGGCTCCACCCCGTGCTGCATGACTGCAGGGCGCACGGTGCTTCTACTACCAGCAGTACAGCAGTGCGGTGTTGACTAGGTATCGCGATAGGGGATCAATGCCGGAAGGGACACGAGGTGCATCGTGGCCTGTGCTGCTGAGCTGCACTGGTCGCAGTACTCCAAGTAGTACTTATGGCTCGAATATATTCGATATATTCGATATAAATTCGAGCCAGGGATTGAAATTCGAGGGGAGGAAGCGATTTGCTGCCCCACACAGGGGTCCACGTGCATGCGATTGCCACAATGATGTCGGTGGCGACATGCAATGCGGGCGTTGTTGGGCCCTATCAAAGGCACGATACTCGAACCGCACGCGAAATCCCTTTCGAAATCCCGCGGGCCGGGAGATCTGATATTGGGCGAGAGCAAGGGCCGAAAGCTATGACCTCAGGCCGGGCCATTTTTTACGTCGTCTAGGGCTGTCGGTCGTCGCCGAGTGGCAAAACGGCGACGTGTGGCGGTGCTGACGAGTAGATGAGTGCTTATTGGAAAAAATGAGAAAAACTAGTCGACGGTGGGGTGGGAGAGAGGCTGCGATCGTCGACACGAGGGAAAAAGTCGATGCGTCCGGTGCGGGGAAGGTCAAGTAGCTCCAATGCGAGTGATGAAATGTGGCGTAATAGGCAAAGCCACAGCAATGGTGATTGGAGGGCCAATTGTGGCGACGGATGCAGCAGGCACGATATCTTTCCACACCGGACCGACGATAGACGATAGGGAAGAGAGGGAGGGGGGGGGGGTGGATGTAACGAGTTGTTTGTGGTCGAGAGCACTCCACAGAGTATGGCCGAAGTTTGACACTGGAAGTCATCTGCAGCAAAGGTGTCATATGTGCTACAGGAGACATGAGATGAGCAGGGTAAATGCTGCGTAACCGATTGTACGTGGCGTATAGCATGCATTCGATTCGGGCAGCAGCAGGCGGAGGCAGATACGCGCAGACACATCTAGGCAAGGAGGCTGATTGCACTCGCTGAAGAGCATAATCTTCGATTGTTCGGGATCACTCTTGCATCCTCATCCTCTCATCCCTCGGTGAATGGAACCCTCGGTGAATGGAACGGACAGTTGGAAAGGGTGCGCGTACCCCGAGGCTCTTTCTCTCACTGCACACGGCGATTCGGTACTCGAACGTACCTGGAGACCACAGACGCGAATGTTTGGGGAGTCTGGAAGGGGGAGAATTGATGCCCCTTGTTGTCCGCTCCGAACGACCCACTTGACCCAGGCCCACCCCTGACCGGTCACGATATGGGTTCGCGTTCGCTGGTCAGTGTGGCGGTGGCTGTGCAAATGTTTGTTTTCTCGCCTGGGGCCAGATGGGAATTACGGTTGGAGGTAGCACAGGAATTAGGCTGGACAGGGCCCTGATGGGAGAATCGGGATCGAGAAAACTCGAAGGATCGAGAATCAAGGGATGCAGAAATTATTGGGGATGGACACACGTCCGGGCTCCACCCTAGAGTACCCTTTGCAATACTCTTTGCAGGAAGAGTACATCCGCGCAAACTATGAGCATGCCACCCTACGCACTATACCCGTAATATTTCCGAATCCATGGGTACCTGCTATATTGTTGTCGTATACATCCGCTGTACCCGCCTTATACGCCGAATCCTAGCCATAGAACGCATTTTGTATGTAGTTTGCTGTATCTGACGTGCGTGTCTTGAGCGTTAGGAAGTCACCACCGTATAGAGGGCGGCCCTACAGGAAGATACCCGAGCAAGCCGCCCAGAGCTCCAAAACCACTCTACTGGTCAATTCGCTCGCTCGTTTTTTTTGGCCCTTTTGTACCCTCGAGTACTCTAGGACCACTAACCACAACCACTAACTTACCGCTTCTAACCACTATCACGAGCACTTCTAGCACTACCACCACCACTACCACCACCACTATCACCACACACTACCACCAGCACAACTTGCACTAACTCCTGCCACGACAACACTAACTTCTACCGCAACTAACTACCACCACCCCCGCCCTCACCATAGTAAATGCCTCGACCATCATTCCCATCCACAAACCCCCCCCCCTCCTCCTCCCCTCCCCGCTCCCCCTCCCACCTCCCATTCTCCACCCACCTCACTCACCCCCCCCTCTTTCTAAACCACCCCCCCCCCTCCCCCCCCCAATTCTCCTCCCCACTCCCCCTTCCATCCCCTCCCTTTCCCCCAAAAGTTAGTCCCTCCGCGCTAAATAGAGACACTAACTAATAGTACCTAAACTAGCTAAATAGGTTATGATATTCCTTTCCCATATCCCTACCAATACCCATATCATACCCATGCCCATAACCAATACCCATACCACTACTACTTACCTACTTCACTGCTGCCATACCACCACCTCCATCTTCAACTCTCCTTCAATTCGCATCATCTCACATCCTCTCAGATTCTTCGAGAAACTCATCGAAATAGAGTATTTTACGCAGAACGATCAACACCCACAAACCCCCCCCTCAGTTCAATCAATACATAGCGTCACGCCTGGTATATAATTATCCTCATCTGCAGAAACCCCCGAAACTCATTCATCTGAACTGAGACATATCGAAACCTTTGGAGGACCGTCTTATTTTCAAACCCCCGCCATTATCAGCTAAAACTCTGTCCTTCAAGGGCTCGCGTCTCAAACACTCACTCGTTTTACCTATCATTCTTGCACTCGCTCGCATTATTCCAAGTCTACTCTTCACATTGGCCTTCTACACACATGCACTCGACGACGACAGACGCTCGATCATAGGCGCCCTCTCACGACTCCTCGCCTCGTCGACTCCTTCCAGATGTTTCGTAATAGGTGAGCAAATGCGCCCAGATCCCCCCGGAGCAGCCCTCCGCCGTCGGCAAGCTGCACAGCTTGTGCCGCCACCCGATCGCATTCTGCGCACTCTGAAACATTGCTAACAAATTCCTGTAGAGTATCATCCCAAAAGCCCGGCGACGACCTTTACGCCCACTTCAAGGCAAACTTCGGCAATGTCGTAGGTGCCACCACCGCCGGGACGGCGTCTGGACCATCGAGTCTTGATGCCGTCGTCGACCCGTCAAACTTGATGGAGTCGTAAGTACTTCTCTTCCCCGCCCACGGCAAAATTAGAAGCGTAAGATGGCATTCGCGTGGGCAGCTGCTAATCTCGCATACAGGCCAGGACGCACCCAGGAGGAGATGAAAGACCTGGACCCCACACCGAGGGCACAGAACGAACCATGGCGCTTCACGCCCTCGCTCCTTGACCCGAACTCCTATGCCTTCTCGGCATTCGCGAACCAGATGCCCGCATACTATACCCCCGGCGCCAACGGGAATCCTCTATACCACAGCCAGGCTGGCGACCTGCATACGCCTAGCATGGGCATTGGGATGGGCGTGGGAACGCCCTTGTCGATGCAACCGGGCGAGGGAGGAGTAGTGCATCCCGGGCAGGTCTATTTTCAACAACCATACCCGCAGCAGCAGGCCTTGCCGCCCCAGAGCTTCCAGAATAATTACACTGGATACCCGCCTACCACCGGCCAGGAGCAGCAGCAACAGCAACAGTCGTATGCGCCTGCTGCATTCTTGCACCACGATACGGGCTACGACACAATGGACCACGATGGCTCGCCGATGCAAGCCACCAACAGGATAGGACAGATGGAGGCTACTACCATGCAGCCACCGATGATGACATACCAGCCGCGACAATACGAGATTAATGCCGCTGCGCCGCTGCCAGCATCGGCTGAGAAGTTCCGTTTTCATGTGGTGCTCAACGCGCCTACGGCTATGATTTCAAACACAGATGAGATACCTGTTACATACCTGAACAAGGGCCAGGCTTACTCCGTGTCAATCGTCGACACGCAACCAATGCTTCCCGTGCCAGTGGGCACTCGCTACCGCACCTTTGTGCGCATATCTTTCGAGGACGAGCAGCAACGGCAGAGGCCCGCATCTTGCTGGCAGCTTTGGAAGGAAGGTCGTGGCACCAACGAGGCCCACCAGCGCGGAGGAAAGCTGCAGGCCGTTGAGTACGTCGAGGCGACTCAGCAAGCCGACTCGGACGACAAGCGCACACGTGTCGAGCTGGAATCGGCCTCCTTCGATGGGTTCTCTGTCGTCTGGACCCCCGGCGCAGCTGGACTGGCTGAATGCACCCTTGCGGTTCGATTCAACTTCCTCTCCACAGATTTCAGCCACTCCAAGGGTGTCAAGGGCATCCCCGTGCGTTGCTGCGCCAAGACTGAAATTCTGGACCCGAGCTCGCCACATGCCGTCCCCGGCTCCACCGAGGTAGCGTACTGCAAGGTCAAGCTATTCCGCGACCATGGGGCGGAGCGCAAACTGTCCAATGACGTTCAGCATGTGAAGAAGACGATCGACAAACTCAAACAGCAAATCACCCAGGCCGAGGCCGGGATGAAAGACTTTGGGAAGCGCAAGCGCACAGGCTCAATCTCAAAGGCCACTGCAAGCCAGCGCGCTGGGAAGGTGCCAAAGCACAAGCGCACTTGGTCCATGTCCTCAGCTAGCTCAGCTGGCGGCCACGTACCCGTCGAGGAAGATCTTCATTACAAGCTGCAGCAGCAGCAGGACATGTTCACCAGCACCCGTCCAGTGAGCATCCTCTACTTGCGCGGCGCTGAACAAGACGACCCGGATCTCCACCCTGTCGCCCTCCCCGGAAGCGGGGAGCAATGGGACCTCACCAAGGTCGACTCGCGAGACAGCGCAGCTTGGCAGCATCGCACCAGCGTCCGCAGCTCCTCCACCGCCGGCACATCGTCGCTAGTGTCTCCATCCCCCAGCTCGACCTCCCTGCACTCACAAGCAATGCTGGGATCCTCCATCCCGGTGTCCGCGCAGTGGGGCGAGTATAACGCCATCCTCGGCGCGGACGTCTCGTCCAACCCACAGCACCTCGCCAGCCCCCCTGACCAGCTCACCAAGATCCCAAAGACCGACGACACGGGAAGTCTCAGCGGGTGGATCGAGGCGCTAGGCGTCGACTCGTCCTACCGTCCGCCGGCGGTGCCTGCGGGGAAGGCGGTCGCTTGCTTCTACGTGCAGTACCGTGATGCGTCGCCTACGACGAAGAAGCCATACTATCGTGCTGTATACCTCGCCCAGCGCACGCTGAGCGATCTCCTCGCCGGCGTTGGCGGGAAATGGGGCCTTGACCCATCGACCATCCGGCGCTCGCTGCGCGTTCTTCCTAGCGGCCTTGAGGTCGAGATGGACGACGAGGTGGTGCGCGAGATGCGCGAGGGACAGGATGTCGTGTTTGAGGTGAAGAATCTGGCAGGTGTGAAGCGCGAGTGGGAGATGACTATTGATGATGATGCGGAGGGAGAAAAGACAGAGGAAGAGGGATGCGAGCTCCGCTTGTTGTTCTAGGGATGATACCCATGATCAATGAAAACCAGTGTTGAGCATCTCTGTCTACAGCGGGTTGGAGTTACTGAGCGCCCACAACCTCTACACAAACTCTCGTCATCGATCAACAACTACCCACACGAAAAGTCGGGATTTATGTACAATACACGCACGCATAATCAACGCGCATATTTGGATTTCGCTCGGATCGCTCAAAACAAATTTCCTTCAACATTACCCCATTTCATGCATATACTATTTTACCTTTTTGTCGACTCCGACTACGGGCACAAACAAACGTACACGCTTATTTCATTTTGGTTTGGCTATCTTTCGGATTTTTGGTTTTTTTTATTGGCGGCAACCACTCTCGGCACATCGGGGTATAGAAACAAACGGCTGCATGAAACGGACGAGCAACACGTATTACGCCTTTTTTTTTATTCTTCTTTTTTTTTAGGGGCAGGCAAAAGGAAGGTTGGGGGCGGGGAGGCGCGTTTGTGATTTATTTGATCTTCTCTTGGTATCCTGTTATGGAGTTGAGGAAGGAAGGCAGGCTGGGGTTGGGGGAGTGTGGCGGGCTTGGGATGATGATATGCTCGCGAGCTGAACTGAGAAATGGAAAAGATTGAGAAAGAAGCGGCATACTATTGATGGAGCGGAGACTTCTAATGGGAGTTACTAGTTTGGCAGTTCCTAGTTTGGCTAGGGGTCAGCAGAATGGGCGGTATTGGCTAGATGGAAATAAAATTACCTAGTTATTCCGGCGAGTGAAATCGAGAATGTTCGGTGATGGCCATTACTACTACTGTTTTACTATTGTCTCTCGCTCCTTCATCTCGTTGGCGCATTCTCTCGCCGTAAATTTGTCCGACATGCAGCTATTCGCGACACCCACTGGCGATAACATGTGCATCCTCGAACAGTGGTACGAGCACGCATGCCCTGGCCGAACGTGTGCGACGTACGACGTGGCTAGCGATAGATCAGTAATCCAGACCGATCTATGGTCTCCCCTGGCACCCCCACCGTCTGCGCCAAGACGTGCATACAGTCCAGCGCATCGTTAGGATGGCGCACAGTATTCATCCAGCATTTCCTGCAGATAGCCGCAGATCCCGTGAAAGGCCCCTACTGCACGCTGGTGCTGTAAGTAAGATCTTACTAAGGCGCTAGAGAGGCGGGCGGGCGAGACATTATGTCTCTAATGGGAGACGGACGGGAGCCATATTCCGGAAATGGCAACTGGAGTAGGGTACTAGAAGTGTTGTCGAAAAGTAATAATCTCACTGCATGTGCACCACAGTGGCAATACTGTGTGGTGGCGGGCGGTGGTACAGCCCAGGAGCACGGGCATAAAAATCGCCAGCTTACCCCCCAGCTAGCGCCTCCTTAGGGGAAAAACTTTCCCATCCCCGAAATGCGATGTTCAAGCAAAACCCGATATGCTTAGCGAGCAAAAAGGTTCCGCCCTCGGTGTGGATAAACTTACATACGTTTCACGGGGAAACAATCTCGCTCGGCGACCACGACCACGGAGATTGGATTGGGGTCCACCATCCAATCGCCGTGGCCGCTTTCTCGATCTGCTTACCATTGCAATGTCTGCCGGCGCGCCAGAGCGGGGCTGTGGCGCGTGGCGACTCCGTCGTGAGTGGACAGTGTCTCGGAATCCCTGCCTTCCGGGGCGCGGATCGCGGAGGGGGGAGATGGGGAGGGAGGGCCATTTTGTTTCGGTTTGCGCTTTACAGGGTGTAGGAGTTGAATGCGGGACGGATGTTAGCATGATCCGGAGGGCTGGGGGACGGGCTGCGAGGATGGTCTGAGGACGGGCTGCGATGGGGGAGATGCCTGTGCGGCGATAGCCGCTTGCCCGATGGAGATGCAGGCGCGCATGGACGCATGTACGGTAATCGTACGGCTTATCGTACGAGAGGTAGAGGTGGATTTACGGTGCAGAGTGCAGAGTGCAGTGACCGTGCAGGAGGGGACAGCGGCACGGCACAGGAAGGGCAGAGAGCGGCGTCGGCAGTGTAAATCTGCAAATCCGTGCAAATCCCCAGATGTCGCTTGCGGCACTCTCCGTTAGCTTTTGTGGTGCAAGTTGCTCACTAGTGAAGACGCGCAAATACGATGTACGAGATAGACGGGCTTGGAGAGGCGTGCTGGGAGCGATAGGCGGCGATGGCGTGACTGCATAACTTTGCTGGCTTTGTCTGTCTGTGTGGTTCCAGACCGGGCGGTGAGCGGCTCCTGTCAGCGTCTAGGGGGGAGACGGGGGAGACAGGGGGGAGAAGGGGAGATGGTGAGCGCGAATGGCATGGGGAGAACACGTTTGTGTTAAGGAGGGGGTTTGGGTCACCGAATAGTTCAGCCGGGGTGCTAGGGGGTCGCGGGGTGCTGAGGGAGTCTGGGGGACGGGATGAGATGGGACGGATGGGATAGATGGGATGCGCGGGATGCGCGGGATGCTGTAGCTGGGAGCTGATGGGAATAGTTATCGCTGCACAGTTATCTGCTTAGAGCAAAATCACCCAGGGGGGGGGTGCAAATATCACACTGAGCCGCAGGAGATTATGGGACTACAAGCCCGAGAGCATCAGAGTAGGACCGTGGCCGCCGCGACCTTGTGTGCGCTAGGAAAGGAAGGGAAGGATGTGCAGCGGGGTGGAGAGACATGAAAAGCTTGTTTGGGACCACATGCTGAGGGTTTGGTGGCTAATAGAGAAGCAGGAGACAGTGATTGGCATCGAGGCAAGTGAGTGTGGCGAGGGACGGCCAGGGCGAGGAGATCCCTTCGATATGAGGAAAGAGAGGATGGATACTCCATAGGGCGAGCTGAATAGAGGTGGAGAGAGCAAGCCACACGCTCCGCTTTACTCCCCTGTCTTACCATACTTCTAGCACTCGCGAATCCACTTCACTTCACACTTGACTACTCCGTCCGTCTGCGATTTTAGGGTTGGCGTGCATGTGCATGCGCGGGACCACCGAGAGCTCTTTCGTTCCTGACCCTGGATGTGGCGAAAAGGGGCCCGCCCGCCTTACCAGCCACAAACAGACCTCGGTGTGGCCGGTGCCAGCACCTTGGGACTTGTCATTGGGCGGCTCGGTATCCACTGTGAGTGGCTGGTATGGAGATGGAGATGTAGGCTCGAAACCAAAGGTTGATCCGCAAGCAATGCAGTTTTGGGATATATTGTGTGGGTTTGGGGGAAGGAGTGACGTCAGTTCCGTTCTTTGACGCCATGGTTGGATAAGAGCTTTGGGTGGGTGGGAGCGGAGGCCGAATGGGAGAAGACATACCGCGGGAATTGGTATGATTTGTAAGACGGGATCGGGATGGTAGAGACGGACACAGACACGGGACGGGAGGGGAAACAGCTAACAGAACCAAGAACCACAAGAGCCAAATCATCAATTGAAGGCCTAGAATCCAAACATGTCTTACCAGACAAGAACGCCCCCAAGATAAACCCCGCCCTTTCCAATAACTCCGGCACATGCAAATGCAAACGCCCCCTATTCCAAACGGCTCAAAAGACAAGCACGCATGGGAACAATCATCCCCAAACAACGCACCGGGTATAGAGATCACCCCTTTCAAACACCAACAGCGACGCCCTCATACATCCTTTCCACCGTCTTTCCTCCCATCCCCGGCACCCCGACCAGCTGCCCCAGACTCTCAATCCTGCCCCCTTCCTCCTCAGCCTGCAGGTCCAGGAACTCAAGTAGATCTCTCGCCTTCTTAGCCCCGATCCCATTGAGCCCCTTGATCTGTCCAATGTCACGCGAGTTCACTGCATCGAGGATGAAGCGCTTGCGCGGCGTCATGGCAGCCGCCTCATCGCCGAACGTAAAGACGAAGGGCTTAGAAGCTTTGGATTTGCGGGCCTTGAGGGGTTTGTGGCTAATGCTGTCGTCGTCGTCGTAAGAGTCTTCATCGACGATGAGCGAACCGCTAAAGTCATCATCATCATTGTCCGGGCGCACCTTCATCTTGCGCTTCTTCGACGCTGGCGCCTCGGCGACAGCCTCGAAAGATGGCGCAGGGGTGGGAAGCTGCTGGATAGGTCTCGTAGCCAAATGCCCGCTCGTAGGTAGACTCTGGTGTTTCTGCGGCGCCACATGATGCTGCTCCTCTTCCTTCTTCGCCCTGATTCTCGCTCGAAGTGCCTCAATCTTCCTCTCCAGCTTCACCTGGCCAGGAAAATATGGCAATGCCATCTCGTACATCTTCAACGCACTACTATCTTGTCCATGCTCTTTATGTTGCTTTGCCATCAATAGGAACCTTAGCCCCTCGTTCCGTGTGTCCTCTGCTGCCCCATTACTCTCCTCAATCTTGCGTTCCAGCGCGTCAAGACGGCGTTGCACCTCATCGCTCACCGCTGCAGGGATGGGCGCAGGCGCCGTCTGTGCAGCGCGCGAGGCCAGGATTTCGGAAACCTTGCGTTCGACCATCTCTTCGATTTTAGCAGTCGACAGCTCAGGAGCAGGTGCTCGACTGGATAAAGCTGGACGCGCAGTTCTCGAAGGACGGGCTGCGGACATACCGTCTGACAGGCGCTTGGAGTTCGTCCGCGCGACAGTTGTGGCTGGCTTTGTAGGCTTAGTACGATCCGAGTAGACAGAGAAAGCCTTCATCGGCTTGTCTCCCTTGGTGGTAGCAGCAGCGGGTGCTATGTTCGTATTATGTGCGTTTGCTAGGGGACGCAATGGCTGTCGATTGATTGTCGATCCTGAGAGATTGGACATCGACTTCGGATGTTGCTTGAAAACCACTTCATTCTCAATCTCGCGAACCTCGATCCTCTTGGCCCTAGAGCTAACGTTCAAGCTGCTCAGCGTATCGAGATGGTAGCTTCGAAGCGGAGCCAGATTCAGGACCATGATAGTTATACCACTGTTCTGACCCAGCGACAAGATTCTAGTCATCTTCGACTCCCTGTAGGGGACCCTCTTGTCCCCTCTGCTGATAGCATCAATGCACTGGCTCAGGACGAACAAGCTCTTGTTGATGCTAGCAGACTCCACCATTCTCTCCTTCCCATTTTCAGTGCGGCGGTTATCCTCTGATCCAGCCAAGTCAATGGCTGAAGCAGTGCTTATCCTTGATTCGTTGCCTGTTGTTTGAATAACCTTCACCATCAAGATGGCATGGCTACGCGAACTCTGCGCATTTAGCTTTGTGCCAGCTGTACTGCGATTGTTGTTCGCCTCGATATATAGACCCTCGAAGTCCTTCAAGTCATTGCATTCACGCTCCGACAGGCCAACCACGATTGTCTTCCCGTCCTTTTCGCGCAGTGGCAGACCAGCCGGCAAGCGCTTGTCTGGCGACTCTAGCAGGTCGAAGACCTTGTCATTGTAGATTTCGTAGTACGACAGCGACACGGAGACCGAGGTCTCACCCCCGGAATCCTTGACCACCTTACGTCCACGTCTGTAAATGCCGCTGAGTAACCTGGGGATGACACCGCGCTCGGAGAGCTTCAAGCCACCACGCATTGTGTGCGTCTTCCCCGTCCCCGTAACTCCATATGCGAAAATCGTAACATCGAGTCCCTGGAATAGGGCTTTGAGATGTGGAGAAACTGTTCTGCGGTTAAAAAACCGGTCATAGAGCAAATTCAACCGTCATGACCTACCTTCGTTCGTGAAGAGCTCCTCCTGGCTCGTGCTCTGGTCGTAGACACCATTGAACGCGAAGCTGAACTCCTCGGCCTCGTTCCTCGGATTCGGTATGCGGACGATGTTCATCGGCTTGCCATCCTCGCTGGCCTCAGCTCGCACAATCGTATCCTTCTCGAGCTCCTTCCCCAGAGTGGGCCGTATCCTGGCAACAACACGCACAGACATTATCAATATAGGCAGCTTTCGCAATGCAGTAAGGACAGTAAAAAAGTGTCGTCTAAAATTAAACAGAAGCAAAAGAACCTCCCTCCCCGTGCTGCTGGTTGCCGAGTCTCAAAGAATTGGGTGAGTTGTCGTTGACGCAATTGATGCAAGTAGCGGTGGAAGCGCGAAGGGGAAGGGCAAACACCAGTGGCTGGTTGACGGGGTGACGGAGCTCCCTGTTATTGCCGCCTCCCACCGCCTTACCTGGCGATCCGACCCGACCATTCCCAAAAGTTGGCGAAAGTTGGAGAGCACGAGCATCCAGCCGAATTGCGACGCATATTTGACAGGAGCATATCAGTATGCGCGGGCATACATCACTAGCAGGTGCTGCGAGGCACTGCCGACCAGCCCGCCGCCTCGCTCCGCATATCCAGCGCCGAGCGATTCAGATCACTGCAGCTCCGACGTCAGAGACGCCAATTACTGGAGGAGACCCGTTCAGCAGCCCGAGCGAGTCAAGCACAGCAGGTAGGATGCGGTCGAATATTCGCGTCGAATTGTTACTAACCCCAGACAGATGCGCGCTTTGAGGTCATCGGCGCACCATATTCCCTTCTCTCTGTTTCATTATCAGCATCGCAACGCCTGTACACAAGGCGGGGCACCTTAGTTGGCGTCAGTGGGAAGGTTGAAAATGTACGTCTAACCATGCAACGATTACATGGCAAGGCTAACGATCAAAGGCACAATCGACTCTCTCCCTTCTTGAGCCGTTTCGGCGAGCCGCGCTAGGCATCCCATTTCTTTACCAGCGCATCACATCAACGAGCCCGATCACAGCTCTCATTTCTACGAAATCCCCAATCACTTCACTAGTCGTCGTGCACCTCAATGGCACCGTTGGCTGGATGGTTACACAGCGGAACGCGCTTCTAGCATGGACCGGCCACACCCTCTCCGTCACCCCCCGGGCAAATACGTCAATGAACATCGCGCACTGGGGCAATTCACAGATCCGCGGCCGCGGCCTCGTCGCCTTCTCAGGCTCGGGCCAGATCTACCAAGTCACGCTCAAAGCAGGGGAGGAATACGTCGCGCACCCCGGGAACGTGGTGGCCTACACCATGTCCGAACACCCACCTCTGCCCTACCGCTTCAAGTCCGCCAACTTCCGCCTTCAGGTCCCCAACCTCGGGTTCACCCGCCTCGTGCAGAGCGTCAAGTTCTTCCGCGTCATGTCCGAGACGAAGACGTGGCGGACGATGACGAACCTCGCGTACACGCTGAGGACGTCGGCGCGCAGGACTATCTGGGGCGACCGGCTGTTTTTGCAGTTCCGGGGCCCGACGACGCTATTGTTGTCGTCGAGGGCGTCGCGGATTAGCGACGTGTTGACGACGAGGGATGTCAATGAGGTCGCGGATAGTCCGGCTGGGTCGGTGCAGGATGCGGTGACGTTGGCGAGGGAGCCGCTGGTTGAGGCGGAGGTTGCGCCAGTGCAAAAGGTGGATGCACCTACAGGCTTCCACGTTGCTAGCGTCGGCAAGGACGGCAAGGTGAAGTTTGATGAGACGGCGGGCGGCGCCGACGATGTAAAGAGGTAGAGGGGTACGGTGCGGATAGTAGAGTGTATTACTGGTTATTGCGCGGGGATTAAAAAGGGGGGTATTGTACGATTAGTGGTACGTAGTGGAACTAGTACTGTAGAATGAGTCTGTAGCACGTTACTTTGGTAATCTTTGCTCATGCAAGGTCGCGGCGTCCCGCCCAGTTTACATGGGAAACCGTGTAAAGCCGATCCGATGCCACTGCATGATGTTGTAGGACTTGGTGAACGTGGTGAACGTGGTGAGCATGCGGATGTAATACGGAGTAATTTGTGCGTGATTACTCTGTATTTGAAGATGAAGATATTATTCGCACATGGCTATCCGCACATGATGATGCTCTATTTGATAATCGTGTTGTTAGATTCTTTAAATCCGTTTCTTCGTCCCTCATCTGCAGACTGATATCGTGTATTTATAAGCTGGAACCACCAGACAAGCCTTCTGACAGCCCCTGTTCGGCGTTCGGCAGTAAGCGTAAGAGCGAAGGAGTGCAGCGAGCCCAGGGAGCGAAAGACTGGTGTCCTCGCTTCCCAGGGATCATCCCTCGCGAGCTCCACGTTGGCGTCCTTAGACACTCACGTACACCACGCTCATTCGCCGTTGCCAGCTTCAAACAACCCCCACCGCAGATCCAATGAGCGCTACTCCCTACCCGGCGCTCGCATGCCTTAACTCCTTACTGAGTCCGAGTCCGTCCACTCCTAAGGCCGCCCGAGTCCGACTTTTACAGAGTACCAGTGCTTTTTCTCTGACAAACAAGGTGTGCTATGGTGCCATGGCTGCTCTAATCCCAGATTCCCAGGGTACGATGGCAGAGACCAGGGCCAATTTGGGGTAAGGAGCTAGGACTTTTATATTGATGCGGGGGTCCAGAATACGACCATGTCCACCATAAATCTTTGCATCCTGCAGCCCTCCCCCTTCCACCGATTCCAGAGTTGGACCCAGGCTACTTAGAGGAGCTACAAGAGGTGAGCTACTTACAAATCCACGCTCGAATCCTGAACTTTAACGCTGACCTTGAGTCAGACCGTGGGATATTCACCACGGAGAATCCATGGAGCTCGGAGTTTCCGACTGAAGCACGCATAAGCACATAACATATGCCCGGAGTATATATACCCATCGCAACGACATCATCTGAGCCTCACCATCTAAGCCTCAGCTTCTTTGTCTTGCTTCAACATACTGAGCCGCGTCGCCCGCTCTAGCCCAACGGCATAGCAAACAGTCTTACGCCTCAAGTAGCAATGGCACCTGCGGGCTCAACACCTTCGACTTCATCGTCATCCACGAGGGAAAGCGAGAAAGCGATCGAGGCCGGGGACCTCGGACCAGTATATAATGGCGCCGTCACCGGCACCGAAGCTGTCGCAAGGGTCCAGTCTAAAAGCGAGCCGATAGACACAGACGCCGCGACGATCCATTCGAACGCAGACCTCGAGAAAAATGCGCGCGCCCCATCACACAACCCTCTGCCACCGGGCGCCCCCAACCCCGCAAACTTCCCAGATGGCGGCCGTGCCGCGTGGCTCGTCGTCCTCGGCGCGTGGTGCGCCATGTTCTGCAGTTTTGGGTGGATAAACTGCATTGGTATCTTCCAGGAGTACTACCAGGGGCACCAGCTGGCGGAGTATACACCAAGTACGATCGCATGGATCCCCTCGATGGAGGTGTTCCTAATGTTCGCCGGTGGCCCTCTTTTCGGATACATATTCGACTGCTTCGGGCCGCGCTACCTCCTCTTTTGTGGCTCCGTCTGTCACGTTTTTGGACTAATGATGGTTTCGCTGTCGTCGGAATATTACCAGTTCTTCCTCTCCCAAGGGGTGTGCAGCGCCATTGGTGCCTCTGCCGTCTTCTACCCAGCTATGAACGTCCTCCCGACGTGGTTCCTGCGAAACCGTGCCGCAGCATTCGGGATAGCGGCTTCTGGCTCCTCGCTCGGCGGTGTCGTTCTCCCAATTATGGTCACGCAACTTATTCCGAAGGTGGGCTTCGCCTGGACGATGCGCATCACCGCTTTCGTCTTTCTCGGCATGCTCATCATTGCCAATCTCACCATCAGGTCACACATCAAGCCGACCATTAGGAAGAGATCGATCATGGAATTTGTTAGACCGCTTAGAGAACCAGCGTACTTGCTTCTATGTCTCGGCTGCTTCTTCTTCTTCTTCGGCACTTTCATTCCTTTCAACTTCATCATCCTCCAGGGAATCCACTACGGGATGTCTCCCAGTCTTGCTGTCTACCTCATCCCCATCGTCAACGCAGTCAGGTAAGCTCCCTCAGCCCTCTCCATTTAATGCCTACTAACTCCGCCCAGCATCTTCGGCCGCATCATTCCTGGCATAGTTGCCGACCGTTACGGCCGCTTCAACGCCCTGATTGCCACCTCGGCCCTCTCCGCCATCCTCGTCCTAGCGCTCTGGCTGCCCTCCCGTGGCGCTATCCCTATCATCCTCTTCGGCGCCTTCTATGGCTTCTCCTCCGGCGCATTCGTCTCCATCTCCCCCTCATGCGTCGCCCAGATTTCAGATGTCCGCGAGATCGGCGTCCGCATGGGCACGCTGTACTTCATCATCTCCTTGGCGGGGCTGACGGGGAACCCGATCGCGGGCGCCCTGCTGACGCGCATGGGTGGCGAGTACACGGGTGTGCAGGTGTTTTGCGGTGTGGCTATGGTCATTGGGACGACGCTTTTTATCGCGAGTCGCTGGGTTCAGACTGGGTTCAAGGTGAAGATAATTTGAGCGCTCACATACCCCTGATTTTTTCGGTGTTTTGGGACATATACCTCTGTTGATTGGCGACGGACGCACATACCTTTTTTTTCGTCATATACTTTGGTACCGCATGGCTTTGGGATAGACAGGGGTTAACAGGCATACTTATTAATAAAATTAGAGCGGGTAGGATAGGCGTGGTTATTTAGATCTGTGCTGTATATATACCACTTTGCTGGAAATAGTCTACTCAAATCGAAGTCTCATCTCATATCATATCATATCAAGTAAATGACTGTCTAAAATGTATGATTATATTCTATTCTATACAAAATACTCCGCGAACAACCAACATATTTTACGCCCAAGCACCCTACGCTCCCACTACCATCTATATGCTCTATAACACCTCAAACACCCTTCAATCCTTCCATCCCCTCCTCTTCCCCACCCACTTAACCACATAAACCAATCCTAACAACACCGGGACCTCCACCAACGGTCCCACTGTAGCCGCAAGTGCCTGTTCGCTATCCGGCCCAAACGCGGCAACCGCCACCGCAATAGCCAACTCAAAGTTGTTACTCGCCGCCGTAAACGCCTGCGTCGTCGACACCTTGTACCCGAAACCCAACTTATAGCACGCCAACAGCGTGAGAAAGAAGATCAGTGCGAAATAAACAATTAGCGGCGCGGCGACCCGCACGACGGAGACGATTTGCTGGACTACGTTGCGTCCCTGTGAGGCGAAGAGGACGAGGATCGTGAAGAGGAGACCGAGGAGGGAGAGCGGGCTTATGAAGCGCACAAAGACGCGATCGTACCAGTCTCCTCCGCAAACGCGCCGGAGGATGAGGCGGGTGAGTATCGCCGCGCCGAGCGGGATGCCGAGGAAGACAGCGACGGATTGTGCGGCCACGGCGTAGGAGATGGGTGAGGCGGTGCCGCGGCTGATGATGGTTATGTAGAGGATGGCGAGGGGGGCAAAGAGGACCATCTGCAAGAGCGAGTTTATGGCGACGAGGATGGCACAGTAGGAGGTTGAGCCACCGGCAAGGGACGTCCAAATTAACACCATTGCTATGCAACGCGCGATGCCGACGAGGATGAGCCCTTCACGGAGGGAGGGCTTGTCGGGGAGGAAGGCCCAAGACAGAGCAAGCTAGAGAGAACGGGGGTTAACAGGTGTGGTGTGAGAATTAGAAGAGAGAGCTAGTACCATGATGAGAGGGGCAATGATCCAGTTCAGGACAATACTGAAGAGTATTTGAATCCAGACTTCGCGTTCGCGGAAGACGTGGTGAAGGGTTTCGAATTGGACCTTGCAGAGGATGGGGTACATCATTACGAGCAGGCCGACGGCTTGGAGAGGTTAGCTTGGTAAGAGAGATGTGTGGTTCGGGATACGCACCGATGGGTATAGATACGCCAACGAATGTCCCCTTTTGCAATGCTGGCCCAACATTGTCGACAAAGTTGCCGAGTATGATGCCGATGGCCATGGCGAGGAAGATCCAAACTGCCAGGAAGCGGTCGAGGAGGCCGAGGCTCTTGAAGGCTGATTCCTTTGAGGCATTGCGGCTGTCTTCGGAATCTGCTGTGGGTTGTTGCTCCGAGTCTTTGTCGATTGTTAAGGGAGTATGTTTCTCAATGTCGCTGGGCAATTCATCGAATTTCGAGTGGCGTTTTGTGGTCTCCTGACTGGCAGGCTCAGTATCGTCGATCGACATAATCTCGATCAAGATCTTTATAAGAATTTAACCGAAATAATATCCGAAAAATTGCCTGTAAGTAAGATCCAAACGTGCGATTTTATAGTATATATAAGAAAAGTCCGCTAGCAATTATTCTCATATCTTATCGAGATGTCAACGGCAGAAGGGTCTTAGACCCACTTTAAGTCAAATCGATGGCTATAAGCCAATCGCCACAACCAAGTGACATTCAAAGCCCAGAACAGCGGGGTGACACATCAATTAAGCTCGCAGCATCATGTGACAGCCACTTTATATAGACGACGGCATCGGTTTGCTTAGGAAGCAGGTGAGAAGGTGCAAATTTCTTAAATAGTTGAATCTCATACCTTTCATCTACATCTAGCAGCTTCTATATTTGCCTCTCACGAATATTCATCCTCTCGACTCCCCGTCCCAGCAACCATGGCGAACACCACTGCCTCCGCCCCTCCAATAGAGGAACAGCCTTGGCACGCCGCTTTCCCATCTCCCAAGTCCGTAGCGACGCCTGTATCGCGCGAGCAGATGCGCGACTGGTTAACTGGGGACAAGGTGCCTGGAAAGGACTTTGTGCTTGTTGACTTGAGGAGAAACGATTATAAGGTATGTTTGTGCTGGATCCCAATCATGAATATGAGAGTGGTACATTGTTGGTGGGGGTCATAATTCTACGCGAAATTAACAACCCCAGGGCGGGACGATTCGTGGATCCATCAACCTCCCGGCGCAGTCTCTCTACCCCAACATTCCGCAGCTGTTCAACCTGTTCTCTGCGGCCGGAGTCAAGACGATTGTTTGGTATTGTGGTGAGTTGCTCTTAGTAGCATGGATTATGGAAATCTTGTAAGCTAATAATCGACAGGGTCGTCGCTTGGCCGTGGTGGACGTGCTGCAGGGTGGTTCCAGGATTATATCAAGGAGCAGGGCAAGGAGGCTGACATGGAGAGCTCCACGCTTACGGGTGGTATCAAGGGGTGGGTTGCTGCGGGCGAGGAGTATGTCGCGCTAGTTGATGGGTATGAGAGTTCTGAGTGGAGTGTATAGTGATCACTCTAGCTGTCTATTTATGGAGAGTCTCTGAGAATGCCTTATAACGCGACCTTACGCTAAGACATTTTTGTCGCAATTTTCACTGTGGCTCTAACAGCCACCACAAGTTGCTGCGCCGCCCGTAATATGCCCAATATTTCACACGGCTGATGTAAAATGAGTCGAAATTAGGAGCGGTTAATTTGGCATTTGATCAGCAAGGCTGAATTGTTCGTGCTCAATCAGTGTGCAGCTCATGCAGCTCCGCCTTGCTTGGCACCAATTGGGCGTGTTGTCAAATCCCAGTGGACCCATTGACTTGCAATAAGCTCGGGGTATTCACTAGCCGATGATCTACCCATAGCCAGCCCCACGGGCCCAGTGCCCTGGGCATTTTCAGATTTAAGTTCTCAAGATGTCCTCCTGTCAGAAAAGTTTCGCTGTGTGTCCATTTGGTGCGAAGTACGAAATTCTGAAGTCCTTCCTGGGGAAATCATTCAAGTCATCACGAGGCAGCCCATATACACCCCTTTGAAATGGCGCCAAAGAAAGGCGGCGGAAGCTCCAGTGGTGGTGGTGGTAGCAGTGGTGGTGACGATGAGGACTATGATTATGATACCGGCACTGGCAGCGGCAGCGGCGACGGTGATGATGACTATGATTATGGTTCTGGAAGCGGCAGCGGTAACGATGATGGGGACTATGATTATGATACCAGCAGCGGCAGTGGCAGTGGTGATAACGACTATGATTATGGTTCTGGCAGCGGCAGTGGTGATGACGACTACGACTATAGCAGTGGCAGTGGCGACAATGATGATTACGATTATGACTATGGTGGATCAGACAGTTCAAGCTACAATGCCTCTCTTGGTGTGGCCAGTTACGGATGGAAGGTGAGTAAACAGAACCCAAAGCGCAACTTCTCGAGATTAGCTAACAAACGATCAAGGACCCAGCAACCAATGCTTTGTTTGCAATGAACATCATAGCTTTGCTTGCCCTCGTGTTGTGTATGATTCTCACAAGGCGGTTCAAATGGATTCGAGAGAAGGGAACGGACAAGCTGCGAAACTCGGGATATTTCTTCGCTGCGTTCTGCATGTTCTTGTAAGAGCCCTCACCTTTGTGCAACATCCATTAAATCTCGAACTTGAACTAACTGTTGAGTTTAGACATCTACTCATTGTGGTTATAAGAACGGCAATGCTAGAGTCGGGCTTCCAGGCAAACACCAATTTCTTAATTGCCTTCATCTTTGAACGTCTTTTCTCTCTGATCGGCGATATCATGATAGTCGCCATTATCGCGCGCACTATTCTTGAAGACATGGGTCACGGATCGGGGAAGCTCGCTGGCTTCTCCAATGGCATACTAGGAGTTCTTTGGGCGATCGGGTTAGTATCCTTCAGCTTCTATGCCGCGCTTTACGGTCAACTCGTGGCCAATGGGAGCGCTTCCAAAACCACGAGTGATGGTTCGAAATATACGACTGTTTTCTATTCCGTATACATTTTCGGCATCTCGATGTACCTTTCCATCTTAGCGTGCATTGCCGTAATCAAGCGGCCTTCTAAGGTATACATACTCTCCTCACCACCCTTGTAGAAGAATACATAACTGACAGACCTCTAGGGGACCTTCCTTATGATATTAATTGTTATTCCGTCCTTGTTCCTTCGCTTCCTCCTCGCCCTGATTAACCAATCTTTCATCAACTTCCAGTCTCGTTCCGAGGCCACAGCACCCGTTGGCCTCGCCGATTCGTTTATGTACACTTTCACCACCATCTCCATCTATCTCGTTGTGGCTCTCATTGGCGGCCTAAGACAGCGCCACTCGGGAGGTGGCATGTCCCAAGAGCAAAAGATAGGCCTACCAGGCCACCAATATGTTCCTCTTGGGCCGTATGCACCACCCCCAGCGCCATACGGTGCTCAAGCGCCAGTGGGTCAATATCCTCAGTCAGTACAGTCCACAGTCTCAGGACAGAATCCAGCTTCGGGACAGGGACAGTTTGTTGCCCCAGTCCAACGCACTTCAACGGGACAATTCGCGCCACCTGGACAATACGCCGCCCCAATACAGCCTATCCAGTACGCTCCTCCTGCTCAGTACCCGGCCCCGGGACAGTTTGTGCAGCAAGGGATGACTACTGCGCCAACCGCCGCACGCTCAGTCTCCCCCGTGAACGATCCCGTTGCGTACACTGGTCCTTCATCATCTGTATCGCCACCACCGCCACATGATCCATATCAGTTGCATATTACGCAGACGCAGCACTGAGATAGGATTTAGAAAATCAGACGTTGGGAGAGGCGAAGGACATTTATATATAGGAGTTTATACCATAAGATTGGCCTGATTGGTTGTATTTTTGTTTTGTTTTGTTTTCCTATATCGATGATAGTATAACGATACGAGTGGGGTTTTCCTGAGCTTAGTATTTCAGATATACGGCTGCTTTAGTGTAAATATAATTAATCGATTTTAACTGTACTTCCTTGCTTTTGGTGTGATTTTGGCTTTGCTACGCCGCAGACGCGGATAGGAGTGCTCAGGAGTGTTTTCTTCTTTGAGCTTGACGGTGGTTTTCTTGTCTGAATAGAGCAAAGCACTATACAAAGTATTATCTAGATTATTTCTTTGTATTTGGCACCTATTTTACAATATAACCCCTTATATTACTCGCTAAACACCACGATTAGACTAAAAATATAGTTTCATTATTCGAGCAAACTTAGATTATTGTTACCACATTTTATATTTGACATCTACAAAACAGCATTAATAACTAGTATTTTCAAGTGCTGATTACGTAGCCCATACATACCCCCGCAAACCGAACACATTAACTGCGGTGGCCTTGAATACATAATCACATTTTACACTTTGCGATGGGGCCTCAACCAGGCACGCCTCCTCTCAAGGACGTCCAACCTCCAGCACCCCTCAATCCGACTCACTCTCATCCCCCAAGAACGCCAAATCCGCCTTCCTCGCCGCCCTTCCCGCCGGCTTAACCTCCTCCTCACTCTCCTCCTCGCTCTCACTCCCCGCCTCCTGACTGACCGCCTTCTTCCCCTCACTCCTCCTCCCCCTCTTCCCCCACAACTTCGCCCCCTCCGTCACCGCCTCCACATCCTGCGCCAACTCCCTCATTTCCTTGATCTCCCTCGCCCTCGCCTCGCTAAACCGCCCCTCCATCCCCACCTCCTTCAACATGCCCTTCAAGTGCCGGATCTTGGCCTTGCTATCGTCCCCGTAGTCTTTCAGCTCAAACTGCCAGATCTTCCGGATCCCGCACTTGACGAGCTGCGATTGAAGGGTCTTGATCTCGGCGTCGGCTGGGGAGATGGCGGTGGCGGGTTTGGGGGTCTTGGATGTGGATGGTTTGGCGGATTTGGAGGATGACTTGGCGCGCTTGGGCGGCTCGTCGATGAGAACCGAGAGATCAGAATCAGAGTCCTCGGCTGCCTGGTTGGAGGTATCAGGCCTTTCGTGGTGCTCGACGTCCGGTTTCTCAACCGTTGGCACTGGTTTCGACCTCGCGACCACTACCGGGTTAGGTTTCACCGGGGACGCAGCCTCCTCATCCTCATCCTCAGACACGACCTTCTCGCTCGACTTCCTCGAAGCAGTAGATGCGCGCTTAGGTGGCGCCTTTGCCTTCGGCTTCGCGGTCTTCTTCTTCGGCGCCTCACTAACATCGCTATCCACCTCACTCGGCGTCTCCTCTGCCTCGCTCTCCTCTTCACTCTCCGACTCAACCTTCCCCTTCTTCCCCCGAGCTCCACCAGCGCGCTTCTTCGGCTTTGGCGCCTCACTCACATCACTGTCGCTGAAAGAGGCCTCCTCCTCGCTCTCCTCTGGCTCACTCAACTCCTCATCTGACGAGCTGGGTGTGACCTCCTTCTTTTGCCGCTTTTTCGGGGCTGCGGCCTTTGCTGGTGCAGCGCGCTTGGTGCCTTTCTTCACTGGTTCGGGTTTCTTTGCTACCTTTGGCTCTGGGGCGGATTTCGATTTCGGTTCTGGTGTGGGCGCCGAGGACTCGGGCGCTGTACCCTCATCTAGTTTCGCCTGCCATGGAAGATCAGTATTCTGCTCTTGCGAGGAAATAGCCCCAGCGCGCGATTCGCTAGCGGATTGGGATGGGTACTCACGACTTCCCCAGTGATAAGCTCCTTGCTCTTCGCCTTCCACGCGTCGCTCTTGAGAAAGCCGGCGGAGAGGTCTAGCTGCCCCTCCACAACCTTGCGCACATTATTCACGCTCAGTGCATCGAGATCTGTTTTGAAGAGCTTGCGCACGGTCTCGAGGATCGCGGCCGTGATAGCTTTGTCGCTCGCCATTGTCTCTAGGTGGGGTTGGTGCCAAGGAAGGGTTGGTAGGCAAATCGCGTGATTTATTATTATTAAATTTGGCGGATACTAGCACCGCGATTAGGTGAAATGGTGTTAGAGACGCGATATGGGAAGGGATTCGATGATGTGGTTGTTGGCGCGTCGAGATGTGGGATGGTGATTGTGGTGCAAGGCTGAGGTCGCGTCGAGGATTTCTGGAGCCTTGCCAAGATGTGAGGTACGTCGATAGTGGCACAATGGATTGAGCCACGTGACTATATTTTGAATTTATGACGGCATTGGTAAATTGTAGCTATATTTGGCCCTTAGAGCCTGGTTGTACCGTAGTTTTATGTATGACATTTGTTCTTATTCGCAAGTTATTCGCCGCATCTAGTTATAGTACATACATAGTGTTGACGGCATAAGGTGACTACTTCTAGTAGGTACCTTCGATGCCAACAAGACAGCTACTATAGATCTATCCCAACACCTTCTCGGCAGCAGAGACTATAATCTATTAGCACCAGAGGCTTATTTGTAAGGGTGTGTACATACCATCAATGCCAGTGTTGTCAGGCTCAACGAAGGCCTGCTTCACCTTGCCATCCTCAACCAGAAGAGCGTAACGCTTGCCTCTCTCGTTGCCAAAGATAGCGGTACCGTCAAAATCGAGATCCAGGGCCTTGGTGAATGTGCAAGCTGGGTCACCAATGAAGCGGAACTGTGATAGTTAGTTCAAGTCCACAACCCGCCGGCTAGAGCCATGGGAGCAAAGCAGCAATGAGCTGGGAAGGAGCTGGGAAGGAGCTTACTCCACTGGATCCATCTGGATCAAGGTTCTCGGCCCATGCCTTAGTCCTGGTAAACAGTTAGAAACATCTCAAATGCACACGACGGAAAACGTACACAAACGCGTCATTGACGGTGACAACGAACACGTTACCCGCATCCTTGATCTTCGCATGCTTCATGAACCCCGGAATATGAGAGTTCGAGCAGCCAGGGCCTTTGACAATCATTAGCTCTCAATCTATTATCGTTTGTGTTGTCCAGATCTGGCGCGCCAAGCCACACCTGGCAGGAGACTACTTCCGGTCTGGAAGGTGCGGGATGGGAGTAGCTTGTCACATACTGAAAGCTGCAGGCACACCGATGATCAACGACTTTCCGACGCTGAGCTCCTCGGCCATGTTGATCTTGTTGCCGGGCGAGCCCTCGACGAGGACATTGAGGTCGGGGATTGCGTCACCGGCCTTGACGAAGGCGCGGGGAGAGGTGTGGAAGCTGCGGGCTGTGAGGCGGCGGGTGGCATTGAGGGCCAATCTGCTGGCGGCGTAAGAGTTCATGATGGCAATTGGCTTGTATGTGGTGTTATACAAGCTGTTAGAGTGAGTGTACGGTGTATAACGGGTGGTGGTGGGGTGGATTGCTAGTGTGGTTGTTGGGAATTTGTGAGGTTGACAGATGATACAGTAGCCCGCCCTGTCCCTGTCAATGGCGCTTAATCATCGGGTGGTGTCTCAACCTCCTTATCTCGATCAACTCTGCTATTGATGCTATGAACCGCCACACGCCGATTGTTGCCACAGCGAAATAACTGGGCTCAAAAAAGCACCAGCAAAACGCGACGCAGAGCTTTTGTTTCGACTTCGGCTTCTAGGGTCTCTTCATCCGACAAAAAAGGGCCAACACACCTGCTTTGGGAAGCAGAAGAACGTGATCGGCGCAGCTTAGAGTACGCTATGTAAGAGCTACGGGGACTAACTGCAATGTACTCTGCTTCCTAGTCGGCATGGACGGATTTGAGAGGCGGATAGACGGATGCGGAAATACGTTTCTTGTCGTTGCCGAAGGCTCTCCGCTCTTTCAGGCTCTCCGCTCTTTCAGGCTGCTCGGCCCTTTGCCGTGTGTACCGCCGACGCGAAAACAAAGACTCCATAATGCCGTCATTCTGTTTTGCGCGAATCGAAGCGAGTCGATCCAAACCGATCGATTATACAGATTATATGCATAATATTCCGTAACAGAGCATATACTTTTCAGCTGTAATATTGGCACAGTTACATCGCATACTCGGACTGGGACACACAGGATCTTGAGAGGTGCAGAGGAAATCCATGATTGGCGGTGGCGTCCATCACTTCTCCTAGGGATGATGGCGCCAAGGAAGCGCCAAGCAGCCGGACTAGACGCCACTACTGTGGACTTTATTGCCCATTATTGCCCATTTTTGCCCATTTTTGCTCTTGGAAGTCCGCGGGAATAGGTCGGGATAGGGACGCGAGCGTTGAATTGAATAATTTCTTCCTACATAGTAGCAACATGGCATCCTGGGCCTTTATAGGATCCTCTGCATGTTTAGCATGTGGAATATATTGCCCCTAGCCGTCCCAACCGCTTATTGCCGTTTTGTTTTGTGGATATTTGTGGCGATTACAGGGTGGCGTTGGATACTGGATACTGGATGCTGGTGTAGGACTCACATCCTACATATATCCCACAGGGCCCTTACTTTTAGGAGCGGCGTCGACGCTTTTACGAAGTACGAGAGCAAAGCCACTCCGTTAGACATACTAACTTATGCTACTACAATACAACGTGGCGTGGCTGAGGCGGAATCGAGGACCCCAGCCCCAACAAGTACCGACATAGATTCTATGTATAGAGTACAAGCCTGTGCCAAACTATTGCCCAGAACAAAGCGACTCGGTGCAGGGGAGCGGTGTTCATGACATGCAGGTTGCTATACGGACAGGATAGTGCGTGCATTGGGAGTCGCAGAGTGAATCATGCACTGATAGGAATAGGGATAGGGAGATGGGGCGGATATATGTGTCCAAAGCGTGCAACTCTGCGTCCAGTGTTCAACATGCTATCACGCGTTTGGTTACTAGACAAAGACTGACCGCTCTGGCGCCGGATGTCTTTCCCCCGACAAAGACTCGGGCGGCAACTCCATAACGGCCGGAATGGAAAGCGGCTGCTGCTCGAGTAAGATAGTATGCACACGACGCATAGGGCTTTCTACAAGCCATTATCCCCTAATCCGTTATATCTATCGATATCAGTTTCTTTATCAGCCCCATCAACTCGCCCAGCTTCATCAAAGGCTAGGGATTATATGACTAACTTGGCTGTCTCGCCGAGGGATATATAGACATCTAAAGGAAGCAGCACTCGGTTGTAGCCACCTGCGTCGGTTGAGATACGAAAGGGGATGTCGTTTGCTGGTGTTCGGCGTAGATCTTGTAATTCGTCCCACAAAAATCTGGGAACGCCAACTCCAGCAACCACATCACATTGGTACACCAGCAGGAACTTCTATCCCCCTTCCGCCACCCCCCCCATCCTCCCCCCCCCTACCCCCCCTACCACCCTACACCCCCCATCCCCACCACCCACCCATTTAGGGACCAACACCACTCCACCACTACCAAAGCTCCACTAGCACCAGCCTCTACCCCATCTAAAAGCCAACGAAAACTCCACTCTGTTCGTCCCACGACCTTCCCTACTAAACAACACGAACATTGACGCCAAACTGTCGCTCTTTCACGTCAAACATCATACAACGATCAGTACCTGCAGCAGCTACCCCTTCAGCCCTTACGCCCCAGGTCACCCACAACGCTGCGCCGCGCGCCTCCTCCCATTTGCGCGCCATGGAAGTATCGCCTGCTTCGTAAAGCCGTGCCATAGCCCCGCAGAGCATCGACCACCTCGGCGACACCACTCGACCTCTCGTTCGCCCTCGGCCAAGTCGCCCCTGACAGTTGCTCTCTGCCAGCGCAGCGCGAAGTCGAACGCCCAAGGAGCAAGGGCGAGCAGGACCCTGATTCTGCCGGCTAACGGCGGCGTACCCCGAAGACGAGAGCGAAGTCGATAAGGCTGTTTGAGCGGCTACCGACATCATGGAGAAAACCGAAACAACAGGAACTGGGTCCAATAACTCCAGCGATTTTGTGAGTCTTCGTTCGCGGTTGGATAGTGGGGATTGCAATGACTAACTGTTGCTCAGGTGCGGAAGCTGTACAAGTAGGTTCTAAAGACGTTTGAGATGCCAACGCCGAGGGATATAACTAACGCGCGACCAGAATGCTGGAGGATCCATCATATGAATCAGTTGTACGGTGGGGTAATGAAGGCGACAGCTTTGTGGTGTTAGAAGTTAGTTATCTGGGACACGAGTCACAAGCTGGGACAATCGCTGACTCTAGCAACAGAACGAGAAATTCACGAAATCCATCCTTCCGAAGCACTTCAAGCACAGCAACTTCGCGAGTTTCGTCCGCCAGTTGAACAAGTACGATTTCCACAAGGTTCGGCAGAACAATGAAGATAATGGACAGAATCCGTACGGTCAAGGGGTATGTTAGGTTCGGAGGGTGCCCCAGCAGGATACTAATAAGGCACAGGCATGGGAGTTCAAGCATCCCGAGTTTCAAGCAAATAAGAAGGATTCCCTGGACAATATCCGACGGAAAGGTCCGGCACCACGGAAGACGAACACGTCGGTCGACGAGTCGTTTCCCTCGCAGCAGATTGACTTGGTCAACACCCAACTGGGCGCCGTCCAGCACCAGCTGCAAAACCTTCAAGATCGATACGACGACCTTACTACCAACCATGCTGTATTATTAACACAAGTTGTGGGGCTCCAAAAGGTTGTAAAGAACCACGACGGAGCAATGCACCGGGTTATGAGCTTCTTACACACAATGGACGCGCAGAGGAGGAACAGCCGGACGATAGGGTACGCCAACGGTCATGGCATAGGCATTGCGGACCTTGTTGGATCCGGGCCAGACGACCATCCCGCGTCGCCGTTACAGCAAGCTTCGCATCTCCTCCAAGAGTTCTCGGCCGAGAACCTCTTCAGCAAGGACCTAGAGCAGATGCAGGTCGGCGGCCCCTTCAGTTTCCGCAGCGAATACTCCACTCCTTCGAATGACCAGTCAGGATCTGGCGGTGTCGTGCCGACGCCAACCACGACCGGTCTTCCTAATAGCTTGCCTTATTCGAATCGCAATTACGACTTGGACAGCATGGTATACCCGGTGGGACAAGTCAATGGCATTGATCCGATCAACAGCGCGCATATTAACAATATCCCTTACTCTATTCCTCCAGGTGGACCGTTGGCGGAGAACCAGACAGAGATGGAGACATCAAAGTCTGCGGCAGGGCGGAAGAAGAGCTTCACAGATCCTGGCTGGGGAATGCACAAACCTCGCATTTTACTGGTTGAGGATGATAAGACTTGTGCTCGCGTGGGGTCCAAGTTCTTGCAAAGCTTTCAATGCGGTGTGGATATAGCTGTATGTCTCCTACAAACCGCCCTATTGGCTATGATACTGACATGTTGAAGCGACACGGACTCGAGGCTGTTGACAAAATGAATGCTGCACCAAACTCTTTCGATCTTATTCTTATGGATATCATCATGCCACACTTGGATGGGATATCCGCAACTGTGTGCATCCGCGAGGTCGCACCTAGGATACCTATCATTGCTATGACTTCCAACATCAGGGCTGACGATATTGATATGTACTTCAGATATGGTAAGGAAATCACTCCGGCTCTCCAAGTTAACTTCCACTGATATTTAATAGGCATGAACGATGTGTTGCCAAAGCCCTTTACTAAGGAGGGCATGCTTCGAAGTCTGGAGAAACATCTCATGCAGTTCAAGAAAGACTACGCCCACCCTGCGCAACCTCAATCAGCAGTTTACCCTGGGTACCAACCAGTAATGGCAAATGCTCAACAACCGATAAACATGAACATTTCCAACATCGCATCGGCCCAACCCATCAAAGACGAAAATTCGCCAGGCAAATCACCGGTGCCTTGGCCCTCCCCAAACCAAATACCAGGGCAATCCCCCAACTCAGCAGCCCAAGCAAACTTCGCGCAAATGCAAAACAACGCAGCAGCATACGCGATAACACCAACACACCCCGCATACCAACAACAAGCGCAGGCACAGGCTCAAGCGCAGGCCCAGGCGCAAGCACAAGCACAGGCGGCGGCAATGCCGGCGCCAAACCAAGTCGGGAACCGCCGGCAGCTGGCCGACATGCCCGACATGGCGACTCAGAGCGAGCACCCGGATAATAAGAGACAGCGGATGTACCCGGCGCAACCTAGCGGGTTCCTCCAGTGAGGCAGCGGCTCATGTATCAACCCGGTTAATATGATATATAGAAATTTCAACAAACGGACAGTAGGGAATAGGCAAAGGGAGGCAGGACTCATACATTTAGAGGAGCGAGGCGTAGACGGGACGTTGAACGATACCTGACATAGGCGAGGGAGGGGAATAGGGATTCCCATGACGGAGCCTGGTTCACGCGCTTGCCCACATCATGGGCGCGGTGAAGTGGCTTTTGGATTCATTGCTGTTTTGGCAATGCATTATCTTTGGAGAGATTGTACGCATCGCGCTGGTGCTGCGGCACTTCCGGTTTGGCCGTATAGCACGAGCATGGTAGCAATGTCTGTGAAAAGTTTACGTGGGAACATTTATCTATAGCATTGGAGATCAATGGACATTTTCACAGTATTCGGTGGCAGTCATTTGAGTTCCTGGTTTCATCAGTATTGGCGCCTGCATGATGCGATATGTTGTGTGGCTTCACAGCATCATAAGGCTTCATCACTGGCTGTGGTACGTGGATTATAATACGTAGGACTTTCTATACGATCTTCTATGATCTGCCAGCGAATCCATACTCCGTACTGCTGTTGAGGCCTAAAAGTGTCTGTCGCATGGCTTCGAAATGGCGTGGCTGGGCATTAAACAATCCCTGCAACTTCCATATCAGACGTCATATACACCCCAAACAAAGGGCAAAACACCAAAATCAGAGATAAACGCATCCATTGAAGAGTACAGCGATATTAATTAAATGGAACCTCAACAATGCAAATTATAAAGCGATACACCCTATTCCGGTGTTCCTCAAATGTGAAAACCCGTGTAGACCCTCGACCCCATGGTTTCGGGATCAACCGAGCGGATTTGGGCCAGGCACCCATTTAGCCACAACGGTTGCCATGCCGCCCAACCACCCCTGTCGCCATGATGCACAGATAAACACAGAGGCTGGAGCAACCCCCAGTTTTAGTAGTGAGGAAATAGAAACCACATCATCATCACCACCGATCTCTCCCAACCACCGTTTATTCTTTGTTTCTTGAATTCCTCGGAAGACATACACTAAAGCATATGGACATTGGCCAAGCTGAGTTGCTCCCCCAACACAAACATACCTTCACTCTTCATCATTTCTTCACCTGAGACAGGTACCGTCGTTATCATCCAGCACTTCGACCTAGCTTTGTCGCCGATCTGACACAATCTACGAACGAACGAAGACATACCTGCCTCTCGAGACATATAATAACTTGTATCACCCATATCAAGACCGCAATACCTCTACATCTTGACAGACAATCAATCTCGCACTTCTCAGCGCCTCACTCTCCGCCCGTCGGCATCTCAAGCACCTCGACGACGAGAGCGACAAGACGCAAGATCCAGCTCTGCTGAATCTCAAACTGCTCTGTGCTCTCCACGCCCCTCTATAGAGGAGGACGATAGGGGACACTGCAGTCAATTCTCGAATCTAGCCACCGGGCTTTGGAGCGTGCTTAAGCACAGGCAACCGTCAAGATGGCACAGATGCGGTTCTCGATATCGATTTCCCGTAAGTCCATCCTCTTCCTCCCGGCTTGTCTACAGACGGGCCGATTTCTAACATGCTTTCTCTGCAGGCTTCGCACCCTTCATTGGATATCATCATGTTCTCATGATTTTGATCGTGATCGCAATCATACTACTCTGTAAGTCTCGTCCTGTCCTCTCCAACGGCCCCCAAAACTAATTGAACACAGCGCTACTACTCGCAGGCTGCTCGTCATCATCACCGGTCATCCCAAACATCTTCCTCATATCGCTCTTCTACACACCTTACACGCCCACGCCGTCAACAGCACAGACAAATTTTGGCGTCCACAGCGAAATCGCTCGTATAGTAGGCAGGGCGCAACTCGAGGCGCGCGTCGGCTTCTTCGGTATCTGCATCAACCCGGACGGAGGAGCATGGCTTTGCAGCAACAATGCGACGAGTCTGGCGAACCAGATCAGTGTTGATCAGGATCCGTTAAATCTGATTTGGCTGGCGAGCCAGTTTAAAGATATGATTGTGTTCCCTTACTTGATGTAAGTCTCTCCCCTCCCAAACTCTGACGGGGTAATGGCAGCATGCTAATTCACATTTAGAATCATCGCCATCATATTCGCCTTCATCTGCTTCATCCTCCTCGCGACCTTCCCGGGCTGGCACACAGCCGAGAACGAAGACGGCTCCGAAGTCGACGTCAAGCCCTTTCCCTCGCGGCCCGTCTCACAGGTCTCGCTAGCAATCATCTTTATCGGCTCAATTTTCGTCTTGGTATCGGTACTATGGCAACACACGGCTTCCGTGGCCGCGAGTATCATAGCGCAGGACCTAGCGAACGGCAGCGTCAAAAGTGGTGTCGGCGTCACGGCTATGGTGTTGGGTTGGTTCGGCTTCGCATTATTGATTATCGTGACGATTGGACTGCTGGTTATGATACTTAGTATCCAGGTGCTGCAGGATCTGTCGGACTGATGAGGTGGACGGAGAGAAATGGCATCAGCTTTTTTTTTGTGTTCACCTTGTCCGTCCGTCGCCTGGAAGAACTAAGGGGCCATTTTTCGGCCTTGGGTATCTTCGACCGCAGACGGCAAATTATTCCAATCTGTCGAATCTTTAGCGTTGCATATGGGATGGTATGTTGAGTGGGGTTGTGCATGCCATTCCTAGGGTTGGGACATCTTTGTATATACCTATCCCTCGATTTTGGGGGTTTTCAGCTCTGGCGAGAAGCAAATTGTAGGGACAAGGGGGGAAGGGGAATTGGTTGGGGGGTGGATGGGGTTACGAATGAAAACCATGACGAGGGCTTCGGGGGTTGCACGAAAGGAATGGAGAAATGGGCAATGATTGGAATGGGATGGCGGGGCGGGCTGCGCGTGCTCTTTGTAGGATTGGATCATGGGGTAATAGATGGGATCTGGGATTTGGGTCTGCCGGGATTGCGTATAGGCAGAGCAATGGAGTTTTGCGGTTCCTCCCTAAGTGTTGGAGTAGGGATCTAAGAATGATTTTTTTTGCTTTTTTAAAATGTTTTTTGCGATTGTGATGAAAAGTATGTGATCGTGATTGTAGGCTCTAAATATATAGTTAGTATCAAATAGTAATCATCGTTTTAAAGTGATTGATTTGTCTCTATTGGTGATTTTTGTGATTTTTGTGATATGTAAAAATGTGATAATGATTATGAATTCCTAAAATTATAATTGTTGTAAAGTTAAATAATTATTATTATAGCTATAGAATGCATCTTGACATATACGAGTCCTCTTTAGGTATTGTGATTGGCGATAAATAGATATCTAAATTAACATTAATATATATTGTAGGAACTTTTATCAAATGAATTAAACCCAAGTGATTTCTCCTCACATCTGCTGCACATCGATGATAATCTTAACTATTGGTGTTGCCTATCGAACCATTTACTCACATATATCCCTGGCCACCCATCCTACCCCGCACACTACATTATACCTTGGAAGTTAATAAGCCTTGCTCTTTTATTAGGGGTCCAACCGTGCCAGGTGCCAATATGACAGCCGCAAATGATGTATTCGCGACCTTTGAGCTCCTCGAAGCCATCCTCCTCTCCGTTCCCCCACTCGACCTCCTCCTTTCTGTCGCCGTCTCCCGCACCTGGCATCAAACAGTACTCTCCTCAAATCCCCTCCAACAACGCATCTTCTTCGCCCCCGCGCCTGTAGACACACCATGGACACAGAACCCCATTCTCGCTGCCAAGTTCTGGCCCATATTCCACGACGGCTGCCGCACGGATGACCTAGCTGAGAAGTTACGTGCGGGGTGCTGGGGGCCCTGCGTATATGCTCATACACCCTCCATACGATACTTGATGGCGGGCCCACCCTGCGGGGACCCATTCTGCTGGAACCCACGCTGCCAGAGCCCGACGGAGGGCTTCACTGCTGCGGGCCAGGAGGCGTATTTCAGGCCTGAAGCAAGTTGGCGCAGGATGCTCGCTATGCAGCCACCCGTTAAGATTCTCCGGATTTTGCAGTATGGGTTTTCGCGGGAGGACATGCGGAAGGAGGATGAGAAGAGGTTGGGTCCGAGGAAGGTGATGCAGATATCACAACGACCGAAGTCGTGTGGGGCGTTTGCGCGAGTTGAGCGAGAGTCAGAAAGGAGGGCCAAGGGAGTGATTCAGTGGGACATGTGGGATGTAGTAGCGGCTACTGATGAGGATGGGGAAAGCCAGGGGAACGAAAGTCTTTATGTGATTGAGGGGGAAGAGGGTATGGATAGACACACGCTGGTGTTCGTGGATTGGTGGATGGATAGGAGTGCACAGGTGATGAACAATGACCGGGAAGTAGAAAGCCTAGAGCTACGAAGAATGGCAGGAATAGAGATTGCTCACTGGAAATAGAATGCAAAACGTATAGGACTCTATATCAATAAGCAGTTAATGTCTAGAAGAGGCCTACATTTAGGAATGGTATATATTCATGTTGATAGCTATAGGCCGAACTATCTGTTCTCAGATATATATTACAGCTTCCAACATAGAAAACGCTAAATGTTTGGAAACGCATATTTAGTGCCTCAAGGTATCATCGTCCGTCTACTTCCCAATTGTGCATGCGCCAATCCTTTAGTTCTTCATATGTATGTCCGCCTTTAGCCCCTCTTCAGCGTAACAATGTGTTATTTCTCAACTTATACGCTGTCAACCTGCCCCTATGCAGCATATGGACAATACTGGTCTCTGTCTCGCCCTATCAATCGCGTCATAACTATTGGTCCATTTCACAAACAGGGCTCTAATAGGGTAGACAGCTAACCTACCACTTCATGTTAAGCTGATACTTGTAAGAGCCGTCCTCCGTATCCGCTTCTTTAAACTTCTCAATCCCACCTAGTACGCCCTCTTCACCTATTTCCCATAACCCAGCTTGCACAAGGGACTGCCATAGTTTCAAAATATCTCCTAGCTGCGGTTCATGCCAGGGAATATAATGATTATACCCCATTTGGTACAGTTCATTCCTCCGACCACAAGGTCTTGCCTGTGGGCTCTCAAGATTTTCGCCGACTAGTGTGTCATCTGAAAGTCGCGCAAATCCTCTGGCCCCAATCTTAAATGGCAGGAAGAGTCTGCAGCCGTCTTCAAACTCGTGGTCTCCATCTCTGTTGGCATAGGTTGTCCACAGCCCGTACGGTAGATTGGAAAGATCTTGCAAAGGGTAGCGTTCAAAAATAGGCGAAGTTGACTTGGTGTCTGTGACAAACAAAGGGATTGGGAGAATGGGGTTTGGGCACAATTGAGGGATGTCAAGATTCTGAAGTGGGAGTGGCGAGAAGTCAGATTCCGTAGGGAGGCGCAGACCTGGTGCTATGTACTTTATGTTCGCTTTTGGCCGACGAACTGATGTGAGGAAATCTCGGAGGAAACCCTGTGTTAATCCAGCCCTGTCTAAGACTTCCGTGGAAATAAGGCCCGTTTCAGTTTGGGAGCGTGGCGTGTTGAATTTAGCAGTCGCAAGAGCGATAAGCTTTGCTTGGTCTTCTGGATTTTCCTCGGTTCGAAGTAACGGGTTTTCGACCAAGCTCTCTATTTTGAGAATCAAATTATCAAAATAAGTGACAGCAGCTTGGAGATCCATTTGGCTGTATAGTTGAAGCTCCCATGGCTCGCTTTCTCCTGGTCCTCTAAGCGGGGAGGATCTCGCAATGATTTTGCTGCTGTCAATCATGTCCAACCAGGCACTAAAAACAACCTCAAGGGGGTCCCAAACCGTTCGACCATTGGTTGTAATAGAATGATCTAAGATATCAAGGTGAAAAATTGCCTGAGAAATTTCTTGGTCAAAGCTAAATGGGTATCGGCTTAGCCATTGCTCGAACAAATATTGGAAATATTTACTTCAGGCCATCTGGATGACTACCCATATTCGGATTGGCCGCCGTGTATAGACACATAATCCCTTCATCCTCGTGACAATTTGTAAACAAATGTTCAGGGCAAGAAAGGCCATTGACATAGTAGAAGAAGCTCTGATCAGGGGGCGGTTCAAATGCTGCTCGAAGAAATTGCTTTAGGATTGGCGACAGGCGTGCTGACCATTCGGCCTCGAGAGCTGGATTCGTGATATATGTTTGCCACCAGGTTTCTCTAGGTATTTCCGTCTCTGGTTTGCCGCTTGCAGCCCAGCCGAGCCGTATAATGAGATTATGCAGAGCAGCGCATCGCTCCCAATCCATGCCATTCACTTCACGGACTGGGTTTTCTGGCGTGACTCGCCACGTGGATTCATCCTCAATAGAGAAAACCATGATGGAAGATTGAGTATTGAAAAGTTGGGAAGCAGAAATTGTAAATCTAGGAGAATATATATTTTCGTACAAACAGCGGAGCGAGTCGGTCGTTTGTTTATTGTGCAGTCGGAGCTTGGACATTCCAAAGTGGATACGCTCCGTGAGCGCATCTGCCTATCCCTCAACATACTCAAAACAAGCCCTCATCAATCTTAATAAGGACCATGCATAACCATCTTGGCTACCTCAAACACAAGATTCCTTCAGGAGTTATGACTTCCTTCTCAAAGCCTTATTTCTCGCCCGTAATCTCCATGGGTGCTCGTTCGACGTAGATGGGAAGACATGACGGTTTGACTTAACAAGGGAGCAGGGGACTAGACACAATGCTTCAAGTGATACGTTGCAGTATTTATAAATACTATATTGAAGTGAGTTGTCAAGCCGCCATCGCGTAACCAAGGGAGGCAATTAGATAACCGCGAGGGCATCATAAACTTGAGGCAGCGACGTTCACCTGCTAGGCGGATGTCACCGACCAGGTAAAAAGGTGATTGCTTGAGATCGGTGGATTTGTATTTGGGTGACCACCGGCAAATACCCACTGTTCCATTTTTTATATATATTTTTTTGGTTATTTTGTCGTTCAGTGTTTGACAACCTCCCTTTCAAAGCCTCAGCTAGTAGCTTCGCAAATATCATATCCCCGTGGGCCGGCCTTCATACTCACACACAGATCAAAGTTATACCACTCCACCTCAAATTATTCCTCCTCTTCCCCGTCTATCACGCTTCCCACCATCCCACTCATTTCCTCCTCATCCCTCCTACGCCAGTAATCTCTCATTTCTCCCTCTTCATATCCGTCTTCATCTTCATCATCCTCCACCCACTCCCAGCCCTCCCACAACGAGGCCCAGATTACCCAAGCCAGGACCTTCATCGAGAGTGCGACGACGATGATAAGCTGGAAGAAGTCTGTCCAGGGGCCTGTTGATTGCCAGCGTAGGACGACGCATATTGAGAGCCCGATGGTGAGGAGAGCGAGGACGGGGTGGGTCATTGCTCTTATGAAGTTGTAGGTAGCAAGGATGTGGCCAAAGAAGGGTGCCGGAATTCAAGGAGTGTTTTGTTGTGGTGTCGGCACCGTAGAAGATAGCGAACGGAAATATGGCGGCGAGAGACTTGTTTTTCAGATCCTCTGAAGTTGACGAGCTTGTGTATGTATTCCAACGACATAATTAACTAGCAGCGGACCAGATACTATTGACACGGAAGGAATAGGTTGCTTCCAGTATATTTGTTGAGATAGCGAGACAAGATCCACAAAGTTCCAGCACTTTCAAAGGCTAAGACACGCAAAAGAGCAACAAGGCGTGGCGGAGAATCCACCTGCTTCTATCATGCACCTCTGACATAACATGGCACCCGCTGCTTTGACAGCTCTCTTTGATATCGGGCGCATATGAACTTTTCTAGGGCTCCTGGTATATACATAGAAAACATCAATAAGGCCCTGAGCCTACTTTAGAATAAGCGTGGAGAGGTATATTCCAGCCGATCTAGCAGTTTCTCAAGCTGCCTCATCGGCAGCAGCAGCATTCTGCTCCTCTGAAATTTCGCCTGTAGCTTCGTCATTATTCGTCTCATCCATCTCCACCGTATCTTCATCCTGAACATCGTCTTCGCCTTCATCCTCGCCTTCTTTTTCATTCTCTGCCTTCTGTTTCTTTCCACCTATTCTCAAGACCGCCTCCTTCCTCTTTGGAATGGCCTTTAGGAATGCCTCGCCCCAATTCCCCGTCTCCAGCCAGTTGGCCATGATTTCAACCACATGATTCGTTGTTAGCACCGTGCGACTCTGCATTTGCATATACTCTCCGATGGGTAGCTTTGCTGTCGGGATTCCGAGCTCATTGGCCCGCCTATGGCAGAGCCCTTTGTGGCGGTTCTTATCTACAATCCCGCCAATAACATAGGTGGTGTATGGCGAGAGTGAGTCGAGGGTATGCTCAGAGTCGGAAGAGAGATACACAATCTGAGGAGTAGTTGGAATAGGGATATCGGGAATTTGGGGTGTCGGCTCTGACTTGGAAAGGATTGGTGACCTAGGCCCATTGGCGGCTTGGGGAGTCGGGGTTGTGGTTTGATCTTCTGGTTTAGAGGCCGGCTCGTTCGGTTCCGGGGTTTCTTCGCTCGTTGCTGATGCTTGAGCTATTGCCGAAGAGTTATCAGATGGGAGTAAAGAATCCAGCAAAGCTCCTTCTACCCTGCCACCCTCGGACCCAATCATAGCGTCATGAGCATCTTTTCCCGCCTCAACAAAGAACTTCTCTGAAAAAGTGACACCCTTCCAACCTAAATGGTGGTTTGACAGCACCGTCTCATATCTCTCTTTCAACCTCCCGCCAAAGCTGCTAACAACCAAGTGTGCCCTGTATTTTGCATGCTTATTGTCGCTGTAACACCTCGTAATTTGTTGACCCAAGCTCATAATCTCCTTATCCGTCATATAGCTATCGAAATCGCAATCCAATAGTAGCGTTACGGGGACCTGTGTTGATGGCGTTGGACGTGGTTTCGCCAGGGCAGCTACGTCGATGCCACTCGCGAGCAACGCAACCTTATCTGCAGCTCGTTGCGCCCTCTTAGCAGTTATCTTGGCCTTCTTCTGTTCCTTGCGATAGTCCTTGCCAGCTTCCCATGCGGCCTTCTTGCGTAGCTTCTTCAGCTGGTTCTTGGACATAGAGGGAGTGCCAGAGTCGCCCGTAAGACCACCGGCCGGCCTATTTTCGCTAGTATCTTGTTCTTGTTCTTCATGTTCCGAGTCTGAGGATGCGGCGCTTTCGGTTTTGTGTTTCTCAGTGGGTTGTTCTGAGGGGTTTGAATCGTTTTCAATGTGACCTTGCCCATCTGTCTGGAAGTTACTGATATCGTTGAGTGGTTCGAGCTTCCTCATTTTTGAGGGACGCTCTTCTATTTCCGCCATCCTAATTATTATGCGCCGCACTGAGCTTGCCGGTTCAGTTGTTGTGGAAACTGACCTTGGGCAGCACCCTGTGTGTCCTGAAATGCTCTCTTTGAAGAGTGGCAGAAAACCCCACCATCGCTGTATAAGGCTTAGTCTCGGTCTTCCAAAAGGCAGAGTTATGTGTGCCTTAGGTTACATGAAGATCACGTGATTGAGCGACAACTCACCGCTTTCACCTCACCTGGATGCTCACCACGCGTGAACCACCAACGAGCTGCCAAACCAATCACCATGCCTCAAGATCTGCCTCCAGTTGGTGGCTACGATGCCGTCCAGTATAAGGTATTTATTCTCAATCAATTGGATGATTCGGCTGTCTATATACTGTGCTAACGGCCAACCAGCGCAACTTGCCGGCTAGAGGCTTCCGCCCGGCATACCTACTTCTCGGAATGGGCGCATTGATGACATATGGCTTCTGGAGAGTTGGACAGGGAATTAGAGAGCAAAAGTATGTCGATTTCCAACATCCGATAGGGCCGGAGGCTGGAAGATGGTTGTGGAGACGGAGTACTAACGACTACTTTTAGTGAGCTCGCACGCGAGAAGATGTGGTCGAGAATCTACCTGATTCCGATGCTGACGGCAGAGGAGGACAGAGATCTTGTGCGTAGGCACTTGGCAGACCAGAACCGCGAGAAGGAGCTTCTGGGCAAGACCACGAGCGCATACAATTCCGATAGGTACGAAGATCCAGAGTTTGATTAGCCTCATGACCTATAACTAACATCTATTGCAGATTTGTGCGCCCTACATTCGCAGCGACGCCACAGGGAATTTCGAAATAAAGGGATGGATACACGGCGGGGGCACCTGAACTCTGTATATATGTAATGGAACCAATTGAGTTACCACCAAGAGTGCATTCCGTAATTTATTTGATGCCTTGGTTGACAATATATCGAACTTTATAACCATATCCCCTCGTTGCAGTTCATCAGGGCACGGAATCGAAGCTTCGCATAGTTGTAAAATTGTGAAAGCTATACGACCTAGGGGTTAATACTCGATCTAGGTTTTGGCACCATTATCTACCTGCGAAGGACGACGCTGCGGAGTTTGAACGCATGGTAGAACAAGTTTGAGGAATTTTGCAGCCTGTTCTTCAAATGAATGGGTCGTATCTATGTGCTCGGCGGTAGCTTCTAATTTGTTACTTGTGTGGTTTTGGCTCTCGATGCCTGTGTCAGAGTTTCCTGTAGTTGTAGCAGCTTTATCAGGCGATGTTGACATACCACAATGGTATGGAACAAGGGGAGAGATAAGGTGCATAGGGACGGAGAAATTGCAGTATATATTTCAAAAAAATACAAATAAACGCGCCTGAGTATCACTTCCAGAAACTCTTGGTCTGTGAGAAGAGCTGAGACACCCGTAATCTTCATGGCGAAATATTGGTCGTAGAACGAAAGAACAAGCTGCCGGAAACCCATAAATTATTAATTGATATCAAAATGGGTAAAACTAGAAGAAATATAATAAAGTACATTCCATGATTTTGGTTTAACCCAAAACTGGTTTTGGAGGCGTAACCCCGGATTGAGTTTGTATAAAAGCTACAGAGCACACCCCTGTACCTGAGCAAACATGACAAACACTCCACCAAAATCTCTCGAACCTCGTCCATTTCGGAAGACCTCACAGCATCAAATCTACGTCTCACATCCCGGCCTTCGCAAACACTCCTCACACCCACGTAGTCAATTTAGCTCAATTGACTCGCACCACGACTAGCCTGGACCGCGCTCGAAGCGCCGAAAGAAGCGATGTCCGCCCCCCAACAATCCCGCGTTATAAATGCCGTCGTGCTCACGGCTGGCCTCATGGAGAAGACCGTCAAGGTCCGCGTCGGAGGTCAGAAGTGGAACAAGCATGTCCGGAAGGTAAAAATCTCCTCCATATCACTCGCCTTCAGCTTGTCCTACCCGGCTATGTTGCATTTGAGGAACCCCTATGGCAAGGCAGGCGCATGCTGATAGTATCCTTTAGTACTTCAACCACCCCAAAACATATCTCGTACACGACCCGCGCTCCTCGCTTCGTGCAGGCGATATTATCGAGATCAGTTCCGGATGGCGTGTAAGCAAGAGTGTGCGTCACGTTGTATCACGCATCATAGCACCCTTTGGGGAGCCCATTGAGGCGCGACCGTCGGTGATGACTGAGGTGGAGCTCCTGGAAGAGAGGAGGAAGAAGAAGGAGGCGAAAGATTTAAGGAGGGGGAAGACTGGCACAGAAGAAGTTATCGTGGAGAGCGCATAGAGAGTTGGAGAGATTTGGGGATTACTTTGATGACGGGAGGATTTGGGCATTTCTGGGGCGTTTTGCGACACCGAAGCTGTGACATAGATTCGAGGAGATGGAGAGACTGTAAAATATGTACTAAGTAACCATGTGTATTATATAGTCGTGCATTCGCATATCAATACTGCGCATCCTACTATACTCTACGGATACCACAGTGCTCCCATGTCCCGTTGGTGATGCCGCCTAGAACGTCCCTTGTCCTCACAATGAGAATATCAGGCCCTTATAATAACAATGCATCATCCGCCTCTCTCACCAAATTCCTTCGCCCAGGCCTCATACTCCAAGAGTCCCTGCTGACTCACGCTAGGTCTTATGTTAACCAGGCTTGCCATGAAGTCTTCAAACTGAATTGGACGGATTTGGTCCATGGGCATGTGAAGGAGCGCTTCACCAAGCGAACGAAGAGGACCCATAGCGGCGTCCTTAGCCAGGGCTGTGATATCTGAGCCAGAAAAACCTTGTATAGTTAGCGAAGTACTACTGGAGTTCGGTGCAAATCATTGTAGAACTCTTACCTTCAGTAATCACGACCAGCTTCTGGATATCCTCCACACTCAAATTGTGCTTCTGGTGACCTAGCAGATTTGCTAACTGTACAGCCCTAGTATCACCCTCCGGAAGTGGAATGTATTGTCTCCTTACAAACCTTCTCCGCGCAGCATCATCAATTAGCCAAGGCATATTGGTTGCAGCTAAGACAAGCACTCGAGTAGGATCACCGGCATCCTTTTCTTTATCAGTCTGTTCTCGACCAGCAGCAGCGCGCTGGAGATCACTCCACTGGATGAGGAACTCTGTCTTGATTCGTCTAGTGGCCTCATGTTCGCCAGCACCGGCACGACTAGAGAGCAGAGAGTCGATCTCGTCAACGAAGATAATACTAGGCGCGAGAGATTTTGCCAGCGCGAAAAGGGCTCGAACAAGTTTCTCAGACTCGCCCAAATACTTGCTTGTGAGACTGCTCGCTGAGATCGAGAAGAATGTTGACCTGGATTCCGTTGCAACAGCTCTAGCAAGCATTGTCTTGCCCGTTCCTGGTGGACCAAAGAGGAGCATACCCCTAGCTGGCTCTCGAAGACCCATAAAAAGATCTGGCCGTAGGAATGGATATACCACAGCTTCCTTCAGGGCGTTCTTTGCGGCATCCAGTCCGGCCACATCGTCCCAGTGAACCTCATCGCCTTTCACAACAATTTCATTGAAGATTTGTTTTGCGGCAAGCTCATCACAGCCTTTGGGTAGGTGCTTCATCATATACTTGACTTTCTTTGCCCAATCATCTTTCTGCCGCTGGTCTCCTGAGTCATCAGACTCTTCGACCTTCGGTGCATCGGCGTCTGCTAGAATAGCGTCCTCGTTCTCCTTTTGCTTTGGAATCTTCCTCCGGGGCCTCCTAGATGGACCAGGCCTTTCATCATAACCGGGGGAGGAACTATCGTCGTCGAGCGACGGTCTGCCTACACATCGTGCGTCCCTGCGAGAAGACGAACCGTTTGCTTCTTCCCCAGAAGTCCTTGGCTTAGTGGGGGATCTTCTACGCAGTGGCAACATGGTTCGGCTTTCCACGGCATTTTTCTTAGCAGTGGTCTCCGGGTATTCCCTGAGATATGTAGGGTATGATGTAGCGTCAAACTTTGCAGGCTTGGCCGGTGGAACCGGTGGCGGAGTCCTCAACTTATACCTGCTGGTGGTTTCCGGATCTGATGATGGAGCGGTAGGTGGAAGGTTCTGAATTTCGGAGACTGTAGGAGAATTTAGCATTGGACCAGACACAGCTGCATGCTGTAATGGATCTGTTGACGGAAATGGATATTCAGGCCCGTCGCCAGTAGTATATGATTCACCTCGGGTTGTAGACTCTGACGGGCTATTGCTCTTTGGCCGTCCGCTAACTAGTCTCCTGGAATGGAAGTTGTAGTGGACTTCCTGGTTATCGGAACTTGGCCGTTCTGTCGTGCCTTGTTTACGACTATTATCTAGGGCAGTTGCGCTTGCGGCGACTCCTAAAGCATGTGTTTTGCTAGCATCATCTTTTGGAGACGGTTTCTTCCGGAGAGCGTTCCATGCCAAAGTTGCCGCTTTGTTAGTTACAGTATCTTTGCTAGTCGAAGTATCATCAGTGGTGTTGTGTGAAGAAACCCGTGGAGGTTTAGTAGGACGCTTGTCCCCCTTGTTAAATCGTAGTGTGGTAAGCATGGATCGCTCTTTCTGTGGACTTTTGCTCCTGGATGACTTCTTGGATGCCTTCTTTGGTGAAACTAAGCTATCCGATCCAGAAGAGGGTACTTGGGCTTGAGCAGCGTTTACAGCAGCATCGCTAGATATTGTGGTGCTTGACGAGGTACGTCCAACAACTGCACGGTCGGATAAATTCCTTGGGGGGACTGGCGGCCTTGGGCTTGGAGATGGTGCAGGACGAGTTGGACGAGAGAGATCCGGATAGCTAATAGCAGGGATAGTACCATCTCCAATAAAGCCCCTAACGGGTGCTTCGGATTCGGTTGACGGGCGCGGAGTTATGGGGCTCTTCGAGAGCTTGTTCGTCGTGCTCGACTGTTGAGATGACGACGCAACGGCCGCGCCTTCGTCTGGTGGCGATTTATCTGCTCGTGAAAGGCTCAATGCTTCCAGAAGTTCAACCCGCTCCTTACATTGCATCTCCATATCCCTTAGACTGTCCTTCAATGCCTTCTCGGTTTCTGACCGCGGGCGGAAATCGGCAGGAGTTCGCGAGTTGTAGTAGTAAATTTGGTCCAGGGCAGACCTCCATGACCGCAATGCCTCGCTTTCATTGCCCTAAGAATCATACATTAGTAAATGTGAGCCTTGATCTGCGAAGGCCAGACATAAGCCTCTCCTGACAGGGCTCTCTTCGCGCATACCTGACTCTCGAAGTACACTGCCGTTGAGCATATCAAGTAACATTCATCGTATGTCTTTTGCAGTGACGAGAAATTCTTGTTCCGCATCATAGTTCCTCTGTTAACAGCCGGCACATCCCATAGGGTTGTTGCCTGGAAAATCCGCAGTATTGTTGTTCGTATGTTGAAGTTGACCGCGGATGTGGCAGGGCTGATTGATGTTCGTACAGGTGGAAAATGACGTCGATGTCTGATAGTGGACCTGTGCTTGCCGCGCAAAACCAGAAATATTACAGTTGCTTTTTTACAAAACAATCAAGACGATAAGAAAACTTTACGGGACTGTGGTCCGTCTAGTATACAAGACAATTATTATGACGCCCATGGTAAAGTACAGACGAACAGGGTAGCACACATCACCAGTGAGGCTGGTACACCTGGGAAATGCGGGGTGGCACTTGATTGGCAAGGATCCCCACCACAATCTACGCTTCCGCATGCGCCAGACAGCTGTCGATCGCCATCGTCACAACTACATATTGTATATAAGTCGAAGTAAGGCGCTAAAATGGGCCGTTGTCAAACGTCACGCAATATAATCACTGGGGCCTTTGTTAAGTGAAAGTGCTCCATATCTCATGGTCTATATTTGGGCCACAGTACTATGCGGATTACCGAAATTAAGTTGCCAATATCCGAATTGATATATTGGTTGCCCTGAGATTCCTCTCTACGTCAGTAGAACTCGAATCTCCCCACTAGTTCGCGGGAACAAAGCTCGGAGCCCAAGTATCTCTTCACCATCCTCTTCGCTATCCTCAGACCTCTCTGCAATACCATCGGCCTGGGTAATCCTCTCCTCAACTAACTCGAAGTCCTCGCAGAACCTATCCGCAGCCTCTTCAGTGATCTCCCGTGCTAGCCTCGAGCTCTGTAGCTGCCTCAGATTGTCCAATGCATCCATGAGAGCTGACGGCAAAAAGTCATCTAAAATCTGGCTGGCATCCTTGAGAGCTTGCGGCTGGAAGGCCTCTGTGGATGCGAGCCTTTTCAGATCTGGCTCATTGCCTGCAGATTGCAACGTTTCGACGAGACGTTGTAGCCCGGAGCTTTGCAAGAAAAATGCATATTGATACCCGATTAGGTCAATCGAGTGCTGCTCCACTGTCTTTCCGAGCTCCTCAGCACGCTCAGTAGTGAATTGATATGCCTCCAGCGTCGTCCTGCAAGACAGGAAGCAGTTGATGGTGAATATCGAATTCGACGGCATCTCCATGTCTTTTGCCATGGTCTCTATGCCCCTGATGTATGGTTCAAAGGCATCCTCCAGAACTGCTTTGAAGTTTTCTTCTCGACTCTTCGCGCTTGTAAACGACGTGTCGTAGGTTTTCATAATATCAGTGAGCTGTTTGAGCCCGTCTTGTAAGAAAATCGGCAGACCCAAGTCTGCAGGTGGCTGCTGCGTTTCAGTCTGCAGGCTGGCAATATGGTCTCGCATCAGTACGCGGAACTGGCGTAGGCCAAAGTCTTCCAGTCCTTGAAGTGTGCCCAGCAAGGCAGAGTCTTCGCCCAGTATTTTTGTGAACATGACCCGGTAGAAGTTGACCAGATTCGAGATCTTGTAAACTAGGATTGTCTCGTCGTGACTTTGTATGACTTGTTCAATCCGCTGCTTCAGCACGCGCGCTACGCCAGCGACATCTCGGTCAACGAGATCATTCAGGGCCTTCTGGCCGTCGAAAACAGTGTCTGCATCCTCGTCCCGAGTAAATTTATTCCATGGCTCACTATCTCTGCCAGCTTGAATTCCTTTGGCAATCTCATTGCCGTCGGAAATAAATAACACCTCAAGCGCTTCTCTTTCACTGACAGTAGCAGAATGGGTCCACGCCAGCATATCACCAACATAGCGCAAGGGGTCATGCGCGACAAGCTCCAAAGGCTTCACTGTCTTATCTTCATCTCCAGTTACGGATAACCCAGTCAATGCCGTATAAAACGAATCTGACAGAATATGCTGTCTCGCTTCGGCGAAGAAATCAAGACAGTTCTGAAACAGTGATGGCCTCTCAGCCAACACCCTCAGCGCCCTCCGAATGGAGGCGTTGATTTGGGGATTCTCCAGATTTAACGATTTAAACTCTCGTTGAATCCACCTATAAAGCTTCTGAAATGCACCGTTGAGATTTGTCGTTACTTGCTCCATAATCTCCAGGCCAAGCCTCTGGTTCTCAGAGCTCAGGAGAATCTCACAGTCCACTTGGATCTGTTTGGCGCGGTTAAGGACAACAAAGAACTCGTCATTGACTGGTTCCGCAGTAGAGGTTAGAGTCGCGATGTCATCGTCGGACATGACAAAATGAGCATTGAAAGCTTGAAGCAATTTCTGCTTCATTTCGACGTCCTTCTTGCGCGCCATCAGATCAGACGCCTCATCCAATACTGGCGCGGTTTCCTGGTGAGCAGCCGTGATGTGCCGCCGCATCTCTTCACACCCCTGGTTTAGATTTGCTATGCTCTGACCGATGCGTCTAAGTTGCTATTGAGAATGCGTCAGTTTGCCCGCATATCGGAGAGACTAATATGTAGTCAACCCACCTCTGCGACATGGCCGAACTCCTTGATCACTAGCCCATTGCTGTCGATGACATCCTTTTGGATATCAAGTCTCAGCTGCCTTCTTGTCTCGACTGTATTCTCAATTCCTCTTTCATCAAGTAATTGCAAGGCATCTCTGATCTCGAGGTCTGCATACGACGCCGAGAGGACACTGTTGACCTTCGACGACAGCGCATTGGAACGTACGGGTGTTTGGGCAGCATTGGACACTGCGGGAGAAGCAGCACGGCCTTCTACCGGCGATTGCCCCTTGGTCGGAAAATAACCAGCTGCCATCTCTCCGTGAGGTTATGATGCTGTCTAGTCACGGGATTCATGGAGTTCTTGGGAGATGGTTCAGGAGGTTGTCGGTCGTTGTCATTGGCTGCTTACAATATAATGCTGACTCAGCGGCAACATATAGGTATTCGGTCACGTGTGCCTCAAAACGTGAGGGCCAAATTACTGCCTCTGTAGACGCGAAACCAGTGGGCTATTGGCATATTGAGATGTAAAGTGTTGAACTCGTAAATAATGAATAGATTGTCAGGTTATGTAATTTCTTCCGAGTCGCTATGGTTTTACTATTCGCTGGACAGTTGCAGCTTGCCGGGTGCTGTGGCTAATTTATAACATGAACCGCACGGGCAGACCTCGAGCTGCAGAAGCTTTCATGGTAGGGGCTCAGATACTGAACGATGTATATTAATCCACAGTGCTTCTCTTCACACACAGTCTATACGTAAAATCTTTGGCCCCATATCAAAATTGCTATCGGTGCATCGTTATTTCCTTCATACCCCGCCTACCCACTAGACCACGCTCATTTCATCATCAGTAGCCATCGTCGTATATGTCGCTTCCAGTCATTGCGTGCCTTGGCACTTATTGCATAACCTGCACGCAAAGAATACATCAGCACGTGAGTCCGACTTAGCACGCCTTAACGCCCCTACACGGAGCCGGGTCTTCAAAGGCTAAAACGTCATGTACGATTAACCTACCTTCTCTCTCAGTGTCCCCATCCATTGCTGGAAGCTCATCCCCTGGTCTGCCCTGTCCTCCAACAACAATGTTTGCGCCCACAGCTTCAAGCTTGGGTCTCCATCCTCCTTAACAATATATAGGTGTGGTTGGATTATGCTTCCAACGCCCCTAGACCTGTAATCCTTGCACTTGAGCATGACAGCTCTAATGCGCTCGTTGAAGTCGTTGTCCAGCTCTGGAAGTGATGATTTGCCGACCTTGACTTGTGTCCTATCAGCCACGCCAAAGACGTCTTCCAGGAGCTGCGGTACAGCATCGCGACCGACCCAGAGGAATTGAGTTTGGCCATCGGTGATAAGATATAGACCATATGGAACAAGACGCTCGGAAGAGAGGTTGAGCGGAGCTGGGAGGACAATCTCGCTGGTCTCCGGGTCTGGGACACCGACATTGTCTGGCATGTCGTGCAGCGAATAAAGACGAGGGTATATGTACTGCATCATCAGCGGCAATGGCAGTGTGGAGAGCAGGCAAAGAGCGGCGGAACGAAGATCCGACGGAATTTGTGCTGACTTCCGAAGACCGAGATTCTTAATCAGTCCCAAGAAAAGAGTAGGGAGGCCGCGGAGATTAGCTGGGAATTGAAGGCCGCCACCACCCATGTTTCCTCCAGCGAGTTCTTTCTTAAACGTTTGGAGGAGCTCAATGAGTTTCGACTGCAGAGATTCACGCGCGGACTCCAAGCCGTTGCTAAGGGCGCGTTCGACTGCCTTGTGACTGAAATAAGTAGTGATCGCACACTGGTCGGCTGAGGCGTAGAGATCGGCCAGTATTGTTGTCGTAGGGAGAGACAGCGTCATGACCCTGATTCTGCGCTCCCCGTTGCTCGTAGTATGTAGCACAGCTGCCTGCATACAGATAAAGTTCTTAGTGAGGGTTTCGTCAATAGCGACCTCAACAACGTATGCCTGGTCGCGAGGGAACGCAGGGAAAGCACACAGGTCTGAGCTGCGGTTGAAGAAGTTGCCGTAGAAAGTATTCATTCTCAGTCCAGTGGTTGCACGGACGCGCAGAACAGCCTCCAAACCAATTTCAGAAGACAGGTAGTCGCTGAACTCCGAAGCGAATTTGATGGCGTCTTCGCTTCGCACTGCGCTCCACCCTGGGTAGAAGTAAGTCTGTCCTCCAGTGTAGCGGGGCAGGTTGCTCAGCGATGCCACATCCTGGTATTGTGAAGAAAAGAGGAACATGTCGATGGAAACCTGGTTCTTGGAGCACTCGACAGCAAAGCTCTTGTAAAAGCTGTTTTGGGTCTGTAACAGAGCGCCTTCCTTGCTGGTTCCGAGGGCCTTGGGATCTTCACGCAAGTCGAGCTTTCCATAGCCAACGTTTGGCAGCGTGGCTGTCAGTACTACAAGCTTGCCACCAAGAGGTGAGATAAGCTTGTGACCAGCGCGCAATGCCGACCCCATGCACGATGTGGTAATTACGTTGTTCTGGAACATGCCTGGTAATTTGGTGAGGAATGTCTCGATGTTTGTCCTGGACTCCGACAGAGGAACAAGCAGCTCTTGGGGGATGGGCAAAAACGGCTCATCCAAGTCGCTGACGACGAGCATATTTGTCTCTCCATTCTCCTCGCCATCCTTTGGAATTGTGAAGTAGTGCAAGCTCGAGTCCACAGCCATGAAGCCGAGGCGCGTCCTGCGGTCGGCGTTGGGTATCCTGTTGAGGCTGTCGAGAATTGTGCGTGCGCTGGTAGCTAGGAGTCCATTGTTCACAGCGTTGTAGCTGACGTCGAAGAGGAAGAGATACACCAGAGGCTGTGGTGGCCTAACCATGTATTCCTGTGGAGCCACAAACTCGACAACGGCGTGGTTCAGCTCGGCTCTCTGCCACCTGTCCACACTCTGCTGCGTTGCAGCATCCCAATCAAATCCTTGAGGAACATCGTTGGTCAAATTGCACATGTTACAGCGCCATCTGTGTCCGTGGTCAAGGAACGTAACATAGGGGTTGATATACGTCCTACATCTTCGGCAACGCGAAATGATTTGATCTTGCACAACTGGAACTGGATCGTCCGCATCGTGTAATGAAGTGTATGGTTGTATGACGAGGGCAAATGGAAGCTTCGACTTTTTTAAGAGGTTGTTCGTCGTTGGGGCCGCATTCAGAGTAGAGCGGATGTATTTGTGAGAGCAGTTTGCGTCCGGCGACGGTGTGACGCTTGACTATTGAGCAAATTAGCCAAATCACTTCTCTCGGACAGGAATTCTAACTTACGTTCGGTGGAAGGATAATCGGTGGCGGGGGGAGCTCAATCTCAGCAACGTTAAAGGGCTGGTTTAAAAGATCGGTGGGGTACAGCTGGTTCAGGGCAACTCTTGGTATAGCTCCTGCGCCTGGCTGAGCAGCTTGAGGCGCAATTCCCATCTGGCCCATTCCTTGAGTGATACCTCCAACATCACCACCCGGAGGGGCACCAGGTGCTGGATACCCAGCTGGCTGTTGTGGAGCTTGGTACCCTCCGAGGCCGCCGAGGGCAGACTGGCCAAAAGTTGACGGTTGAGGGGCGTCGGTGTATGGCTGATTCGCACCATAAGCTGGCTGATCGGCCGGAGCAGGGTAGCCACCATAGGCTGGGGCGCCAACTGGTGCAAAGTTTTCTGGGTTTGGCGGTTGTCCCCCTAGAGCTGCGTTGCCGCCAGCGCCAAAATCGTATGCTTGCGCGGCGTATCCTCTCTTCTTCTTCTTCCCATGCCCGTCATGGTGCTCCTCGGCAGGGGCTGGCGCAGCAGCTCCGAAGCCAGGTTGTGGTTGCTGCTCTCCATACTGCTCTTGCTGTGGGTAACCTTGCGGCGGGTAACCTTCTTGAGGAGCCGACATGGCTAAAGTTGAGTTTAGATCCTTTTATGTCACCGGTCTAGGTGTGAGCGCGTATGTATTGAGGTGTCGTCAAGCGAGCGAACAGCCGGAAAATGAGACTCTGCAACCACGTTTGAATGTGAATATGCCGTGCAAAGGCCGCCCAGGGACTTTAACAAGCTGTAGCTTTTCAAGGTTGAGTTCGCGGTCACCTAGGAGCCTGGATTGATATGCGTGTACGTGGTATTAAGCTGTCCCGAGTAGCTCCCCATTCCTGGCGCGGGACACTGTGTTCGTAGAAGCTTGGACGAGGACGGAGATTAAGCGAGGCTCTCATCACGTGTTCTGACGAGCCGCCTATTGGCCCGAGCGTTGCCATGGGGCACAGCCGCCTTGATTTGTCCAGCCTCGTCCCCCGCGCTACTTGCGTGTCCAGCCAGCCGCAATCACAAGCGTGCTTGAGGAGTGCGTTTCAACTCTAAATCTCTCGTTATCATTTTCTCTGATACCCAATTCTTTACCAATTGTTGACCTTTCCTTCAAATTCTCTTCTAAAGGTTTTCTAACGCTCTACGACCTCACAAACCTGAATTCATACCTTCATCGCGGTTTATCGCTCACCAAAAACAAGCTTTCCATCATGGCCTGGGGAAATGCGAAGGTTCCTAAAACCCCTGCACCTCCGAAGTCTGCCATAGCGTGAGTTTTTCCGTATCGAAAGTCCTCATCACCCGCTTACTATCTCGCAGCAAGCTTCTCCCTCTCATTATCCTCTTTGGGGTTTTGGGAGGCCTTGCATTTGTCGGGTACCACATCTACCTCTCGGTCATGCAGATCTCCGATGCCGCCTCGAAGAAGATGGAGAAGAAGAACGTTGTATTCACAAAGGACGGCATGAAAGTGGGCGTGAAAGAGGTCAGAAACGACGACTACGTAGACAAGACGCAGAGCGTCCTCGTCAAAGCGTGGAACCTCAGCACCTGGCCGGGCTACAAATCCAGACTCTGGAACAAGGAGAAGGACGAGGGAAAGACGAATTAAGTCATTGGATATGGCAACGATGCCTCTGGTGTGGACAACTTGTTTATCTGCTGGCCGTGATCAATTTGCCACAGTTGCCTCGACGGCACTGTGCATTATCCACCGAGTGGGATATACTTCGTGCATCTAAAGGATGGGCACTGTGTCCAACTGTAGTTTGGACCCGTTGCACTTATGTTTACGTTCTTGGGCCGATTTTGTGGCTGGTTAGATCTTGAAATCGGAATCAGGCATGATACCCTTTGGTTCGCATCTGCACTTCGATCTCTACAAGTCAAGTGGTGGGATTTGCGCTGTTTTATTTTATTAGAAATACGGCAAAATTATTCCGTCTCACATTTTCGTTGTCTTACTACACGAAATCTGTTATGTTGGTTTTATTGTAACTTGGTCTGGTCTATATGCATTGCTTGTCATTAAAGACGGAATCAAACGTCCCAAATATCTCGCAAATCAGTATGCAAGCGACTACCACTTCCACGTCGTGTCTCCTTCTCATGGCCATATCCAGCCCATAGTCGCCGTTTTACATCTTAGTAACCAAGTAAATTAAGAAATGTGTAGTACTTTAATTGTCCTCATAGCTAAATATATATACCAACAACATAAATACGTAAACGTGGCGTTATGGTACACCTTCCCAACTGTGTGCAAAAAATACAAAGGCAAGCCCCTTGTGAGGGTGCACGCACGCGTGCACACACTTCATACAGTAGAGTCACCCAGGATCCTGCCATTTCTATCCACCCCCGAATGGCAGGAGAATAGCAATCCAGTCTTCCAATATCTCATATACATGCCCCATAGCGCTCAGCCCCAACTCCAGTCCCACCTTCTCCGAACCCGCCACCAAACCAATTCACTCCTTGTCCATCATACCCACTTGGAAATATCTCTTAAGCAACTCCGCTAACATCTCATCCCCACCAGTTCCTTCCTCAACCAGCGCCTCTTTCTTCCGTTCAAGCTCTCGCTTCCGGCGCTCGCGCTCCCACTGATCCCACTGCTTCTGGCCTGAGCTCTCAATGGCGGCGAGGAGGTGTTCATCGGGTGGTGATTCCTGGCGCATGAGGTATTCGAGGTTGGGTGGTGCTTGAGATGCGTTGACCGGGGTCCCTGGGGCCCCGCCTGTGGGCACCGGGTACGCGGAGGAATAATTAGGTGGGAGGCTCGTAGGTGGAAGACCCGTAGATGGAATACCCGTAGATGGGAGACTCGAAGGTGGTAGATTCGAAGGTGGGGAGGACGTCGAGGAAGAGGTGTAAGTGGTGCCTTGGGGCGTGGGGTAGTTGGTCAAGGAGGGAGCTGTGCTGCTTGAGTGCGGCGGGGATACAGAGGCAGTGGATGGCGGAGTGACGGCCTGCCTGGGAAGTTGGTTCGATAATAGCGCGGCTCTGCTCATCAAGTCGCGTTTAATTGTCATGGACGGGAGGCGTAATTGATACTATGAGCCATTAGTACACTGCAAATATTCATCTAATATGGTTAGGAGTAAGTTTGGAAGGAGGGAAACTCACCAGGGCTAGTGTGCCAGCTTGGTTGATTCCCATAACATCTGTGATGTAATTTAGCCTACCCCTCAACCAGGTCCTTTGGGCATCTGTTGCGAAGTCGCTGCAACTTGCGCTGAAAATTGGCCAGGTAGATAGGTACGCCCCCAAGGCCCTCGGTTTATTCTGGTTGTCTCCGAAGGAAAAGCAATTGTCGCCCGCTACAGCAAATCGTTGTAGAGTGCCTTTGTTTGCTTTCCAGCCCAAATGGTACGGAACGCCTGCGATTATGTCGTTGACCGCATCCGTTCCTAGCCTTGCAGCTGCTGCATATTCTGGTGTCGTGCGATAGTCCACGGAAGTGTTCAGCCATGCAGCGCAACGGACCACAGCGCCTGAGACAAACATTCGTGTAACACGGAGCAGAGTCCACACACTTCCAATCCAAACATCCGGGAAGGTATCGATTCTTCCGGGGTACACCTCGCTATCCAGGAGTTGATCAGATGAAATGCTCTCCACCCAAGCAACGGTAGTAAACCGTAAGCCGCTTGGTATATTGGCTATCCAATCCTGGAGCATTTGCTCTATCTCCCAGGAGCGCCGCATGGCATCTTGGACCTTGCTAACATTTTCCGGTGTACGTTCTGCAAGAGTCATAAGCCCATTAATTTCATACCGCAACTCTGCCATTTGAAGGGCCAGCCGGTTCACAACCTCCCTTACGTCGCCATCTTCACTCTCAGATCTCCACAAATCCATGTTCCAGTCCGGCTTTTTGCCTGTCGACAGGCAATTGATGAACTAGGAGTGTTAAAATGTAATCGCACAGACAAAATCGGCAAACATACCATAAGATTCCTAACTGCCACAAAGAGCGCGTTTCCAACCCTCGTCCTAAGTTGCTTCTTCCCTCGCAGCTTAACCAGCATAACTGCCCCGTCAATATGTGAGCCCCAGGCTGCCATAGCTACAGGTCGAGACAGAATAGTCTAAAGGAGGTCAGAATACAGAAGAGTCGGTCCAGATGATTAGCTGCTTACCTCGTACATTCCCAACAACATCACAGACGCGAGAGTTTCATCCGTCTTTTGCGCCACTGGGTCCCTTAGCGCATCATTTACGTGGGATATGGCTTTGCTGTATTCCTCTTGTGCCTTAGTTAACAATGCTTTCCCACCTGGTCGGTTGCCAAATGCAGCAAATGATGCTGCGCTGAGGGCGAGACGTAAATGCTTATTTGACGGGCTCGCATTGGAAAGCGGGATAATATAATCTGTGAGTCCTATTGAAGCTCCATTGTCTGACGTGGCGACAAAATTGGTAATGAAGTAATGCGACGCAACCTGCTCAACTGGCATAGAGAGGGTAGTAGGCACTTGTGCTGGTCTCGAGCTGGGTACTAATGCAGAGTTGGGGTGGCTTGCGCCAGGGGGTGCCGCATTGGAGTCCCACTGTCTGTTCAATGGAGCTGCCGCCGCTTGAGCCGCTGCTTTCCTTGACTTGGCAGTGGGTTTCTTCGCCCTCTTCTCGGTGGCCTGCGTTTCATTACGAAAGACGAGGTCAAAGTCATCTTTGTATCCAGGACACTCTCGTCTGGACTTGCGGCATTGTGTGCACGTGGGTTTTGTTTCGTCGCACTGTTAGACACACATTGTCAGCAACTTTCATCCGTCTCTCACTTGGGAGACATATATCATATGCCGTGACTTAAAGCAAATGGGGCTGCAAGAGAGAGGCCTGCATACTTTTATTCGCCTTGTCCGGCACATCTGACATCCCCTGGATGGCTTGCCACAGTACACCATTGTGAAGCCGGTTTTCACAAGAATGAAAGATTTAAGGGTGCCTCAGCCCATCAAGGTTGAGCAGAGATCCTGCAGGTACTCGCAATGCAGGGCGAGAAGCCTTCTTGGATGGACTTCTTTACTTTCGCATGTGCCACGTGGGCCATGCATGCAGCTTTCCAGCCTGCAGATGCGGAGAACCAGTCTCGCTAAGTACTGTTAGGGCACTTGCGTTCCACTACCCGTTTGCTAGACGTGAAGCCAATATCTTTGACGCAGAGCGTGGCAGGGCCGCAACTGTTCAGGGGGTAGTTGCACAGTGAAGCGTGCCTTGGAGTCTTTTTCTATCATCAGCCTCCGGACTTTATGGGGTTTATTAATCACATCATGCTCCACACACGGGGTTCCCAAAGGAAAGAAGTCATGAGGGTGGAGCAGATATGGCCCACTTGTGATGTCAAGTGCCGGGTTTGAACTTACCACTTAGTTGGGCTTCGTTTGGCCTGTGATAGTCGCTGTGAAGAGAGATTCTAATATATACATTCGGCGAGGTCCCATCAAAGGTAGAGAGCGTGCCGGAGATAGGATAGGAGTAAGAGCCTGATTTAGTAGGATGTCGTAAACGATGGGATTTGTTAGGGGGGAATTGGAAATCGACGGGAGGTGTCGCTTTGTTTTGTCGGTAAAACCGTTTGGATCGGGGTGCGCTATGTCCGCGACGATCCTAGTGGGGAAACGTCTGTGTCCTCGGCACGTTTAAGGCAGCCTCAACTCTAACGATGTACAGCAATATATGCAAATTATGAACTGTTGCTCTACGGAGTAGCAGGCGAAATTATGTCCTTTATCGATTCTAGGGAAATCTACGGCGATTACTAGCATTAATTATTGGGATCTGAGAATATCGAAGTCCAATGAGCCCCGCCCCCCACTTCGCCACTTGATACGGTTTTAGATCGGTGTGACAGTCCACAGTGCATAGCTCGCGTTTGCGGGGAGGACGGAAAACAAGGGTTCGATTCAAGGGTACGAGCGAGCGCCTACCCGTCCCAACACATTAATACAGAATCCATATCTATATCAATATCACAATTCTTGACTCGTCATATGTGGCAACACGGAAAATGCGTGCGCCCCACGTCCCCAGGCAGGGGCAGTTTCCAAATTGTAAATTCCGTGCCCATGTAATCTGTTGCATGGTTCGGAGGGTGGGATAAATATGGAGATTCGATGCCTCGGCTCATAAATCATTGCAATCTAATGTGACCAAACGATAAACATGTCGGATATCTTAATCATGAAACAGGTGGCCATCAATAGTGTTTCGCATTGAAGTATTTACCAAACGCACTATTAGGGATATTTCCATACGCAAAGCAGGCGATCATAAAAGCTTGTGGACACAATTGTCCTTTCCTTGGCATCATCGTCGTCTTCTTCATCGCCATTCTTGTTGCCTCGCCAATCCTTTCTCTTCAGCGGCTGAACGTCGCTGCCGTAATTCATACTTTTATGTTCTTCAAACCTAGCAAGAACTTCAATGGTCCATTCTCCTTCCTTCGAGCCTCGAATTTCGAGAATTCTTGCGCCCGCATGCATACACGACGCCAGCACCCTGAAACAGCGCTCCCCATCGGCCACCTTTTCTGATTCCTTGTCCATGAACTTCAGCCTCCAGACGCCACCTCCCAGCTTCTTTTCTAGAAGCACTTTAGGATTTGACTTTTCGCCACTGCGATAGTCGTACGCAGCGAACACGCGGACAGTATCGTCGTAGCTTCCTGTCAGTAATATATCCTTTCCAGCTTCGGTTCCAAGGGGCAGAGGCAGGATTGCCGTGACTCCAGCCTCGTGGCCTCGCATTCCACGGCTGCCGCCGGGCGATGCAGCTGTGATATCCGATAGAGGATGGCTCAAGGAAGCTAGAGACGAAAAGGCGAGACACCGCAGCTTACTATCGTCGCCACCTGAATATAGTGCCTGCGGCATAGTCTTTCCATCTGGCCGGGCCGGTGAGAAAGCAAGTGTCCAAGCTTCTAGATCATCGTGTGGACTGAGCTCATCTCTGAGCACAGTGCATTGAGTAAAATCAGGCGAGAGAGAGAGTAAAGCCACTGTGGATGTATTCAAAGTACAGCCAAGGAGTTGAGAATGTGAAGGATGCCATGCCAGAGACAAAACGAGAGTAGATTCAGGAAAGAGCTGGAATGTTTGAAGAAGGGCAAGATGCGGTCTTGGCGTCTGTTCAAGTTTGTATAAACTTATCGAGCCGGTGGAGGATGCAACAGCTATGATCTGAGGGAAAAACGGCGAAAAATGGAGATCAAGAATTGCCGCGGGATGGGTCACGGTGTAAGTTAGGGACCTAAATCATGATTTAGTATTGGATGGCGATCATTTGTGTTTTATTGAGATAGGGAAGGGATATGCCATTGTTTCCAGACGGCAAGAAATCCACATACAATTCGTCATTTTCCAACCTATAAAGAATAAGGCTACCATTCCTCTCTTGTGCCTTCACTTCATTCTTGGACTTATCATCCCCATCGTTTTCTTGGTCATGTTGTGGCTCCTCCGCGTCATCTTTTTCTAAGTTATACGTGCCAACAACAAAATACTCAGGTGAGGCCTGCGAAAACTCTATGCAGCTTGGTGGGAGATCTAGGGTGGCAGCGATAGCATGGTTTTTCAATGAGCCTTCGTCCATTTGGAATATCGGATTGACAGGGAGTCGCCTGGTCGTTGACGTAAGGCTTTCAGAGTGGTTGGGGTGTGAGCAAGACGTAGAATAAAAGCGGGGGAGTTCGTGAAATTCTGGCGTGGGGCAATTAATTCGACTTGATCTACCCCAGGTTCCTGCTCCCAAACCTTCTTTCGACCACAAAACTGTATCTCTGCCCGTGCACATCGCTTTATTCTCATTACCCGTATAATTAAAACTACATGCGCATTAACGGAGACTGTCCACAAGTTTCAATTGTATTTATGATTATAGAGGCGGCGATTTATGTTTTCATAAGCTGAGGTCAATATATTTAAGAAACACAAAAAAATAAAAAAATATTCCCACCCATTTTATCTTTGTATTATCTAACTAATTTCTCATTACGAACATCTAATTTATTATACAAAGAAGCCTTGTATTTACGTTCACCCATTATCATAATGACAAGCACGCATTACCAGCTCCACAGGTATTCTTCTCAGCGGCTTACTTTTGTGTGAGACAGGGATTCTGTTATCTAGTCCTCAGTGCGAGTCCGAGCTTCATTACTCTGTAGGCAGCTACCCACAATATACTCTATTTGATACAACAAGATTTGTAAGTTTAGCGCTGATGATTGGTGTTGGCATAATACCAACAGTTTACTCAGTTTACATCGTTATACAGGGTATAATATTGTCTGTTAACCGAAGCACATCGAGCGTTCCATCTGGAGGAGAGTCAATCCTAGATTTTAAATAAGATGGTGGCCTACTCCGACGCACAGGTCGCTGGATCACCGACTCTGGCTCTCTCGGATCGATTCAAGGGACAGTGGTTTGGGCGCCAGCTTGCGGAGACTGTTGATGAATTCCTCCAGCGCCTCCCACCAGCCACGACAAATGGATCTGAAGAATTACAGTGGATTTGGATCAGTAATCCGTACCTATCTCTCCCTCCAACTGATGAAGGGGGCGAGAATGTCTCTAAATTATCTACGATGTGTTCGCAGGTAGCAAACACGCTCAATGAACTTGATAATATAATGTCGCACATGCAGGAAAAGCCTCCTCGACAACCAGCTGCGATGGCTTCTAGGGATATATCTATAGCGAGGGACAAAGCCGTTATGGATATTTTAAATTTGGCTGTTCAGACGAAAGTAACTTCTGGAAAGGTTAGCATTAGACACAGCTCTTACTATTGAACAAGACCCAAATCACACTGAGAGTTTATTGGTAGAGGCTGGCTAATAAAGCATAGTGGATGCTATTCCCACCTGTACACCAAGTTAACCATACCTGGTCTATAGTTGCTTATGCAGTAGCAACAGGCCAGCTTGGCATTGGTGCAAAGGTGTCACCGAAACGCGTGGATCCGGAAACTAGAAGTAGGCTAATCTGTATTTATACGGATGATTTTTCTAATAAAGAGGATGTTATCCGAGTTTTGCGGAAATTGAAAGAACTCGGGCTAGTCTCATGTGGAAGACCGATATACTACAAATGTGGTAAGCCATTCGAAATGTTTAGTTGCTATAGATCGTCTGATTGGAGTGGAATAGATGCGTATACACACCTGAACATATTTTCTGGCAACAAATGGGGCTTCAGTGAGACCCTTTACAACTCGATGGAAATGCTATAGAGAAACAACCCTTTCAAATTAGAAGGGCTCCGCATCACGTAGACGGCGACTATGATGGCTCACACACGGCAGGACTTGAGAACTAGAGACATTGGAATATTCGTAATTTGATTATCCTGGTGGCTGGATTTCTGTCACGCCCGCTGCGTCCATTTTCACCGTCTATAAAGGCGATTTGCGTAGCTTTCATTCCCTTAGAAAATCGGGAAAGCCCCAACAAAACAGGAACAATATAAAACACATAACCGACCGTGTGATATATCCATTGATCGAGCCTGAAGACCCATGATAGTTTTCGCTTGTGTCATAACGCATTTCATTAAACCCCTCTTTTTGAAGTCCGCCAAACCTCAACCAAGCTGTGACTTCAACTGCAAAACCAGTCTGTACGCCGTGCTGCCGCTCAAATAGTACCTATGTAGCTTCTTGCTCCGCAGGAATCCGAGGCGCTCATACAACTTCATGGCCGCCGTGTTTGAAACCTCCGTTTCAAGAATAACCTCATCCGCATCACGTGCAATCATTGCATCGATGGCTTTCTGAACCAGCGTCGTGGCTATCCCGTGGCCGCGATATGACGAGGATACGGCGAGCATGGCGATGTAGCCGCGGAGAGTGGGAGGGGAGTGGGATTGGTGGATTTCGAGTTTGTTGACTACGACGCCTATGAGCGCAGAGGTCTTTGGATCAATCGCCTGGCCGAGTTGTTAGAATGTATATTTTGCTGCGAGAGAGTTTACTCACCATAAAACACAGGTCGCCCCAGTGATAGAGAAAGTAACGGTAGACATAGATGCTATAGGGCTCGCTGAGGTCTTTGGATATCAAGCTCCGGATAGCGGGCAGGTACTGTTTCTCCAGACTGTGATCATATTGAATATACTGCAGATCTGGAGGAAGCTCTGCTATCCTTTCTCCCATTGCCATTTGCTTGGAGGTGAAGTTGCCTCCACCAGTGTCGTTGGAAGATAAAAATCACATGATTGTGCCTGGGCATAAAACGCCAAGTCAAAGGGACCTGGCAGAATTTTTGGCGGATGACGTAGCAGTAAGGCGGTGAGTCGGAATGTTGTGGTCAAGGGAATATGTGCAGGCACTACCAACAGCTGGCCAGTGTTTACGCTCGTTTTTGATCGTTCAAAGCAGCGGCTCAGTTGTGCAACATGGCGTCTTCGGTCCGGAAACGGGCGGCAAAAGATGGCGCTCGGTCAGGGAAGTCTGCAGCGTCGGAAGACGCGAAGGTCTCACAATTAGCGGAAGGCAGCGAGAACTCGGAGGAGTTGACGCTTGTGCCAAAGTCCGCCATTAAAAATCTCACGAAACACACCAAGCCAAAGGGCAGGAAGAGGAGGGGTGGTTTTGTCTTCTTTCTTGGTGGGATTTTTGGTATTCTGGTGGCGGGCTTCTTTGCGCAAAAGAATGAGCTCTTCGAGATGCCAGAGTTCGCGGATATGATTTCGGACTTGAATATCGCTGGCTTAATGGAAGTGCTACCTGCAGGTTTCCTTCAAGAAGCTAGGGAGCTTAAGGTGAGTTGTTGAGCTATCTCGATGTGACTGCGTTACTGACAAGCTACAGGGCGGAGAGCGCGAGGCTCTAAACTACGATGCCTTCTCAGTTGGTCTCAAACTGGCCGCGCAAGGCCTCGAAGCGACCCATCCTGTCGTTATGATACCGGGAGTCATATCATCAGGACTCGAATCTTGGGGAACATCAAATGTATCACGTCCGTACTTTCGAAAGCGACTATGGGGCAGTTGGACTATGATGCGTGCCCTAGTAGTGGACAAGGAGGAGTGGAAGAGGCATATCATGCTGGACAAATATACCGGTCTTGACCCCCCAGGTATCAAAGTCCGCGCAGCTCAAGGATTTGATGCAACCGATTTCTTTATCACGGGCTACTGGATCTGGAGCAAGATTCTCGAGAATCTGGCGGCGATTGGCTACGACCCGACAAACAGCTACACTGCATCCTACGACTGGCGCCTCTCTTATTCCAACCTCGAGGCCCGAGATCAATATTTCACGCGTCTGAAGTTACACATTGAGATGGCCCATCGGGTCCAAAATAAGAAAGTTGCGCTTGTCAGTCACAGCATGGGCGGGCAGGTCATGTTCTACTTCTTCCACTGGGTGGCCTCACCACTTGGAGGAAACGGTGGCGATAGCTGGGTAGACGACCACGTTGACTCCTGGATCAACGTGAGTGGGTGTATGCTAGGTGCTCTAAAGGGGCTCCCCGCCGTACTCTCTGGCGAGATGAAGGACACAGCCCAGCTAAACGCCTTTGCCGTATATGGACTTGAGCGCTTCCTCAGCCGCGAAGAGCGCGTTGAGATATTCCGCGCTATGCCGGGTATCTCGTCCATGTTGCCCATGGGAGGGGAGGCCGTATGGGGTAACTCGACGTGGGCTCCGGACGACAAACCGGGGCAGGAGGTAAGCTTCGGGCCATTCTTGAATTTCAAGGATAACAACATCACGCATCCGGCGCGCAACCTCACAGTTACGGAGAGCTTGGAGTTCTTAATGAATATGACAGAGACGTGGTACCAGGATGCAGTCCGGGGGAGCTACTCGCATGGGGTGGCGCACTCGAAGGCTGAGGTCGACGCAAACGAGGAGGACCCACGGAAGTGGGTGAACCCCCTCGAGACGCGTTTGCCGCTGGCCCCCAACCTGAAGATCTTCTGCTTCTACGGTAAGGCACTCTACTCTAGCCCCGCCGTGTTGGATGTTGGTGGCGCGGCGCGGCACGGCGATGATTGATGCATTAACTAACGACTGACGCGCAACAGGCACGGGCAAGGCGACCGAGCGGTCGTACTTCTACCACGACACTTCGGCTCACCCGGGCCTCAATGTCACGATTGACACGGCGATCAACCAGGGCAACATTGACCACGGGATTGTGCTCTCCGAAGGGGATGGGACGGTGAACCTACTATCGATGGGCTACATGTGCAACAAGGGGTGGAAGATGAAGCGGTACAATCCGGCGGGGACGAAGGTCGTCGTCCGCGAGATGGCCCACGAGCCGGACCGGTTCAGCCCGCGCGGTGGCCCGAACACAGGCGACCATGTGGACATCCTAGGGCGCGCGAGCCTGAACGAACTGATTCTGCGCATTGCGGCCGGGGAGGGCGACGACATCGAGGACGACGTGACGAGCAAGATCATGGAGTACTCGGATAACGTCAAGGTGTGGGACGATTAGGGACTGCGTTGGTGATGGGCGGGCAGCGGGTGCATTCGTGGTGCATGGCGGGGTTGGATCGGATTGGGTGGTGTGTATGTGTGGGTGGCTTGGTAGGATTTGGGGGCACTGTATGGGTTGGGAGGTTGGAGGCGCACTGGCACGGGGGCGTGGGAGGGAGGGAGGGCGGGTTGCTTACTGTACGTACGCCGGAGTCGAACTGTTCATAGATTTATACCCGAGACTCTGGATCGTATCGTGGAGGCGTTTTGTACTTCCAATGGTGCAGCACGAAACGAGCCAACCGCCCCGTGCTCTGTGCCGTGCCCCTTGGCCCCTCCACACCCCGTGCTATACAGCAGTAATGGCCCCCATCTCGCTCCTGGGCCCTTCCCACTTTGCACTCTCTCGGTGGAACGGACGGTCTCACGATGTCGTGGCCGCGACATGACTGAAACCGCGCAAGGCCTCAGTGAAACACCCGCGTGGTTGGCCGCCCGACCCCCGTCGGCGGACCCCACCTTCTAGCCTGTGGTTTGTGGTCTGTGATGGCGACGGCGCCGGCGCCTAGGCGACCTATCAGCGGGGCGGCTTGGGGGTGATAGAGGGGTGATAGAGGGCTGGTAATCTATAGTGGTTGGGGGTTGCTGGCCTGTCGCCGCCGTCGCATGCGGTTTTCGTGGGATGCACGTTACTGTTAGGGGGATGGTGGGATTTGTAGGCTTGTTACTTGTAGGGGACTGTTGTGGGTTTGGTCACCGGCTCCAAAGGGTCTTTTTCTCATCCCATCCCATCCCATCCCGTCGTTTGGTACCTTGTCTAAGGCCCTTAATTGTATGTACTTCGAGGTACCGTTGGACTACTGCGACCAGCTCTGCGACCCCTTCGTTTATCTCCATCACCGCATCTACATCTACATCTGCCGAAACCGAAGCTTGTTGGTGCTCGCTCTATGCCTTATGAGCTATTTGTATTCTACTGTAGTGTATATTTATGCCCCGAGTGATGTTTATATATAGATCTACTACCGCTTTGGTCAATCCTCGAGTAACCCAGACTCTCCTGTATGCGCCGAACTTCTCGAAGCAGCCCTGTTCATCTGGTTTAGGTCGCAGCTTGTCCATCAAAGTATCACATCTTGTCCTTGTCCAGTCCATTGTCCAGCCAGTCTGGAGTCTAGGGGGAGAGCAACAGGGGCCCCTTCATCCAGTACTACACCAGACGCTGTCAATGCTCTACCTGCACCTGCATCAACCGCCAAAATCCACACCCAACCACCTCCTCAACCAGTTACCCAGTTGGACCAGTTAGACCACTTAGACCAAGCCAACGGGGATCATCGACCTCTTCGAAACCATCATCCCATCTTCGGCATCCTCGTCTCAGCCCCCATCCTTAAATCCCCCCCCCATCCCTCGCTCCCCGTCGCTAGTACGGCCTCTCTGCCGTTTGTCGTCGTGCTTCTCTCTCCTCGAAAAAAGGGCTGAAAAGTAAAATCTCCACTTCTCCGTCCTCATCACCTTCTTCTCCCTCTAAATCTTCACCTTCACCATCAAACTTGGCAGTTCGCGACGAGAGTTTCACTGGCTGTGTGCTATCGATAATACTGTAACTCGCAAAACCCACAGTTGGCACGTCAGCCCCGCCCATTCAAACCCCGCACCAGGGTCCGGGAGCGTCCGCCATCACGAAAGACTTCGAAAATCAATCAACAAACTGGCCCCTACATCAACAGTCTTCGATTGACTTTGAGGTATTCTTTATTTGGCTAGGACTCGCTCGGGATTACAGCACAAAGGTACCAAACATACTCCAGACCCGCTTCCGGGAAGAACGCATTCCGATCCCTTGTTTCCCCATTGATGTGCTGTGTTTGGGATCTCGTGTTGGGACTTCCTCTTGTTCCTGACGGCGAGACCTGAAGCTGGGAATCATATGCTGACTCATTGTTTGGGAGTAGACACGTAGAAAACAATTCGAACCACACCATAACCCTGCCATTACTATTACGGACTTAATCTGAAGCTTCTATTATACCTATTGTAACGTTGGCGAGCTCGAAAGTGTTGGCGCCCAACCGACGAATTGCCAGCACAGCACAAATCCGAGGGGCAGCTATATCGTTGACAGCACTCCGGCCTAATTACCAACAAGGAAGCGCGCAAGGTGATAATCATATTTGGTTCGCCGCTGAAGCTGGGCCACCCTCTGTCGTAAGCTTCGTTGCAACTTCAGCAACTTGAACCACGGTATATTCCAAGTAAATCGACCTCAATTCTTCACGATGGCAACCCGCGCACCCAATCCCACCGGATCGAGAAAGATTTCGTTTAATGTGAGCGAACAGTATGATATTCAGGATGTTGTTGGAGAGGGCGCATACGGTGTTGTCTGGTATGTAATGTCCTGGCGCTGAGACGAAGATGAAGTTGCTAACATGAAGACTCCAGCTCGGCGCTCCACAAGCCATCGGGACAGAAGGTTGCGATCAAGAAGATTACCCCATTCGACCACTCCATGTTCTGTCTGAGAACACTCCGTGAGATGAAGCTGTTACGATACTTCAACCACGAGAACATCATCTCCATATTAGATATCCAGAAGCCGCGAAGCTACGAGACATTCACGGAAGTATACCTCATCCAAGAGCTCATGGAGACCGACATGCACCGCGTCATCCGCACACAAGACCTCTCCGACGACCACTGCCAGTACTTCATCTACCAAACCCTGCGCGCCCTGAAAGCCATGCACTCCGCCAACGTTCTTCACCGCGATCTCAAGCCCTCCAATCTCCTCCTCAACGCGAACTGTGACTTGAAAGTCTGCGACTTTGGCCTGGCCCGCTCAGCCGCCTCGCAAGAAGACAACTCAGGATTCATGACGGAATACGTGGCTACTCGCTGGTACCGTGCGCCTGAGATCATGTTGACGTTCAAGGAGTACACCAAGGCTATTGATGTCTGGAGTGTGGGCTGCATTCTCGCTGAGATGTTGAGCGGCAAGCCTCTATTCCCAGGCAAGGATTGTAAGCTTCTCCATGTTCCATTTGCTACCCCTCTTGGTCCCCATCACTAACACACTTCCGCAGACCACCACCAACTGACGCTCATCCTCGACGTTCTTGGCACTCCAACCATGGAGGACTACTACGGAATCAAGTCTCGCCGCGCCCGCGAGTATATCCGCTCCCTGCCCTTCAAGAAGAAGGTCCCCTTCAAGTCCATGTTCCCCAAGACCTCTGACCTCGCTCTGGACCTTCTCGAGAAACTCCTCGCCTTCAACCCCGTCAAGCGCATCACGGTGGAGGAAGCGCTCAAGCACCCTTACCTCGAGCCATACCACGACCCCGAGGACGAGCCAACCGCCGCGCCCATTCCAGAGGAGTTCTTCGACTTCGACAAGAACAAGGATAACCTGAGCAAAGAGCAGCTGAAGCAGCTGATCTTTAACGAGATCATGCGGTAATTTCTGCGATTGGCTGAAGGATGGATGGCTGGAAGGAAGGCTGGCTGGCGCCATGGGAATCGGGATATGGAGAACAAAGGGCGATGAAAGCTCGGGTTGGATATTGCTGGACGGCGGCGCACCCCCTCTCGCCTCTCATTTCTGGTATCTTGCCGGGTTGGAGATGTGGTGGTTGTGATTAACGAGCGCCGAGGGTTCATTTAGCATAGATCTCTTTTATTTTATCCTCAACGGAGTCCCACCCAATCGGACGTTTTTCGAAATTACTGGAAATGGGAGAGAAAGGAGAGACACTGCACGGAACGACCCGCCACGAAAGGGGGCAAAATAGTCAACTGATGTTTGTTGGTCCTGTATAGCCACAGTATAGCAGGGCAGACGACAGTAGCGTTGATTGGTAACGAAAACGAACATATGCGAGAATGGCAACCTGTAGTATCTCTTTCCCCCATTGAATCGCATATATCATCATCTCATATCATCTTATGCACGCACCTCCTATATACGAGTAGTATCGCCTATATATTATATCCATCCATCTCACTCCAACCCCTCCATAAACTTCCCAATCGCCTCCCCCACCCCCTCCGGGCTCGGCACCTCCGCACAAACATCCGCCTCAAACCCAAACTCCCGCCTGAGGAAATCCCTCGTCGTCGGCCCAATAGTAGCAACATACGTCTGTCTCCTCCCTCTCCTAATCCCGCACCCACCTCCCCTCTCCCCGGTCTTCACACGCCCCGTATCTGGGTCCAGAAGCCCCAACTCTCGCAAGGCGGCTTCACACCCTGTAGGCGAGAAGACGACCACCCACCGTGTTTTGGCGGCGGAAGATTCGGAGAGTGCAGAGGCGAAAGCGGTGGGGAAACTAGACTGCGTGGTAGTGCCGTAGACTTCCAGCTCGTCGACGCGAATCCGTTCGTTCTCGGGGAGGGACGGGCTCATGAGCGTCTTGGGGATGATGTCGCGGCGGTTGTCACCGACGAGGAAGAGGAGGGGAGGGCGCGGGCGCGGCGCGGAGGGGAGGTAGTGCGTGAGCATGTAGGCGGCGAGGGCTTCGCCGTTACCGGTTTCGGAGCCGTGGATTTGGAGAGGGGGGGTGGAGGGGATGGAGCGCAGGGCGCGGGTGGTGGCGGGGCCGACGGTGTAGATTGGGGTGTTGGAGAGGTTGGGCCAGGTTGAGGGGGTGGTATCGCTGGAGGCTGGACCTGGAGAGGGGAGTGTGGTTAGCTTGGTGGTTCCTGGGGGAGCTTGATGGTATGGGGAGAGTTGGGCGAACCTTCTGCAACGAGGCTTGCGAATGCCTCAACGGCGCGCTGGGATGTGAATATCATCCCACCGTATGTTCCCTCATCGCCAGTATTGTTTATCCGCTGCGAGCGGAGCAATTGGCGCACGGTATCTAGTCCTGGCTCTAGTAGGGTATGTTCGAGGACCGGGACGAAGGCCGGGGCGAGCTCGTGGCCTTCGAGTTTAGTGGCCGAGAAGAACTCTGCATAGCCGTCATGGGGTGTCGACTTTGTCTTTAAGAGGAATATGGGGATTGACCCCGCGTCGGCGGCTGTGGTGGTCATGGTTAAATAAACGCATTGTGGAAGCCTGAGGTGATAGTGGGGAATTGATGGAGGGGATAATCGGCGATAAGAAACGGGGCGGAAGGTTCCGCCCTACTTGTATTACAAACCTCTCCGGTCAGCACGAATGTTTTCCTTCTCGTTCGTCCATACTTGTAAATATATGCGGCCGCCACTTTCATTTGGGTTTTATTCATTCATTATTTGGTTTCTGATTTGATTGTCTGTAGGCTAGAAGGGAGAATGTCTGAGCCAGCACAGAGCGCCAACGCGCAAACAAAAGATGCGCCGGTGACGCCGCCGCCGACACCTGGCGCGGTGCCCAAAAAGTTCCCAAAGGGCGTTGTGCTAGGGAAAGATGGAAAGCCGTAAGTACCCTAGATGACCTGCCTGCCTACTATCCGCAGGCACAGCAATTGGATGCGAGTGCAATTATCTAACTCTTCGCAGTTGTCGCTCCTGTACTTCTTTTGCCGCCTGGTCCGCAATGGCCGCCTCCGAAACCTCCGATTCCCCAGCTGCCAAGGGCAAAAGCACAAAAATACCCGCTGTCCTGCCTGACGATTGCCCTCCCGATGTCGAAGCCCTCGGTCGTGCCTCCTGGACGCTCCTGCATACCATGACCGCAGCATACCCCGAAAAGCCGACACTCGCGGAGCAATCGAGCGCCATGTCGTTCGTGAAGTCGTTCGGGAAGCTATACCCATGTACGTGGTGCGGCGAGGACTTCCAGAAGTATATGGAGCGCGAGAAGGTGCGGGTCGGGAGTAGGGATGAGTTTGGGAGGTGGATGTGCGAGGCACATAACGATGTGAATGTGAAGCTGGGGAAGAAGACGTTCGATTGTGATAAGTGGGAGGAGAGGTGGAGGACGGGGTGGAAGAATGGCAGGTGCGGATAAATGGGAAGCCAAAAAAGAGTGCCGGTGGTGTATGATATGTGTCGGTGTATGCATTAAGAACGGCGTTCAAGGAACCAGTGTATCTGGTATGGGCTGGAGTTTTGTTCCACGTTTAAATAGATGGCGTCCCTGTGGGTAATCCCTACTCACCTGCCTGGATATGGCTTTGTAGTAACAATCTGAGAAATATCCCCCTTTCAACGCAATGGTACAGTATTATAAGTGGCAAATCTCGAAGGTGATACGGTTACGTGGGATGTATGTAGCAGGTAAGACAATGATCCTCTGTGACATCGGGTAGTAAGAGATGATACATGCCCCCTCGTTATAAATTATTTTAAGTCCGTTGTGACAAATATCAGGACGAGTCTCCAAGCTCTCTAATTCACGGCTCTGGGGCTCTCAAACAGACTCTTCAGCCTCAATGGTTAAGCTTTTTGGCTTACCCCAGACGGCACGAGGGGCATTAGCAATGGCGCCCGCAAACGGAAATCCCACATCCCCCATATATTCCGCCCTGACAACAACACCTTATCATCCCTGCCCCACTACTTTACCATAGCATCACCGATCGTTGCCATCTCGGAACAATAATTCACTATTAATATATCGCGTTTAGCGCATTACACGACACTAAAGCGCCTACGAACCAGCGCTTATTGCCAGCTCCCAGCCCAACCGTACAGATGTCAACTCCACCACCAACCGTCCCTCTCTCCCGCGCTTCCACTATAGGAAGCACCATCGACGGCACCACCGACGATACCACCACCGAAAATACCACTGCAACCGCCTCATCCTCTGGGTACCTGCCATCGATCGGCAAATTCCTGCGCCGTCTCTCCTCTGGCCCTTCCTACGGATCTACACCATCTGCCCCAGCATCTCCTTCCCTCGAAAACTCACAGACATTGTTCGAGGAGCCAGATTCCGACATGCATGGCTCCATATACACCCCGCCATTACGCACCGCCTCGCCCTTCCAACCGCCACCCCTCTACCCACTTTCATTATGCGGGTACTCCGAAAACACAGACGAGAGTGCGAGGCTGATGAGTAGAGCGATTGCTGAGGAGATACGACTGCTGATACCACCGCGATTACAACTATGTGACGAATGGCACCTGGTATACAGTCTCGAACAAGATGGGGTCAGCCTGGGGACTATGTACAAGAACTGTGACGAGCTGAGGGGGCTGCGGAACGGGTATGTCCTTGTCGTTAAGGACGCCGACGGCGGGGTAAGTTTTACCCCGCGATTGGCTTTGGATGCCTTCGTGCTGGGCAAATTGCTAATTGACAGCAGCTTTTTGGGGCGTATCTGACAGAAGCACCTCATATATCTCCACATTACTTTGGCACGGGAGAGTGCTTCCTTTGGCGCGCGTCTGTCTTCTCCCAGGCGGATCTGAGCCAACTACCCCTGCCGCCCTCAGCAGACACGACTAATATGCAGCGAAATACCTCCCTCAACCTCACATCATCGAGTCCTCTTCCAAGAAGTCCCAACACCCTGGCACCACCCACAGCACCTCCTACACGCCCTTCCTCGCCCTCACAGGTGCGGTTTAAGGCATTCCCGTACTCGGGTATTAACGATTACTTCATGCTTTGCGATGCAACGTTTTTCAGCATCGGCGGTGGGGACGGTAATTATGGGCTATGGCTCGACGACAGTTTTGACCGCGGAATCAGCAGCACATGCCTTACATTCGGCAACGAACCGCTCAGCGACCAAGGGAAGAAATTTGACATACTTGGCGTGGAACTATGGGCCGTGGGAACCTTGACATAAGTACGAAGAAGAAAAGGGGGAGCGGGCGCGGGAAAGAAAGGTAACTGTGTGTGGTTGGAAAACAATAAGGGCATAAGATACCCCAAGCTAAAAAGCATATTTGGCTATTAGGAGTTCGGCCTTGATGGCCATGAATAATGGGAATCAGAGAGCAAATATACGCCACTCAAGAAAACTTCGGACAAAGATTTGATGACTTCATGTTAAAGGCGGGTTAATAATGAGAAACTTACATTCCTTACGATTATTAATACCTAAACTAAGGGCACGTAGATAGTAGTAACTAATGGAAATTGTTGGGGAGTACCATATGAGATTGAATACCATGATGTTTACAATGACTAATTCCCCATGGATTGATTCCCGACTCCACCAGCCAGGCCAGAATGGCAAAAGCTTGTTATTCGATGATCCCGTGCAAGTATCCGAAATGGTAATCTCACATGTCAACCTCCATCAAGCTAGGAATACCATATTGGGCATGTAACGAAGTTTTTGCTGTATCCGTTCCATTTTACACAGTATTACCGTTTTACTACACATCTATTTCTCCAGCATCACCCCTTCATCAAGGATGGGCCAACTTAAGTATTGAACAAAGCACCCAATCCCTCCAACTCCGGCGTCCGCCTTCCAAGTCCCGATGGCGCCTCCTTCTGCTGCTCCGTCTGCATAAACTCCTGCTGCATCTTGCTCCTCTCCTTCCTCACAACCGCTGCAGTCTTCGAGATGCGTCCTTGCTCGCTAATGCTCACTCCCTTGAGATCGCGCAGAAGATCAAGGACTATGGCACGCTGCTGCCTTGGCTGCACTCCTGGGCGGTTGACGTAGTCAATACACTTATCAACAGCGGCTTCCTGTAGTCCGGGAAGAGACATCAGGATCGCTTTCGGTGTGTTCGTCAACTCGCAGTAAGAAACAAGTATCGCTGCAATCAGCTGCGCCAAATCCTTCTGCAACTCGACGAAGTAAGGCTCATGTAGGGACGTGATAGAAGCCTGGAGGACCTCTGTGCTAATGAACTCGCGGATCGGGCCCGCTGTTGCACGGTCGGTGTCGCGTTGGTTCCTAAATGCCGGGATGATGGAGCGGAAGACGCGCAGGACGACACCGCAGCAGCGGGTGTCTCGCATTCGGATGGCGTGGGTGGAAAAGAGGATTAGGGACTCCAGAATGGACGATTCCGTGAGGCAGAATCGCCGCATTGTTGGCCACTGCTTCGCGCCACCTGGGCCTTCGCCTGGCGTGTATGTTGATGCTTCCTTATTAGTGGCGGCCTGAGAACCTTCGGCTTCTTGGTAATTGATTAGTGAACCGTAGTTACCAGAATAGGCGGAAGAAATACCATTTGTGCGCTGGGGGTCAAAAAGAGAGGCTACCAGCATTACTGCGGTGTAAGTAAGCTGCCGAAGCAAGCTCTCTTCCTTCATTTCTTCAGTCAACCCGACTTCGTCAGAAGTAGTTTGCTGCCTCTGACCCAGCAGCTCCCACTGAGAGCTTATCTTGCCATCCATTTGTCTGAAGCAGGTAGCCAATATCGGAGGCACGAAATGTGCCCGTAGTTCTATTGGACAGTCGTCAACCATATATCGGACCAATGTCATCAAGTTAATAAGTTGATGGGATGAAAGGAAGTGCGCATCCGCAAACAAGGCATTTGCCAACGGGCCAGGGAGTTCTTGGAATCCATAGAAGTGAACATTGAGGCGACTCAGTCCGTATAGGATGGAGTAACAAGCCTCTCTCACTGCTCGTACAGTACCGCGGATAGAAGACGCGAACCCCTCTAACGTCGTTCTTGTACCGGAAACACGCGCGTAAAAGTCATCTTTACTTCCTCCCGAAATACCAGATTGCCAGAATCGATCAGTAAGTATCCGAGATACAATCGGTTGCATCTCCTGAGGAAGGCCTGACCAGTTTGCCGGGTTATGGAATGCATGCGCATGACCGAGGAATTTCAAAAGGCCGGGGAGCATAAGAGGAACCGAGTCATGCCAGAGGGAGCACGTTGTATTGTACGGTTCTGTGTCCTTTTCTATTTTGTCGGTTGAACACCCCAAGAAGGATTTGGTAGGCCGCAGAGGTAGAGTTTTAAGACGCTCAGTAAGCTCAGTTTGAATAGCAATGCCCTCGTCATCGAGGGGGGAGGAGCCCCAGTCTTGAATTTTATGGACCTGCCGTGACACCAAATATTCTCGGACTTTCCCGAGGCCTAGAATGTCGCAAAAGCCGTCAAAGGACGACAAAGACGCACCCAGGGCAGGATCTTGCCACAATTGTTTAACGGGGGCAATGAAAGATTGTAAGCGCTCCAATCGTACTGCAGGATCGATCCCTTTGGCGCGGTGGATTATGATAAATAAGAAGGTTCTGTACGAAATTTCCTGCCTGGATTCGATGTTACCAGCAGCAATAATTTCGCTGACTTTGGCCTCTAGCTGGCCGTAAACTTCCAAGAGATGATCCGGCATTTTCGTTGCTAGTCTGGTCAATTCATGCATTGAATCGCTGGTCAGTTCTTTGACTGCGTCTGAATAAGCTCGATGTTCTGGGTGGTCAACGGGTCGTGTCATAAGTACGTGCTCAAGAACTTGGAGCATGAAGTTTGGCTTTTTGTCTAGTGCTGAAGTTGAGAATAAAACAGCGAGCTGTAGGGCTCGCATTCTAATGATCGGGTCCTCAAAGCTCATGCTTAACAAGCGTTCGCACCAGCCCTGGAAATCATCTTCCATCTTGGCTCGCTTCTGCTCATCCTCTTGCGGGTTTGACCCATGGGTTTCTCTCCACTTCATGTAGCCCTTAAGTGCTGCTTCAACGACTGTGAATTGGGCATCGACGCGGAGTATTGCTGGCGAATTCTTCGAATATGTCTCAATAGAAAATGGTGGGATTCCATCATATAAATGCTCGATCGAGTGCCAGACCTGGCTCAAAATATGGTATATTGCGTCAGAAGTCTTTCTCCGCACAATTAGCTCAATGCATTGCACGTTGTAACGCCTATAATTTCCAAGGAAGGCATGTCGCTCCGGGATCGTGTCGATATCCTCCACTAGAAGCACAAGGGAAGGGTCTTCGGAATCCGATGGCAAGTTCTCATATCTGATAAGCCTTGAGCTGCAGAGTTCGAGGAGCGGAGCGATAAGGTGCGCTGTAGTAGGAGAATCGACGATAGTTTCAGAACGAAGAAGATGTGTCCAAGTAACGAGGACGGGTATCGCAACAACAAAGCTTTGATTTTGTACAATGGAAAAGAAAAGGTTTAGGAGATTTGGCAAATCACAATCCTCGGGGATCGATGATATTTTTTGGCCAATGAAGTTTCCCAATTTTGACATCATCTGCCAGCTGTCAGTTAACTTTCAAGATTTAAAAGGGATGAAGATAAACATACCTCCGAGAATCTCTTCCCAAGAAGGTATTTCTCGTCATCAATGTCATTGGGATCAATTATTGACCATTCGTAGACTTTACGGAGGAGATTAACTCGCTCTGTTGTATACATCGGGCTGACAAGAGTAAGAAACTCCTCATCTGTAAAATGAGTACGACTATATAATGCGTGCAGTGCTTCAAGCGACGCCTTGATATGTTAGCTGGAATTCTTAGTATGGAGAGGGAAACCGTACCTGTTGAACAGCAACGCTTGGTGAAGCCAAGCTTCTGCTGATGTGGAACACGCATGAAGCAGCTGCAATGGCCTTCGGAATAGCCCATGGCATTATTGATTTGAAAACAGAAAGAATCTTGACTGCACAGCCGCGGTATTGCTCGCTGTTCTGGACATCATTCTCAATGCACTGGTCTAACAAGACTCCAAGTCTGACAAGCCACCCTTCATCACCACATCGCACATTGGCCCCAACCTGTCGGTTTGGGAATGCCTCTTGGAGAACTTGTGCGGGTGTAAAGATCTCGACGCAAGCCTTGCTTAGAACAGTCTCTCTCATAGCTGTAATGCCATCTTCCCGGTTGAAAACTTCTTCCGACAGGGTTTCCAGTACGAAGAGAACAAATTCTTTATGTACGACTGAACCAGGGACGTTCCACAGGCTCACCAGGAGCGCATCCATATCCAACCACTGCGATCCCCAGCTCCTCTTTGCCACTTCCACCCATAGTTCGGCGGTTTTGTTCCGTATGAAGAGAGGGTCTTTTGGCGAGACATTCTCAGAGAGCTGCAAGACCCAGCCCCTCATAGCCTCCTCCTCCATCGAATTGTATTCGCTCCATCGGTGTTTTATGGCGTGCTCGAGTAGGGACAGGGCGTAGTGGCTGACAACCGCTTCTTGGCTCTTGTCGCTGGCCAAAGTAAATCCATGGTATGGTGCTGCGTTATCCGCCTTGAGTCCTTCGAGGTATGCAGAAGCCTGTTTTCGAGATTCATTAGAGGAGTATGGGCTGTGGACGACAGTGAGAGCTTCGTGGATTTGGGCGAGAGGGTTCGAGTCACTGCCATTTGCAAGCCTGGTCTCTAACGCCGGTGGTGCTTGGTCGTGGCCGGCCGAGACACTCATTTTCGGGATAAGTCAACGAGTGTTAGGCCTCTAGAATGAACGTTTCGGTGTCAAACAACATCGATTGCGGGGATGTGAGGCCTTTGTGTTGGGGTGTCTATCTTATCGAAGGCAGTAAGTAAAACTAGGTGCGCGTCGACAGAAAGGTAGGCTGTAGCTAGTAAGCGCGTCGCGGGTCGAACTTGGGCAAATATTGACCGGAGTCAAAGAATGTTTAAAGAGCACTGCTCCTATATGCCAAAGACAGAATTTATAAGAAACCCTAAAATATAGAATCGTACACGAAGTGAATGCTTATTTTGATAACCACCTTGGGAACTTCACGGTTACCCACCAAGATAGAAGATCTCGGTCATACGATTATCCGGCACAGGGACGAATGTGAACCCCTTCCGTCAAGGCATTTCTTTGTCTCCCAAGATAATTTATACGTTCGAGGTATCGTGCGTATCACCAGAATGTTACTCATAGTAATAATTTGTTTTGAATACCAGTAGAAGCGCGCAGGTGCATATGGTGTGTCCTATACAGTGCTTAGAATACGTCACTAGCTATTCGTTGATTCCATCCTCAATGGATACCTTCGATTGCATCTTTGAGTATCTTCTTCCTGTCCCTGATCCATACCGCATGCAGCGCCTCGATCTTTCCTCCAAGGACAACCGTTGTCCCTGGCTCGAGTAGTATCATACCCCTTGCAACCGTGACTCCTTTCAACACAATCTTCGTACCAATGCTCATCCCGAGATCCACCTTCGACACGCTCACGATCTCCATGCCGTACACTCTCTGTCCCTTCCAATCCTCCAGCAGAAGCTTATGAGGTCCGCCTTTCACCCCAGCGTGTGGCGCTCCAACACGGACTCCATTCTCCCCCTCCTCTCCTGGCACATCCCTTATGATTTCCCTTCCCTTCGTCTTTTCGCCCCGTTCCATAGCCTCGATAAGCTCTATCTGCTCCCAACGTGACTTTGACATATCCTCAATTGCCAATACCTGAACTAATACAGAGTGTGGAACCTTCTGCTCCTTGACTGCGGGTTCGGAAAGGCTAGGAGGGAGAGAAAGCCCTGACGGGTCGAAGAGAGACGGCGTGGTGAGGTCGAGCGACATCAGGCGGTGCTTGGCCGTCGCAATCAGTGTCATTACCGTGGAGTTACTGCCACGGGCACCGGAAATGAGGGACGATAGCCATTGTGAGGAAGGTCTAGGAAAGCCGGCCGCGAGGAGGCCATCGGTAACAGCTGGAAGGCTAGCCATTGTATGGGTAGCTCTTGGAAGCCGCCGGCCAAACCTCGTATAGATTTAACGGTACAGCCGTATAGTCATTCTCATAAGAGTGGTGAAACCTACAAGTAAGGCATTCCGAGACGCATATGCGCTGAGGGGTAAGTAGATGCTGTTCCTTCAGAATGGTTGACTGTAAATGAGGTCTCGCAGCCTTGCGCCCAGCCTTGCGCTAGATATTCAAATGGTACCTTGCATGATGCCTATCTCCAACTACATTGTTGTCCCAACTCTAAATTCTAAGCACCATCCCATCATCCACCATGTCCACTATTGCCTCCCCCCGCGAATCCTCTCTACCCCGCCGTCAAGTGCCTCAGATTCATACCCCGACTGGCTCCTCGCGCGCCAGTATCGACAGTCCGAGAATCGGTAGCTCATCCCCCAATCGGGGCCCGGCACCACGGCGGAACCGCGCGGCCCTACGAGAATACTATAATATTAAATCTGCGGAAGCTGAAGCGGGGAAAGGGGATATAGATGATGCTAGCAGCGAATACTCAATTAATGATCAGAGTGATGTACAAGAGAGCGAGATGGACCAGGAGGGATTTGATGGGGGGTTGTACGTGAAGAGGGTGCTGGAGACACAAAATTTAGAGGAGCTGTTGAGGACATATAATGGAGTGTTGACAGGTTAGTGATGATATCTCTCTATTTCCAGAGCAACAAGAAGCTGGCGGCAGGCTGGATGGACGAATGCTAACCACGAACAAAATAGACATCAGAGCTTTAGACGCGGAGAAGAAGGCGCTGGTTTATGACAACTACTCGAAACTCATTGCTGCGACTGAGACGATCAGGAAGATGAGGGCCAATATGGATCCATTGAATCCGATGGCCTCGACCCTGGACCCCGCAATTGCACAGATATATGAAAGGGCGAATGCTGCCAAGGCTGATCTGAGGGCTTCAATGACTTCAACCCAGCATGCCGAGGCAGAGATGAGCGAAGAGGAAAGAGAGAAGGCGGTGAAGAAGAGGAAGGCAAGAGATGCAGTGAGGAAGGTGCTTGATACCCCTGAGAGATTAAGAGCTTTGGTGGCGGAGGGTAATGAAGATGACGCGAGAAACGAGTGGGAGCCAGTGCTGAGAATTCTGGAGACCTGGAGAGAGCAAGGCAAAGGTGGAAAGGACGTACAAAATTGCATAGATGACGGCGAAGGGGCATTACGTGGGGAGCCGCCAAACGAGCGAAGCTGGGTTAATATAAAGGCGAAAAAATAACGGCCACAGTCACAACTTTGATATCAACCCCAAAAAGTATCGAATCGTTGTAGGCTATGTGAGCTATTTCACCTTTCGCCCTCATACCTACCAACCACTCGAACCTGCCACGATGATCTCATACGGATCTCTATCCACCTCGCTAACTGCCACCTCGAAGTCGGCGACCTCAGATGGAATTTCCCCAGCTACCGGCTTTGCGCTATCCAGCCTCGTACCGGCGGCCTGGGCCTGCAATGCTTCGGCGATATGCACCTGTAGGTCCCGCTTCATGACTTGACTCAGGAACTTCCTCTCCGAGTTGCTATGGAACGCCGTGATGACAACCTTGCCCTGCTCGATCGCCCCAAGCGCCTCATGGTGGCTCAGCTCCCCAGTGAGCAGCAAGTCCACATCTTGCCCATTGAGCATCGAGCCAGAGCCGGCGCAAATGCCAACACTGCTTATTTTGAGATCTGACTTGGAACCGGCGGGGGTGGCTTGTGGAACAGCGAGACAGATGCCTGATAGAGGACCGAGACCGTTTGTGATCCGTTCTACTACCGTACCGAGCCGTTGAGGTTGCTTGAAGCGGACAATGCGGCCGTAACCGGCGCCCTCGAAGCCTGGAACAGCATCTTTTACTGGAGTTATGACTTCCTTAGTATGTGCTGCGGCATCGCTGTGGAATGTTAATTCGCGTACTGTGGTAGGCTTTGGAATGCTACCTTGGTCCTTCGCTATTTACTTTTCCTGTCACCACGTCTGCGAGCCAATCATTGAGGCCACCAGGTGCGGCATCAACCGCCGTATGCGGGCAGTAGACACTGATACCCTCTTGTGCTAGACGGAGGAGCGACTGTTGCTGTGTGTTTGCAAGGGTGATAGCTTTCAGGCTCCGGAAAATAATTGGATCTTGTAGTAGTGTTAGCAAACTTTCTTGATTGGATAGGAACTGAGCCTTACGATATGCGATAACTACTGAGTCTTTCCTCCTAATTGCTTCATCTGCAACCCCCTTCGTAAGATCTACCGTTAAAAGTACTGAATTCTTGAGGTGGTTCTTCCGATGCGGTGCCTCAAGGAGAACTGTCACGTGTTATTTTTTTTTGGATTCAGAGACGCGATAATTCTTTGTTATGAGGCAACAAAGAGCATAAGTAGGTGTATAAAACTCACGTCCAGTGTTATCAAAACTGCTATCCGCCAGCTTCTCGGGATACCTCCAAGGGCATTAGTCTCGTCGCTCCCGGCAGTATATCGAATGGTGTGTTACACTTACAGATTCCTCACAGCCGACACTACTGCCTGAGTAAACGGCGATGATGAAGCAGTAGACATTCTTGCAACTGTTCCGAATCTTCTGGTGAGAGTCGTCGAGTACATATCACCAGAGTTCTTGTGGAGCATCGAAGGTCCGTCATACTGCCTGCAAATCAACAGGGGTGCCAAGCTCCCCGCCGCTTACGGTAGCTCCCGCCGCGGTAGCTGTTTGCACTGTTTGCTAAAATGACGATGGTTGATTACAAAACTGTTGATAACGCCGCGGAGAAAAAGGTTGATAAATCCACGCCGACAGAGGACTTTCGCATTATATTTGCCATGGCTGAGGCGTCGGGCGTTACAGAGGCAGGGCTGAAGGCCGCACTCACTGAGAAGATCGGCGCGACACATGTGGAGATCGAGGATATGTCAGGTAAGCAGCCGACTCCCGATACCCTCTCCGAGTGCCTACAGAGGACAAGATTCGAAGGACCGTGAGGACGCAAGCTAACATACTTAGGTGGATGTGGACAAGCTTTTTCTGCTATTATCGTCTCCCCGGAATTCACAAAGAAGACGACACTTGCCAGACATAGACTGGTGAACAACGCCCTCAAGGCTGAGATCGCAGCAATCCATGCGTGGACTCCGAAGTGCTATACGCCAGAACAATGGCAAGAACAGGCCCCTGGCACCGTCGCACCAGGGAAGGCGACGACGGGAGAAGTTGTGACGGGAACCTCAGCTTAGGTGGCTAGTCATGTAAGGGTCAGGGCCTGCACATGGAGGGTAGCGGAGGATAGAGCTACAGAATGGCAGCTACGGGAGGTGGACACGATAGGCAGAACCTCACGATTTATGAGTGGTACTGTGGGAACCCTCCGTTCACTTGAGACTGGCCATGCGGGTTGATAACCAGGGAAAGAGGGGTACATATACCTGAGCAGAAGTGACAATTCCAAAGGTCATCATCGCTGGCTCAAGCTATTATTCTCGTATTTCACATGGGTCTGCAGCTGCTCTACCTGAACAAGAGTGATGGCGTTACTTGCTTCACAAATTGGTGATATAACTTCGAGCGCCTTCTTAGGTCTATATTAGCCAGGGTAAACTCCATATACTGGAACCCCACATACTCGACTACAAGCTTCTTAAACTGATATATGAAGTAAGTCTATATACTCCATGTTAAATTTTCTATGAAAGCATATTTCAAAAAGTCGTATGATATTCACGCGACTACTACCCCGCAACCCAAAAAGTTTATTTTAATCGCGCCGAGACAACAGTCTTGGCGAAGGACCCTTGAACCCCGCATCATAAGCGCTTTTCAGCTATCTCTCTGTGGACGTTTGCTGCATAAAATTAGACTTGAATAAACACATCTAGCTGTCTCATATATGACTCGATAGGCAATGTCATAACTATATGCCGAGTTCCTGCAAAAGATCTATAAACCACACCTTGCATGATTTGCAGTAGGCGTAGCGTTTCAATATGAGACGAGCACGTTTCCGTTCGGAACATGCAAGATCCGATTGAGGAATCACGCCTTATATGGCCCGTGCCTCCATGCCTTATCATATCGTACAGGATTTGATCCGAGTGCTTGGCTTGATAGGATTGGGCACACATGAATACCTCCATTGCATCGTGAGGCCTATCTTGGTGCATTCTGTCACCATCTTCACCTCAAATAAGGCGCCCGCCGTATGATGCCATCGCTATCTAAAGGTGACAATTGGCCTGCCATGATGCAATTCGCCCATTCAGTAGTCTGCCGGTTTGCAATGTCTTCTTTGGGAATGATCGACAGTATGGTTTCATCTTTCCAAGTGCGAGGACGGAAGCTTCTGTGCGGCTAGCTAACATATTATACCAGGCACCCCGCGGATATAATGCAGGTAATATGATAATAAGGAACCCTATATAATATCACGGTGGCATCGACAACTAGAACCATCCATCTCATTACCCAAACTAAAGAAGCTCATATATACCCCGAAATACCAAAGCATTTGATCTCTGCCCCCTCAGAAACCATGTCGGATACCCAGAAGAACCTCGTCAGCAAGAACACCGAATACGCCGCTGCGTTTACCAAGGGTCATCTTGCCCTGCCGCCTGCGAAGAAGTACCTCGTCCTGACTTGTATGTTGCCTTTAAAACCCTCCGTCACTCCGCTAACCATCCGAAGGCATGGATGCCCGAATCGACCCCGCCGCAGCCTACGGCATCGATCTTGGTGATGCTCACGTTGTCCGCAACGCAGGCGCCAACGCCAAAGACGCGCTACGCTCAATCGTTATCTCGCAGCAGCTTCTCGGAACAAACGAGATCATCCTTGTTAAGCATACCGGCTGTGGCATGCTTACATTCGACAACGATGTAGCGACGGGCCTCGTGGAGCAGAATCTCGGTGCAGAAGCCAAGGAGGCTTTGAGTACTTTTGGAGGCGACTTCAAGACATTCCCGCAGCTTGAGGATGCTGTCAGGGATGATGTGAAGTTGCTGAAGGAGACGCCGTTGATAAAAGACGAGGTGGCCGTTAGTGGATGGGTGTATGAGGTTGAGACCGGCAAGGTTAGACAAGTTGTCTAGGTGGTGTATAAAGCTCCAAAGAGAAGCACCATTCAAGCAAGGCCGTGGGAAACTTTGGGTGGCTTTCAGGAATGAGATTATGAGACTATGACTGGCGTAGCTGAGCGATACTTGATACAAATCAGTACACACTCGCTTTGAAATTGGTGCTTTGGCGACTTGAGTTGATTCATTATCAGTGAACCAAGATGACCGGGTCTCTGCTGGCTAAAAATCGATTCGGTGCCGATGCTTCTTCTTTGCAACCTAATCCTCGGGGTGAGGCATTCTGCCCGCGACCCAGTAGTCGGCGTGAGATGCTCATGTGACACCCATCATGGAGCCGTCACTTTGCCGCCCCTGACGCGCTGAGCAACAAGACTGAAGACAGTAACCGATGAGAGGAACAGCACAAGGTTGTAGAACTGTTATATATCAGCCCCAAGTCCAAGTCAGTGGGGTTGACGCGAAAACTCACAGCAGTCCTCGAGTAGGTACTTTCCTCGGCATCAGTGCGAGCCTCCACAAAGAGGCGGCGTAGGTTTGGGAAATTAGACTGCATTATATTAAAATTTGACATAAAATTGGTCTTGCTTTGCAACTTACCATTTTATATGGGCGATTTACTAACAAACACAAGTATGTTATTTGGTGGATGTTGGCGGCCCATGACAGTCAAGACCAACATAGATGCCAAGACTCCGCTCCGCTCCGCTACTAGCGCCGCGGACGCATCCAGAAGGCTGATAAGTACTGACGGATACTATATCGGGCAACGGGTGGATAGCTTCGACAATTGTCCCCTTCTTCTACATTGCCAACGCCACCGTCGTCGCACCCAGAGTTGCTCATATCTTCATACTCGTAGCCCTCGCGGTCAACTTCCACTGCAAACAGGCCTTAAACGTATGAGGGGTGGACCCTCGACTCGCCATCCACCACACCGATGGCGGTAAATAAGATACGTGGGGCCTTCGCGGCGCCCAAGAAGGGAGAGACATTCGAGCTCAGGGCCGGTCTGGTGTCGCAGTACGCCTGGGAACGAAAAGAGTCTATTCAAAAGACGATTATGTCAATGACACTCGGAAAGGATGTGTCTGCTTTATTCCCAGATGTGTTGAAGAATATCGCAACGCCAGACCTGGACCAGAAGAAGCTTGTCTATCTGTATTTAATGTAGGTCTGGCCTGATTTTGATGCTATTGGAATGCTCTCTGACACTTCATTACAGGAATTACGCAAAGTCGCATCCGGATCTATGCATTCTCGCTGTCAATACCTTTGTTCAAGATTCGGAAGACCCGAACCCCCTGGTGCGAGCTCTCGCTATACGGACGATGGGATGCATTCGGGTGGATAAGATGGTGGATTATATGGAGGAGCCGCTACGAAAGACTCTCCGGGACGAGTCCCCATACGTACGGAAAACAGCTGCGATATGCGTGGCCAAGTTGTTCGACCTCAATCCAACCATGTGCATCGAGAACGGCTTTCTAGAGAGGCTACAGGAGTTGATTGGCGACCCTAACCCTATGGTAGTCGCCAACTCTGTAACAGCGTTGGTTGAGATAAACGAGGCTGCGCCCGAGACAAAGGCATTGAGGATTACCTCTGTCACACTGAAGAAGATGATCATGGCCCTCACGGAATGCACTGAATGGGGTCGGGTTACAATCTTAACGACCCTTGCCGACTACAAGGCGGTCGATGTTAAGGAGTCAGAGCATATTTGCGAAAGGGTATCGCCACAATTCCAACATGTCAACCCCAGCGTTGTCCTTGCCGCTGTAAAGGTGGTCTTCCTCCACATGAGAAACCTTACACAAGAGCAGCAAGTACAATACCAAAGGAAGATGGCCCCTCCGTTAGGTATGAAATACTCCATGTATTGGTCGATGAAGTGCTTTACTAATTTGAATAGTCACACTCGTCGCCTCTGCTCCTGAAGTCCAGTATGTCGCCTTGAGGAACATAGACCTTCTTTTACAGGCAAAGCCCGATATTCTAAGCAAGGAACTCCGCGTTTTCTTCTGCAAATACAATGACCCCCCATACGTCAAACTACAGAAACTTGAAATTATGGTACGGATAGCCAACGACAAGAATGTCGATCAGCTTTTGGCTGAGCTGAAGGAATACGGAGCTGAGGTGGATATGGACTTTGTAAGAAGAGCGGTTAAGGCGATTGGGCAGGTTGCCATTAAAATCGAGAGTGCCAGTGAGAAGTGCGTGAATACGCTATTGGATCTCATCGCTACCAAGGTTAATTACGTCGTTCAAGAAGCAATTGTTGTCATCAAGGATATCTTCCGGAAATACCCAGGGTATGAGGGCATTATTCCAACACTATGCAAATACATCGACGAATTGGACGAGCCTGAAGCCCGTGGCGCTCTTATATGGATCGTTGGAGAGTATGCGGAAAAGATCAGCAATGCCGATGAGATCCTGTCTGGTTTCGTTGAAGGCTTCATGGACGAGAATACCCAGGTCAGTTGTTCATTTGTACAAGGTAAGACCACACTAGCTAACTTTGCGTTACCAGACACAACTCCAGATCCTCACAGCTGTCGTTAAGCTCTTCCTTAAGAAACCGGACAACAATCAAACACTCGTGCAACAAGTTCTTCAGCAGGCAACTGCCGAGAACGACAACCCCGATATCCGCGACCGCGCCTACGTGTACTGGCGTCTCCTTTCCGGCGACCTTGACGCTGCCAAATCCGTCATCCTCTCCGACAAGCCCGCAATCACCACAACAATGACCTCGCTGCCACCTTCGCTGCTCGAGTCGCTCCTAACCGAGCTATCTACTCTTGCGTCCGTATACCACAAGCCGCCGGAGACCTTTGTTGGCCAAGGTCGCTTCGGTGCCGATGCCATTCAGCACGCTGCCATCCAGGAGCAAATGCAGAATGCCCGCGAGAACCCGATCGCTGCATCCGTCGCAACTACTGCCGGGACAACCCAGAACAACGCGGAGAACCTCCTGGACATCGACTTCGATGGCGCAGCACCAGCATCGTCAGAGGCGCCCCCACTGGGAGGCGCTTCAGGTCTAGAGGGTCTAGCAGGCACGCCGCAGCGGGTCGCAAGCCCAGACTCCGGTGCGCCGCAGACAAGCAGTATGAATGACATGATGGGCTTGTTTGACCAACCAGCGCCATCCCAACCAGGTGGTAACGACTTGATGAATGGGCTCGCGGGGATGGATCTCGGCGGTGCGTCCCAACCACCACCGCCCCAAACGCAGATGCAGGGCCAGAATGGGAAAAAGACGAATGAGGATTTGTTGGGCATGTTCTAATCTAGCCTCGCACACATTTAGTGGCAGGGTAGGAATTAAGGCGGAGCAATAGTCCAGTATCGTAGAAATGAAATAAAAAGCGATTTGAAACCAACTGATGCCATTCAACACCATTTATATTTTCATGACCATACATAAATCTCGTTATAATGTCTAGTCTATCGTCATGCCCGATCATAACTCCACCAAGGAAGCCAGTGTATCCCACCCCTCTCTTCTCCACGGCGCAAACATAACCCCACGCTGCGCATCCCCCACTTTCCCTGTACCCGCAAACGCTCTTCCTAATTCCGTTGCCTCCACAAGACCATGAGGTGGCGCAGATTTAACAGCAGTCCGCAGAGCCATCTCACTCGCGTATGGATCCCCGCTCAAATCAGCCATCCTGGTCCACCCGGGGGCCTGGTTCGGGAACAGAAACACGTCTGTTTGAACCTCTCTCAACACCGCTGCCTCCGGACTCTCGTGTTCCAGAGCGGCGGAAGCCCTCAAAAGCTCTCCTACGGCTGCTTGCTGTTCATCCGTGATGCTGGAGCTTGTTCGTAGAGTGTGGAGGTCCTCCATTACGGCAGCGAGAGACTCGGTGTCTTCGTTTAACAGAGAAATGGTGCCGAGAAGTAGCACGCTCTGAACGTGACCCGGGTTAGCATCGATGGAGTCGAAGAGGCTATCTGTTGCCTTGTCGCAGGACTCTCGAACCCCTGTTGCCCACAGGACCTGGGCTAGAAGGCATATAGCGTCTGGGTTTCCTGCTGCTTCGGCAAGAGCTGCCTCGATATAAGCAACTGCCTCGGTCGGATTGTCTGTATGGTAATATGCTAGCCCGACTGTGAGATGAGCCGACAGTCTACATTTTTGCCGTTGGTCAGGCGTAAGTTCGTTTCCAGCGTCTTCTGCGCTGAGCTGGAGGGATGTCTCGCCGCTGTCAATCGCTGACGTGTAATCGCCCGCAGTAAATTGTGCGCGAGCAAGGTCTGCCCGAGCAAGCGCAAAGCGGGTGAGAGATGCCGAGGACTCAGTAACTTCGTAGTCAGCTTCGATAGTAGTTGAGATAGTTTCCAAGATGGAAAGAGCTGCAATGGTATTTTCGACTCGCTCGAGAAACAAGCTTGCGAGATGTTGGCAGGGGGTTTCAGTTGGAGAGAGGCTCTGGAGTTGGTTTAAAGCGAATATTGGCTGGACAAGGTCTTCGATGTTGGATTTAGCAGAAGCGCCGAGAAGACTATCAAAGGTCGAGAGAGCATATTGGCGGTTAGTTAGGGTTGAGGAAGAATCAGATATTTCTATGGCGTGTGTGAATAGAAGGCGTGCCTCCTTGGGGTCGCCAAATAGAAGAGCAACAAGTCCTTGTCCGACCCATGCATGGCCAAACTCGGGGTCTGTTGATTGGGCTCTAGTGAAGGCCTCGTTTGCAACTTGGTGATCGTTCTGGAGCAAGGCCAAGGTGCCCAGGTTTGTCCACGCTTGAGCGTTTCTCTCGTTCAAGTACAAACTTCTCACAAAAGAATGCTGAGCAACTCTAGGGGATAGCTCACTTGTGACAACGCCCAAAGAGTTCCAGAACTCTGCATTGCTAGCCTCAAGTTCAATGGCACGCTTGAAGCATCTGATTGCCGCTTTCAGATACCTTGTAGATTTCTTGGCTTTCGGTCGCAGACAAACGTGTGCTCGGTACTCCGACCAACCCAGGTTGTAATATGCAACAGCTTGGGCATGGACGTCATTTGCAGAAGCTTGGATAGCTCGCTTGTGGCAAAGCAAGGAGCCATGCAAGCACCGTGTAAGGTTAACTGCTCCCTGTTCGTCATCAGGGAACAGACCATCCGCTAAGACGACGTCCTTTCCAGCACCATCGATGTCTGCAAACATCTCAGAGCTCTCCCCGAGGTCTTCACCCTGGAAGATTTCTTTCATGACAAGGTGAGGAAAATTGGGTAGGCGGCCTTGTACCCAGGAAAATATAGAACAGGCATCGCCAAGGGACTTCCAGATATTGAAAGCATTATACCCACGACCAATGAGCGTTCGTGCCAAATGAATTGCGTCTGTGGCCAGCTTAGCGGATCTCCCGAATAACCCCTTATCGATGCTATCCCAAGCACTTTCCACGTAGGTCTGGATCAAAGCCATTTCGACTCCCAACTCTTGGGGTTTCAAATCAAGAACTTCTGTATAACGTTGTATAGCATCATCGTAAGAACCCAGCTCCCTTTTAACATTTGCCAACATGTACTTAGCAAACCAAGTGTCGCCAGTATTTTGCTGCTCGATTTCTTGTTCGAATGTTTCGGCATGAGTAAATGCTTTTGTGGCTGCGATATATCGTCCTGAGTTATGATAGCTCTCTCCCAGGCCGACCCAGGAGTGATAGTCCTTTGGTGAGATCCGCAGTGCTGCTTGGAATGAAGCAACACTTTTAGCGTAGTCCTGCTTATTGAGTTCTGCAACCCCTAGAGCAGCAAATGGCCAGCTGATTCCAGGTTTCTTAGATCCAGGGGCTGGCTTTACTTTTCCTGAATCGACAACCCTTTGTGATACTACTTCGACAAGCTCCCAATCACCCTGCTCTGCAAATGTCTTTGCTAGGCGTTCTGCAGCGACCACTTCGGCAGATGATAATTCGAAGGCTTTCTGAAAACACTTTCGTGCTCGTTTCTTATCCTTTGCGTAGTCACCAAAAAATATTCCTAGGCTCGTATATGCCGGCGCGAAGTTCATGTTCGACTTGAGAGCAGCCAAAAAGTACGAATATGCCCCAGACCTATCCTTCCGCGCAGCCTTAGATGTGTCCAGGTTCCATACGCATGTTCCAATGCGGTATTGGGTCTCGGCCCGTAATTCGCGGCTTCGTAAATCCGAACCATCCATCTTTTCCACACAGGACTCCAGCCCATCGCGTCCAGTTTCGTAATCTCCATTCAAGGCCTTGACCCATGCTGCCTCTGCTCGGATTCTAATATTACTTGGGTCTCTCTGCAGCGCACGCTCGAGAAAATCAATCGCGGCAGGAAAGTCTTCGTCCTCTTCGTAGATGAGACCTACTCCTATCAATGCCGGTGTTGATGTTGGGTTTTGTTTTAATAAGTCTTCGAAAATCGCCTTTGCTTCTGGGTGGTTCTTGGGTGATTGGTAGTAGACTAACGCAGTGCCTAGGAGAGCCCTCAGGCACTGTGCCGAATTGGTAAATGGTAGGCCAGACTTAGTAGCTTCTGAAGTAATCAGCTTCAGGCCGGCACGCATCAGCTCCACCACACTCTCGTGCTCGTCTAGCAATGCATAGTACTCTCCCATTACACGATGGGCAAGAATCGACCCAGAAGCTTCAGACATGCCCTCCGTCATGAGCAGTAGACGATCTTCAGTTGGAGCACTCGGATCTAGAGGAGCGCCCCCCTCATCATCATCTTCGCTGTCATCGGAGTCCTTGTCCAGTTCGGCCTTTTCCGATGGCAATGGAGCTGGAAACGGCGATATCTCGCTCGTCATATATCCGCTCAGGACCTTTGCGAGCCCACTACCAGGGAAAAATGAGCAATATTCGCGAAGTATCCCTGCATCCCACTGAACTAAGGTCGGATAATCCAGCCACTCTATGCTTATATCCCACGCCAGCTTGAAAGGGTGCTTGATGATAACCATATCACCAGCTAGCTTCTGAACCTTGGCTCGCTGTGACTCTTGGGATCCCATTGGCGAAACGAGTAATCCATCGTAACAGCGCTGCAAAAGCTTTTCTTCGTATTGCCGCCTGATATCGTCGTCATTTGACCAATCGATAATTTTGCTATAAATATCCTCGAGAGGGCTTTCACTGAATATCTCACGTCGGACTTCAAGAGTGACTTGGCTTATCTTGGCACCTAGTCGAGTCCTCCGTTCGCCTATTTCCTTGTTCATACGCTCCTTTTCATCGGCCTCGGTGATTTGGGCGATTGTTTGGTAAGTATATGAAGGGTGGGGGATTCTTCCCTCAAGATAGTCATACACCGGGCTGGTAGGCAGAAGTACCTCCAGTGACTTGAGATGCTGTTTTCGAGTACCTTGATTCTTTGCAAACACTGTAAAGGCGTCGATAACAGCCTGACACTTGTACCTGTCGTCCAATTCTACATATATTGTAGCCAAATTTGTAGCGGCATTTTGGTACGCGTCAACCTTTGCACTGCCTTGGTTTTCATACAGCTTTACAAGGCCTTGCCATGCTTGAGGGTCCTCTGGCTTTGACTTTGTCGCTCGGTCATATGCCTGCTCTGCTTCAGCAACCTTATGGAGTTTGTCGAAGGCGAAGCCCAAGAATAGGTTCCTGTTTGAGGTTAGAAATGGACCAAATATCACAGCCACAGATACTATGGAGAATAGGACGGCGACGAACCCTTGGTAGTGTTGAGGATCGTTAGCTAGGAGCTTTTGTGCTTGGGCAACGGCGTCATCGTAATTGCGGGCCTGGATCGCTGAGCCGATGGATTTCAGCGCGGCTTTGTTTGTTGACATTGTCAAAAATTTCACTCTCGGACATATCCGATGTTCAAATAGTACGGTTGTGCATCCTAATACAGCTTCAATATTTGTTGGTCGTTGTTCCGACAAGTGGGGGTACTGTGAGCTTCATCCATATCTCACAGCCTCGTCCCGCATTACCGGAATATCTCTTCCCCGGATTCCTGGCGCATGGCTCGGTCATAGGGTGCTCGTTATACGAGCCACCAATCAGACGCGCGTCCCAACCTACCGCCAGGGTCACTCACCACTATCATGGCCCAGACTTGGTTGACGACCTTGGCTCTGCCTCCACCATGACTGCGCAGAGCACTGACGACTACAGCTTACTTCCGCCCTGATATTCAAAGTATTTATATAGCACACGAAGATTCTACGCTCTCTAGAGTCATAAATTTGGCTCCCTATCGCTATAACGAAGGGAACGATCCCCCATCTTCACGGTTCCCGGTACATCAATGACATCGAGTGGCCCAAGGACGATCTGAGTCCAAGAAACGCGCCCAATTTATACCTCGGCCTTCTGATGCTATTGGGAAGCTCTTCGAGTATCTATCTATAACGAAAAGACGCATCGAACATTCGGGAACCATCACCACTCGGATACTTGTTGCAACTTCATTTGCCCATTCAGAACATGTCGCAACTACGACTTACGATTGAAAACGGTGACTTTCGTGACTCCCACGGCAGACAAATAACTATACGCGGAATCAATCTTGCTGGCGATGCGAAATATCCAAGCAAACCTGAACAACCATCCCATATATCAGCGGACTTTTTCGACGGGGACAACGTCGAATTTCATGAACGGCCATTCCCCCTCGAAGACGCCCACATTCACTTCTCCCGCTTGAAGCGTTGGGGCTACAATACTATAAGATATGTCTTTACGTGGGAGGCAATAGAACATGAGGGGCCCGGCATATACGACGAAGAATGGATTAAGCACACCATCTCAGTGTTACGAGAAGCACGGGAATATGGATTCTACATTTTTATGGACCCCCATCAGGACGTCTGGTCTCGCTTTTCTGGAGGCTCTGGAGCGCCTTTGTGGACGCTATATGCTGCAGGTTTGAACCCGGAAGCTTTTGTCGCCACGGAAGCTGCCCTGGTTCACTGCATGTACCCAGAGCCAGAGAATTTCCCGAAAATGATATGGTCTACCAACTATACAAGGTTGGCCTGCCAAGTCATGTTTACCCTCTTCTTCGGCGGGAAGCACTTTGCACCCAAGTGCATACTTGACGGCATCAATATCCAAGACTACCTTCAGAACCATTTCTGTGATGCTCTGGGACATTTGGCACAAAAGATCCACGAGGCTGGCGACCTAGAAAATGATATTGTCATAGGATGGGAAAGTATGAATGAGCCTAGTAGAGGGCTGATTGGTTATAATGACCTCTCCGTCATACCAAGTGAACAAAAGCTCCAAAAAGGAACTTCGCCGACTGCTTGGCAAGCCATTCAGTTGGGGTCTGGCAGGGCATGTGAGGTTGATACCTGGGATATTGGTGGAATGGGCCCATATAAATCCGGGAGAGTATTAGTTGACCCAGAAGGAAAATCTGCGTGGCTTGATGCCGACTATGATGATTCCAGGTATGGATGGAAGCGAGATGCTGGATGGAAATTGGGGGAATGTATTTGGGCGCAGCACGGCATTTGGGATCCAAAACTCGACGTCCTTCTCAAGAAAGATTATTTCAGGGCGAATCCTCGATCCGGAGAGGTTCTCGGAAGTTATGAGGGCTTCACTAACACTTATTTTATGGAATATTACAGAAAGAATAGGGACACGATACGAGCAATCCATGGGGATTCCATTTTGTTCTGCCAGCCACCAACTCTCGAAGTTCCACCAACTATTAAGGGAACAGTGGATGATGACCCAAAAATGGTCTACGCTCCTCATTACTACGACGGTATCACGTTGATGACGAAGAAGTGGAATCGTTTCTGGAACGTTGATGTTTTGGGAATTCTCCGTGGACGGTACTTGAGCCCGGCCTTTGCAATCAAAGTTGGCGAGACGGCAATTCGCAACTGTTTCAGAGACCAGATGTCAGCAATGAAGAAAGAAGGATTAGATAACATGGGTAATCACCCATGTGTTATGACCGAGTTTGGCATCCCTTACGATATGGATGATAAGTATGCATATAAAACAGGTGATTACTCGAGTCAGTCAGGTGCAATGGATGCGAATCACTTCGCTGTGGAGGGAAGCATGATGGCTGGCTATACCCTATGGGTATACATGTGCAATGTGAGTCCCTCTTTGTATCTTTGCGCCTAGCAATTCACTGACAGCACCTAGAACACTCACGCCCTCGGTGACCAATGGAACGGCGAAGACTTCTCGGTCTTCTCCCTGGATGACCGCCTCCTCCCTCAATCTGCCCTCCCCGTCTCCGCCTCCAATGCTTCTGTCGCCAATGTCTCCCATGCCAACGCATCCTCCGCTACCCTCGGCGACTCATACATCAACTCCCAGAACTTGAAAGACAACCTCAAGACACCGTCCATCTCGTCCACTCCATCCAACGCCCCGGAACTCACTGCTGCTCCAGGCTACCGTGCTGCAGAAGCCTACGTCCGACCTTCCCCCATCGCCACAGCCGGAAAGCTTCTTCAGTCGGGCTTCGATTTGAGGAACTATACCTTCACTATGCGCCTTGTTGCCGACAGTGCAACAGCAGAGGACAAACCAACGGAGGTTCTCCTGCCTGCATTCCACTTTCCTAGCGACAAATGCATTGTCGAGGTCAGCGGCGGGAAATGGAGTATCGGCCATTATGATGAGGATGGCGGTCTGACTCAGAAGCTAAAGTGGTGGCACAATGAAGGCGAGCAGTGGCTGAAAGTCATTGGCGTGCAGAATAGTATACAGGGCATGGGACCAAGCGGTGGGGAAGAGGAGATGGGATATTTGTCCCAATGCCAGCAGGCTGTTTATGGCTCTAAGTGCTCTGTGATGTGACCGGGGCATTGACCAAAAGGAGAACCCTGGCAAATGAAATGTATATATTGGTTTAATGCGCAGATGGATAAAGCACCGTCGGCTCAAGTCTGTCTTCTTGTTTTGGCTTTACATGGTTATAGAACTTGAGCAGCATCAGTAACGAAACTCATGAATATTCGGTCTTTACGTAGTTTAGTTGTCATTTACCATTTAGTAGCCAGCAATTCACACACTGGTTATTGACAACATAAATTTACAAAAAAGACAAGAACTGGGTTTTGAATAGATGTAGGAGCCATCCTACACAACGGGTTGAGACTAGTACTTAAATCCCTACACCGGCGAACTTGTGACTGGTATCGGTGGCCGGCCGCATCTTCCGCACAATGACGAGGTGATTTCCATATTATCTGGTGCGCAAATGAGCGAGCTACCACTCAGCTACAACACTAGACTTAGGAGGTGAAGACAAGCTGGGTCATAAAAGTGTGATTGGGTGATAGACAAAGGGGGTGCTTCTGCGGTGACATACGAAGGGGCTCCACACTTTATAGAAGCAACAAGCCTATCTTGTGCATCATTTGCAACTCAGCGTGAGATAATGAATATTTGGTTAATAAAGATTAGTAATATAACATTGGTTTATGCAAATAGGTCGTGTTACTGCCTACATCCGTGTCTATAAATTGCTAATATCAATGACCTTGAGGGTGATATTATTATATTCCGTTAATTCATACTCATAGCATTTAAATAAGGTCAAATATTTAGGCTACATATGTCTTCAAATTTTATTGTGTGATAGTATTGCTATGATTGTTAGGTAAACAACATTAAGATTTGAAAAATAAGCCTAACGGCTTCTAGTCATATTGCACTCCTCAGGCAATGTAACGCCGTCTTTGGCTTCGTAGAAACTGGATGGAATACGGGTATTTTGTGACTTATAATACCCGTATTCCATCCAGTTTCTACGAAGCCAAAGACGGCGTTATTCCCAGCGGACCCGCGTTTATTTACAAAGCTTTACTAGATTAGGCCTCCATCTTTTGATGCAAGATAAGACAGCCGTAGCTCCTATAGTCACTAAATAAGTACAAACATTAAAAGTGGCTAGGAATATTCTTACCTCAGCTGAGTATTTTATACACTCGTCCATCGCCGAGATATGCGTATATATGGATCTATGTTGTGGAAGTCCGTCGTACATTTCACGACCATTGAACGCATCCATGGCGACCCGTACAGGTAAAATAGGCTGCCAAGGCAAAGGCTTATGAGGCTTATTTTTGTTTTCTGCCCTGCCTAGAAATGATTAGCACCCTGGGCATAGTTTAACAGTATGGATTAAGTTATAGGAACTAACTCGGTGTTTCCTGAAGTAGACGACCCAAACAATCCCCCCCGATACTGCTCTGGCGCGGCCCCCCAGGCAGGCGCCGTGGATTTGCTTGGTTGTGGAGCACTTCCAAATGAGGCAAACCCGAAATATGGGCCCTGTGACGATATTTTCGTCTCTAAGCCCGACCCAAAGAGACTTGATCCAGAGGATGGGCTAGGACCTGTCGGTGACATTCCCCCCCCAAATCCAGCGAAGCCGGTTCCAGGGGGGGGTGTTGAAGGACGCCCAAATGCAGGATTGGCGGAGGAGCCTTTGGAAGATGAGTTTGAAGGAGCCCCAAATGCAGCATTGGCAGGAGCCCCAAATGCAGGATTGGCGGAGGAGCCTTTGGAAGATGAGTTTGAAGGAGCCCCAAATGCAGCATTGGCAGGAGCCCCAAATGCAGCATTGGCGGAGGAGCCTTTGGAAGATGAGTTTGAAGGAGACCCAAATGCAGCATTGGCGGAGGAGCCTTTGGAAGATGAGTTTGAAGGAGCCCCAAATGCAGCATTAGCGGAGGAGCCTTTGGAAGATGAGTTTGAAGGAGCCCCAAATGCAGCATTGGCGGAGGAGCCTTTGGAAGATGAGTTTGAAGGAGCCCTAAATGCAGCATTGGCGGAGAAGCCTTTGGAAGATGTCTCATTTCCGGAGACACTTGATCTAGAAGAGGAACTCGGAGGAATGGCCGATGCTCCAAATGGAGGGTTCTCCGGCGCAGTTGCGGCTAATATATTAGTCTCATTATCACGCTCATACGGGACGAATATATACTCACAAGACTGAGGCCGGACAGCATATTGTCTGCATATATGAGCGCCGGCTTCCAAGATACTTAACTTTGAAAGTATTTCCTCGCGCTCTTGTAGTTTTTCCTCAGATTCGCCAGCTATTTTTGCTACGAGCTCAGGTGCCATGCGGAAAACTGCTATTGGGCACAAAACCTCATCGAGTTTTCGGATAATTGGCGCCTGGATGGCCAAGGTAGGCACATTGTCCATGAATAGCATCATTGCAACCTGTGCCATGTCAGAAAACAAATACGGTGTCGTGACAAGGGCTATAGTAACCTTGTAATAAGCCATCATATTATCGAAGGCGTCTTCGGCAGCAAGCATATCCATATCGGTGCTAACCTCAGAAGTCAGATTCTTCATGGCGAGAGTGACACCTTCCACTGATAATGCTTGGCCTGGTCTTGCAATACTTTCAAGTTTACGTTGAATTTCATCCTTGGTATCCTGCTGTTGAAGTTCCTTCCTGTTACTAATGAATGTGTGGTTAATGGTCAAGGGATGCTCCTTGTGAACTTCAAGAAGCTCGTCCAACTTGCTGTATGCTGTCTCTAGCTTCTGTGCCATGATGGGATTGAGCCACAGCCGCAGGATCTTGTCGCGAACATCATCATCAGTCAAGTGGTGAAGCACAAGCTCAAGAAACCTGTTCGTAATGTCCCAGGTACTCTTAATGTGCCCCCGGGCAAGCATCTCCCATGGGCGACTGTATTGCCGAAAAAGTTCTCCCACTAGGAGTGGATTTGGGAGACCAGGTAGCTACATAACAGGTTTGTTAGCACTGGAACCAACATGCAATTGCTACTAGGAATAGGGTTAAAGGGGAGGGGGGTCACCTCTCGGCCACGGCTTCGCTTCAAAAGCCTACAAGCGTCTGCTATAGCCTCTTTACGGGTCCGACTCGTCGATTTACCGAAGAGTCCGTTTCTCTCCTCGATAATCCATTGAGAACCCGATGTCCGCAGATTTTCTGCAAACCCAAAGTGCTTGTTCATCAAATTCGCGCAGAGACGTTTTTCGGACAAACTATAATACTGCTGTAAGAAATCGTTGTCATACTTTTGGAAGAAATCATTGTCATAATCGCCTCTAATAGCCGCCTGGCAAATTGTCTGAAAAGTTTGACTCAATTGGATTAAAAATGCACGCTGATCATCAATTGAAGTGCGGCTAGGTCCAAGTTTGTCCTTTGCAGTCCTGGTAGTTAAAATCCGCTCCTCGATATCGTCTACGAGGCGCGGTAATTCAAGTCGAATCTGATTAAAGAGGACCTTGCTCAACTGAGTACGTAGTGACTCGATGCCTACATTGTGCGATGGTAAACTCCTGAAATTGCTATCCTTGAAGTATGCCCTCTCTTCGGCGTTTCGGGTCTCCAGTGTCGATTCCAGGGATTCCTTGTGTGCAGAGTCAAGGTTTTTAACAACATGCCAGCCCAGTCGAAACTTGACTCGTTCGTTTCTGGCCAATTTAATAAACGAGTCCTCTGATTCTGATCCTCTTACGAGCGTATCCGGCTTGGTGATGATGCCCAGAGTTCGAATTCCTTGGGGATCGACATCTCGAGCTCGATTGAGAATGACCTGTACATTAATGTCGTACTTGGCAGATACGATGGCGAGAATAATGCTTCGAGGACTTTTCAGATAATCCGATACCAATTCAGTGACAAGTTTGACGTCTTCTGGTGTTTGTTGTTCAGCTTCCACGTGCGAGTGAATGAGGCCAGGGAGATCAACAAGCGTTAGCTGTGGTTGGGATGGCCCGCAGACCTTGATCCTCAGGATATCTTTCGAGAATGACTTCCCGGGGATATTCAGCATAGCATCCTTTGCCTTGTCGAACAGGTCGGGAAAATCATCTGGCGTGCTTATCTGATGACGGAAATTCAATAGCTTCTTTCGATCGGCCTGTTTTCGATCTCTGGAGGGAACAATGGATACTGATATTCTACTTTTTGGCAATCGGCGAAGAATGACTTCGGTTGCAAATCGAGTACATGTGTTTTCTTTCCTAGGAAACGGAATACCGGAAATGGCCTCAAGAACAGAGCTTTTGCCACTCGACTGGTCCCCACATACAATCAATTGTGGCAGGGCTGTGATTTCACCAAGACCTTCAGCACGAAGAGAGTCGACGACATTGAGAAGCTCCATCTGTTCTCCAGTTTGCAGAGCCTTCAAAGACGGCAACTCCATATCTGCGGAGTTCGCCATGGTGATTGCCTGAATATGACGGCAACGAGTTGCTATTGATCTTACGGAAAGGCTTGGATTAGGAGAAGAGTAAGTGAAAGAGAATAAAGAACGGATTGGTGAACAAGTGACGGAATTTAGAAGCAGTGTCAACCAAGACGAAGAAAATAGGCGCTGCAAGTTCAAGTAGCTTGCAGTGGTACAAATATTTCGTCTGGTTAACAACTGTGGCAATTCTATGGGAGATGAGTCTTCACTTATACACCATGCCTGGAACTGGGACGGGCTCGGTCTGTGGCATTGTTTGCTTTTGGCGCCGGACCAGGCTGAGCTGCATCGGACATTGCTTCATTCGTTTCTCGTCCGAACCACTCCACAGCTTTCTACCATGCTAGTAGAACTAAATCCGAGTAAAAACGCTAGCCGCCGCTGGGGCATGAAACGGGACGAGGCGGCCCCTTCCCTTTGCTCCGGGCCGCTTGGGGGGGCTGAACCTGCATGTTGGAACTTACCTTACCCCATGCGTGCATGCGCGTCACCTTCTTGGGACAGGACCCAACACTGGCTACATTGCAGAGTACACCCATACCCACAACATAATTACCAATAATTACTCCATGTATTAAAATCAGACGTGTTGACCATCGACGTGTATCCCAAGTCCCAAGTCCCAAGTCCATGTGTTAACATGCTGATCAAGGCGTGGTTGATGGCGGTGGTGAAATGGTGAGGATGGACTACGAGGCTGACAAAGGCATGGATGGTGTATGTCCAAAAGGCACATTGTGTCAGCCTCGTTGACCCCCTGTCGTTAGCTTTGCTGTTGCCTGCACCGCCACCACCAAACCCAAGGACTTCAACCTCAGATTTGAATTGTGACTTTCAATGCTCCATACCATTAAGTACCTATTGCTGTAGGTTTGACATCAATAGGAGCAATTATGCTCTAATTCGCATCTTTTTTGAGGGAGTTCTTTGTTAGTGATTGTGAGACAGCTTTTGTTGGAGTTACGACCAATCGTTTGCTGGTTAGTTGCCTTTGTCGTGACAGACTGCTACCTTCTGCGGCCTGATACTTGACCTGGAGTAAACAACCTCAAATTGACCCGTTCTTTTGACTGACGCTCTGGACGTTTCTACGTGCCTGGTGTGCTGGATGGTCGATCCGTAACTACAACCAGTCTCGTCAAAATCGCCAGATCACATATTATTATTCTAGCTAGCCACTCACTGACGCCTTGAAACATGGCTGGCTTTCCAAACCTTGCACAGTATGTGGCCCCAAATTTCATCGTATTATGCTAATATTTTTTTAGACTTATGGGCGGTGACATTGTGACAGTATACGTCGGACCTAGAGAGAAGCGTTACTCTGTTCACAAAGCACTCCTCACATCGCAGTCGGAGTATTTTGAAAAGGCCTTAAATGGCAAATTCAAGGAGGCTGATGAGCAAACCATCCGCTTACCAGAAGATAGCCCCGATGCTTTTGACCTTTTAATCGGCTGGCTGTATCAAAACCAGATCCCGGTTCTGGGATATGGCCCTGGGCCCTTCGACGAGTTTCCTCGGGGTTTAGTTGTGGGAGCAACCAAACTAGGAGATGCTCCCCTCCCAGCAAACCATGGGACTGGCAGCGTTTCATATATACCGCATGAGGAGACATCGGCGTCACTATTTCCGCAACCACCGGCAAATAATAATCTGATAGATCGATTCAACCATATTGGCTGTCAATTAGAGTACAAACTCTATTCTTCAGACGAGCTTCGATTAGCAGACTATGCTCTTGGCCAGCGCTTCTCGGACTTTTCGCGCCCCCCGCCAGATCATGTTGCCACACATGACCCATTTCCTGTTTCACGTGGTCATATCGACGGTATCCCTCACTGTTCACCAATCGAACCGATTATGGCATCCGAGGAAGCCCATCAGCTGGCGCTTATTCGCCTTTGCTTGTTCGCAGAGACAATATGCTGGACGAGCTTGTTCAACATAGCTATGAGTACCTACATGCAGGGCGAGAGTTTCTTGGCGCCCCGCCCTATGCCTACGGAGCATATAGAACTCATTTATGAGCGGGCACATCCAGAGTCCCCTTGTCGTAAATTCGCAGCCGATGCAACTATATCGCAAATCAATGCTGCTGGTCAGATTGATAGGAATATGGACCTAGTAGAACAATGGCCGTCCTTCCTCGAAGATATATTTAAGAGACTCCGCCTCAGTCAGGATCTGTCTCTGACCCACAGGCCAAAATCGAAGGGGCCTTGCGAGTACCATGTCCATGATACGAAAGATCAACCAGATAAATGTTCGGCAGCGAGCGAGTCTCGAAAGTTTATACTAGATTCCAGGGCCCCGGCGAAGTCAAGGTTTGTTGCGAACCCCAAAAGTAACTTCGGAGGTGTTGTTGATTCCGAGAATGGATCGAGGGGTGATGGCAAAACTACTGGGTCATCTGGTGAAATAAGGTATACAACGTATCGTCCAAACGCTGGGTACACCACGACAACGTTGGGATATGATGATACTACCGGTGGCCCCCCATACGATACTTTCGGCCGTCCAAGCGATAACATGGATTGGGGAAGTGGCTGGAGACCGTGGCTAAAAGGAGGTGGATTCAGTGAAACACAAACGCCAGGGTTTGGCTTTGGGGGCTCTGGTGGCTCTGGTGGCTTTGGCACCGCTGGCCCATCTTTTGGTACACCGAGACCAGGGTTCGGCACTGGCCCTCCGACTCCGTTTGGCATTGGTTCTCCATTTGGTTCGTTTGGGGTCGCTGCTGCACCAACTTTGACAAACCCAACGACAATAGCAGCCTCTTCGTCGTCTTCCCAAGGCGATGGGTCTGGGCCCACCGGTCCAAGTCTTTTACCTCCGCAAGCAGCGGCTACTGCGCCGGTCTCAGGGAGCTCAAGTCCCCCAGAGGTTCCAACTCCTGTAAGTATAACGTCAGAGAGTGGTCTAGAACCTGTAGCTAACTTCAACTAGACTGAACCTACGATCTCGGCAACTTCACCTAATACACCCGCCTCCACTGCGTCCCCCGCTATAGCGACATCTGCGAGTGGCTCGTCTGAGGCTGGGGTTGCCAGTTCTATAAGCCAGGCGCCAAACCCAACATTTGGCGAAGTCTCTCCACTTGCCTCCCCTCTTCCGTCTCTGACGGCAAAATCCATCGGTGCCGACGGCATCTTTGGCCAAAGGCAATCCTCAAGCTCATCCACAACCAGCCCCGGTTTATTCTCTGCGACGTCTACTCCACTGCCGCCTTCCTCCACTTCTAGCACTAATACTAGTAAAGCTGCTCCCCCAAGCACCATCCCAGCATCGACATCGCCATTCGCTTTGCTTGGAGCTCGCCCGACTTCGGCCCCTAATTCGTTTTCTCTTTTTAGGTCTTTACCTAGAGCCTCCGATCCAGGCGCACCAAAACCTCCATCCTCTGGTCTTTTTGGGCCTACTTCAACGGCCTCCGATTCGGGCGCACCAGCAAAACCTTCACCTGCTGGTCTTTTTGGATCTACTTCAAGAGCCTCCGATTCGGGCGCAACAGCAAACCCTACATCCTCTGGTTTGTCTGGACCTACTTCAAGAGCCTCTGATTCGGGCGCAACAGCAAACCCTACATCCTCTGGTTTGTTTGGACCTACTTCAAGAGCCTCTGATTCGGGCGCAACAGCAAACCCTACATCCTCTGGTTTGTTTCGATCTACTTCGATAGCCTCCGATTCGGGCGCAAGAACAAAACCACCATCCTCTGGTTTGTTTGGATCAATTGGATCTACTTCAATAGCATCCAATGCAGACGCGACTGCAAAAGCTCCATCCCCTGGTCTATTTGGATTAAGGAACGAGTCTAATATTTCGCCATCGAACGCTACCTCTACTTTTACAACATCAAATGCGGGGGGTCGTTTTGGATCTACCTCTATAGTTTCTGATGCGAACATACAGGTAAAATCCTCGTCCTCCAATCTTTTTGGGGCAAAGAGCAAGCCCGATGTGTTGCCATCGAACACTACGTCCACTGCTGCACCACCAACTGCCAAAACTCTCTTTGGATAAACTCCTGCGGCTTACAATGCAAGCCGGCTCGAAGAGAGTGCTGACCGTTGATGGTGCTCCCCGCCATCAAACGACGCACTCTCGCGATATGTCCCATTTATTTTGCCGCGAAGACCAAGGCTGAGACGAAATGAGGGGCATCTTCTGATGTGGTTTAGGATAGTTATTATTTTTGGAGAGGAAGCGATAAATGAGGAACTTTATTTATTATGATCATTATATTTAACCTTTGACGAATCTCTGTTTATGATGTACTGTAATTGTTGAGAACTTTGAACATTATCACATGGATTCTATGAGGGAACAAGGCTGACAAGGCTGCGATTTCAATTTACGCGTCGCGTATGCCGCGCTTCACCCTCACGCGTCTCCACTTCATGAACTTCCATAAATTTATATATCAACCCCGCAGTAAACACAAGCTATTCCCAAGAGTACAATTCGTACGGTATACGAGGATGCCCCATTCCGTCACCCCCGAGTTGCAACCGACCGGAACCGCAGCCGACGAAACAATGGAAGATCCGATGGACGTCCAAAATAATGAGGCCTCAGTTCCGACCAAGGTGGACGAAGAGATGGGCGACATCGACGGCGAAGAAACGACACCTATCAAGACCGACGACCCAGATGAAAAGACCGAACCAACTCCAGCGCAAGGGGATATTAAGCCAGATCCTAGCCCAGCCAAAGTAAAACAAGAAATCAACCTTGAAAACATCTTCGACGACCTCTCATCCGACGAGGAATTCCCCAGCTCCGCCCCAGACACCAAAGCCAGCCCCTCACCTCAGGATGCCCCATCACCTATAAATATCGGTCCTACCGCGCGAGCATCAGACCCAGAAGTCATGCGCTCGTTCTACCAGCGCCTGTTCCCATGGCGCCCCCTGTTCCAGTGGCTGAACCACAGCCCGATGCCTGGCAACGACTTCGCGCACCGTGAATTCGCATTCACCCTGTCCAACGATGCCTACCTGCGCTACCAGAGTTTTCCGAACTCAGAGCTCCTGCGACGAGACGTGCTGCGCTTGATGCCGTCTCGTTTTGAGATTGGGCCCGTATATTCGACGAACCCGCGAGACAGGAAGACATTACGAGGTTCAACGGCGTTTAAGCCGATCGCGAAGGAGTTATGTTTCGATATCGATTTGACGGATTACGATGACGTTAGGACGTGCTGCGACAAGGCGAATATCTGTATTCGGTGCTGGCAGTTCATCACGATGGCGATCAAGGTCGTGGATGTGGCGTTGAGGGATGACTTTGGGTTTAAGCATATTATGTGGGTGTATTCTGGGCGTCGTGGAGCTCACGCATGGGTTTGCGATAAGAAGGCTAGGACGATGGATGACAGTAGGAGGAGGGCGATCGCGGGGTACCTCGAGGTTATTAAGGGGGGTGCACAGAGTGGGAAGAAGGTCAATGTCAAGAGGCCATTGCATCCCCATCTTGCGTAAGTTTCCCCCTTCTGCAACATGGGCTTTCATTACATCCAAATCTAATATATCTGCAGTCGGAGTTTAGAAACACTTAAATCACACTTCCAGGCTGATATCCTGGAAGACCAAGATCCTTGGGCCACCCAAGAGAAGGCCGACCGCTTGCTGCAATTACTTCCCGATAGGACTCTCAACGAGTCCCTGCGCAAGAAATGGGATTCCGCTCCTGGCCGCTCCTCGGCTTCCAAATGGGCCGACATCGATGCCTTGGCCAAGACTGGAGCCAGCAAATCCCTGGATCCGAAAGCGCTTTTAGAGGCCAAACAGGATATTGTGCTCGAGTATACGTATCCACGACTCGATATTGAGGTCAGCAAGAAGTTAAACCATTTGCTTAAGAGCCCGTTCGTCGTTCATCCGGGAACCGGGCGGGTTTGTGTGCCTATAGACACGAGAAAGCTCGAGGTGTTTGATCCGCTGGCTGTGCCTACCGTGACGGAGTTGCTCGGCGAAATTGATAAATGGACAGGGCCGGAGGAGGTCGGAGGGAAGAACGTCCAGGACTGGGAGAAAACTTGTCTCAAGCCGTATATTGACTATTTCCGGACGTTCGTTGCTGGGATCATGAGGGATGAAAAGGAGAGTGAGAAGGAGATTAAGGTCAAGCGCGAGAGAGAGGAGGGCGTTGCTGCGCCGGAGGCTATGGAGTTTTAACGCTTTGATGTTTTGCCTCGGGACTCAGGCAGGGGAGGGGGCGTTGGCATGGAATTGGATATAACTGCGTTTTTAAGAAGCAGCGCCTTGATGAGCGAGAGTTCTTCTGCGTTGTCCTCACATCTGGTGGTGTAATCGGTGACTGAGAGGCTCTTGTAGTGCGCCTTATCGCCCCGGACGATGCTAATATTTGTCTTTGGGACATTCAGGACCTAGACCGAGACGTTAGATCAAATGAGAATTGTATTATGCACTACCCTCCGTCGTCAGTGGTAATTTCTGGGAATATACCTTGCTCAGGAGCAATTTGACAGCTGTGTTGGCTCGATCATTGACCCCTGGAGATTGGACTTGAAGCTTAATCTGGTCTTCTTCAACAGATAGTATAGAATCTTCTTTTGGTGGTTTAACCCCTGTCTTCACGTGAACTTGGAGGAGTATCGACGAGGTTTCTGGATACGTCACATTGCGTATAAGACGGATGGCTTGTCTTTGCAACCCCGTAGACATTCTTTTCTCAGTAGAACCTCATAAGACCACAAAAAATCACGGACCATAACAATCCAGATACTGAAATTATTGCAATGCAGATCCAAACTTGATCTCCTCAGCGCCGGGATGGTTATTAAGACCACTCTATCATTGGCCCGAATCGGTGCTTCCGATGAGCTTGGCCGGCTTCCCCAACTTTTCCGCCCCCAAGCGAACCTTGCGGCAAGAATTGTCAGCCTCGCGCCTTCCACCCCACGCTTGACCACCAACAACGATCAAACAAGGTTGCAGCTCCGATCCTCGAGTTCATCTGCCTCAAGCACCAGGCCGAATTGTTTGACGCATATACGAGGCAGCGCCACAATGGCCACGGGAAACATGCATCATTCCTGGAGCAACAAGAACCACGGTCTTTCGGCGACAGTTCATACCACCACTGCCCTCAACCGCTGGTCTGTTGCGGACAAGCAGCTACCTCGTATGTCTTGCTAGCTATCCCGTCTCTGGATATGCAAACTAACTGCTGTAGCGGTGGATAAAATCAAGACGATCCATGTTTACGACTTTGATAATACCCGTAAGAAAGAACCTCCACTTTGCGCCACAGCCCTTTGACGAATACTGACCGCCCCCAGTCTTCAACTCCCCCCTACCGAATCCGAAAATATGGAATGGACCAACGATTGGCCTCTTCCAGACCCAGGATGTCTTTGCGACTGGAGGCTGGTGGCACGATGTCCGCATCCTTGCAGCAACAGGCGAAGGAGCCGACCTCGAAGAGAAGCGTGGTTGGGCGGGTTGGTGGAATGAACAGATCGTGCAGTTGATCCAATTGAGCATGCAGCAGGAGGATGCGCTCACCGTTCTTCTTACCGGGCGTTCAGAGCACGGTTTTGCGGAGTTGATAAACCGGATGGTGGCGAGCAGGGAGTTGGCGTTTGACATGGTTGTCCTGAAGCCCAAAGCAGGGCCGAACAACCAGCGGTTTGGCAGCACGATGTTGTTCAAGCAAGCCTTCCTCGAGACGCTAATGGAGACATATAAGGTGGCCGACGAAATACGCATCTACGAGGACCGAGTTAAGCATGTCAAAGGCTTCAGGGATTTTTTCATGGACTACAACAAACGTCAAAATGGCATTGGCGGATACCCAACACGCGGTCCCATAACAGCAGAGGTTATTCAAGTCGCAGATAGTGCCACACTTCTCGATCCTGTCATAGAGGCGAGCGAGATCCAACGCATTATCAATGACCATAACGGCGCCGTGACCAAAGGCACCGCCTCAGTGCGGTCAAAACGATTGTGCATCAAGAAAACAGTTTTCTATACCGGCTACCTGATTACGCAGCCCGACACGCAGAAACTACTGAGTCTAGTTCACCCCCCACAAAACATGCCCGAGAGTGAGCTGAAGTACCTGGCAAACAACATTCTCATTACACCGCGGCCGGCGCCAAATTCGATTTTAGATAAAGTGGGTGGCATTGGTAACAAGCTTCTGTGGGAGGTGACGGGTACAGCGAGTTTCGAGTCGAAAGTCTGGGCGTGTTCTGTGCGCCCCGTGCCACAGTCCTCGAAATTCTACACTGAGAACCCGGTACCTATTGTTGTGTTGGCGTTACGCAAGGGCGCGCGTCCAATTGATGCCGCAAAGATACAAAACTGGCAACCAGTGCCACCAGAGAAGCAGTTTATTTTTGAGACGACGGTTGGGGAGAAGGTGTTGTTACGCGTTGAGGAGGAAGATAAACAGGAGGGCGAGTACGAGAGCCTGTTCCCAAACAAGTCGCATAAGCGAAAGCATATTGAGGATGATGGAGTGCCGCGAGGCCCCAGTGGGCGCGGTGGACACAGAAACGATCATCGGGATGGAGGAGGTAGAGGCGGGAGGGGAGGCTTTAATCAACCGCGGCACCAGCAAGGACGAGGGGGAGGAAGAGGTGGAAGAGGTACAGCACCTGCTGCTGGACGAGGGAGAGGACGAGGTGGTCACAACTATCGCAGCCTAGATGACGTTGGAAGTCAAGTACAACAGGGTCATACCGCAGGAATCACATACGAAGACTTTCCATCACTGCCGACGGCATATCAAAAGCAACAGACCGAGGGTCAAAGGATGAAACAGGGCGAATATGACAATCGTCGTGTGCCATCCGGGCCACAGGGACAGGGGAGAGGGGGCGGTGGAAACCTGGGACAGTATTACTGAGTGTTCTGCATATTGTACACTACTGTATAAGATATTTGCATTGCGTTGAGTCAGATTGCGGCTATTGAATGGCGTTGCGGACGGGATATTGGTTGTGTTGTATACCTTTGAGTTGGCAGGTGTTGGCATGGCCAGAGGTGTTAGTTACAGGCTCATTTGAAGATGAAAGGATCAGTGGCGGGGAGTTTGGCACTTGGTCATTCGAGGTTGATATTTTAGGTCAGGTGAAATTGAGAATCATTCTTTAAATTGATTTCCGGAAGAATAAACTACGCAACACGATCAAATCTCGCACGCGCTCTAACAACAGCATCCATCATTGCCCAGCATGCATCCGAGTACGCCAACATTCCTCCTCCCATGTAACAGCGATTTAATCCTTCGTGAAATAGACCCATACTACCTCCCCCTTCTTCCCGTCCCTCTTCTCATCCCACCCCATCTCACTGACTTTCTTGCCCATCAGATCCTTATTATCCCCTTTGATCGTCAGCCCACGATACCATTTCCCCCCTCCCCCAGGCACGATTTCATGAAGAACATTCTTCCCGGGGTCATCGTTGTCGCAACCGAACTGCTGAAGCAGTGTCTTGAGCGTCACGCACGTCGGCACCACATGCGCTGTGTAGTTGAAAGTCTCATTCCCCTCATTTTGCCAGGGCGGTGTCGCGCTCTTGATGACGTGTATTTTGCAATGCTCTTTGGGAAAGATATAATTGTAGCCAGGTTCGAGACCGATGCCCTCCGTCGAGTTCTTGATGTTGATCCCAGGGACTCCACCGTCATCCACAGGGAGGCCGAATTGTTGCCATGATTGCCCGCCGCCACCGCCGCCGCCACCGACGCCTAGGTATCCGAGACCTGGGTATCCCATAATACCGCCCATGCCACCGATGTCGCAAGGCATCGCGCCGCACATTCCGCCATATCCCCCAAGTGACAAACCGCCTGTGAAATCGCCGAAACAGCCGCCCATGCCATCGCCTGGGAGTTCATACCAGGCAAACCCTGGCGGCGCAGGGAAAAACCCATGAGCTGCGGGTGCCCAGCCGCTAGGATCTTGATAAAAAATGCCATCGAAACCATCCCATGGACCCTGGGCCCATCCGTGAGGCGGGTTGTATCCCCAATCCGCCATATCTCCTGCTCCCTCTCGTCGCCGGTATCGGGGGAAATGTCTGTTGAGTAAGAAATACAGGAATAGGGAATATGAGAACCCTGAAATGGACAGGTATGAAATAATAAATGTTATTATAACTTAGACTCCTGGATGGTTGTGCGTGCTCTCAATGTGTCGATGTGAACGAATGTAATTCTAAGATCCCAGTTGGCTTTCGTCGTCAAGATATAGTAGCCTGCAGTGATTCAATGTGACATGCATACGTGGCCATCGTACTAGCAAATGGTGAATGACAGAGTGGACATTCATTCTCAAATCTCCGAATCAGCCCTGGAGACAAACAATGATGGGATGATTATTCACGTGCCGGTTGTGGCATGTTGGCCGTGTTCACTTGAGGCAATGGTGAAACCAAACCAGTAGATTTTGAAGTTGTACAGCGTATTTTAAACAATGCTCGCTAAGCGGCAATAATTAGTGATGATACAAGCCGCCCACAGGCTGTCATCGGCCCCAATTGTCATAATGGCCCCTTTGGCTCCTCCTAACCACCGGCCACAACCGCGAGACCTTCATAAATCTTCATCTTAACAGCGTAAAAGGTATTTCGCTGTTGGGGTATACCAGTCTGCCCTATCCCGGCACTCTCGACTTCGATCGCCCCCGTTCCTAACTTGCGGACAGCAACGCAACTATCAATCAGGAGGGTTCCCTCGCCCCTGAACTCAGCCGTGTATCCAGCGGAGAGCATTATTTTCCTCAGATCAGCAAGTCGGAGATCTCCAACATGTAGCGGTTGAGCGACTGATCGGGTTGCTGATGCCATGCTCGTTGGTAAGGTATCCAAAACTGGCATAGAAGCCTTCTCGGGTCCCGGGATGGTCTGGAGTGCTTTGGATTCATTGCCTGGTGTTTCTTCTGAATCCTTGTCCGATTCAAGTTTTTGCTTTTTGTTTGCGTTGCCTTGGCCCCCATCAATTAACTCAGTAGTAGAAGGTAAAGCAGCAGCTAAACGCCCACTCAGTGTTACGATGCCAAGTCCCTTGACCTTCTGCCATCGAAGCTGCTTAACAAGGCTATGGGTGAGCTTAACAGCCCATGCATTAGTATCGACGCTTGCATCGATAGTTGCGCCAACCTCTGGAGTATATACATCAACTTGCTTATCGCCTCCACTTCCAGTTTGAGCTCCCAGTAATCGACGGCAGTCAAGCGCCAGAGCCAAAGTCTCGTCCTTCAAGCCCGATACCAGGATCAATTTTCTTGGCTGGATAAGGGGAATCAGCATATGAAGACTTCGCTTGTCGTGTAGCCCTTCGAAATCGATGAATGCCAGGCGAAGATTAACGGTGATCGATTCTGTCGAGAATATAGCTTTCGCCGGTCCAATGACATCAACTTCATCTTCAATGGTATCTTCATCAAAAACACCATTAACAAATCCGCCGTCAGCTGTAGGAATATCCCCACTATCATTGAAGCCGGTTTGTTGTCGTTTATTTGTGCTATTTGACGGCCGTCGGTCCGCTTTAGTACCTACGTCGTCCCACCTACGCTTCTTCCCAAGCGTATCTTGGGTATCATATTTTCCAGATTGGCGCGAATCTTGCCCCTCAGCTTCATCTCGCTCTTCAGCTCTGAGATATTCCTCGGGTCGAATCAAATCCCCAAATTCGTCTGCTCGTCTGCGTCGAATGACCAGGGGGAACATCTTCTCACGGCCCTTCTTGCCTCGTACGTCGTAATCGTGAACCCCTTTCCGACGTAAGAGAATATTGATACCAAGGTCTTCATCGCTGAGGCCCATCTTCTTCCGTCCGGCTTGACCTAACGCTGTGGATATATTCAGAGCCTTTCCTTGCTGCTCTGTTTCGGATTCTTCGCTATCCGATGACGACACAGATGAAGCATCATCAACCGCATCTGCAGATGTGTCCAAAGCCGTTGGTCCTCCTGGTTGAGTTACAGTTTGCAACTGGCGCTGAGTGGCAAGCCATTGTTGGTACGATAGCAACTCATTGCCCTCCAATGCCTCTCGCTTTACATCCGTAAGCGTCAATTCTCGCCCACCACCATATACTTGCTCCACGTTCTCTCCTGTGGAGCCTTGCTCGAGTGCAACACCATCCTTCCTCTCATCCCACCAAGACCATAACATTCTCGAAACTCCCGAGCTTCGTCCCGCATCAGGAAGTTTGCTCATTTTTTCTGTTAAAATAACCAGGTTGCGGCTATCAGCGGCTATATTTCGCAAAATATCTTTCGAAAACCCCCAATCCAGTGACCTGTCGCTTGCAAGAATAACCTTTGCCATCGGCTTGCCATCTCTTGTCGCTTCGTTATTAAGGATGGCGCTTACCCCCCCTTTCTTCTCAATCAGCCGCACATGTTTGAAGTCGAACGGACCAGCCCCAGCCTGCCTTGGTTCGGAGGGTTTATTAGGCTGTCTATCAATACCGCCGGCAATGGCTTCGAACTCTCTGATGATACCATCGTCCATCCATTCCAACATGCTTCTAGTATAGCGCATCGTTGCCCCGATATTCTTGCTGCATAGATATAGATTCGCATTCTGAAATGGGCTTTCCGGGTTCGACGCGTCCTTGCGCCATGCATGTTCTAGCAGATATGCCAGCTCCAGCACCCGCGCACTGGAGTCCGTCGGAATCAGAACAGTTCCTCCCTTGACGATGGCGGACTTAATCATGTCCAAAAGCGCCTCATCTCTTTTAGTTCGCCCCCCAGCCAAAGCTATACGCTCAGCGCCCTTGCTGCTACAAATGAGAGCTGTAGGTTTTCGCAGTTGCTCGATGACCTCTGCTCCACCAGCACCAGCCCCGCCAAGCCAGGCCGCACCAGCGAGAATATTCTCCCTTGCTTGATTCCAGTCCACAGCATAGACTATCGATTCTAGTCCATGCTGGATGTGCCAGATAGTACCACCTAGCGTATGTCCTGCATTGTAGGCTGTAATTGTAAGACCGTTGAGCGGCGGCGAAAAAGGTGAAGGAAGCGGTTGGTGGGGTTGCGAGTATTTCAAAGGGTGGATGAGGGAAAAGTAGTTCGCAATCTCTTCGTGAGTCGGAGACTGTAGGAGTATATGTGAATCATCTTCCCCAGAGTCTGGTTTTGAATACGAATATGACGTTTCGGAGAGTAACGACGAAGGGATGATGGTCGATGCGAGTGGTGTTGATGCATACAGGTCTTGGAGAAGGGTGCGCCCGAGTGAGATGACGGGTGTTGTGGCATATATCGGTATTCGAGTAAACAGCGGGAAATGCTTGCAGCAATGGGCATACGCTGCTAAATGGGCGACCGTTGCGTGGGTGAGGAGGACGATGGAGATTGTCGGAACGTGCTTCTCGAGGTTCCGGAGCTTCTCGATGTCGAAAGTTTCGTCCCATCCGACGTCGATGAGGACCTTGACGCCGCCATCAAGCTCGAGAAGAGACTGAGATGCGCTGCTTTCGGACTGGGCGCCTGCCAATGGAGTGAAGTTGAACATCGTGAGGGAGGCTGCCCAAAAGAGACAGTTTGTGTTGATGTCACCTCTAAAGGCTCAAAGTAAAGAATCCACGCCGAGTTTCTAGCCCTTCATCCTGCGGCATAAAGGCGCTTATGATATAGCGCAGTATTCTATGCCGGCTTTGTGGTGAATAGAGGAGCTTGTTGGTGTCGAACAATGGGGTTTACTGAGGTTGGCGCAATAATTATACAACAAGTCCTGTCATTTGCACAAGCTTTCGAGCACGTCGCGTCCAGACACAGACTTTGACAGGGGTAGTGCCATGTTAGCGTTCAACCTCATGTGTGTACTTTGTACCCCAAAAAGTACAGGTGTTGATATCCCATCTAGATCTCCCCGCCATATTTTTTATGTGCTTTCCTACCAACCCACGACAATTTGGCCATGAACTCATCTAGGGCTTCTAAGAATTGAAAATTCATTGCTTTGTAGTGTTACGATTTACGACGTTATTCCTCTCGCTTTCAAGTCCACGCAGAACCCCTCCTCGATTCCAGCGCCATTGTGGTATATGGCCAGATGTCTGATTACCAGCTCTACCACGCATTAGGGGCCGGCAAGCCTGGAGAGGATCCAATGCACCCAGAAGCGCCCCCGAACCAAGCATCGAATCAGTTTCGACCACCGGTTGCACCGTCACCTTACCAGCAAGGTGGGATGGGATATGGCGATGGCCAACAGTATCAACAACCTCAGCAGTATCAACAGCCCCAGCAACAACAACAGTACAACGAAGTAGTTTCTCCTCCAACTCAGTTCAGTCCGAACTCGCCATATCCGCAAGGGCAGGGACAAGGCTTCGCTCCCCAGCATTTAGGTGGACAGCCCCAAGATGGTGGTTTGGCACAGCAAATGGGGGGACTTGGGCTCGAGGAACCCGCGACTCACGGGAGGAAGAAGAAGAAGGACCGCCATGCATACCATTCCTTGGAAGCGCCAGGTGGTTCTTCCGCCGCGTTCAATGGCATCCCGCCCGCTGGCACCCCGCAGACCGATTTCCTCAATGCCGACCCATCAATACATGGCCAGCACATGAGCCGACCAGTCACTCCACTCATGTCACAATTCCCAGCGCAGGCCAGCGCTCCATTCAACCCTGCCAACCCTGCTATGGCCGGCCCAGATGCCGGCAGAGCTTCGGGCGATGCAGTATTCAGTGGTGACCCCGTGCAGGCTTCGGCGCAGGGAAAGGTTGACCCGGACCAAATACCCAGCATTCCGAGGTCAAGAGACGTTGTTGCGCAGTACTACCTGGATCACGTTTACCCGACATTCGAGCATCATCTGCCGCCGCCAGCAGTGGTACCTTTCGTTGCATTCGACCAAGGCAACTCCTCTCCCAAGTTCACACGGCTTTCGGTAAATAATATACCCTCAAGCGCCGAAGGGCTAAAATCGACTGGGCTCCCCCTGGGACTCGTCCTACAACCGTTGGCACCGCTGCAGGCTGGCGAGCTCGAGATACCGGTATTGGACTTTGGTGAAGCCGGGCCTCCCCGCTGCCATAGATGCCGAGCATATATTAACCCATTTATGGTTTTCCGACAGGGGGGAAATAAGTTCGTGTGTAACATGTGCACGTATCCGAATGATGTCCCGCCAGAATACTTTTGCGCGACGAACCCCCAGGGGGCCCGTGTTGACAGAGAACAACGGCCTGAACTGATGAGAGGAACTGTGGAGTTTATGGTTCCTAAGGAATACTGGTCGAAAGAACCGGTGGGCATCAGATGGCTGTTCATTATTGATGTCACACAAGAGTCATACAATAAGGGCTTTCTAGAAGCTTTCTGCGAGGGTATTATGAGTTCGCTATACGGCAAGGATGTACAGGCCTCAGGTGAAGGCGAGCAGGCAGATCCGAATGCACACAGAACAATCCCGCCTGGAGCTAGGGTTGGTTTTATGACATACGATAAAGAGATTCACTTTTACAACGTAAATGTAAGGATGCTTTCTACCCCCCTCATGAACGAGCTGACCTTTGTAGTCATCTCTTGAGCAAGCTCAAATGATAGTGATGCCGGACGTTGATGATCCCTTCGTACCCATCAGCGACGGATTCTTTGTAGATCCCTATGAGTCCAAGTATGTAGCAACGTCACTCACGATGGCAACCTTTAACATTATATTAGGGACATCATCACATCATTACTAAACCACCTCCCTACCCTCTTCTCGACGATAAAGAACCCCGAGCCAGCATTGCTCCCAACGCTAAATGCAGCTGTGGCAGCTCTCGAGAAGACGGGGGGAAAGATTGTATGCTCGCTAGCCGCTTTACCAACGTGGGGCCCTGGACGGCTCTTCCTTAGAGATGAAAACAGGATAGCAAATGGAGAAGCCGACAAGAAGATCATGACGACAGAAAACCCCTTGTGGAAGAAAACCGCAGAGAGTATGCTTCAAAATGGTATTGGTGTCGACTTCTTCCTTGCGGCGCCAGGGGGAGGCTACTTAGATATTGCTACTATTGGTATGGATTCCGCATTATGGTCGCAATTGGAATGCTAACACAACTGCAGGGCAAGTGTCCGCGTCTACAGGCGGAGAGACATTCTATTACCCTAACTTCCTTGCTCCGCGTGACACCGCCAAGTTGTCGCAGGAGATTAAACACACGGTCACGCGCGAAACTGGATACCAAGCGTTACTGAAGGTGCGCTGCTCAAACGGCCTTCAGGTTGCCTCATATCACGGCAACTTCATTCATCATACTTTTGGAGCGGACGTGGAGCTCGGCGTCATAGATGCGGACAAGGCGATGGGAGTGCTGTTCAGCTACGATGGGAAGCTCGATTCCAAGCTAGACGCGCATTTCCAGAGCGCCCTGCTCTACACGACCGCCAGCGGCGAGCGTCGTGTGCGTTGTTGCAACGTTATTGCCAGCGTCAGCGACAATGCAAAGGATTGCATGAAGTTCGTCGACCAGGACGCAGTCTACAACCTCATCGCCAAGGAGGCCGCGACAAAGATGGCCACGAACACCCTAAAAGACATCCGCGCCAGCATCGCCGAGAAGAACGTCGACATTCTTGCCGGCTACCGCAAGAACTTTTCCGGATCTCACCCCCCCGGACAACTCGTCCTGCCCGAGAACCTCAAGGAGTTCAGCATGTACATGCTCGCACTTGTCAAGTCGCGCGCGCTCAAGGGCGGTAACGAACCCACCGACCGCCGCGTTCAGGACATGCGCATGCTACGCTCCATGGGCGCGCTCGAGCTCTCCCTCTACCTCTACCCACGCATGATCCCCATCCACAACCTCGATCCCGCCGACGGATTCCCCGACGCCACCACGTCGCACTTGCGCATGCCTCCTGCGGCCCGCGCGTCCTTCTCGCGCGTCGAACCGGGTGGCGTCTACCTCCTCGATAATGGACAGAACTGTTACCTCTGGCTGCACGCGCAGACGTCGCCGAACTTGCTCGTCGACCTGTTCGGTGAGGGGATGGACTCTCTCAAGGCGCTGAATCCATTTGTGAGCTCTCTTCCGGTGCTGGATACGCACCTTAACGTGCAGGTCCGCAATATCCTCGAGTATCTGCGTACGGTGCGTGGGAGCAAGGCGCTTACAGTGCAGTTGGCGAGGCAAGGTTTGGATGGGGCGGAGTATGAATTCGCAAGGTTGTTGATTGAGGATCGGAATAATGAGGCGCAGAGTTATGTGGATTGGTTGGTGCATATTCACCGCTCTGTACAGCTCGAGGTATGTCACTCTCCCACCCGCGTGTCCCAAAGGTAGTTCCCTAGAGTATGAGATTAGTACTGACATTCTATAGTTGACGGGCCAGCGCAAGAAGGAGTCTACTGGTGACAACTCGCTCGCCAGCAACTTCTCGGGCCTGAGGCCATCGTACTGGTAAGCTCACGCACTCGCAACGTATGTCTATAGAGAGAAGGAATCGTGGGGTTCACGAACTAGCATTGATCGACTTAGTTGGGTTGGAATGGTGAATATCAAGGCCAACGCCGTGGGGCGGTTGGGTGTAGGCCATAATATGCCCCAAGTAGGAGGGAGTAGAAGACGAAGCAACGAAAATGATTTTGGACTAGACCATCCCACCGCAATCTCGCCGTCCCTGTCCACAGTCCTCTCGTGTCCACCTTCGTAGATGTCCATCAATGTCCATTCATTCTCCTAACACACTCTTATTGTGTCCTTTCTTTCGCTTTCCTTCATTACGTACAACATCGACTTTTTTGCATATATGCCACTCGTGATCATTTCAAATCTTTGGCATATTTTTTTTTGTAAATATGTTAACCGAGAAAATACATGGAATATAAAAGCTATTATATTTTCCTTATAACTAAAGACAAAATGCTAATTGTAGCTCGGTAAATACGCCGCAGTCTTTAAACAACACACTCTTCCTTTTGAGATTCATATTTATCCTCCTCTATACTGCCTTGGTCTAGGGTCTGGACGGCCTGGGGCTCAGGCCACACTCTTTTGTTAAGACGCTTAACCCCATGGTGGCCCCATCAGCGAATTGCACTACGCCCACTCTATTCCAGGACTGCCTGTACGCATTCTTTGAATCATTATTGACTTCACCGCTCTTCATAGAGCGAATAATTTCTAACTAAAGGGGTACTGAAAGCTACATAAACATGGTGGCCGCCGTTGTGCTGCCAACTCTAGACTGCGGCGCTAATCGCAGCAATATCTAAGGTTATGCCAATGTAGTTCTCGTGTCCCTACCAGGTGACCCGTAACCGTAACCGGCCATTATTATACATACCCTGACGAGAACAGTTTGTGAAGTAGACCATTAAAAAGCAAGTTAACACATCTGACGCATCGGAGTAACACCTAGCGGAGGGTAGTAATAATTGTGACAAGCAATGAGCAAAAGTAGCCGCAAGGAAATATAATATTATCACCGTAAAAATGTAGTAGCCATATAACTAGATAGTGCCGAAATGGTTTATTGTTTCTTGATAGTAATGTGGTAGGTAACTCCCACTTATTATTATACAGAGAAGTGTCGATTTGAAATTCAACACTACGAATGAATACAAGGTAAGATTATTGTTGTTTTGGATACCAAAGGGTGCTTATTGTCAAGACATAAACTGTCTCTAGTTGCCTCCAAGAACGAGAGTGAAGTCGGACAATATTGAAATGAGTCGCCCGAAGTTGCGTGTGCCGACCAAGAGGATAATGAACTCAAGTTACAGGTCGAATAGAAGCTAGCTATGCTTCACCTTTAGACCGATGTCTCCGCATGTTTCGTCCGAGCAATAATATCCTCTTTTTCCACACTATCGATGTCGCCGGGTTGCTCTGTAGCGATCGCATCCCCGAAGAGCTCCGCAATCTCTTCTAGCGATTTCCCCATCGTCTCAGGAAGGAAAAAGTAGTACACGAAGGCCGCCGCAAAATTCGTCGCAATGAATAGGGCATAGTATCTCCACCCCACGTTTTGAATCGCCACCGGTGTGATCTGTGCCAAGACAATAGCAACGACGGACTTGGAAAACACCGCTAATCCGAGGCCTTTGGTGCGGAGGAAAAATGGGAATAGCTCAGAGGGCACAACCCAGACCATGGCGTTAAAGAATACAGCGTAGCCGCAGGAATAGATGAATATGAACGCGATAGCGGCGCGGGGACCTGCAATGCTCGTTGTTCCCGCGGGAAATTGTGCAGACAGAGCCATACAGATAGATATCATGACACAGAGGAAGATTGAGCCAACCCACAGTGTGCGGGTGCGAGGCCACTTATCAGCAACAGCCACGAGGTAGATTACTTGGCCCACGACACCCATTATACCGTATACGCCGCTGATAAGCAACGCTGTCCGCCCAGTGAAACCCACGGCGGCGTAGAAGGTGTTTTGGTAATTCTGGATCACCGTTGAGCCACTCAGCTGGCCCATCATGAGAATGAAACAAGCGGTACCGGTGCGCCGGATGTAACGTCGGGAGAAGAGCTCGCTAGCAGCTTTTAAAAAGTTGGTGCGGCTGGCGGTCTGCTCGAGTTGGATTTGGTCGTGGATATGCGTGAATTCTTGGTTGAGAAAATCTTCCCCTTTGTCTCCATAAAGGGCAAGTAGAGCTGTTTGAAATTAGCCAAGGTACCGTAGTGATAGGTGCCAGTTGATATACTTTTCTTAGCTTCTTCATATCGCTCCTTCTGGATTACTACAGCATTCTTTTAGTCATTGGCCCATACAGTGGAAGTCATTGTATACGTACGCCACCGAGGACTATATGGGATAAAAACACAGCCGACAGAGAGGGCAACGGCCCCGGGAATTTGCATTGCAAGCGGTATGCGCCATTGTGCGTCTCCCGTCGCGTAATCCCCTCCATATCCAATCCCTATAATATCCTGTTAGTTTGGCACGATGATGTTTGGCAGAGCAGAACGTACAGTTTGCCGTGAAGAAGCCGATGGAGATCATCATTCCTTGAAGTCCCACAATCATGCCGCGCTTTTCGGGCGGCGAGACTTCAGCGATGTATACGGGAACGACGGCGAGGATCATCCCACAACCAAGACCTGCGATGAATCTTCCAGCGATCATCATTCCAACATTTGCGGCTCCAGATTGCAAGGCTGCACCGACAGTTGCTATATGTTGTTAGAACTTGTTTATGGAATAAAAAGCCAATCTTGTTCTTACATATAACGCCAGCCGCACAAATTGTCCACCTTCTACTAAACCTGTCTGCTGAATAGCCCGTAATAAAGGTCCCAAGTGCCTGCCCAGTATTGTATAGTGAAACAATAGCACCTAAGATAAAGTTAGTCATTTGGTATTATTGAGTTGCCACGAGTATTAATACCAATTAACGATGGATTCTTCAAAGTTGGACCAAGCATATACAGCTTGAATGTCTCATGGCCAAGAGTTGTGCCCATGATGCCGGAATCAACGCCAAAAACAAAGCCGCCGATGGCGACGACCAATGCCACAATTATGATATAATAACCCATGGTTAATGGCTTAGAGATGTCTTGGGCGTGACGGAGGCAATAAACGCGGGGAACGACACCCTTTAAATATCAATTTCGATGATGCCCAAACTCAATACCGCTCTCCTCCCAATTACAGGCGTCGCAACATCGGGGTAATGCTCTTCGAGAGAGTTGTGAAGAACATTTGAGCGCGGGCTTTCATGGTACGGAACGCCTCGTTCCCCGCAACCTCACTTATACAACTACATCAATGGCGCTCCCAATTGCCAAAGTCGAGGCCTAGCTCTCAGACCGGAATCGGGGTAAGAGAGAGAAAATCCACTAGGGATTTTCCATTTATCTCCACAACAAAACCCCACTTCCCCGGACTAACCCCCAGAACTTAAACACTAAAAAGGTTAAGGAATAGCGTCATTTCTAAAGGCGGCGTTCACCCAGTAATATCAAGAGTTTGCCGCCCGCAAACTCCACCAACGTTGTGCGAATAGCGGCAACTGGATGATGGATTGCATCGCAAAGAAGTCCAAGGACGTGGGTGAAATGCTGGCACTCTGCATCTCTCCATGGTTCTCCACACGCCCAGCATTGCGCGGACATAGGACACGCGGGGTAGTTCGGATTTTGTGCTAGAATCCTTGGGGGTTCCCACGTTGTGCGCCAAGGACGCGCCATCGCCAGCGGCGAACAACCAATAACCTCGAGAGTTTCCCGCCCGAATACCGGGGGGTATGCACTTCATGCGCGGCTCTGGAAGCCTTCTACCTCATGGGATATCCCACGGGTCGACAAAGTTTTATGCCGACTCTATACTGTGGGGGCATAAGCCCAAAGAGTGCGCGCTCTTTTCGCAGGCTAATACACCGAACCTGGGCGATCTTGTTGAGCGACGTAATGGATATCTAATTAGCCAGTCTGATCAAAATTCCACAACTATATCTTCCATATATGAAGGGCGTCTCCAAGTTTCTCAAATCTTCAGTCATTATTCCAATCTTACGTTCTAACCCCTTGTCCTTCCATGAAACCATCGCCGCAATCATCATGGCACCATCTGTCGCGCAGCTTCCAGAGCAAACCCAAACCTCAAAGCAGCCAACCTCTCCCACATCCCCATCCTTCAATCTCTTCCCCCAAAGCCGTCTCCCGTTTTCCCCTTCACTTTTCGCAAATCCCACATCAGAATACCGCGGTACGCCGCTATGGAGCTGGAACACGAAGCTCGACCTCGACCAACTGCTACGACAAATTGACCACCTCGAAGAGATGGGGCTTGGAGGCTTTCATATGCATTCCCGGGTAGGCCTTGACACCGAATATATGGGAGAGGAGTTCATGCATATTGTGAAAAAGTGCGTTGAGCGCGCCAAGGAGAAGGGTATGCTCGCGTGGCTGTACGATGAAGATCGTTGGCCAAGTGGTGCGGCGGGAGGACTTGTGACAAAGGACGAGGATAAGTTTCGATCTAGGCATATGTTGATTACTCCTTGGAAATACGGCGATCCACATAGACCGGATCAAGCAGAGTATGTTGCTACTACTTTGATATGGCGGCTACTAATATTGCATTTTGAAGGGAGAACCACTCGTGCTCAGCTGTCGCATCTAGAAGCGAGCTTGGATTTCTTGCTGCTCGATACAGTATTATCCTAGACAAGGACGGATTTCTTGTTGAGAGCCGGCGACTCGAAGATAGCGAAAGGGATTTTGATGGTGTTTGGTACGCCTATGTCGAGACTAACCCTCCATCTGAGTGGTTTAACGGATCCTATTATGTCGATACACTATCAGCGCCAGCCATGCAGAGGTTTGTAGATCTTACGTATGAGCCATACAAGAAAGCGGTGGGCGGCGAATTTGGAAAGACTGTCCCAGCGATTTTCACCGATGAACCGCAATTTGCCCTGAAGAATCAACTCAAGCTTGCTCACGGGAAGAGAGACATTTTCCTTCCATGGACTCTAGATCTACCAGATACCTATCAAGATACATATGGCTCTAACTTGCTGGATTTTCTTCCCGAAGTTGTCTGGGACACCAGAGGCCCATCGAAGACCAGATACAACTATCATGATCATGGTAACCAACGCTATAATGCAATATCCAAGACTCTGCTAATCATGTTGAAGTTTGCACTCGTTTCGTAACCTCGTTCATCGATCTCCTCGGAAACTGGTGCAGCGGAAACAGTATCGCCCTCACCGGCCACATGATGAAAGAAGCAAGCTTGAGATCCCAAACTAGCTCCTTAGGCGAAGCGATGCGTTGCTATCGAAATATGCACTTACCCGGCATTGATCTGCTCTGTGATCGCAGAGAGTTCACAACCGCGAAACAGGCCCAGTCCGTCTCTCGCCAGTACGGGAGGTGTGGCGTATTGTCTGAAATATATGGCGTGACAAACTGGACGTTTACATTTGAAGGCCATAAAGGTTGCGGTGACTGGCAGGCGGCTTTGGGAATCAATGTACGAGCACATCACCTGGCTTGGGTAACAATGGCGGGCGAGGCGAAGCGTGACTATCCTGCTGCTATTGGATATCAGAGTCCCTGGTACAAGGAGTACCCGTTGATTGAGAATCATTTTGCCAGAGTGAATACAGCATTGACGAGAGGAATTCCAGTGGTTAAAGTAGCCGTGATTCATCCAGTTGAAAGCTTCTGGCTTTCATTTGGACCCAACGAGACTTCTGTGGATCAGGATGAGCGAGACCGCCAATTCTCCGACCTGACAGACTGGTTATGCTACGGCCTTGTGGATTTTGACTTCATCTCGGAGTCTCTGTTGTAAGTATACCGATATTCTCCTAGTGGCATTAGAAACTGATAATTGGCAGGCCTGAACAAAACCCACTGACGGAAAATGGCAACTTGCGCGTAGGCGTACAGCAATATGACGTGGTCATTGTACCCAACTTGAGAACTATCCGCAACACTACGCTACAGATCCTCGAAAGCTTTGAAAATAGCAGCGGGAAGATCATTGTCGCAGGATCAGACCCCTCACTAGTGGACGTTGAGCCATCTTTACAACCCGAATCCCTCTCTGCTACGCGAGTGCCATTTACCAGGCTAGATATCCTCCGCGAGCTCGAGACTGTTCGTGATCTGAAGATCGTCCTGGACACTGGCATGGAAGCCGATAAGCTACTATACCAGATGCGAGCCGACGGCGAAGAGGGTTATTTATTTATCTGCAACACCGACCGCGTCAAACCAAGCAATTGCAGGGTGGATATTCGCGGGGCATGGTCAGCAACGCTTTTGGATACTTTCTCCGGCAAGTCGTACAGCTTCAAAACTGAGGTAATCGAAGGCTGGACTCGATTCCATCATAACTTTCACGGCTGCGCCTCTCTCCTCCTCCGTCTCTACCCTGTGACTCACGAGCCGTGCCTTTCGGCTCTGGAGATCCCCGCCTGGACAGTCTCCCACGAGCTTGTGGAGTGCGCGGCCTCACTATCCGAGCCCAACGTTTTGCTCCTCGACATCGCATCGCATAAACTCAACGACGGCACCATATGGGAAGCACCCGAAGAGATCCTCCGCATCGACAACATCGCGCGCGAGAATCTCGGCCTACGCCAAAAGAAAGACGCCTTTGCACAGCCATGGACGACTCCCAAGTCTGCGCCTACAAATACGATATCGCTGCGCTTCTGCTTTACTTCAACTATCGATGTTCATGGCGCACACCTTGCTCTCGAGAATGCGGCGACGACTACCATATCCCTCGACGGAGCCCATGTTGTCAGCGAGTCCAGCGGATACTGGGTTGACGAAAGCATCTCCACGATTCCCCTCCCACCAATCCCAGCCGGCTCACACGAGCTCATCCTTTCCCTCCCCTTTGGCGCGTCTACAAACCTAGAGCGCATCTACATCCTCGGAGAATTCGGCGTCGATCTGCGCGGTAGAAAAGCGACCATCATTCCTCTCTCTCTCGAGAAGCTAGCTGTGGGCGACTACACAAGACAAGGGTTGCCCTTCTACGTTGGGAACGTGAATTATGATTTTAAGCTCCGCGTCGAGGGAACCGGGCTCCAACGGACCGCAATACAAGTCCCTCGCTTCGTCGCCCCACTCCTTGCTGTGCAGCTGGACGGCCGCGATGTGGGCTCTATCGCCTTCCAGCCTCACATCCTCGACCTAGGGGAGCTGTCTGGGGGTGAGTATAGGCTGCGGATTACGGCGTACGGAAATCGCGATCATGCGTTTGGCGCGCTGCATCTACCCGATGGGTTGACGAAATGGTATGGCCCAGATGCGTTCCGCACGGCGGGTGAATGGTGGAGTTATGAGTATACGATCAGGGAGATGGGGATTTTGACAGCGGTGAGGGTGTTGATGACGGATGATAAAGCGGCAGGGAGAAAGGGGTGGGATAGAGGGAGCATCAATGGGTATTTGTAGTAGGAGTCCTAATTAGATAATAGGGGATTGTTGTTACAAAGAATACGCCACCGTACTTTTTAGGCTTGGTTCCTAAGTAAGCTACAATTATCAATATCACAGTAACCTAACACTGCGATGCTTGAAGATATCACGGAATACTACACTTCATCAAGAGATGGCATGATTGACATATTTCCAACGACTCATAGTGTTTAATACAGCAGACGCTGTTAACATTTATTCCAAATTATTAAGAATTTCACCAAATTCAACCTGGGCGAGTACTATACCAACGAGGTCGTCCTTCCGTGCGCTCTCTGCATCCTCAATTTTAGGGCCACTTTAACTGAGAGCAAAGGTTATCTCGCAACTCTGCTTTTCAGGATTGCACAGTACTATACGATTTTAAAGAACACAGACTGGCTCCGTGGCATCTCGAACGGTTCTCTCCCTACGCGAAGAAGGGAATTGATCAGGGAAATAAGGGAAGTTACGAAACAAGCAGAGGAAAATTTTGCCGCATCGAGGGAAGGAAGTAAAGCAATAGCCAAGACAGAAACACCCACCGGCCGGATTTCCGAAGCACAGGAGAAGCTGAAACAGGTCCAGCGGAGCATGGGACAGGACCACCCTGAAACCATCCGCAAAGCCAGCGATTTTGTGACCATTTAACTGCAGAATAGCGACTCTAGCTCCTCCAAGGAAATCATAGCACTCTACAAGCGAGTGCTCGATTTGGAGCAAGGAGAAGTCTGTGTTACAAAGCATGGACACATGCAGTGCAACCTCGCGCTCGCCCATGACAAACGAGTTGAATACAACAATGTAGTATCACTCTGAAAGTTCGCATTCTAAACCGCGGAGCATCAACTTGACCCCGGAAATATAGAGCTGTTGCGGATACTCGGTAGCCTGGCGTGTATGTAATGTGCTCAGGGTCGGCTAGAAGACACGCAGCAGCTTTTGGGGTTGTGCTCGCTGGGCAGACAAATCTATCGGTGCAGACCATCCTGAGACGCTCGTTACAAGGCAGTACGCTGCTACGATGCTTTCCTTCCGGACAGCGTGTGGCCTGGCTGTCTGTTATAGAATAAAAGGGACTAGCAAAGGATGTAGAGAAAACAATAAGAGTGGGGATACAGAAGAAGATGTTTGGGGACACATCGAGATACGGTAATTACAAAGTTGATGTTGGATGGGATGCTGCAAGATGTGGGGAAGTCGTGAAGTATTTAATTATGGGAGGCGGGGTATGGCAGGTGCTCTACTATGTCGTCCATAGTATACTAATCTTAGTCTCGTTGTCGGACTTTACGTATTAACATGTCTTTCGCGCAAGTTACTACCGCTGCTTCAGCGTGAAGCCACCACTCTTTCTTTTTATGGCGGTGCGTAAGCTAGAACGACCATATTACGGTACTGGTACAAAATCGACGTGAGACTGACGCGGAATTGACACGGAAGTAATAACTCCTCTATTGCTTATATATGCCACAGGTAGTAACAAGACCTGAATGACAAATGTTAGAGCTGAGGTATACCGCTAAGCGCAAGCGATTCTCAGCGAAAGCCAGTTACAGCGTATGGGACAGCTCGGAGAAATTTAGTCATGGGTTTAGTACTACCTAATTGTGTGAATGGGAATCTGACATGCCGATAGAAGATCTTGTGCTACCAACTATCGCCGAGGTGGGTGGTTGGATAGTCACTGACTGTAATAGGTCAGTTTCGACGGTTTTGTCGGCCCGACCCGTATATGCGAGGTCGGATATAGGGGAAAGTCAGGTGCAAAAAGGGACTGATGGTTTGATTAGTGTATGTTTCAGCCACACCCGCATACAAAAGTTCTGGATATGGTAAGTGCGGCGAGATTCATTACTGCAATCGCACGACGGTGCACGCACACTCAGCCTGTTGGCTTATTAGTTTATTGTATGCTTGACGGTGTGCGTAAGTGGCTTGTAGATCCGCATCCTCCTGGATGGGATTCCGCTCCATGCTCCATCAAAAGCAAGTTTTCCGACCTTGGATTGGCCAGGGCGGCGCATGCGAATGCGGGGGATCAGAGGCATATACCAAGCCGAGATACTGGTGCAAGGGCCTCGAGGTTGCTAATCTGGAGATTCGAATATGCAACCAACATATTCCCAAATTGCGCTTTCGGCGCTGTACTATGGGCCGTATAATAAATAGACAGATAGCTCTCTCCAGCTTAGGTCGAGGACTTATAGACCTAGACCCTGATTCATCGAAGAGCATAGAGTTAGATTAGGAAAACCACGTCCTCCATTGCGTTTCCAACAGTTGCAACCTGATGCAAGTAGATTTAGCCACGATGGATCCCAATACTCATCAGCCAGTTTCGATCGCCATCATAGGCATGGGCTGCCGGTATCCCGCAGGATCCAACAGTCCAGAAGAGCTATGGAATGTCGTCGCCGAGGGCCGAAGCGGCTGGACGGAAGTTCCGCAAGACAGATTCAACCACCAAGCCTTCTATCATCCCGATCCAGAAATTCCGGGTGCCATCAACCAGAAAGGTGGTCATTTCATTAACCAAAACATCGCTGATTTCGATGCTGGTTTCTTTGGAATTGCACAGCTAGAGGCAGAAACGTTGGACCCACAGCAGCGCGTTGTGCTAGAGACCTCGTGGGAGGCGGTCGAGAATGCCGGAATCCCTATGCATCATTTCAAGGGATCAGACACCGGCATCTTTGGTAATGTGGAAGCCTCATCAGTAATGGAGCCACAACTAACGAGCGGTAAGTTGCAATGTTCGGCCACGACTTTGAATAGATAACACACAAAGATCCAGTTTCATTCTCTAAATATCACAATCTCGGCGTGGCGCGGCCGCTGCTTGCCAACCGAGTGTCCTACGTGTTTGATTTGCAAGGCCCGTCAGTCATGATTGACACCGCATGCTCTGGAAGCTTGGTTGCCGTCAGCTCGGCTTGCCAGAGTCTCCGTTCCGGCGAGACATATATGGCTTTGGCGGGAGGCGTCGGCTTGATATTCTCCCCTGACCAGATGGCTCTCATGTCAATGACTGGGTGAGTTCCGGGCATACTTGGAAACTCTGTAGCGAATAAGGATTCAGCTAAATGTTACATAAACAGGCTCTTCAATGATGAGGGCAGATCTTACACCTTTGATGATCGTGGTAACGGCTACGGCCGCGGAGAAGGTGTGGGAATGGTTGCCCTCAAGCGTCTTGATGATGCATTACGAGACGGCGACAATATCCGAGCGGTTATTCGAAGTTCGGGCATTAATTCCGACGGCCGAACAAACGGCATAATGCTTCCCAGCCAAAGTACTCAAGAGCGCCTTGCACGGAGCTTATTCCGGAACCTGCCTTTCACTCCTGCCGACGTGCAATATGCAAAGGCCCATGGCACGGGCACCAAAGCTGGGGATGATGTCGAAATGAAGACCATCCGCAACGTATTTTGCCAGGGTCGCGACAGCCAAAATCCTATATTTATCGGGGCTACCAAGCCCAACATTGGACATTCTGAGGCTGCCAGTGGCACAGCGGGCCTCATCAAGACGGTCATGGCGATGGAAAAGGGGCTGATTCCGCCCAACATACTGCTCAAAAATTTCAAGCCTGGATTGGAACCTGATCAGTTTGTGAAAGTGAGATGAACCATTTCACTGCGATGCAAGGATTCTTTTCTGTTTCTAACCGTACAACGGCATAGGTTGCTCGATCACTCACTCCATGGCCTTCGACGACGTCAAGCCGAAAAGCCGTGGTCAACAGCCTCGGATTTGGAGGCACAAACGCTATGGTAGTTTTAGAATCCGGAAACATTCGTAGTGGTAAGTATGGCCACGTCGTCTCAATGAGCCCGTACTTACACAATGGCGCCGCAGGCGTAAATGGAATCGTCAACGGACACCTAAACGGGGATATGAACGGATTGCACAACGCCGACGACGTTAAGAAAGACAAGAAAACACCGCGGCTACTCACTATATCTGCTAGGTCCGAGCACTCTCTTCGGCATGCTGCTGATGACCTTAGGGTATATTTGGAGCGTCAACGCGACATCCGCCTAGATGACCTTTCCTATACCCTAACCACTCGAAGATCTAAATTCCAATGGCGTTCTAGCATAATCGCTGATGATGTTAATTCTCTGGTACAGAGCCTTGAAGCAGAGGATTTGGGCCGAAACAAAGCGCCGAATCAAGTTGCAAATGTCTTTATATTCACCGGACAAGGCGCACAGTCGGCGAGGATGGGGTACCATCTTCTCTCAGCTGAGGATAATGAGTTTAGTCGTTCAATCTCCCGCTCAGAACAGTTATTGAAGGATTTGGGCGCACAATGGAGCCTGGTCGAGGAACTGTCTCGGGATGAAAACTCAAGCCGCCTGAACGACAGCAAATATGGTCAGCCTGCGAGTACAGCCGTTCAATTGGCGCTTGTCGACCTTCTGAAGGGCTGGAACGCGCAGCCGGCCGCAGTAATGGGCCACTCCAGTGGCGAGATAGCTGCGGCTTACGCCGCCGGTGCCATTTCACAAAGCGCTGCAATGAGTGCCTCATACCACCGGAGCTTCCTGGCAAATCTAGCCAAGCAACGGACTACACAGCCAGGAACAATGATGGCTGTTGGGCTTGGCCAAAACGATGCTGAGGGGTATATTGGGAAACTCGATACTTGCGGTCTTACAGTAGCGTGTGTCAATAGTCCGTCTAGTACAACAATCTCTGGGGACGCAAGCGCCATTTCAGATCTGAAGAGTGTTCTCGACGCGGATGGTGTATTTGCTCGACAGCTCAATGTTGACACGGCGTATCATTCTCATTATATGAAGTTGGTGAGCCCTGATTATCTGGACCGGCTTGAAGGGCTCGAAGCAGGCTCTATAGATCCCTCGATCCGTTACTTCTCCGCTGTCACGGGGAAAGAGAAGCTAGAAGGGTTTGGTTCGCCATACTGGGTCGATAACTTGGTATCTCCGGTTTTGTTCTCGGCTGCTCTGCAAAGATTGTGTCAGGAAGTAGGTCATACGCCACTCAATCTGATCGAAATTGGTCCACACAAAGCTCTATCCGGGCCAGTCAGGCAGACGCTGGCGAGCTTGCAGGCCAACGGCTTATCATACACATACATTCCTACGTTGGTCCGTGGGGAGAACAGCATTGAATCTCTGATGAACACGGGGTCAATTCTCTTCGGGAGTGGAAGCGACCTTGATATCGGAGCGGTGGCTTCACTCGGCATTTCTAGCTCATCGCCGCCGGCGATCTTGCGAGACTTGCCAACATATCACTGGAATCATACAACGACCTTTTGGACCGAGTCACGATTAAGTCGCGAGCATAGGCAGAGAAAGCATTCTCATCACGACCTTCTAGGCAGTCGAGTCGTCACGTCCCCAGACAGTCAGCCTAGCTGGCGGATTTTGTTGAATACTGAGAGCCTGCCGTGGCTGAAGGATCATGTCGTCGACAATGTCATTGTGTTTCCTGCGGCCGGATACATGACAATGGCGATCCAAGCCATGCGACAATTGGATCAGGACCGCCGCCCAGACTTGAATCCCAAGGGTTACCGAATGAAGAACATTTCTTTCAAGAAGACTTTGACATTGCCCAAGGATTACAAATCAGTGGAGACAATCATAACGTTCCAGTGTTCTGATTCGAATAAGTTTTCCAGCTTTACTGTGGCTTCCATGTCAGATCAAGGCAAATGGCAAGAACACTGCGACGGATCTATATCAGCCGTTTTCGAACCGGATCTAGACGAGGTTGAACAGGACCGTGAGGCAGAATTTGGCCGCAAGTCTCAAGCTGCTCGCCTCGAAAGTGCACGTGAAGCTTGCACCAAGATCATCTCACACGAAGACCTATACTCACATATGGCGGCAACGGGAAATCAATACGGGCCCACATTTGCGATCAACAACGAAGCCCGGATATCAAGCTTCCAATCTCTTAACAGTCTCATTATTCCAGACATTGCAGCAAATATGCCTGGCAAATTCATAGAGCCACACGTGATTCATCCGACGACGTTGGACGCAGTCATCCAGGCATGTCTTCCTGTGTTCCAACAGTACTCTATCCGGGGTGCAGTTATGCCTACACTTATCGGTGACATGTTTATATCGACAGACATCGCGAATCAGCCAGGAAAATAATTCGAGGCCGTGTGCGATTTGAGCGATACGTTTGCCCACTCAACGAAGATGGGCACGGCAGTCTTTCAGTCGCATGAGACTGGTATCCCGAGATGTGTTCTGACAATGGACAATGTAGAGATCCGCGTAGTGGGGGAGTCTCAAACTTCCTCGCAAAAGCCGAGGAATGACCAACATCTTCAAACTGGAATGGGGCCTCGATAGCTCATCAGTTACAGCCGAGATATTGGAATCGGTTGTAATCCCCCTGCAGTCCGACGAAGCTGGCATCTCCCAAGCAGAGAAAGTCGATCTCGGCTCTGTTGCCTGTGCAAGGTATATTGACTGGGCTGTTAGGCAGATGCATGATCGCGGACTGGCCGTGAAGGGTGACCACCGAGCCAACTGGTGGAGACTGCTAGAGGAATTCTTCAACTCAGAGACGGGGCAAGCCCTCATCCAACGGAGCCCAAAGACCAAAGTCGAGCTAGACCAACTCACCTGCAAGCTAGGTGTTGAAGGCGAGGCTATAGCCAGGATTGGGCCTGAGTTGGTCCCGCTCCTGACTGGCCAAACCGATCCACTGACCCATTTCCTTAAGGATGACCTGCTATTCCGTGTGTACCATTCCGATGAAGGTGCTCGACCCAATCGATACATGGCCGACTATGCGAAGATTCTCACCTTCCAGAGAAGAAACCTGAGGATTCTAGAGATCGGCGCTGGAACCGGAGGCACAACCCTCCAATTACTCCAAGCATGCAGCCCTAGTGGCGAGGACTTCTGCTCGGAATATATGTACACTGACATTTCCTCTGGATTCTTCGAGGCCGTGCGCACGAGTAGGCTAAAGGACTGGGCACATCTACTGACGTTCCAAACTCTCGACCTCGAGAAGGACGCGGCGGAGCAGGGATTCGAAGAGAATTCCTATGATCTAGTTATTGCCGCAAATGTTGTGCATGCTACGCGGTCTCTGGAAAAGTCACTAAGCACCATCCATAAGCTGTTGAGACCGGGTGGTGTTCTCGGCCTTGTGGAGCTCACTAGGACAACTCCTTACATCAACATGACATTTGGCTCGATTCCAGGTTGGTGGGCTGGTGTTGATGAAGGCAGAACGGACAGTCCGCTGCAATCTGCTGAGCAGTGGAATACACACCTTCAGAAGACCAACTTCTCCGGTGTTGATCTGGCAGCCTATGATCTCCCTGAACCTGAAAGACACTGTGCTATGTTGCTATCGACTGCACTTGGGGTTAATCCGACGACTAATGGGCATGGTACCCCCCGGGTCGAAATACTAGACTCTATTTCTTGGGGGCTTCAAGAACAGCATTTCTCTAGGCAGCTTGCCGACGATTTGGCCAAGAAAGGCTTCGAGGCTTCACTAGCTGAGTGGGCCAATGCCACGGTCAATGATTCTCACTCATATATTATAATGGATTCAGTCCAACGGCCCCTTTTCACACAAGCTTCTGATGAACAATTCGACCGGGTCACAACCTTGTTATCTAAGGCCTCCAAGGTGTACTGGGTTAGCTTCGCGGACGGCAGTAACGGCATTACACCAGATAATGCATTGGTAGCCGGGTTCTGTCGAACCGCGCGCAACGAGAATCCCAATCTCCACTGCTTCACTATTGATATACAGGACTCCCTAGATGAGAATTTGATCAGGTCCTGCACGCAATCACAGCGTTTATCAGAACTACCGAGACCAAGATTGCGAGTAACGAGCCATGCGAGTTTGAGCTCATGTATAGAAATGAAAAGATGCAAATTCAACGCTTTGTCCCCAGCAAAAAGCTGCTCAAGGCGGTGTCGACTAGTTCGGAGGGCACTGAGATTCACGAGACTACGTTTCATCAAGCCGAGCGGCCCTTGAAAGTTAAGGTTGGCAAGGCCGGCCTCCTGAACAGCCTTGTATTCGTAGACGATGACCTCGACGACCTCGGCCCTGACAAAGTTGAAATCCAGTCCTACGCCTGGGGCCTCAACTTCTCAGACGTCTTCATTGCCCTTGGACAGCTACCACCCGCGCAGCCCATGGTCGGGGAGAGTGCTGGAGTCGTCACGGCCGTTGGATCTAACTTCGCATCGCAGTACAAACCCGGGGATCGCGTAACAGCCATGTTTGGCACACCTTACGCAAGTCGAACCCGGACGAATGGTCATTTGATCCATAAAATTCCTGATGGGCTATCGTTCACGGATGCGGCGTCCATTCCTCTGACTTTTGCAACAGCATACTACTCCTTATTCGACTGCTCGAATCTCCAGCAGCACCAAACAATCCTGATACATTCTGCGTCAGGTGCGCTGGGCCAAGCGGCCATAAAGATTGCGCAGCGCCTCGGCGCAACTATCTTTGCTACCGTGGGAAGTGCGTCCAAACGTCAGCTCCTGATGGAGCAGTACGGCATTCCGAAGAGTCATATCTTCAGCAGCCGCACAACCGACTTTGCGGCAGGGATCAAGAGACTTACAAACGGAGTTGGGATGGACGTGATATTGAACTCTCTATCTGGGCCCATGCTCCACGCTTCGTGGGAGTGCGTAGCTGCGTTTGGGACCTTTGTTGAGGTTGGAAAGACGGACATCTCCCGGCGCAGTCAGCTTAGCATGAAGCCTTTCGAGAAGAACCTGAGATTCGTGAGTGTGGATTTAGTAATACTTTCGAGACAGCGATCGGCGTACTGCCAGAAGCTGCTGCGGAGAATTTTTGCGGATTTCGAAGCCGGACACATTACTGCGCTGCCGGTGACAACGATGCCCATTGGTGATATTGAGAAGGCATTTAGGTTGATGCAGAGCCGGACACATAACGGAAAGATTGTGCTAGAAGCCGATGATAACTCCACTGTCTATGCTAGGGCACAGCCTTTGCGACTGCGTGCTGATGGAACTTACATCATTGTTGGAGGACTTGGCGGCCTGGGAAAGCATCTTTGCCGACATCTCCAGGTGAAGGGTGCACGACATATTGCGTTATTTTCTCGAAAGATGCTCCATGGCTCAGCCAAAAACGAGATGGAGAAGGAGTTAACTATTGTTCCTGAAGCTGTTATCAGAATTGTGACGTGTGACATCGGTGATTCGAACACAGTCTTGCGGGTAGCAAACGAACTTTCCACCACTATGCCGCTAGTTAGGGGTCTTCTTCACTGTGGTATGGTTCTTTCGGTAAGTAAAGTCTGATTTCGGAAGATAAGAGAATGGGGATTCAGTTGACTGATTGAAACGCAGGATCGAACGGTGTCCCAAATCACACAAAAAGACTTCAAGATTGCCCTCCAACCCAAGTATCAAGGGACAATAAATATTTACAATGCTTTTTACAACTCAGATATTGACTTCTTCATCAACTTCTCTTCCCTGTGCGGTATCGTCGGCACACTTGGACAATCCAACTACGCCGCCGGTGGCACATATCAAGACATGTTTTCGCACGCTCAACTATCAGCGGGTCACAGCAAGTTTGTGACGCTCGACTTCCCTTTAATTAAAAGCACCTATACTGTCACTCAGGAGCATACACATTCCTTGGCGAGGCAGGGCATCCAGCTTCTCCCTATCGAAGCCGCTCTGCCTGTGGTCGACTATGCAATGAGCGGCAATGCGTTCAAGGACGTCAATCATCAAATCGCCTTTGGTCTCGATCCCCAATCGTTCATTAACTTTGCTAAACAGGGTGGAAGGGTACCGCCTCTCTTATCTCACATTACGTCTAATCGAGGACTAGGTCTCGCACGCCATGCGCATCAAGAAAAGGAGCAGACGGCCGAAGAGATGATTGCCCTCGCATCAACGACAGAAGATGCTGAGCAACTGATACTCATAGCCATCCGCGAGAAGATTTCCTCACTTACTGCCATCGACTCCCAGGAAGTTGACCTCGACCCGCCTATCGCGAACATGGGACTTGACTCTCTTGTCGCCACCGAGATCAAGAACTGGATCACCAATGCGCTACAAGCCCCAGTTCAGACCTCGGATATCATGGATGCGCCAAGTCTACGGTCTCTCGCAGCTTTCGTCACGAAGAATTCCGGTTTAGTCAAGACCAAGTCGAGATCCAAACAGGAGAGTAATGGTAATGAGTTAAATGGGGGGACGAACGGTGATGTACAACCAAGCAGCAGTTACAGAGCGGTTATTCTCCCTAAATACCCCTTGCAATCTCTAGAGACGACCTTGGAGGTCTTCCTTGATTCAGTCTGTCATATAGGAAATGCAGAGGAATTGCAACACACACACGAGGCCATCGACATCTTTCAGAAGCCTGGCGGAATTGGGCAACGACTGCAAGCGCGACTGGCAAAACTTTCAGGCGAGCAAGGCCAAAATGACGAAGTTGTTGACATGTACGTCAGGAACAAGTGGCTTCGAGGGCGGGACTGGCGGCCTAGGCTCCGCAACTTTTTTGCTACGCTCCCTAGACAGGATACAGCTCGTTGGCCTCAGGCGAATCAAGCAGCACGACTTTCGCTAGCAGCTTATGGATATAAACTGGCTCTAGATGAAGGCATCATCAAGCAGGATTACTATAATGAACAACCGCTAGACAGTAAGCAACGCCGGCGTCGTTTTTATTCTCCGTCCATATTTGTATAGACTACGAAAGTGTACAGGCACTTTAGGGCATTGTTGCTGACTTAAAATACTATAGTGGCAACCGTCCACTGGTTGTATAGTTCGAATCGTACTCCGGATCTTGGCTGCGATCGCTACGATCGCTTCCCAGAGAGTGATTACGTAGTCGCCTTGAAACGTGGTCACGCATACAAAATCCCTCTCAGAGACCACAACTGGCAGACTATAACATATGAAAAGTTAAAGACTATTTTCCAAATAATATTACAGCAGACTCCAGACGGAACGAGTTGGGCGAGTATCTTCACCACTGCAAACAGGGACGAGTGGGCAAAGGTAAACACATCGTGCTTATCGTGAAGAGCACTATGGTATGCTGACAATATTCCAGGCCCGTGAAGACATGATGGCACTCAGTCAAAGCAATCATGACTTTTTCACAACGATAGAAGAGTCCCTCTTCATTGTCTGCCTCGAAGATGCATCCCCCGAAATAGCAAGCGAGCGCGCAGATGCCTTCCTTCTAGACGAAAACTCGAACCGCTGGCTGGATAAGACACTCTCATTTGTCGTCTGCGCTAACGGCGTGTCTGCCATTTGGGGCGAGCACACCATGGTTGACGGGACGACCTTCGGCGGCTTAATCAATGCTCTCACCACCCCGGCTGTCGAACCCGACCAAGCATCCAACGAGTCATCCGCTACACACGTTGGGCTTGACAGCGACTTTACCTATCTCCCCTTTACTATGCCCCCCACCCTCTCCAACTACATCACCACTCTACAAGTCCAACACCGATCTGCCCACGACGGCTACACCCTCGCCAACTTCACGCACACGTCCTACGCGGCCGCCTATCTGAGACAACACAAACTCCCGCCTAAGACCATCATCCAGCTTGTGATACAGATTGCTATCCGCCGTCTATTCGGGCATAACCCATTGGGCGCCGTGGACGTGATCTCCCAGCGCCTCTTCCGCGGTGGGCGGACAGATATGATCTACGTCATGACGCCACCTGTCCAGGCATTTTGTGCCGCGGCCGAGGACCCCTTGATTAGTGGTATGCAGAAGCGGAGGCTGCTCCTAGAGGCGGTCAAGTCGCACACAAGGCTCGTTACGCTGTCGACGCGAGGACGAGGGTTTAGGTGGCATCTTCTGGCGCTGCGGGAGTTGCTGGAGCCCGGAGAGGAAATGCCAGCCTTTTATAGGGATGAGATTTACACGAGGACGAGCGAGAGGCCTGTCTGTACGAGCTTCACCGAGTTTGGGTTGCCGGAGATGGGAAGGTGTCAGCCTCATAAGGGCGATGTATGGGTTGGTGTGCAAGTCTTTGAGGAGAGGTGGTAAATTATGTGTCTGACTCTCGTGGAACATGATTGGGCTAACTCTGATATTAATAGGATTCAATTTACCGTTATTAATGGAGAGGGGAAGTCAGATGAGTTTGTAAGGCATCTCGAGGACGCTACCAAGGTAATGAGAGACATTATTACAGCTAGTGCTATATGATTATATTATTAGTATATTTGTAAGTTAATCTGCCACCTAAATTATTATAAATTATTAGTCCTCCCCCAGAGGGAGTGGGCGGAGAAGCGGGCTGATAAAGTTTCATTATCCTTTAACGGAGTGATACGACTACAGAGAACAAGTATTGGCCATAAATTATTTACTTGTTTAATGATGGGTAATGCTCTTGAAAAGTTAAAGATGACTAGACACACCATGCAATCAGGGTTCAACAACATTTGAACCAGCATTCCAAACTTGATTGGAAAGGACATCGGAAGAGTGACGTTGGAAAAAGTTACTGAACGTCAAGCGTGGGGAATCGGGATGCTTCAAACCATTGGAAATGATGATAACCAAGCCATTCCGAGTAGTTTTGTCCAAGTAGTTGAGAATATGGCATGAGCTAGTGACCTGAACCGCGTCCAATGTGATACCGTCACCTTGGCTATTTTCTAATATTTTCACTACTAAAGTTATAGTGATCGCATATTATCAGTAAACAGACGTTCATCAGTACCGCGCATTTTGGGGATCTATAAGAGCTGCGTAATACTTTAGTGGCGAGCTACTTCAGAGAACTTAAGGAATATCATGTCACTAATCTAGTAATTCGTTGTACAATTTTGTCAGATGGGCGCAAAAATAATAGGCATTTTTTGACTAAATAGTAACTAGAATTGAAGATTCCGTAAGGCGTCTCTCCATCCATCCCTTAACATTCAAACAGTGACTTCCGATGATAGCTTCCCACTTTTGGCCAACTCTCGTAATACGGTAATTGTGCCCTCAACGGCCATCTTGCTCATCTTCTTCTCCTTCTCAAAGAGTGCCTGTAATTCTTCCTTTGAAAGGCCAGGATGTCTCCATTCGAAAATATATGTCAAATATAGCTCCCCCCCCGCACCTTCACTGACCACATTACTAATTAGGCTTCCATCTGGCTGAACGAAGTCGACCCGGCAATCTTTGTATGCTGTGACAGTCTCTTTGACTTTTCGCTGGCCTTCTCGAAAAACAACTTCACGGACAGTAACCGGGTTTTGTGTAGCTGTGTCTGTCGATTCAGATATCACAGCGGTTGATTGAATAGCAGCTGCAACAAAGGTCTCTGCAGAGCGGATTTTAAGGAGGAGACCAGCCCATATTTCAGCCCGGTTTAGGATTGGGGTAGCTCCGGGAGGATTGATAGGAGCGGTGAAGGCGATATTATTTGCCATTTTGTGAAATTCCGAGGCAAGTAGAGGTAGTCTGAGTTTGGCTTGACTAGTTTGAATTGAATAGTTAACAAGGAAAGGGATATCGAGAGAGTGATATAGTTTCTGGCGGAAGGCAATTAGCGGTTGTACCTTGTTGTCACTAGTAGCTTTCATGACATATTTGATTACTCCGCACTCGGGTTGCCGTACAATGTGAAGGACCGAAAGCCCGAAGGTTACCAATCTTACCAATATACGGCATTCGGCCTAATCGCCATCTGTACAACTAATCTGGCTTATAATTAATTATATATCGTTTTATTACCAGTCTAGATCATATATAAATAACCGAGCATTTAATCACTTAGCAGTATCAGATTTTATGCCGTCCAAATAAATATTAGCCCTCTCATGGGGTGGCCAGCCACCATGAGTGGACAGCACCATTCCATTTCGCCCCTTTTTGAATCAGAGTCGAATATTCAAGTACAATCGCTGCCCATTAATAGATGATAAACACATACCAAGCAGCTGTTGTTTTCTTTCAAACCCTACTTTTTCTCGTTCCAGCTAGTAACAATATGAAGCCAATTAGCCTCTATGGCCACCATACTCGCCCTAATCCCAAGAAGGTCGTTATGGTTCTCGACGAACTTAGGATCTCCTACGAAATCAAGCTGCTAGAGTTTCCGGAGATGGAACAACCTGCCTGTCTCAGAAGCATTTTGCAGAAAGCCACCATTGGTTGTCTCACCCTGCTCTCTGCTATTCTTCCGGCTCACACAGGTGGATAGTCGGCATTTAGCTACACATATATGCAGTATGCAGCGGTAAGCTCACAACTTCGACATTCGACTATAGACTCGAGAGAATTAGGCATACCGCCCGCTCTGCGATACACAAGCTTGTATTTCAGTGGCTTAATACTCCCAATAGTGCCGATAGGCATAGCACGGAATCGAGGCTCCTTGTCGTTTGAAGGGTGAGACGAAGGCGACCTGCTCCTTAATTTTCTATCTCATAAGACTGGGGCCAATATTCCGAGGCCTTTAAATCCTGATCTAATAACCAATGTAGCGCATTGTCGACCACCGCTTCGTTGCTCATACTCTTATCCTGCAATAACGTGCTCAAACTACTCGTAACAACTTCGCTTACATTCTCAGGTTCCAGTTCTGGATCACCAGTCCCTGCTCCTGCCACTGGTAGGTCTCCAATTTGCACAGAATCAGAAGGACCTGATAATGGGAGGACTTCAAGATCGAAAGGTAGAGACGGATATTGAGTCTGCGGGATTGGGCGGCTGTCAGGACCCAAGTTTGCGGTGTGTTCCATGAGGAATTTAAGCATCCAATTATCCAGCACAAACGAATCCGAGACTGATAAGCGTCTACTGTTCTGGAATTCTCGAAGGCGAGCAACTGAAGAGTCAATGACAGGCCAATACATCTTGAGCTGCATCAATATCTCAAAATTCGACACCAGCCGTTCGCGCGCAACATCCGCTGCTGCCTGATCTTCCCCAAACAGCAGAGTATGGAGGTGGATACTGGAGCTGACGACTAGTATATGTCCTGTAAGGAAGTACGCCGGGTTGCAACCGCTGGTATTAAAGCCAAGTTTGATAATGTCGGAGATGGCTAGTGCGTGCTTCTTACAAAGCTGCGCATAATTCCTGTCGCCCGATAGAAGATGAGGTGGGATCGTTACATCGTGGTTGGTCTGCGAGTTCAAGAAAGGGTAATATAGCAGTTGGCGGAAATGATGGTACCCCATGTGCATACCAAGGAATGTGCGGCCGAGGCCAGCGTTGCCGAAGTAAACAAGATTTTCCATGGAGTACTGTAGCTCCTGCGGTAGACGCTGCACCCAGTAATCTAGCCGCAGCGACAGATCTGAAATCTGGCTCCGATATGAATCCAGAGAGCGAAGATTCAGACTAAGCTTGGAGATCATGCCGCTGATATGGCGGAAGATGTCGATGGTGCCGGCCATATGGGCCCACATACACCGTTCCGAGAACTGGAAGTTTAGCCCGGCGGTAAATGCTGCAGGTTGGAGGGTCAAGAACTCGACCTCGTCTATTATGGGGAATAACATGTCGTCTTCACTCGATAGCACAGGTTGGGTGGACATATCTGTCGCGCTCCAGTTCTCAGCTATTATCACCGACAGCCATGTTCGTCGGCGGATCTCTCTCGACACAATCGTCGAGTCTAGAGGCATCTCCTGGAGTCGCATCGCTTGGGCATGGAGCCGTGCAATACCAAGGTAGATGTGTTTGCTCTTGACATCCCCTTCTCCACCAAGGTAATGGCCTATAAGGACGCAGGCCTGGACAGTAGCAACCGAAGGGTTCATCATCTGGAGATGGATATGCCGCCTAGCTTCGTCTGCGAATTCCTTACCCCGAGAGCGCGGATCGAAGGGCCGAAAGCATTCATTGCGCGAGAATCTTGACAATCCAATTAGCCCCCCCTCCTCGCTTGAAGACGCCATTCAGTCCTGAAGACCGTGAGAATACTTACCGTAGTGAAAGAGCGATCATACCCAGAAGGATCATCTCCGGGATTTCCCCGGACTCTACATCAGCCCAAAAACTCGGCTTGTAAAACAGGGTGTGGGGAAAATTGTGGATGAGCTGGAAGTAGATATCGACCACCTCTCTCAACAGCTGTCCACCAGGGAGCAGGCTCGATGATGTTCCCCCCTGAGTTTTGGGGCCCAATTCGTTCCGAGATGACAACAGCAATGCCTGGAACGGGGAGGACGAAATTATCAACGTCGAAGTTAAGGACTGAGGGGCAACAGCAGTGCCTGTATCCACGCGCCCCGGCACCGTCCCAGAACCACCACCATCACCATGTCTAACACGAGTCTGTGTATCACGCACAAAGCTCGTGACAAGATTGCAAGGAATAGAAAGCTGATCGCAAAGCTGGCAAGCTCGAGCCGGGGCTACAGGAATACATCGTCGCTTGCGCACCCTAAAGGAGGACTGATTTTAATACTGCTCTCATCTCAGAGTCTGGTGGGACAGGACAGGAAACGATGAAAATCGGCCCGCTACATACCGGCAATTTTTGCAGGCCCCTGCTCTCTCCCGCTTAGACATACAGATTTCGGTGAGACCATGGCAGAAATGCCTTGCTAGCTGCCCTTAGACGCCTGGAGGTAGGGTTGATCGCAGCTGAGATCGTGTCGGCGTTGGTAGAGGTGTGTTGATCCTGTCACGGGCATGGCCGATATGGAGCCGATATGGGCCCGTCGCGGGGCAGGTTTCCTATGGCCTGAGAATCTAGGCTAGTAGCTGGACCAGTTGAGCGAGGGAGGGACATCAGCACAATATACAGCAGAAAGAACAAATTGATTAACCACAGAGTGAATTGATTTCTTGGATTCCATTAACCTGATCTACCACCATCACCATCAATGTCACCACCAATTTATCTCCCGATGAGAATTCATCAACAACCACCTATATACCCATATCAACCCTCACCAACAGCCCAGTCTAGCAAATAACCGCAGAAAAATGCCTCGCAGCAATACCAAAATCCACTACCAAAACCAAAGCAAAAAGAAGTATCAATATCAATATCAAAAGCAGAAAGCAATGCCATAGGCCCCCAGCCCATCCATCCATCCACCTTGTCTTGCCCTCTCCCGCCCCAACTCCATGAAAAAAGCAAGAGCCCAAAAATAAAAAATAATCATATCCCCTGCTCCAGCTAGTCCCATTCGCGAGAAGGGTATCTAGTAAAGTAGTCGTATCGTGTCCAGTCTCCCTATCCGCGCATTCCCTTGTAAACGGGAATCGCGGAATCCCCCATCGAAAGCAGCGAGGCAAAGAAGTCCCTTTGTCGCAGAAAATAATGAGATCTCCTCCCAAACTTTTAATCAAGTCACATAGCCTCCCCATTCATCCATTCCAATTATCTCCCAACCCCTCTCTCCAGTAAAAGAACCCGAGCATGTTGAAAGACCACCTTGTGAGGGTGGGGAAATCACTCAGATACAAAACTTTCGATCCAGTACTCTCAACGCGCGCAGATCCTCACCACCAAAGCCGGGGCCCGTGATATTCGCATGCGGAATCTCTCTCGGGACACCATTCGCGCCCTTGGAGTCCTCGTCGTCGTTCTTGGTGGGGCTGACGCCCTTCTCTGCCAACCTGCTCGACGGGCTCGGTTGCTGCGGTGCACCGCCGGGACTGCGCTGTTGTGACGAGGATGCGGATAAAGGCGTAGACGAGGCCGGGGGTCCGGATGAGGGGGTGCCGTGCACCATATTCGAAATGCTGGGTATACTCTGTGCCTCTCCGCTTCTCGACTGCTGCGGTGGCGCGCCATTCGCCAGGGGACTCCTCTGCTGCTGCCTCTCCTGCCCCAATGAGCCGTCTCTGCTACCCGTCGGCGACGAGAGGTGGTGCAGAGGCGGTGGTGCGTGGCCGTTCGACTGCTGCTGCTGCTGGTGATGTAGTGGTGGCACTCTAGGTCCTAACCTTGGATCTACAGACGCTGGCCCTCTGGAACCCGAATGCATCTGTCCAAGTTGCTGCGCCTGCATGGCCTGTGCTTGTGCAAGCGCGTGTTGCGCGTCGCGGGCTGCGTTGGTGGCGTAGGCCAGTGTACTCATCTGTGGTGGTGGGCCGGAGGCGGAGAGGTGACGCGGCGCGAGGCTGTCGTGCGGGCTGTGCGGGTGGTGGGGGGAGCGGTCGTAAGGTTGTTGGGCAGGGTGGTGCTGCATGTGTGGGGGGAGATGTTGGGGGGAGTACTGGTGCGGACTCCTATCGTTCGGTGGGGGCGGCGGGAGCTGCGAGCCGTACATTGTGGGAGGGTAGTTGTAGGGCGGCGTGGGTACTGGGGAGGGTGGCCAGGCGCCGTAGCCGGGAGAATAGGGGTATGGTGACCGAGAATGAGGGGCGTTTCCTGGCATCATCTGTTGTGGTGAGGACATATAAGGTCCCTGGATAGCCGCGCGGGGAGGAGGTGGCGCTTGGTCGTGGACTGTGGACTCGGGATACATGCCCTTGACGGGGACGATGTGTCGCAGTGCCGGGTCGGTCGTTGGCTGTGGAAGATCCGTTATATTGGGGTGCTGGCGCGCAAAGTAGCTGATGAGGTGGAGGTGCTGCCCGTTGGATGTTGTGATGCTAAATGACTGCTTTAGCAGCCCATCGGCCTTATACCGGTATCCGTCAAGGCTATCCTGGTCCATATCTGCGTCCTCATCGCTTCCTCGCCCACTATCTGGTGTTTTTCCGCCCAGCCGCCGCGGCGCAGGGACGAAGTTGCCCCCGCCGCGCTTGCCCTCCATCTCGCGGTATGTGAGGAAGCTGCCAGAGACACGGCTTGCGCTCCATGATTTGCCGTCCGTCCACCGGCGCATACCCGCTTCGCGCTCGTCCCATACGAACACCGAGCCAGACGTTATAGACTGCCTCTCCTTCTCTGATAATCTCCGCTGCACGCGGGGTAATAATCCCAGCCGGCAAGCTTCAAAGAGCTTTATGGCGTCTGCAGGGCTCCGAACGTGCCCTCTGTATGTTTCCGTCATCTTTGTATCGGTTGGGTATGTATCCCAGCGCGTGGTACCGCCTCTTCTCTATGTTTTATATTCGATTACGAGCGTCGTACGGAAGCTCGCAGTGTAGGATTTCTGACGGCTAAACGAGGGCAACTTTCCCAATTGGAAACGTTGTCACGCAACCGAGCCCTTTATGAAGCGCTCCTCCTGGTAGGTCTGTCTAGCTGGCCGCGCAATTGCGTGGTGAGCTAATGGTCGTGGGGGGTATCGGCGGTGGGTGAAATCGCAAGACTTGTCGACGATGTCAGGCGTTCGGAGTTTGATTTGCGATTGCTTGAGAAGGTTAGTTATGACCCTTCCACGTAAGTACGAATAAGTGCCGTGCAAGCCGACAGTCACTGCTTGACACGCTGTCAAGAAGGTTGCTTCAGACGGCGTGTTGGCGTGCTGGTTGTTCGTCTGCTGGCCGAGTAGCGGCTCTCTTGCCGAACGATGGGGGGATTTATCGGGGACCGGCGCACACGCCTATAGTAGAAACCTCCGACAGGTGATTGCTGCCCGAAGATACAGACTTCCCTTCCCGATGACGCAAGGTTATAAGCGACGACGCAGGATTTGTATGTCGGGCATTCCTGGAGCTGATCCCTTTTTTTGGTGTGCGTGGTTTGATTTTTGAAATTTGGCCGAAGGGAAAAGAAAATGCTGTACTCACTGTATGAAACACCAAGACCATTAAGTGTAGCGTCAGGAGACGGATTCGTTTGGTGTGGGTGGTGTTATGTGTGGTTACATGTATATATAATTAAATATATATACATATATATGCATGTAGAGGAAACGGCTGTGTGTGGTGCAGCAGCTCGTTCGTATGCGTGTCTGTTTGGGCTGGTCTCTGTTTGGAGTGGATCCCAATATGAGGATCTGTTCGGCGCTTTATTTCGAGGTTCCCACTCTAAGCACGGCAGATGGTGGTACTGTGAGCGTGGAAGGGGTAAGCGCAATATGTTTCGTCTTGACACTTTTTTGAATATTTTAGTCGTTGAGCAGGTGCCTTTTTTTCGAAATGGGCGAGGGTGGAGGGGTTGGCTGATAGTTAAATCCCATTAAGCGCAAGGACGAGGGTCAACAAGCACGGAGTAGTGTGGTGGCCGATCTAAGTGCGTGCGCAGCGTATGGTTGATAACGGCGTAACGGCTCTCTTACTGTTTCGATGGCAGATATGCAGCCAGTCAGAGAAGTAGAGCCGGGGTAAGTTTGACGGAAGTTTTGAGATAATTGCCGTGGGTGGTGATGATCGGTGAGGATTAGTGAAGATCGGCGGTGGAAGGTGGAGGAAAGGGAGAGTGACGACGGCGATCGGCTCGGGAGAGTGGTGGGAAAGAAGAAAGGTGGAAGATGTTAAGGAAGGTGGGAAGAAGTGGGAAAAGGTACAGGGCAGGTCGAAAGAAGCTTGTTGAGGGTTGTTGTATTCGTTGTATTTGGGATGTATTGTAATAAATTAGTGTGAAGAAGGCGCAATGCAGGGCGCGAGCGTGGGAAAGCGTATAGGCGTATAGGCGTATAACCGTATAAGCGTGTGCTTACTCTTCTTTCTTCTCCTTCGTCCTGGATTATGCTCGAATGTACAAATAAGAAGGAAGGAAGGTGTAATAAGGTAAGATCTGTACTATGTCGTATGTATATGTAGTACTCCGCTCCCGTACGAGTAAGAAGATGGGTAAGAGGAAGGTTTGGAAGGGTAAGATGGCTATAAGGTAACAAAGTTTAGTTGGTTGGTTCAGCTATTAGTTACAGGAAGTTACGAGTAGTTACAGGTAGTGTAGTATAGTGGGATTTTGCAGTGCCACACTCATCTTGGCCTTGGCTCTTTGGGGACAAGGGAGGGGAGGAGTGGAAATGATGATTTTATTTTGGATTATTTTAGGTATTCTGGTATTATTTACTTATTCTGTAATTTCTATTGGGTCTGGGCGAGGCTTGGTGGTAGCTTGGTGGATGGCTTGGTGGCACGCCGTTGACTGGGTCGTTGCGAGAAGGTTTAGGGTTGAGAAAAGGCGAAAAGGTAAAAATGAGCGAAAGAAGGTGGGTGTGTGGGGAGAGGTGGGACGGGGGTGTAGGAGGAGGGGGGGGTGGTTAGGGGGATAGGAGGGGACTAGTGGTGCTAGTTGTAGTAATAGTAGCCAACAGGAGATAGAGTACAACCAACTAAAGTAGAGTACGGCTAAGAGTCCAAGAGCACAACGACGGTACGAAGTATACAGTTTAGTAAGTAGCTTAGCATCGTGTGGTATGGCGCGAGGACAAGGAGGAACACGAGGCTGGACAAGGCAGATGCATACGGCATTATATGGGCATTATATGGGATAGTGCAAAGTAATTGTCGTACTCTATTCTTGTGAAGAAGCCTGTAAGGCAGAGCATGGAATGTACTGTGCTGTATACAGACATATTATTACCATCTATTCATAACCTAGAGTGCTGTCAACAGTTAGAGTAGTCAACAGTATCGTCAGCGGCGGCTGATTACAAAATGAGAACTGTTGACTCCGCATCGTAGAGTTTGTTTTCTAAACTGTGGACTGGCAGACTGACACACCAGCCGTACTCTCTTCTACTAGAATCCTTAACTGTTACGTACTATAGCATATAAGTAATACTCTGCTCCGCTCTCTACTGCCGCTCTCTGCCCTTCCGAGAAAGAGAAAGAACACTTTTCATCAACTTTCGCTGAGCCGTACTGTACTCCGCCGAGTGGCACACACTAAACACAAATTTAACTCCGGTCATAATGCCAAGCCTTCCAAGCCAAATCGGCAACATGCCAAGCCAACACGCCAAGCCAATTGAACTCCACATGAGAATAAGATACATGCAGATTAGGATCGGAAAGGCCCCATTTACTTTACTTTACTCTATTCTACTCTATTCGACTTTATTCTCCTCTGTTCTCCTCCCTCTGCTTTATCCCCCGTATTTCTTTACCGTACTCTATTATAATTACATAGTACCTGACCCTGACTCTATTGCTACCTTATTACGTTGTCGACGGTTGTACTCCACTTCCACCGATTATTTAATGATTATATACTGATTATTCTTACTGTATTGCCAAATGCAGATTAGACCGTGCGGCACAGTTGGAAGTACAAGTACAAGCTCCAGTATTGTACTCTGTGCAGTATTCGAGGTACTTTGAGTCTAACTTACGCGTGTGCGCCTAGCTACGGAGTACACTCTCCCTACGGCGTACCACAGTATACCTTCGAAGTACTCGACTATTCCCTCTTACAGTACAATTAATTCAATTAGCACCACCTTCGCTATTTAACATCTCACTTTATATTCCCTCATATATTCCCGCAGATATCCCTCCTCAAGATCCAACACGCATCCATCTCCTTACGCCTCATAAATCTATTTCCAGCTGCATAACTATACCTCCTACCCTTCGCTTGGGGCATTCCTTAAGCATTCCTTCAAGCATTCCATTCCTTCATGCATCGAACCCAACTTCGAATGCATCGGCTGCACCGTAATTAATGTGCTCTACTCTACTTTACTATAGTGCATATTCTACCGTAGATTGTCGCCGGTTGACGTAGACAAGGTACTTTCTCCTCAGATAGACAATAAAATACTCTACTTTCGCATCTCCAACACCCTCGACCTTCTTACAACGTGCTTTTATCTCCGTCCAGATATACCCAGACATGGCCCCAAACAGCAGTCCGCACCCAACGGCCCACTCCCAGCTTGCACATCTCTGCCCCGTCCGTGCTCCTTCATGCTACTCTAAGCGCACATCCTCTTCCTCGCTACGCGGCCTTCGTATGACGGGCGGAATCTGTCCTCTCCGGCAGACTGTGGATATTCAAGAGGTAGTAAATAGCAAAATGTAATCAGCGCCCAGCGTATATACGAGAAGCGAGTGCCACAGTGATTCGTAACTCAATCCGCAGCAAGCAAGCAAGCAAGCAATCATGGACACAAAGCACGTACGTGCGCGTACGTACTATGCGGTACAGTCAGTACTGTGTCATCCTGCCGCCGCCCCCATCCCCATCTCACATTTCCCGTCCCCATCCCATCTATCTGTATCGGTGATCTCCATTCTCCCATATCTGCCACTATAATTCCTCCATCCTCACCGGCTGTGGGCCGATCGCCGGAGAATAGCCATCAACCAAGCCAAACCCCGCGACCATCATCCATCCAACCCATAAAAATAATCCATCCGTCAGCAACTCATCTCTCGAGGCGCGTAATTCTACCTCTCTGGGCCCGCCCTTCCGGCCTCCCCCCCACCCCGGTCTCGTCGACCTGGCTGGTGGCGTAAGTTCTTACGCGGTCGGTGGTGAGATTAAGATTTGAGATGATTTATCGAGGGCCGAGACAGCGTGTAACCCTGGCCCGCAGCGCCTCGACAGGTTAGGTGAGTGAGGCCTGTCTTGTCTCGCTCGGCATCCTTGCTGCGGAAGGGGACTTCGGAAGGGAGGAGGAGATCGGAGGATGGATGGGTACATTGTTGGTTTGTGCAAGGTACTCTACATGGAGAGTATGTACAGTACAGTACGGGCGGGATAAGGCGGCAGGGAAGGTGTAAGCACGATCTTGGTACTTTCTTACCAAGACAGTCACATACGGCGCATAAATCAGGCAGATGCATAAGGTACAGTATACGGAACTGCTATACGGAGTACAAAACCCTGCGGCTTACTTTATTTCTGGTGGTAAATAAAGTACGGACATTATGGCTGATGGTAAATAAAGTACGGACTTTATGGTTGATGGTAAATAAAGTACGGGAGAAGATCATTCGGATCATGTAATACAAGAAACGCTAATCCAAACTATAGAATATAGTAGAGTACACGTAGGCTATCTAGAGTAAAACCACATAAGCTGCGGCCCTTCGGAGATACTCAATATTACAGATGTCACAATCCACCCAACAAGCTCGCAACTTCCACATTACTCTACTCTGCCGTCTTCACCCATCCACACAGCATCCAATATATCATCCACCCAGCTCCACTCAAACCCACATATCCAACATCCCGCCAGAACGGTTCCATTTACCCATTCGGCCCTCCCCTCTCTCTCGCCCCCATCCCATCCATGCCCAGACGCACATCCTCCAACCGGCAAAACCCTCCTCAAACGTTGCGAACAAAGAGCGAGACGAGCGGAAGAGAAAATCACCGAAATCGCGCGCCTGTCTGACGCCGCCGAACACTCAGCCAAGGCCCCCCTAAAAAAAAAACACGAGCCCATCCAAGCCCCCGCCCAGTCCACCGCCGAGCCGCCACGAGGGGACACACGGCAGAATCGGGAAAAATAAAGAAGAAAAATTGTAATTGAGGCAGTAAGCTGGAAATAAGAATACGAACCCTGTCCACCCCCCAACAATCCTGTTCCTCGGGTCCTCTCGCCAACAAGGCATCCATCATCCGCCAACACCAATCATTACCATCCATAGCCGAACCAACCTATCCCATCCCCGCCCTCGCTCTCCACCCTCCATCACCCACAAGCAAATCACTCTTCCTGTAGCCTATCGTCCTCCGCGCCCATCACCGCAAATCAATCAACATCCTCATAGCATGTACAGTAAGACGGAGCACAAACCCTCCATCCACCCAGCATCGCGCGCCGCCGTTTCAGCTGCACCACCCCTCCCTAGCCACTCCAGCACCGTACTGCCCTTGGCAAGCCCCGCCCCCTTTCGCCCCATTTAAGCATGATTCTTAGCCAAGCGGCAGAATGCTTGGCAGGCCAAGCTTTTGCGTGCACGCGCGGGGCTGGCTGCCTGTTTGGGGGGGAGGGTGTTGGATTTACAGTGCGTACGGGGTGTGATAGGCGTGAGATTGCATGTTGTTGGATATTTGAGCGGTGATGGTGATGCGTGGACGGTGTGGCTGGGGGGTGAAATGAGCGAAATGAGCAAAATGAGTGGAAACGGGTGGATGTGGGTGTTATTCCTTCCGTTGGTACTTTTTGTATTTTTCTTTCTCCGTTGGTTGCCTCCGTTGGATGGTCCTTCCGTTGGTAATCCGTGTGATAAGAACGGCTGGTAGGTGAGCCGGCCCATCTGTGGACGAACCGCGGCATCATCACGACCAGGCCGGCCCATCGCAAGCCACGAAACCACGACACCACCATTCACCCTCCTCTATTCCGTAACATTCTAACCAACATTCCCCTTCAAACACGCTAAAACACAAATGCAACCCAAAACCCATCGTAAAACCCTCCTCGTGGCCCACCACCAGCAGCGCCACGCAAGCACCATCCTAAATCCGTCTCCCTCACCCCTCCTAGTTACACTATCGCATCAAACCAAGCAAGCCACTGCCAATGTCTGCGCTTGCTAACAGCCAACATTCCTCACACACACCCTTAGGCAAAAGGCCACGCGCACAGCGCGTTAACCATAAATCCCGTGGCGCCCAATCAGCATCCCGCGCACTCATGCGAAAGTTCTGCTTATTCCATTCAGGCAGTAGCGCTGAAGAAACTCGCTATCTGACAGCTCCCACCCCCTAGGTCGCACGCGATGCCACCCCTCCCTCTCTATTTATTTCCAAATCCGGCTGGTGCGGCACAGACTATTTCATTACCTTGATAACAAACTACTCCGTACTTCCTTCCTTGATACTTCCAGGGCCCCAGCCAAGCAATGCGCGCACACACACAATCGCCGAGGTTTCCGCCCGAAGAAATCCCTCGTAACGCCGATGCCTAGGTATATCTGCGAGTATATCTGCGAAGTATGTAATAAACCGACCGGTGAGCGGCGATCAGGGAAAGTCCAGCCGTGCAGTGCACCCGCCTGTCGCCCCCAAATACGTAGCCAGACTTGGCGCGCGGGCGGAAATAGAGGGGGTTGCGCCGACCAACGGACGGGGTGGTGGAGGGTGTACTGTTAGCGGCTGGGGGAAGGGTGGGATGGCGATACCGTGGGATGGCGATACCGAGGGGTGGAATCGCGAAATGGGGATGTGGTGAGGGGTATCGAGGGAGGGAGATAGGCAGGACGGGATGGACGGGCTGACTTGGAGGGCCGAGGCTGGGGAGATAGTGCCACGTTGGACGTTGAGCGGTGCAGAAGGCAGAGAAGCTGAAGTGCAAGGCGCACTGGGCGTCTTTGGCGGCATACTGATCCCGTCCTGCCTGTCCTCGGGTCTTCTACGCCGTCGAACCTCGCTCACTTTCCATCCCGCACCGCACACACCGCCGCCAAGCCCAATATTTCGTAGCCCATTCAATAACCCCTCCACCACCCGTCGATAGGCATCCCCAGCGCACGCTCCTATTTCAATAGACTATGTATTGCCTTACTGGACGACTCCAACCCACAGCCCACAGACCCTCTAAACCCTCGCAGCACATCTCCCGCGCCACAAAACCCCGCCCATCCGAATACCAGATGTTGGATGTTGAAAACGAAACTCAATACGCACGTAAGATGGACGGAAAAACGAAGGCCGTTGCTGACAGCTCCCTTGAGCTACTCGAATAACGATGATGCGGTTGGTGGAGTGCAGACCGCGTGGGCTTGGCGGCGTGGGAACAGGGGGCGGTGTTGGTAAGGTGAGCTATGGTGATGTATTTCTGGATTAGGCTCTATGTTTTTACGGGGATTGATGGTGAAGAGGGAGATTAGACAAGAGTAAGATGTGTGTTGGTGGTCTAATTTTACAATGCTATTTTACATTTTGGTTCCATTGAAGCTTACATTTCTGGAACGTTGTATTGTACATAAAGTACTTCCAGTGGAAGTACACCCTTCCAACAATCCGTAATCACGTTGATTACCCCCGTTGGATAATCAGTGGACTGTGGAGTCTTCATCGTGTGTGCGATGGATATCTAGCCGACGCCGAGAGTGGATGAGATGAGACCATTGCGCTCCTTCCGACAAGGCAGCAGCATCAGGCCCGAAAATGCGGTGTGGCTGTCGAGTGTATTTATACAGAGAGTAGGTGTTGGTGCGTTGTCAAGATCCCTGGAGGAGTAAAGCGAAGGAGAAAGGAAGATGGGCGGCAGGGTAAGGCTGTAAGCTCATCCTTCGCCGCTGTGCGAAGTGGGGGGGCGGGCGGGCCAAGGTGTCAGGGAACTCGGGTTGAGATACCGCGGGCGAATCCTTCAGAGATTGACGAAGAATGACGTGAGGGATTAGCCAGCTTAGATATGCTGCCTGCTCCTTCCATCAGTCGTATCATCAATCACCTCTCATTCCTACTCAGCCCCCCGTCAATCGTCTAACACTCACACCGTCCCACCCACCGAGGAAAAGCCACCACCTCGCGAATATTTCCCACGCCCCCTAGATACGCGAGCAGTCGATCGAAACCGACCCCAAAACCTCCGTGAGGCACGCTTCCCCACCGTCTTAGATCAACATACCACTCCATCCCCTCCTCAGCCACCCCATGCTTACGCATGGCGGCCTGGAGAGGCTCGAGGCTGTGTTCACGGAGGGAGCCGCCAGCAACCTCGCACACGTCGGGGAGGAGGAGGTCGAAGCAGTCAACTGTCTGTCTGCCCTCTCCAGCTTCAGAGGCGGAGGATGGAAGCATGTAGAATGGCTTTATATCCGCTGGATACTTGCTGACGAACACGGGGCCCCCTTTTCCTACTTCCCGCGCTAAAAAGCGCTCGTGTTCCGCCTGTAGACCAGCGCCCCAGACGGGAGCATGCTCGAATTCCTCGCCGCTCGCGACGAGGGCGTCAATGGCCTGCGTATACGTGATCCTCGGCCACGGTCCCTCTAGAATCCCCCTCCACCGCCCCTCTAGATCTATTCCCTCCTCGCCCTCTCGCCTCTGTCCGCGCAGCACTTCGGTCCCGATAGTGCTATCGTTCAGGCCCTGCGTCACGCTCCGTATCATGTCCTCCGCGAGATCCATCACCTCGTCGAGCGAGGACACGAAAGTCGCCTCCGCCTCGAGCATGTAGAACTCGCTTAAGTGACGCGCCGTGTCGCTGCGCTCAGCACGGAACGTAGGCGAGAGCGTCCATACTCCTCCGACTGCCTGCGCGAGTGCCTCGAGATGAAGTTGCGATGAGACGGTCAGGTATTTCGGCGTGCGGAAAAACGGCACCGCTGCGCCACCAGCAGCGGCCTCCTCTCCACCCGCTGAGGAAGCGGAAGCATCGCTGGGGGATTCCGCTGCAGTGGTGATTCCAAATACTTCACCCGCGCCCTCGCAGTCCGACGACGTCAGGATGGGAGGGTGCGTTTGCGTGAATTCGCGTGAGGCGAAGAAGGTGGTTAGATGCGCGATGGCGTTGGAGCGCAGGCGGAGGAGGAGGGCGTTAGCCGGTAGGCGGGCGCGTAGATGCGGAAGGGTGCGCAGGTACTCTGCTGTTTGGAACTTTTTTTGCAGAGGGTAGGTCTATTGGGAGTTAGTATTGGCTTACGGGGTTGTGGGAGAGATGGGACGTACGGCGGCATCCGACGCGCCGAGGAGGTCGACGGCCTTCACGTGCAGCTCGCTGGCCTGTGTGGCTTTGGCGGGGGAGGCGGTCCACTGGCCGGTGAGGTGGACGGCGGCACCAGTAGCGAGGCTGCGTAGAGCAGTTAGTCACCTAAAGTGTAATTGGAGATTGAGTGAATACGGACCTCTCGGCTTGCGCAGGCGTCAGGAGCGCCTGGAGGGATTCGAGGCTGGAGCCATCCCCAATGGCGGCAAAGGCACGTGTTTTCTGTTTCCGTATCGAGCGGACAAAGCCGTTAACCTGTCTCTCGCCGTCATCGGCCGGCGTGGCGAGCAGTTTGGCTACAGAGAGCGGAGATGCGGTGGGAGAGGGGGCCGAGGAATGGAAGCGTTGCTGTACCCTGCCGTGCGCGCCGAGTCGCAGGCACCGCTGGAGCCCCCTTTGGGCCACGGGCATAATGGTGGACGACATGCAGAGGCGCCAGTCGGTACGTCACAGGGCAGATGCGCTGTGCTCCTGTTACCCGGTTGCGACAGCAGCAGAAAAAAAGCGGCGGATAAGCGTCTGATTTGGGGTCACTGCTCCGACCCCTTTTGCGATAATGGGGTTTTTTCAGGATATCGGGTTCGTTACGCGGATCGCGGTTGGGGGTCCAGCCAGAATGCGATACAGTCACAGCCTCGCGCTAAGCGACAGGTCAAGTTTTTGCGCGTAACAGTCTCATATCAATATGCCACCATGTCACCCTCATTCCCGTGATCGTGATATGCTGTCCCACCCACCAAAATGTGCATATGAGCGCATTCCTGATTCCATATTATGACTCCGGTACATTTCCCCCTGCGACCGACCACTACTGGCTGGTCTTTTCTGGGATACATGTAACAAAGACCTTTCGCGTATCGAGCCGGCGACGGGCGGCTCCGCTGCGTCATGCAAGGCTCAGGCGGCAGCCGAGACTTGTTAATTTGGGTAGATCGAGATCTGAATCAGATCAGATTTGGGATGTGACAGATCTGGAACGGACTGGTGGGTTAATTGGACCTATCACATGTCGTCCCACACTGGATTCTATATGTCCGCCCTGGAATATTTATACCTTTGTCAGAATCTCTGTTACCCCCTCTCTTGTCATTTCTGACCGCTTTTCCTTCGTCACCCAGGAAGTGGACCTGGCGGGCGGCAATCGCAAATCAGGATAATGATAGGCGGGCATTAACAGATAATACAAGTTTTTATTTCCCTTTCCTTCATGTTTCACAACACATCTGTACTTTTTCCGGCTGCATCCCCCACCCAATTTCCGGTGCACGACATGGCCTTCCAATATTGCAAACAGGCAGGATGCCCGTTGAGATCCGGACGTGCCAAATATTTCACTCTGTGCCCCGTAGGACCAGATACAGTTGTACCAGATCGATCTCGCATGACCGGTTGTTTGCAGGGCCGTTAGGTCTCAGCCTCGACGGGTATTGGCGCGTTGGGGCCGGAATGTAACCCACAAGAAGCCAGAATCCCAGGTTAGGATACTGGCATGGAAGCCATTTCTAGGTCTGTCTCTTTTTTATTGGTGGTCATCCGACCTTAGGTACGTGATCCAGCTGCCCTTGCGTCTTTTGGAGGACCTGCAGAGATGAGATTTCTTGTTGGGAATAGTTATTAGTTTATTATTTCCTCAAATGCACCGCTCTTTATAACTAGAGTCTTATTTTTTATGTGTCTTGCCCTCTGCCCCAAAAAGATTATATTCTCACAACTGTCATATTTTATTTATGGGTCAGGCCAACCACCGTACTCACAGTTCTAATACAGTTTAATCGTCGTTTGACCAGGAAAATCTTCACGAATTCTTATTCAACCATCCCTTCTCCAGAATTGTTAACCCTCTACTGGCATCTTGGTGTAGACGATATGCCTCCAGCTAGGGTCAAGCCATCAGATGTTGCCGCGGAGGCTAAGAAGACATATATTCCGTATATCGAGTCGAAACTTGGAGGACAATGGCCCGCACACTCATATCTTGTTCCTGAATCTACGCGAATGCGCTGCGAACCTCCAAGCCAGCCGTCACGTTGTAGGATGAGTAAGTGGCTCTGTAATATACATACTTTATAACAAATGCTGATAATGTTTCAGCTGCGATAGAAGGCGATCCAGTTGATGTGGCGCTCGAGCTAGCTATTACTATTGACAAGCCTGATGGCGTAGCTCTTGTAAACATGGCTAATGACAAGAGGCCTGGGGGAGATTGGGAAGCAGGTATGTTGACAACTCTCGCTCCTTATACTTCTTTTAACACAGAGAAGGGGTTCTGGCGCCGGAAGAGTGTATCTGCAGGAGGAGTAACCTTGTGGCCACTCTAAAGAGACCGGCAGCAAACAACAATTCGGACCCAGCAAACTACCCTATCCCTACAACTGGTGGCATCTACTCTCCCTATGTTGGTATGAAATTTTATGCCCCTGTCATTTGCCATCCGTTTTCGATGCTGATAAAATATCAGTAATTTTTCGGTCTGGCCCTGACCGGTACCAACTATGGCAGAAATTCAAGAGTATGTGATAGTAGTAGTGATGGCGCCCAAAGCACTAGACTAATTATTCCCAGCACTACCTGTCATCTCTGTGCCCCCGGTCCGTCGGCCAAAACTCGACCCGACAGGGCTGAAGTACTCCTTCGAACAAGAAAAGGAGCTCATGCGTGATAAAATGCGAACCGTTCTCCGCATGGCCGTATGGTGGGGGTATTCCGACCTTGCACTCGGTGCCTTTGGGTGTGGGCCTATCTTCCGCAACCCAACGCGCGAAGTAGCCACGATGTGGCGAGACCTCCTGTACTTCGATGCGGAATTCCGCGGGCACTTCTCCAACGTTGTCTTCGCGTTCGATCCTCTGGATGGCACCAATCCAAACCCGAGTCCAGACAAGTCGTCAAAGAAAGACGCTAGCTCAAAGACTAGCTCAAAGGCATCAGGGAGTAGCTCAAAGGGGAAAACGAAAGCGAAGGTGGCACCAACCCACCTTGAAGATATGGAAATTTTCAAAGATGTCTTCGACCCAGCGAAGATGTTCCCGAGGTAGAACCCGGAGTGAGTGTCGCCCCGAGGCCGTCTGACCGCATGATCAATGCAGGTTATATAGCTTTGGGGTGGTAGGAGTTGGAGGCTGCTGTCAGAGGAATCCTTGATACGTCTTAGCCAACGACCTGTCATAGATTATGCTTAATATGAACCGTTGAACTGTTCATTCGTCCAATACTCGCACATCTTAACTTAGCGACCATCCCACATGATCCGATTAAACAAACCCAGGCTTCAGTCGGCAAGATAGTCTCCTGTCTTCCTCGCACAAATGGCCACCGTCATGACAGCATCGTTGCACAGCCATCAGGGTTGTGGGATTCCCTGTGGCACACGACTACCCTGTGCAGACCGGCCATTAGGATAGACCAAATATGCCCCCCGAGCCCAACAATGAAGTGACAGTTGGGAAAGGGCGGAGTAGGCATCGGATTGCGTCAGATGGAAAAGCCATGTATATCTACACTGCCGTTTGTTTATAGTACTTTGGAGTACAACGCTTTGTCTATTAATAACGTCTAATAGCGAGGCGTTTCCCTTCGCAAGGCTATCAGCAAATAGATTCAGCGTCATGAGCGTTATGAACAGTTGTAGCCTCTGGGTCCATAATGACCTAATAGACATCACAAGGTTGATATAGTATATCGAAGCCTCGACATTCAAGGCGCTGCAAAGGCAAAACGAAAGGCATAATCCGCTCTAGAAAGAAATACCCGTTTGGCCCCGTGACATGACATGAAGGATAGTAAGCCGGAGGATTTGAATTGCGATCTGACACGCCCTATTGCCCCGTTCCTTCCAGCCACCTGCAAGACCAGGGATAGCTCGCCGCCACAGCGAGCAGAAATTTGACTATGTATCAACCGTATCCTGTGTGCCAGCCATGCGCTGCAGCGCTAACTAGCATAGTGCATGCCGGAATCCCGAACCACCACGATGACTTCGGCAACATCGTCTGGGTTTTAGCATTGTCAGTTGCAAATGTTGGTTCTTCGCGCGACACAGCATCCGCTGACCCCTGGTATGGAATCCAATCTTTGGCTTGAAACCAGCGCCATCTGAGAGCATGTCGTAGTACGCAAAGTCGTTTGGGATTAGCAGATTTTTGGCGTAGACTTCGCAGCAGACAGCCCTAACAAACCTGTCTTATTCTTAATAACACCACAGTGCTTTGGTCAGTGAAGCTGTATACTCGTAGACTATCAACTTCTAATTGGTAGGAGTTACATAACACGATAGGATCGCCATGGGCTAGGAATGTGACGACGCCAGCCTACCCATCTGTGCCGGCATTTTTTATCGTCCCTGTGATGCTACATTCTCCTTTGTTGTCAAATGATATCTGTTATGTGATGTTTATGGAATTCGACTCGAGGGGCCAGCTGTTTAAGCACCCAAAACCCAACATTCAGCGCCAGGGAATGGGAAATCTGTGTAGATTCAGGAAACTAAACGAGCAATTGGCGAACTCCCTCTACTAACCAGGGCAGCTAACTTTATGGCTTCCTTGACGAATTTATTATTCGTAGAAAAAATCGTTTCCGTCCATCGCTTGATGCGAATCGAGATCGGCAAACAACTCGTTCCAGCGGGGAATATCCATGTTCGGACCAATATCGATATAATTTTGCATTATTTCATCAATTTCTGTATGGTCGTATGTCTGCGCCGCCATGTCGTATTGTTGGTCAACGGGGCCAACTGATGCCATTGCACTGATACTATCGGCACATTGGTTCGCGCAGGTGACGGTGGGGAAGTGCAACGGACGTTGGGGAATGCTGTTGCAAGACTCGCGGATGTTTTCATCCCGGGAAACACGGGAATTCCTTGCCCCTGATGGCATGAGAGATAGTGACTTCTGGTCACTGAGGACTAATGCCCTATGCTTTTGTAAGATATCCATGAGGGGGTCGAGAAACATCTTTGACAATACGGAGTCTTGTTTCGCCTCGTGAAGCATCCTGCAAGCGCGCATAACTTCAGCCTGTCTTTGCTCTTCTTGACCCTTGATTTTGTTAAAACACAGATCCATAACTAGCACAACAGTAGCCATGAAGACATGATGCACAACTGTCCCGAATCTCGCCGGAGCACAACCCATGTCGGATTTCGTTTTCTCCAATACACGGTTCACCTCCAGGGCTTTGCGTGCAGAGCGCAAACACATGTCCCTAGAAAAGGCGTATTTTGGTTCCACGAATCCCCTTATGAGATAGGGTTGGTGAAGCTTGCAACGTCGGTTAAGAACCCCAAGATGAATGAGATATCGTTGGGTAGCTATGTGAGGAAACCTACGATCGGTCCCTCGGCTCATAAGCCTGCTCTCTTCGTCTAGGTGGAAGAACACCGGGAAGCTCTTGGTGAGATCCTCAAATTGGTCGTCTAGGGCAAGTATCTTATCATAGTCTACCATATCAATATCATCTAGAAATCGAGGTATAGAATCCACTATGGTCCGACATATCTCGGATAGACGAATGCGTTGAAGGAAATAGGCCATTGATGTGGGAGTCGACTCTGGGCCATTGCACTGATCATTTTGGGCGATGAGATCCCCACGTCCAATCTGGGGGTATATCACATGCATATGTGCTGGATGTATTGAGTAGATGCCCTCTTGTGGGCCGCCAGAGAATGCCAGTAGCCTTTGCTATCATTAGATCTGCCCGGGTTCCGAGTAGGATGTTGCACTCACCAGTCTGTCGAAACAACATACCACCAAATTCTCCTCTTTGTCTCGTCCGCAGCTATATCTGCCTCTGAATCTGGCTTGTGCCTTCTGTGTGGGATGTCTATTCTGTGCAATGATAGATCCCGGGCCATCGTTATCGTGTTGCTATGTAGTAACCGACACGTTGCCGAAAACCCATTATTGTTGTATATGAGATATTCGATAATTATTGTCGCCTGAATAATTTCAATCGAGCCTGATGATGTGCGTCGTGAGTAATCTGCCACATCAAGGGCAGCATCACTCCACGCCGTCGACGCTAGATTGGCTACTTTTGGGGTAGAAAAGACCAAAAGTTCGTCATTTTCGTGTGAGCTCCAGAGATAGCCTGTGCTGGCAAATATACTGAGCAACAATGCAATGTGTGCGGCTTCTCTATATACATGCGCTCCTGGATATGTATAGACGGCCTCTACAATGCGGCGAACAGCTAGTGCGTCTATGACGGGGTGGAGATAATGGACATTGTCCATGTAGTATTTGAGCAAGCTGAGAGCTTCAGCTTTGGTTGGAAGCACGATGGCGCCTACAGTGGTAGCATGCCCACCACGTCGCACGTATGGTTCCACAAGCCAGTGGTTTACGGGTTCCACCTTCAGTGATATCCCATGTGAGTCGTCCGAAATCTTGCGACCGGAGTTAGAAAGATACCAGAGATAAACATAATTAATTGATATATAACTTACCTTGGAGTCATAACAGGCACCGACATTTACTAGCAATTCAGAGGCTGTTCTGTAGTCCTCGTCGACAACAGTTCTCGTTGTCGGCATTGAAAGAGAGGTTCTCGACATTGGCGTGGAGGGAGAGGGCTGCTGAGGCGACTGTGTAGACAGAAAGGGACCATTGCCCATAGCAGAAACTCTATCCTCTAGTGTTTTCAAGCGTGCAAGAATTTCGACATTTTCAGGAAATGGGGATTGTTGTTTGTCATCTCGAGGTGTCTGAGGAGTATGCCGTGCCACAGGTTGGCACTCAACGCCACGAGCAGAACAGTTGGAGCAAGGTTGCCGGCGGTCACATTTGAGTTTCTTTGACCGACAGAACTGGCATGACACAGGGTCCTGCCGGGGACAACGGGTTCGTCTATTAGGTTTGGGTCGCTCCATCATCACCGTGTAAATGTCGTGGTGTTGCTGGCGTCACGTCTGTTGATACGAACTTATCAGTCATGAGAAATTACAAAGACATCGATTAACAAGGCCTAACAGTATATCTTTAGAATGCAACGCCTGAAAGAATGCACTCAGTATGGGTATCATACACGTACCCAACAGATAGCTACAGTGGTTCCAGAGAGACGGCAAAGGGTGCCTGGGAGCAATTCGTGGCGGTGGGCACGTGCGTCAGACCGATCTTCGTGCAAATATCGACACGGTCAGTAATCAATCGATCGACCTTCATCAAGCCCCAACCCTACAAATGGAACAAAATGAACAGAACCTTTGATGGCACAGTCTGCCAGAGCGAGTAAGCAGATCACGCCTGTTGATATGCCAGTAGACTAATTACATGCAGCATGTCCGTAAGCCGCCCGCTGCCGCACATAGCCGTCCGGACTCTCCGCGGACTGTCCGAGGTGGGTCATAGGCCCAATTGCAAAGCGTGCGATTTATAAATCAGGACGCCGTAAACTTTGTGGAATTTGATGCCATTATCTATGAAAGAGAACATGATTAACGAAGCATGGGCACTCATCCACTGAGCAACGAATCTTTCGACGGTGGGAGTCAGGGCTCGACGACTAGTTCCGATGAGAGACTCGGCTCTGGCGAACAGAGCGAACACACGTCAGTACAAGGCCAGAGTTATCCATTCCCGTAAAATAATAGATAAATTGACCATCCGATAGTTTTCGAGCATGGCTGGCAGTTTCAGGAGCCTTTTTGGTGTTCTTTTGTACCCTGGGCTTCGTAAATGCCTTTGGCGTTTTTCAGGAGTACTACCGATCCCATCAACTCAGGAACCACTCGGACTTCGACATCTCCTGGATCGGTTCGTTTTCTACATTTATGATATTTGGTGGTGCTCCAATTGCAGGCGTCCTCGTGGACAGATTTGGACCTACTGCAAGTGACCTCACCCCCGTGGAAGATAGCAAGACCTAACGTCTCCCAGCTTCTCCTTATCGGAGGTAGCATTTGTTTTCTAATCTCTATCTTCATGATCTCCCTCTGCTCAGAATTCTACCAGGTTTTCTTCGCCCAAGCTTTCCTCCTGGGTATCTCAGTGGCCTTTCTCTACTGCCCAGCAATGGCAACTGTCTCGCGCTACTTCCACAAGAACAAGGGGCTTACCGGTCGGCGGCTCTTCCTTGGGTGGAGTCATCTGGCCTATCGTGCTGAATGAATTATTGAACACTCATGGGGTCAGCTTTGGCTGGACTATCCGAGCTATAGGGTTTATCATGGTCCCACTCTTGATCCTAGCTATGGTAACTGTTGTTTCTCCCCCGCAAACTGAAAAACACAGTGGGGCGATTGTCCAGGAAATTGACAAAAAACGGCCGAAACGAGATCTATCAATAGCCAAAGACCCCACTTTTATCATTCTCTGCGCCGGTCTCGCCATATCAGTCTTGGGGATGTACAGCCCCATGTTTTACATCACTACTTACGCACGTAGCCTCGGCCATCCAATAGGTATATCCTTCTACCTTGTCTCCGTCATAAATGGCTCTTCGTTGTTCGGTAGAATTCTCCCTGGTCTCCTCGCAGACCGATATGGCCATTTTAACCTATGTGCTTTGGCGGGTTTGGCGTCTGGAGTAACATCGTTGTACTGGACCACAGCGAAGAGCATTCCGGGGCTTGTGGTTTGGTGTCTTGTTTATGGCTTCACCTCCGGGGTTCGTATTCGTCAAAAAGATCTGGACCTATTCTGACTCGGCATTGGTAGGCAATCCTAAGTCTACAAGCTTCATGCGCGGGTATCTTAGCAACGCGTGAGACGCAAGGCACGGCAGTGGGATTCCTCATGGGAGCACTTGCACTGACGTAGGGATCTGATTTTGTCTTTCCCAATATGTCGCTCTTGCTAAATTAATTTCTATAGGTCTCTCTTCGGCACTCCTATCAGTGGGGAGCTTGTAGGCTCGTATGGGTATCTCTCGTTGTCTATTTTCGCCGGCGTATCACTCGTGGTTGGCTCAACCCTAATATTCTGGGCGCGGCTACGTCTCAACAGGAATATTTTTGCAAAGCAATGATCATTCAATATGTCTTGTAATGCGGTAGGGATATGGACGTTGTGGCCTTCCACTGCCCCTTCTCATCTTGAAATATGAAAGATCTTGACTATAATGCTATAATATCTGTGGCGGGTGGCCGCGTGCTGTGTGGTTAAAAAGCTTGGGACGACAACACCTCTAATTATACTTCATTTTATGAGTTGCCCTATGCAGGAATACGATAGAGAGACGATGACGGCGAGGGCGAGATGGATTATCCAAGCGGCATTACGTATTTAGCGCATGGGCTGGGGCAAACTTAGTGCGTGTGGGGATGCAGCCGAGGAGGTGGGGAAGACTTTTTAAGGTTAAACCTACTGTCCGTAGCGCAGAACCCCACCAACTTGAATCCAAACTCGGAAAGCAACTTCTAGAAATATAAGAAAATTACGTCGACTCCCTATGTCCCACAACTATGTCAATTGCATAACGTCATGGGTACCCTCTATGTTTGTTATAAAATCCTGCTTCTATAACTATCGCTATTGCTTGATTTCTATCTTAAATTCTGAGACCACATAGCCATCGCATTGCATTCGTGACGCAATATAAATGACGCTAATACCAAGACGAACCTGAATGGTTGTGCAATTATTACGTCGTATGTATTAATCGCTAATGAAAAAGAGGTGGCCAAATTAACGATGTTATATAACGTTATATAATGTTTTAACTAAACCCCTTCTTTTCTGTTAATCAGTGAGATCCGATAATACAAGCACCCAACCATAAATTCCACATATACTCGAAGGATAAACCAACAATATGGATAACGCCGTCAATGCAGTCGGTAGGCTCTTTGCCAGGCCCGACCAGACAGAGGGAGGGAGCAGCACTTCTAATTCGTACAATTCCTCGGCGTCTAGCTCTACCAACCGTGATACAAACACCAGCCGCAATGAGAACAGCAACAGCAACCGCAACGCGAACACCACCCGCAGTTCAAACACCAACCGCAATACGAACATCAAGGATGATGAAGACACAACCCTGGAGTCTGAAGTCTCACCCGCCGTTGAGCACAGACACGTCAAAAAGCAACACGAGACTCGCGAGCAAACCTTCGTCCATAAAGATAAGCATCAAGACCACTATCATACCACAATCCAGCCCCTTAAAGACTCTGAAACCCTTCCCGAGAAGCACGATCGCACCCAAGAGACTAGGCGCCGCAGCATCAACAACGATCATAGCGATGCGAAAAAGAAGGCTGAGGCCGGCCGATCTGGGTTCAAGAACACGACCGACCAGGAGCAGTTTGAAACTAAGACCAAGGAGCCAACGCGAGAAGACGTCCATGTACACAACCACTGGCATGAGACTGTGCAGCCAGTTATTGAAAAGGGTGAGTCCAATTGCAAATAATGACGAGTGCTGTGGTTCTTCTTGCTAATGTATAATTGATAAACAGAGGTCATCGACCCGTCGATCACCCACAAGAGGATTGACGTCGAGGAGAATATCCAGGAACCCGCCAAGTACCACGGTGTGACGACTAATTCTGCCGTTTCAGCCGAGGAGTTCAAGAAGAAGCATAGCGTAGATAAGAACTAGTCGTATTTACCGTATAGAGCTTATTACGTAGGCATACAATGATTATTCTTCCGGTATGGAGCAGGGTTGATAGTGCCGGTGACTACTACACTTCTGATCGTTGAGATGTCGTTATGAAGGGTTCTGTTTCGAGTTTCATTGTGAGCCACATTCCCTAACGGACAACTCTTATTCGCAGGCGCTTGTTCCAATTCCAATATGCCAAGATACAAGCCCAACGCTGCGCCACAAATGGAAAGCGCGTGCTTCATAACCCCTGCAGCATCTAAACTATAATATGATGGTTGCGACTATCTGCTGATCAATGTGCGCAAACGTGTGGTCTATAACAAGAGGCCCAGTCACTACACAGCCATGGCCGTGGCAAAGTCAGTAGATGCGATCCCGATAGAATTGCAAATACATCCCCCTACCGTGGCCTCGTCCGACAGGCCTAATGCGACGAATGATCTGCCTGGATGGCTGATGACTAACCTGCGAATCTGCCAGATCACTGCGTGGCTAATGCTCATCGGTGGACCGGTGGCAATGGCATTCGGCGGTGTGATAAGGGATGACCTCCTTAACGAGTACGTATCAATCCCAGGACCTATACGCATCGCAAAATTAATCGAAAGTTCTTCCTTCTAGCGACGACGATGACGCTTGCGATCTAATATATATTAAAGACGCTTCTGATCCTTGGGATGACGGGAGCTATATCACTGGCCGACCAGGACGCTACCATGCCCAATGCCGTCTTCTTCTAACCTGGACATACATTGTAACTGTAGCTGGCTCAATCAGCATTGCTCGTGCATTCATCGAGGTTATTCGCCCATTTCAATTTCAGTACGTATCCCAGAGAACAAAGTAGAACACTACGGTTACTAATTGTATGAGCAGCTACTTGTCGCCAGCTTTCATATATGCCATGCGTACTTCCTTCTCCGTCATCGCGTGTCTACTATACCTTTCTGGCGCGGTTATCCTAGGAAGAAGCCCTCTAATCATTGGCCCAGCTTCTAATGAAGGCATCCGCGCGTTATATTCCCTGTGTCTAGCAGCCATATGCGGGTCTGCCGTCGTGTCGGCACAGCAAGCATTCTCCACGGGGCAGGCAAGTTGGCGCTTGCGAGGTTGGAAGCGGTATAGTAGTATACCCTCGTAGAAACTAGGGATTTGTATAGGTTTCCAGTAAATTTGGGGGGGCGGGGGGGTTTCGATGTGGATATAGTCGAGCACTACCGGCAATATGAAATAGATTCTGCTCTAAAGATCCACTACACTCATAACTCATAAGAAGTAGACATATCGGTGAGTAATTTGCGGCTCTCTTCACTGTAGGTGTCTATATACTTATCACGTTTCCGAAATAACTTGATCTTTGCTATGATAGCTCGGTAAATTTGATCCCTCTCTTACCTAAGAAAGAGAAAGGTTTTCGGCTCTCTCTGCATTTAGTATTTGGCTCGCTTTCTTTGCCTTCTGTATATTGAGCGACATCGGAACTGGATTGACTCCGTCCGTTTCGAACACGATATCGATTTCCTCGAGAGACAGCCCCGCCGTTTCAGGGAATACGAAATATGACAGAACCAACTGCAGGAGGTTGTATCCAACGTATACAGCCCAAATTTTGTAACCCAAAGGTCCAATGCCTAATGAGATTCCGTAATTTTGCACGGTGCCAGCGATACCCTGAATAAGACTGAAAAACCCCAGACCCTTTGCGCGAAGAACGAGGGAAAGACATTCAACGGGATAGAGATTGTGCATTGTTGCGATAAGGGTCGCGGAGCAAACTTGGAAAGAGAATATCCACAGTAGGGTCAACGCAGCAGCGGCTGTTGTCGGATCCACTGTATATCTAAATATTAATGTGAGCAAGGTACTGTTGGCAGTAATTAAAGGTGTGTCTTACCTCCATCCTGTGATTGTTGCGGCAGTTTGTAAGAGGATAAATGATACTAACCCAGCAAAGATCAAGGTCCGACGATTGACAAGATCCACTATGACAGCACCAACAACGGTAAAAACGCAGTAAATAGCAGTCAACCCAAAATTGATCCCCGCAATTTGGGTACTGTCTGTAATCCCCACTGTATTTAGTGCCGGAACGAGGTATGTTGTAATGATGCCGCCGCCATTCCATTGTTGAAAGACGGAGTATAAGACCAGAATCAACAGGCGATATCGAACCGGCTTCGTGAAGAAAACTAAGAAGTTCCACCACTGGCGATTGATGACACGATCTTGCTCCAAAGAATCCTCAATTTGAGCAATAACTGCGTTCACCAGTTCACTATTCTCATCGTCGGAATTTGTCTGGTACCTTGCAATGACTCTCCTTGCCTGTGCTATTTTCCCTTTCATCACCAGGTATCTAGGGGATTCAGGGGTCAAAAAAAATATTGTGAGACACACAATCGCCGGGAACAATGCTTCGAGGAGTACTGGTATCCTCCAAGCCAAGTTATCTGTTTGCATCTTGGCGAAGCCGATAAAACCAGCGTTCATGCCCAAACTACCGACCTGGAAACATGCCCCAAATAATCCAACTAAAAGACCACGATAATGGGCAGGTGAAACCTCAGCCATGTATTGCGGGCTAGACATAATTGCAGATCCGAATCCTAAAATGAAGCGGCCACACATAAACATTGGCATGTTGATTGAGCACCCCTGGAGAAGAGCGGCGACAATTACAATGGCGTTCCCAGTGAAGTTGATGCCCCTACGGCCGATATGATCCGAAAAGGTTAGAAATGGCGCGCCGCACATGGTGCCAACGTTCATCAGGGCATTTAAAGTCCCATATGTCGACCCGCTGGTCCCAAAGTTGAAGTACGTGTGCCATGAGGAGATATTGTTGATACCGGTGATGACCGACCAGTCAACTCCATAGCCAGCCTGTATCGGATTAGACCTCACTCTTTTCTCGGTCGGTTTTCTTACCTGGTTGCATCCCTGGACGAACATTATCAACATGATGCGGAGTCCGGCTTGAGAGCGAAACTTGAACGATTCCTTAGAGAGTTTGTATAAATCATCCTCCGTCAGGCGAGCGATTGCGACTTCCTCCACGTGGATGTCGGAGACTTTCAGGTCATTGACATCATTGGTGGTAGTACGGCCCAGGTCATGGACCGTCGTTTCTTTGTCGTCGGTGCCCATTGTGCTTGTCTGAGATTCGTAGGTTGAGTCACTCGAGTCTTGGAAATCCAAGCCGCATACGACTTCTAATACTCTCTTTTTTGGATCTGGGCGACCATGATGATCTTATCCTGCATGCTGTGCAGGGTCGTTGGATCGTCGTGCCACAATTCCAAAGACCCCATCCCCGTTGATGTGTCCGCGCATGCCTCCTAGTTTCCCCTCATTACCACGAGGCAAGATATATTTTTGAAAAGCTCCCCGGCCGTAGTTAACCCACCAATTACCCCACATTGTTATTGCGGCGCTTGTCTATTTGACAAGCGGCAACAAGGAAGGAACCCAGGTACCATAGTGTGGTCCGAGCCAACCTGGTATACCCCATCGGTTGAAATGGGATGTCGAGGCTGGATGCGCCCCCAACCAACTGACAAAATAGACTCCGGTGGCATGGTGCATTTTGCGGCATGCAAGCTCCGAGATTATAGTGAGGTATGCTGCCACCATGTGCAACAAGTAACCGATTTGTTTCTAGCGGTTCGGCGCGTATAGCTCCGGGATTTCCTTGACTCTGCATTGGTAGCCTCAGCATAGTAAAGCAGACTGTCTCAGTCCGGGGTTTTTACTTCGGTGCCTTTTATTGAAGTTATTGAAAAGAAAGGAGACAGATGGCCCAACTTAGGTAAGGGATAGATGTCGAAGCTTTGGTACAACACCCCGGCCAAAGAATGGTCTGAGAGCCTTCCAATTGGGAATGGAAGGCTTGGGGCTGTGGTCTATGGTCGCACTTCAACAGAACTTCTCCAACTCAACGAGGACTCGGTCTGGTACGGTGGTCCCTTGGACCGAACTCCCAAAGATGCGTTTCTCCATCTGCCTCAACTGAGAAGACTTATTAGATGCGGGAATCATGTGGAGGCCGAGAAGCTCGTGCGACTTGCCTTCTTTGCAACCCCTCATTCTCAACGGCATTATGAACCCTTGGGCTCTGCTACCCTACAGTTTGGCCACGAGGCCCCCGATGTTCGGAACTACAAAAGGAGTTTGGATCTTGAGTCTTCTGTTGTCAAGGTCGAGTATGAACACCACGGCACCCAGTATGTTCGCGAGACCATTGCCAGCAAGCCAGACAATGTCATTGCAATTCGAATTATAGCGTCTGAACCCGTTACATTCACTGCACGCTTAACAAGAGTCAGTGAGTGGGAATACGAGACCAACGAATTTCTCGATAGTGTCACCGCAACGGAGGGGATGATCACCATGCATGCCACGCCCGGTGGCAAAGGTAGCAATAGACTCTGCTGCATTCTAAGCATCAAGTGTGATTATGGAGGCTCAGTGGCTGTGGTTGGAAATGCCCTGGTTGTAACAGCCCGAGAAGCTTTAGTCGTCATTTCAGCTCAGACAGCCTATAGGCATGATAACCCAGAAGCTGCAGCTTTGGCAGATGCCACGCAGGCACTGAATATCCCAGATCTTTGGGAGCGGCATATTGTTGATTACAGGTCACTCTACTCTCGAATGGACTTGCACCTGTATCCAGACGCATGTGACATCCCCACAGACCAAAGAATATCTCAGGCCCCAGATCCAGGCCTGGCTGCCCTCTATTACAACTACAGCCGCTACCTTCTTATTTCCTGTAGTAGAGATGGATTCAAACCAATTCCGGCCACTCTTCAAGGGCTTTGGAATCCTTCATTCCAACCCGCCTGGGGAAGCAAGTACACTATCAACATCAACCTGCAGATGAACTACTGGCCTGCGAATGTTTCCAACCTTGCCGAATGCGAGCTTCCTCTTTTCGATCTACTTGAGCGTGTTGCGGAGCGGGGCAAGAAAACGGCGATGACGATGTATGGATGCCGTGGTTGGGCTGCTCATCACAACACCGATATCTGGGCCGACTCCGATCCCCAAGACAGGTGGATGCCCGCCACACTCTGGCCACTAGGCGGTGCCTGGCTATGTGTGCATGCCTGGGAAAGCTATCTCTTCAGCCAGGACACGAATCTTCTGGCACGGATGTTTCCAGTTCTCAAAGGCTGCGTACAATTTATTATCGATTTCCTCATTGAGGATACTTCCGGTGACTACCTCGTCACATGCCCCTCTCTTTCTCCTGAGAACTCCTTCCTCGAGGCCGACAAAACCCGTGGTACTCTCTGCGAAGGCTCCACAATTGATATCCAGATAATCACATATGTCTTCCAGGTCTTTATCTCCGCCTGCGCCACACTTTTCCTGTCTACTGACGACTTACTCCCCTCAGTCAAGGCCTCCTTGTCCCGTCTACCACCACTTCAAATTGGCTCCTTCGGCCAACTTCAGGAGTGGCGAACAGACTACATCGAAGTCGAACCGGGACACAGGCATATCTCACATCTCTGGGCCCTTCACCCTGGTTCGGCCATAACCCCTTCCGCCACCCCTGATCTGGCAGCGGCGTGCACAACAGTCCTAAAGCGCCGCGCCGACCATGGCGGGGGTCACACTGGTTGGAGCCGTGCGTGGTTGATCAATCTGCATGCGCGGCTTTGGCAAGCTGCAGAATGCCTCGGGCATGTGGAGAAGCTGCTACGTGACTCGACGCTACCAAACCTATTAGACGTGCACCCGCCCTTTCAGATTGATGGAAATTTTGGGGGGGGGGCGGGAGTTCTGGAAATGCTAGTGCAGTCGCATGAGGGGTTTATTCGAGTGTTGCCTGCGTGTCCCGCCGAATGGGGAAAGGGTAGTGTGAGGGGAGTCAAGGCAAGAGGGGGTTGGGAAGTGGATTTCGGGTGGGAGGATGGAAGGGTGAAGGGACCCGTGGTGGTGAGGAGTGCGGGATCTGGAGGGGGGGTGGTGTTTATGAACAGTGCAACGGTAGTCCCATTCCCAGAAGGGAAGGGAGAACACCTTGTTTATGAGCCGACAGATATTTGACACCTGCCTTCTTGAGTAAACACACGCCTTACATCCGCTTCAAAGGCCCATCATTGTTTAAGACGGGGTAGATTAGACGTGTAATTTAGTCTATGATATCCATGTATGAACCGAACCCATTTACTTCTCACTGATAAGTTTTTGAAACATTTCCTTCAGCTCAGTTGCCGACCGCTTTGGATGGCGCGTTTTTTCCTTCGACTCGAAGTCAATAAATGTGACTCCAAATCTATCGGTATAACCTGCTTGCCATTCTACGCACGTCAGTATCACCACTCGCTGTATTGGACACAAATAGAATAGGACACTCACCCCAGTTATCTGTAAACGTCCACGCAAAATAGCTCCTAATGTCCACACCATCCTCCTTCACTGCCTTCGCAATGGAGCCCACATAGCCCTCAAAGAATTCTACCCTAAACGTATCGTTCAGAACCTCTTTTGAAGGCTCCGTCTCCCCCTTCGCCGTCGTTCCATTCTCAGTAATATAAATGGGGACGCCGTATCTCGCCCAAATCCAATTTAACAGTTTCCTAAACCCCTCGGGGCATGTGCGCAACCAATACGTATCACTAACTGGCCCGCGCGGCACGCCTTGCTTGTTTGTCTCACATTGTTCAATGTTGCCTTTGTGGTCGTTGATATCGGGAGGAGTAGTCTTGTGCTTGACATAGAAGGTTGTGTAGCTGTTCATGCCATAGAAATCAGAGGATCCCTTCACCAGAGCTGATTCTTCGGGTGTGAACCGCGGAAGTCGGTCACCCAGCTGAGTGCGCATAGAGGCAGGGTAGTCGCCGGTCTTATGCACTGGATCAGCGAACCATCCAATCTCGAATTCAAGCGCGCGCTGTGCGGCCGCGACGTCAAGGGGCTCCTCTGCATCCCATGGCTCGCTGAAGTTTCCGTGCAACGTAATTCCGATCATACCCTTCTGCGAGGGTTTAAACTCCTCGCGGTACATTTTGGCGACATGGCCGTGGGAGACGAGCTCTGTGTGTCCGACCGTAAAAGGCTCAGTGGAGGAGTCTCCCTCAGCATTACGGTCGCGGAATGAAGAGCGCGCCGGCGCATGAACACCAGCTGCGTATCCGGCTAGGGTGTACACGCCTGGCTCATTGTAGGTAATCCAGTGCTTGACGCGATCACCAAGGCGCTCAAAACAGACACGAGCGTAACGGACGAAATCAGGCGTGTAGGCTTTCTGGTTGAGGAGCCCTCCGTAGCGTTCTTCCAGCGCCTGCGGGGTATCCCAGTGGAATAAGGTCACAAAGGGCGTAATTCCATTGGCAAGAAGCTCGTCAACTAACGCGGAGTAGTATGCGATACCTGCTTCGTTGACGGGGTCTGTGGCGCCGCCGAGGGGAATGATGCGTGACCATGAGAGAGAGAAACGGTAGGCCGTTACGCCGTAAGATTTAAGCAGCGCCACATCCTCCTTATATTTGTAATAGGAGAGTACAGCGTCATCGGGGGTGCTTCCATCTTTCACTTTGCCAGGAGTGTGTGCGAAGTGATCCCAAATCGACTCACCTTTCCCGTCGGCGTTCCAGCCACCCTCGATTTGTGCGGCGGCAGTAGCATAGCCCCAGTGGAAGTCGCTCCTCAACGCTCCCTTGAGGTCTTCAAGTTGTGGATTCATTTTTTTTTCTATTGTGGCGCTTTCAGGAAACAGGACTGTCAGAGCCGCACATGGTACTCTAATAAAGGAGGTGAAGAAGAGGGACAAGCTATCACGGATAAATCACTGCGCCAATGGTGGTATCCATGTTGAAACATTCCCGCCAATCGTTCAAATATTGCACAAACATTTGTCGGGAAATGTCTCCCGATCACACAAGGAAACACATATTTCGATAAAGAAGCCAATGTTCCCCACCCCCACCGGAGCCAGGAGTGTCACGAAGCGATAGGTGGAAACCACGTGGCTCACCGGTCCGATATTGCGGGGGGAGCAGTGATCAACCCCATCTATCTTGTTTGGAAATGCGAGCCAAATTTCGACCTTGAGGCCCACATGATCCTACAGCATACTGAATTCTCTATTGTGGATTGGAGGATTTGATGCAGCTCCAATGTCTAGTCAGCTGATTCAAAGTCTCATTGAAGTTTAGATTAGTGGCAATCAGTTCTAACCATATACCTGGAACCCATGGGCCAAACCCAGCGAGGATCTGACACATTATAACTTTAATAGTACTACAAACTCCTTGCTGAAGAACGTTTGGTATGTCGCTATCATGCATAGATTACGACCAATTTTCGCTCAGCATGTTATTTTCGCATTGCGGTTATGGGAGTTAGATTTTATATGTGTCGAATGGTAATACTTGTCATTTAGTACCGGTAACCGTTTAATGTCCATGCATGAGGGCATAGAAACATATAACCGCGAGGCTCCCAAGTTTAAAGGTTGTTGGGAACAATCATGGTATTTTTTTTATACTTCCTTTGAGTGCTGGGCCGAAATATGTTCGCTCGAATATGCGTCTGAGTGTTATTGCGGCCCAGGTGTGATTACAACCTTTCCAATGTGTCCAGGCAAGACCGACCTCCGCCCCTTGATCTTAATTCCGGGTCAGTCCCTGCGACATCAGCTACCTGTGACGACTTGCTGCGGTGACAGATCGGAGGTATGCGGCAGCAGTAGACGGACTAACTGTATGTTGCCCTCTTCCGCGGGTTGAGCCGAGTTGAGCTACTTCGTTCGAAGGGTATATCAGTGCAATTAAAGAATTAATCTAGGCTGCATTTGAAATTCTTGTTACTGAAATATCAAACAATTGGATGGCGGCCACTCCACCGCAGAAGTAAATTATTAACAGTGCCTAACATATAGGTTATTATGCTCCAGCAAATAGTATAAATGTTATTTGTATTTTTTCGATGGAGTTCCTGGCCGTAGTACCTGGCCCTGCGCTTAGAACGTGATGTACCAGGGGTTACGAGTTACTCCTGTTCTAAAGTGAGAACCGGCTTATGTCACCGATTATTACGTCAGTCAATTTTCAACAACAACAAATCAACTTATAAAACTACCATCCACTGTCATGACCCCGCTTATTCTCGTTACTGTACATGTACACAATATGTTGGCTAGTTTGTGGTTCTGGGTTACACTGATGTCATTATGTTCAAAGTACCACTTGATACTGCTGCAAACGGACTGTCAAGGCTCTGGGTAGCACCGGAACCAAAGTGCCCAGCACTTGAGTAGATCCCAACGCTGAAGAACACATTATATGGCTTGATTTAGAACTATGCAGGGTTGACGATAAGGTTTACTTCCGCTGTGGATATAAATTAAAGGCGGCATTGTGAAGTTGAAAGTAAGATGGAGAAAGTAATCTGAGGGAATCAGTTGGTTACGTATAGTCAAGGATAATACATTTCTACGTTCTTTGAACACTTCCCAAACGTCATCTAACTCAAACTCTTCTTGTGATATAACCCCAGTGCCAAAAGGGATGACACAACTTAATTGTAGATCACAATTACAGCTACACAAAGACCCCGTCAACTTACTTCCATATGGCTGAAGCCCCTTTATCACGTCAGCGGCGAGGCATAGGATACATTGGCTTGTTGGTTAGTTGGTCGACAGGCTATAATAGGGGGCAAAACAACTTTTATTTTCTACGGTAACATTGAAGTTAAAACCTATCGATGCTGTCATTAGTAGGTTTATTTCCCACTTATGAACCTCGAGCAGGTCAAGCTTATAAGTTAGGTTAAACTTCTGACGATCTCCCACAATAATTTCTTGGAAGTTGAAACTTTTCTATAGTCTGGCCAACTTCTCCCTTCGAAATATGAGGATAGCGGGTTCTCACTCTGTCGGACGTACCTCCGAGTTGTTATATAGCTGTGGAGCCTCTCAATGTATAACTTTACTACAAGCTCTTTTCTTTAATATTGCGGCTTGAAATCTTGAACAATTTACTGAGTCTAAAACACCACACTATTTTCAACGATGGGTCTTTTTCCAAGCGGTGGCAATAGGTCCAGGTCCTCCGGCGGAGGGAGTAAGGGATCAAGAGCCGCCTCTGTGCTCTTTCGGATCATGCAGCTCATCTCTGCTGCCGTAGTCGCTGGATTGCTAGGCCGTTATCTCCATAACCTCCACGAGGGAGGTGGTTCGAGTAGCCGTCGAATAATTTATGCGATCTCCATTGCTGGCATTGCCATATTTTTCTCCTTGCTCTTTATGCTACCTCTCAAATACCAATTCTACGCCTTCCCTCTCGACCTCATCATGTTCATCCTGTGGATGGTTGCCTTTGGACTTCTTATTGGTGTAGGCTTCTGCCCTTTCCAACGATGGTTCTTTTTGCTTGGTTCATAAAGCTAACATACATTAATAGCTTGGAAGCTCGGGCTGCAACTCAAGCTGGTACAGAACTAGCTGGAGTTGGGCATGGGGAAGATGGTATAGATCCCCAGGGACATTCACTCGATTTACGGGATCTGGATGCAGCAGCTGGAGAGCAACTCTCGCATGGAGCTTCATTGGCGGCATCTTCTGGCTTCTCAGCTTCCTACTGGTAAGATTCCTCATCCAGTATTCTCAAATTTTGACAAATGACTAATATCTCCATAGGGTCTTTACTTTTTGATGAAGCACCGCTCCCGCCGTGAAGTCCACGAGGAGGCCCCAAGAATCAAAAGACATGAAGACACCCACGTCAACAGCGGCGTGGCCCCCGTTTACCACGAAAACCGCAACCAAACGAGTGAATACCGAACCACACCAGCGGAAACTGCTCAGTACCGAACCGAACCGGCAACCTATGTCCAGCCACAGCAGACTCAAGGCACGGCGGCAACATCAACATACTCTCAGCCTTCGCAACAGTATGCGACAACCCAAGAATACGCGACTCACCAGTATCCTACGCAGCAGTATCCTACGCAGCAGTATGGAAGCACACCGGCAACAAGAGGAGTTGGCCAGACAGCGCAAGATGTGGGTTACAACTAGCACAGAAACTTTGAGCAAGCTGGAGGTCAGATGCCGTTCAAATGACGATTAAATGGGAATGTGGGACCGATGAAGAGGTAAATGCGAAAAATGGGAAGAAAGCGGGAGACCCATCCTGTCACTTCTTTCACTCGCGATACTCCAAGAACAATTACATACGACGACCATAAACTCCAGAGGATTGGGCATCCCGTCCGCTCTGTCATACGCAAGCTTGCGTATTCTCTGGATAATAGTCTCAATCGTGACAATAGGAGTAGCGCGGAATAGGGGCCTTGCCACCTGGAGGCTGAGGCGAGGGGAGAACGAGGGCGAGCTGAGCGTGAACACGGTGAGTGGGCACAATCAGTTGTTCTCCAATTAGAAGTCGACGACATAACATGGTATATGCTACTTGATAGTCTGGATAAATTCCTTGATCAGTCCTTCGACATCATCTGGCTCTTCAACGCAATGCCAATGGCCAATCCCACTCAAATCCTTAATTGTCTTTTCAGCCTCCTTGGTCCCATATTTGTCCAAAATCTCCTTCGGACCAGATAGAGGGGAAGTTACATCGTCTGATCCCGTAATTATCAACAAGGGAACATTGATTGCTCCGTAATCTGGCGGCTGAGCAGTAGCAAGTGCATGACAAAGAGACATGTAACCCTCAGGAGATGTGCTTAGAATCAATGTTCGAATAAAAGCACGCTGAAGACTGCCAGCTTTCTCCCCCGTAGCAGTTAGGGGGATTTTTTTTGCCAGCGCCTCAAGACTGTCTATTTAATAGTAAGCATTTTCAGTCAAAAAAACTAAACTAGCTTGGGTCAGAATGAGCTGATAACACTTACCGCTCTGGATAACCTCAATCCTCTGCTCGAAAACAGGCACAATGGCAAATTCAGGGTTAACCGGCCCAAGCAACACAACAGCTCTCACTCGATCCGGATATGTAGCAGCTAAAAAATTAACCACAATACTGCCCACTGAATGTCCAACCACAATAACCTTTTCCTTGATATTGAGAGTGTCTAAAAGCCCAATGGCGTCTTCTGCCATAGTTGCGATGCTTTGCTCGGACTTGCCAAGCTCCGACAGTCCAGAACCTGGAGTATCAAGTGCGATGCAGCGAGTGCATGATTTTAGACCAGGAATTATTGTATGGTAAAAGCAGGACGAAGAACCAAGGCCGTGGATGAAGAGCGTTGTGGTCCCAGTTGTAGAGTCTCCGTCGATAGTATAGAAAAGACACTTGCCGTTGACTTTAACAGAAGGCATTTTATATATATTTTTCAACACAATACCTAAGGAGATAGAGAATGTGCACGTACTTAATAGGAGATGAATAGATGTAGGTGGTGTAAAAGTTAGAATGACGTCGTGATGACGGGTGAGGTATGAGCTAGAGAGACAGCTACTATTTTGACACAGTGAGGGAAAAGGGAGATATGAAATCAAATTAATACTCGCTCGATCTTCCCAAGCATAGCAGGAGTTTAGTGCAACGGCTGCGACAGTTATGTCGGTAGTACACTTAGCGTGTTACGCGTATTCCAACCTAGTTGGAATAAAGTAGTCTTGTGGAGCAGCTGGGATGACTAGCACACTCAAGACATCGTACGTTGTAGATGAATCTTTTATTACATAGGTCCAAAGTTTGCAATAAAACGGATAAAATACTAACACAGCCTCTGTATTTGTGAGCCTCAAAATCACGGAGTAACAATGCGAAACGCTGGGTCTGGATCTGTCACTAAAGACATAAGCCTCTGTAGCAGCGCTTTATCACCAATGCACTGCACCCCTAAATCCTCAGATACAGTCTTCTTGGCATAAATGGTTGAAAATTATTGCATAGTTAGCGTGCAAGAGAGGCCTGCGCCTCTATCGCCTTCTGGTCCATGTCTATGGATGAGAGCCCCATTGCTCATTATGAGCTGGCGATGCTGATTTAGGTCCTTGAAATGTAGATCAATGGTAAAGGACTCTTCTTGGGCGCGGGGACCATCAATTCGTATAGCAATAGATGTCAGAAGCTGGTCTATAGAGAGGGCGGCTGTCATTCCGTCGTTACTTGTATCGAACGAGACCGGATAAAGCTTGCCGCGAAGCTCGTCTGCACCAGTGAGGTAGCAATTCCGCCATGGCCCGTTCTCGGCACCAAGGCCTAGTCTCTCAAATACTAATGCCAGCGCCTCTTTTGCTTCGTCGTTCTCTGAATCTGCGAAGACCACGTGGCTAAGCAAGGTCGCTGCGAAGCGGAAATCGCCATTCTCGACATAAGTTTGAGCCATACGGACGACCGCCTCGGCGCCTCCCATACAGGCCACATAACGCTGGCCCGCCTCTATTGGGGGATGCTCCCACAAATGAGCTGGATTGCCATCGTACCATCCCATATATCGCTGGTAGATCGCTTTCACATTGTGGCTCACGGATCCGTAATAACCTTGTGCGTGCCAAGCCTTCTGGAGCGTACGTGGGAGGACGAAAGACTCGGCTATCTCGATCCCCGTCTGGCCTTGGTTTATCATACGAATCGTTTGGTCGTGTAAGTATGCGTAAAGATCTCTTTGCTCTGAGAGGTAATGGGTAATTGCTTCGCGACCCCAGGTAGGCCAATGGTGCGAGGCGAAGGAGACGTCCGCATCATTGGCAAACAGAACAGTAGCCTCATCCAGGTAGCTCGACCAGGCCTGAGCATCACGGACCACTGCACCCCGTAGGGTTAAGATGTTATGAAGGTTATGAGTAGCATTTTCAGCCATACATAGAGCCTTGCGTTCGGGAATGTAAAAGTTCATCTCGGAAGGCGCTTCTGTTCCTGGTGTCATTTGAAATATTAAACGCACGCCATCAACAACCTCTTCCTGACCAGTCTTAGTAATTTCTAGAGTTGGCGGAATCAGTGTAGTCGTGCCGGTGGATATGGTACTTCCAAGCCCTGTGGAGATCTGGCCCTCTGGACCTTTCTTAAGCTCACTTCCATACATATACACTGCACGGCGAGCCATCGCGTTGCCGACAAAAATATTCTCCCCTACAGCATGTTCCACAAAGCCTTTAGGGGCTATCACCGGGACATTTTTGCTTGTTTCTGGTAGCACACCAAGGGAGCCACCAAAATGGTCGCCATGAGAGTGCGTGTAGAGCAACCCAGTGACGGGTCGGTTTCCACGATGTTCACGGTATAGTTTGAGACCAGCTGCCGCACATTCCATAGATATTAGAGGGTCAATGACAATTATACCTTGTTTTCCTTCGATGACCGTCATGTTGGACAGATCAAACCCACGGATTTGGTAGATACCGTCTGTAACTTGGTAGAGGCCCTGCTGACGACAAAGTTGGGCTTGGCGCCAGAGGCTCGGGTTGACTGATGGCGGACACGAATCTTTAAGAAACTCGTATTCCTCATTGTTCCAGATAACGCGGCCCTCCTTATTCGTAATTATACAGGGTTCAAGAGCAGCGATGAAGCCTCGGCTAGCATCTTTAAAGTCAACAGTGTCATTAAACGAAGGAGAAATAACTTGAGACATCGTTAACTAGCAGGCTTGTTTTCGTGCGAACTGGAGAGCGTATTTGATACTTGCGCCATTTATATGTGTAAATTTTCACAAGAGACAATGTAAAGATTTACTCCAGTTGGGCAAATATTGCAAGACGTCAATACTGACGTACTTCCGATTACTGGTAACGTCATCGAAGAGTCCAACGCTAATTATCTCATTGATTTACATTGCAGGTAAGGCCCGTTGCTGAGCTGGACACGCCTCTTTGCATGTTAGTATTCGATTGGCGCATATGATTATATAAACTAGCAGACCTAAGCTTACCCTCTTGAAGTGCCAGTGGCACTCTTGCATTAAAAATTCTGAGCTGAGGTGTTAGACTACCTATGTCACGAACGTATCATGTCTGGAGGCATAACACGTGAGCCACAGTGCCAAGCCGGATGAACACGCTGCAGGACACGTGGGACTATAGTATATAACGGGAATGCGGGCCTCTAGAGGAGGGTTAGCGTTTAGTCTTGTAATTAACGGATCTATCTATATATATATATGTTCCGGCCCAACCGTAAGTAAATCACTATTACACTCTCTAGTTTTACGCTTATTAATAATAAGCTATATAAGCAGAGTGATAAACGAAGTGATAAGCAGCACCTTTAAGCTATAGTTTAAAAGGAAGAGGTGTTTGATGTTATTACACAAGAGCACCTTAAGCTTATATATCTGCCTTTAGCAGCTGCATATCTCTATTGTGAACACGTGATGCTCTAACATAGCCTATTAGTGAATGGGCTGGTCTATTTACAAATGGGTGATATTGGTAGTTGGGCCTGAACAGATACAACGGAAGTCTACCGCGCTGTTTTGGCGGTCGAATAGGCACTGGGCTGTCTTTGCTATATCTTTCATAGGCGGAATATTTGCAGCCAATCATAAATGTATCCCTACGTTGTTGGAGCGGGACGAGTTCGGTCGAATTGTGTTGCGGGGGAACCCATATTAATCTCCCCGCGCTGTTGAAGGTACTACCTGTCACCGCAAGATTACTAGAAGGAAATGTGTCGGCCGAATTGAGACGATCAATACTCAAGACTCAAAGAACTTTCTCCAACATAGTGGGCTTGTTGGTTACTACTAATGACCATTCACTAACTTTCTGGCGTTCCGATCGCTAGATTTAAGGGTTTCAAGCACTAAACGTGGATTTTATTGGTACGAATAGGGTATTCAGCAGGAGACGGGAATAACAGTCTTTAGCAGTGTTTAGCAGTAACCTCATAGGCAAGATCTACATGATGGCAAAAGTCGTCGAAACTTATCAAATAGGCACTGCACTTGTTCTGCACACCGAATCATAATGACCAAGCTACTTTTGTCGGCCTAATTATTTTATGCACTAATATATAAATCTTCAACATCCAATTGTTGAGTATTAAAGACCCGAGCACAGGAAGAAATAAAGTGAGAGAGGGGTGTTTACCAAGTCAAATACTCACAATTAGACACAATGATAGATTTCGGGGGCAAAGTTATCGCCATTACGGGCGCCGCGTCAGGCATGGGTCTCGCAACAGCGAAAAGACTCCACGCTTGCGGCGCCAACCTGTCCTTGACCGACATCCGGCAAGAAGCCCTCGAGCAAGCAGTCTCCGAAATCGAAGCACATAGTTCCTCCAAGGCTTCCGGCAATAGCATCCTTACGACCGTCGTCGACATCCGCGAAAGCGACCAAGTAGAAGCCTGGATCAGCAAGACAGTGGGGCATTTCGGACGCCTAGACGGCGCGGCAAACGTAGCCGGCGTGCTTGGAAAGAGCTTTGGCGTAGGGGAATTATGGGAGATCTCGGATGAGGAGTTTGACTTCATTACGGCGACAAATTTCAAGGGCGTTTTTAACTGTATGCGTGCTCAGCTGCGAGTCATGGGGAAGGGGGCTAGTATTGTGAATGCGTCTAGCAATACTGGCGTAGAGGGACATCCGTTCAATGCTGTGTACTCCGCTACCAAGCACGCGGTAATAGGTTTGACGAAGAGTGCCGCAGGAGAAGTGGGCTCGCGTGGGATAAGAGTCAATGTCGTTGCGCCGTAAGTTTTGCTTCCGCATTGTTGATAGCTTCTCAGCAATTGAATGCCCTGTGGCTAATACGAGGGACCAGTGGCATTATCAAGACTCCTATGGTTGCGTCAATTGGCGGATTGGATGAGGGCAAGTTGCAATCTGTCTTCTCTCGAGTGCCACTGGGGCGAATGGGCCAACCAGATGAGGCGGCTAATATTTTTGCATTTTTGCTCAGTGACGAGGCAAGTTATGTTACTGGCTCTACCTATGTAGTTGATGGGGGTATTTTAGCTTAAAGAAAATGAAATGGGGGAATAGAGGTCCAAATTATCATCTGTAGCTAGAGTGAAATGCCTCTTCGCCGGCTATGGCACCTTCACTAGTCTCTGGGGTGATGTAGCGGGGTGGTGCCGACCAACCGTTACAGTATATATAGCGTGTTACGCGTATTCCGGGCAAGCCGGAATATTGTAGTCTTTTTGGCTCAGTGGGGTGTAGCGCGAGCGTAACCGTACATCATTACAGGTTACCTCCGCACTCATAGAAGCTACTATTTCGTTATGGGCCAAGCTGTCGTGAAATAAATCTCCGCGCATCAGGCGGCAAATCCATTGGTTTAATATATTGCCCCTACCACCTACGAATCACGTATTTCATCCGCGTCTACTTGTATGAAGAACTAATTTAGACTATTCATTCCCGCATCCTTATCAGATGATATGTTCTTTATATTAGATCATGTAGATTGTGCTTCTTATAAAGTACTCGACATATTTGGTCATAGATAACAAACTACGCCTTCTAGAGACAGACCGTAAGACCTTCTATCTATAAGAATGCGTGCTTCTGCGGGCTATTTTGGGTGTGAATATCACCGATGCAACACTGTTCAGTTAGCCATCTTATTGGCAATAATCGTGGTAGAGACATAACCTAAGTTAGGACCAAAACAATTATATAGTGGCCGACAAGGTGAGATTGAAGAAATCTTTATATTAATACTATATTAAATAGCCCTTTGACATATGGAGAGACAGGATTGAAGACCTCGAGGTATTGAGTGTTTTGCCCCAAGCGCGCCTTGGCAATTGTGCCCTTTGTCGACGGGATACTATTGTGCAGACGCGTGCCTTTCAGCAAACTTAGAAGTAATTTACTAAGTGGTGACACTATTTTATTTCGAATTCTCTACTCTCTCAAACTCGCTGATGATGGCGGCAAATTCTGCCTTTGTATCCAACTCGACCAGTCCGGTGCCGTCGGCGTTAAGATGTGTTATGACGGTGTCGCCAAACAATGCTCCCATCTCCTCGAATGAGAGATATATATAGAGGGGGATAAAGGAGACAACGTCACATGCGACAAAGACTAGGTAGTATTTCCAGCCGGTAGTAGCAAACGCGACCCATTCCCCAATGCGTGGTTTAATCATGCGGTAGATGTCGTATATATAGATGCCTAGAGAACATACTCCCACATACGACCATAGACTCAAGAGAATTGGGCATCCCGTCCGCTCTGCCATACACAAGCTTGAGATCAGTGGATTAGTAGTTAGGTAGGTGACTACTAGCAAATACCCACTGTTGTATGTTTTTGCTGTTTTTTTGCTTCGTTATCATCTTTTTGGTTGGGGACGAGACAGAGGTAAACTGGTTCGCAGCCTGCTCTGTCTAAGCCGCCAAGTCGGTTTGGTTTATATCCATCTGTCGGCCTATCCTCCGCCGCAAAACTGAGTTATCAAAACGACCGGCAATGCCTAGCAATATGGCTTCGCCCAGTAAAATGGAATGGAATCATGTTTCGGACAAGTTACAACTTCTATATCGATTCCTACAGTCCTACTTGAGAAAATAACAACCTTTCAACGACATGTTGGGTGGCCTCGAGGTTCACGATGGTAAACTTCCAGGCATATAGTCCCAAAGCAAGGGGAGGTCATAGTTAGTGTTGGTGATATGCCTGAACAGCAAACGAACGGGGGATGGAAGAGCTCTTTGCATCAAGTCCCATGATAGACAGCAAAGATTCTGCTCCACATGCTTCCGGTTCAGTTATAGGTCGACATTCCCTGGTCTTTTTTGGCATGTCTGACCCAGAGACTACTATTGAAACTTTCCCTGGGTGTAAGGGGAAGGGAAAACAGGATTAGAATAGAGACTGGTCGAAACGGTGACAGCTGGCGAGTGGCTTACTAAAATTGTCTCTCAACTGAGTTTCCTGTGCCTTGCTCATCTACCCTAACTATCAATATGATAACATGCGCACCACTGGCTAGTCTATGTAAGGGCATTATAAAGCATCCAGCACCCGATTCTATTTTTATACAACCATTACTGACTTCTCACCCAACCAAGTATATGAAACAATTGCCGATATTCCACATATACCAGGGGAAGAAAGGAGGCAGCGTTGGTCCTTTAGGCGGGAACACGGAAGCGGAATGCTGACAACTTTATAACGGTTTTAGTGGTCTGGCGCAGGAGCGATCCTAAACGACAAGGAATCGGGAACCCTATCCGGCCTGTCATACACAACCTTGCAATTCACCTGCATTTTGCACTTTACAGGAACTTGCCGTGCGCGGCCTGGATAATCTTTATGGTTATTATGTCGAAATCAGACTCGTATTTCCGCGGCCTCCGAGCCTCCGCTGTCTTTATTTACTCTTGTCCCGTTGCTTCCTACTCCGAGGAGAAACAGCGCGTTGGGGCTTCATTGTCGTGAGACGACATTTGGCGTCGCTTGTATTCTAGGGATTGCTATCAATTCGCAAACTCGTCCCACTGGTCACGTTGTTTCAATTCCTCTAGAAAATATATCTGGGCTCGCAAACAGTCACAGTCACAGTCACGATGGTGTCCGTAAGTAGACGTCGTGTCACAGTCGCGGCGGCATGGCTCGAGCACTATCAATAAACATGCGGGTTCGGTTTGCTAACTTGGAAACCTATAGTCAAAATCCTTCCTCGCCTTCTCGCTGAAATGTCTGGCATCATTCGTCACACTCCAGCTATCTCGCTGCTCTGTAGCAGCAGCGGTCACCGCGCCAGCTCGCCACACCGAGAGGTCGGCGGATGCAGCGACGAGGGTTCACCAGATGACTGGCGATCTTGGGCGACAGCTATCGCGGGGTGCACTAATCTATCTCTCCGGGTCTGATGAATTCAACACCCTCACAGAGCGATGGCAGCTCTTCGCCCCTCCAACCTTCATCGCAGTCGTGGTAGCCAAGACCGAGCAGGACGTGAAGCTGACAGTAAGTCCACACCTTAGAGCTAGGCTCAAGAACCAGGCTAATCAAAACCAAAGGTTAAGCTAGCCAACCGCTTCGGCCTCCCCTGGCTCGCCATCTCCGGCCGCCACGGCGCCATCAACAGCCTCGGAACCTTCAAACACGGCATCCAGATCTCCATGGAGAGCTTCAACGACATCAAGCTCAGCCTCGACGGACGCACAGCCCGCATCGGGGGCGGCACGCTCTCCAAGAAAATCACCGACACGCTCTGGGCGCAGGGCAAGCAGACCGTGACGGGCGCATGCGAGTGCACCTCCCTCGTCGGCCCCATGCTAGGCGGCGGCCACGGCTGGCTCCAAGGGCGGAACGGGCTCTCATCCGACCAGCTCGTCGAAGCGCGCGTGGTCCTCCCCGACGGGCGGCTCGTGGTAGTCAGCGAGCACTCCAAATACCGGGATCTCTTCTGGGGTCTGCAGGGCGCCGGCCACAACTTCGGCATCGTGACAGAGGTCAAGTATAAAGTATACGACGTGACCGAGAACGGCGGCGCGGAGTGGACATACGCGAACCTCATCTTCACGCACGATAAGCTCGAGGCGGTCTTCGATCTCGTCAACAAGATCACCGACAACGGCAACGGCGACGTCTCCTACATCGACTTCGTCTGGTTCCAACGCATCCCCGAGATCGACGCCACAACCCCCCTCGTCAGCCTCTACATGCTCTACCAGGGCCCCCTCCCCGCCGCCCAAAAATACATCGACATGTACGCCGCCCTGGGCCCCGCAAACTCCACAGTAATCCAGACGGACTACACGCACATCTCCGCGCTGACGGGCAACGGCAACGAGGGCATCGCCTGCGCCCACGGCGCGTACTACGCGCTGCGCTTCCCGACGGGCTTCGCGAGCTACAACCTCACCACGAACCGGCTTCTCTTCGACGCCTTCGCGGACATAACTTCCGCGCAGCCCGGGTTCAGCAACAGTTTTTTCCTGTTCGAGGACTACTCCACCCGCGCCGTGGAGGCGGTCGATGCGGCCTCGTCCGCGTTCCCGGATCGCTTCAACCACCACCTGATTAGCCCCGTGATCATATACTTTGATGCCGCGCTTAGTGGGGAGGCGGTGGAGGCGGGGAAGGAGTTGAGGAGGATTGCGCTGGAGGGGAAAGGGGGGGTGGGGAATGCGTATGTGAATTATGCGCATGGGGATGAGGGGGTGGAGGGGTGGTATGGGCGGGAGGGGTGGAGGATTGAGAGGCTGAGGGGGTTGAAGAGGAGGTATGATCCAGAGAATAGGGTGGGGTATTATGCGCCAATTAAGGCGTAGGAGGGGGGCGGTTTGTGGAATGTTGGATTTGTTGTGTTGTGTGGATGGGGACGGTATTTAATGGGCTGAAATGAATATATACTGATAATTATCATATAATCAACCCTGTATTTATCAAAATGAAATGTGCTATGAACTTTGTAGCTTCATCTCATACCGATTAAGACGAGCTGCAAAGCAGCTACCAGCTATTCTAACAAATATTTGACAATTTATAGACACAACAGCATACAGAATATTTCACTACTCTTCGCAACCACAACTGAGAACTTAAGCACATTACATGTTTGATCATGTGACATACATCTCCCCATTCATAGTCACGTGATCAAAGCGATGGTCATAACATACGATGCTTCAAGCCATGTCAGATCACTCACTATGCGCTCAAGTCCACACCCAAAAATCAAGAGGTTGAAATCTTCATTCATTTCTGACCATATCTACGTCCCCACACAAACGTCTAAACCTCCTCTCTCCGTCTTAACCCATCCCTTCCACCTTTCACGCTTTCCTCTACCCCATTTCAGCCCACAAGAGGAGGCACTCTTCACTCACACAACCAACTCGCGGAAAACACACACACACAGACCACAACACACCACACCCTTACCCCCTAATCCAATACGCCAACCCGTGAAAACGGAAAAATAACATAAAAAAAGAAAGAGCTAGAACCCGGCCCCGTGCCTTAGTTCTCCCCCTCCCCTCGAAAATAACCCAACTGGTTTCCAATAATCACAATCCATCCAATTACCGCCGTGACACGCCGCAGCCGACCGTTCCGACCCAAGCGTGTGGGAGGTAGGTGGAGGGGGGGTGCCATAGGCAGTTGCAATAGGTCGCCTCAAAGCGTCGTTTGTCAAAGGAGTGTGGTGATGCGGGAGAAGTAAATCCCATAGTATGGCCTCAGGAGGCCGAGCCGTGTATATCCCCCGTCCGTCCGAGACACGCCAAAGGAGTGTTGGCGGGCCGGACGGATCACGGGGATGCGGATAGAGAGTGGTGAGGTTGTGTGACAAGTGACGGATGAGAAACGTTGCGTCGGAGATTCGAGATCATCCAAACCAAAACTATTATCGGATTTTATCGGATCGAGAAACTGAAACAGCCGGTTCGAGGTTGGAGGAGATTGCCCGATATATATCGGTCTTTAGACCGGGGCGGGACGATTAGGAAAAGACGGCCGCATGCGATTACAAGAGAAATACAAAGTCATTGTCGTGAGTCGAAGCGCTTGGCCTGCCACTGCCCTGCAGTGGTGCGGATTATGCGTTCGTGACCTTCAACATAGTTAGCACGTGTCCCACGAATATGACGGAGGAGTTGGACATACCTTGAGGATCCTCCTCGAGTAGTCTTGGTTGTCGGCGATGCTGCCGGCGCTCATCCTGCGCATGATAGCTGGCTCGAGTCTCGTATCAAACGCGGGTGCGTCACTCGGTGACTTGACGAAGGCGTTGATGGCCGCCTGGCGCCTGTGTGCATCCTCGAGCTCGCGGCGGTTCCTGGCGCGCAAGAAGAACCACATCCCTCCGATTGCTGCAGCAATGGCGATCACGCCGACAACGACGCCTGCGGCGATACCGGCTTTATTCGGTCCCGAGCTTTCCTCCTTCTTGACTTCGGGTGACTGAGTTACGATGACAGTTTGGCCTAGACATGTGAGCACAGGTCCGCTGTTAGGAAAGGCAGAATGGACTCACCTCCGACATAGTTTGTAACTACAGACGGGCTAGTTGCTTTGGATTCGGCTTCTTCTGTTGCTTTGGATGGAGTGGGCTTGGTAGAGGAGGACGGGGTATCGTCGTTCTTGGCCGGATCTGTCATACCGTCGGACCATGTCGAGTAGTACTGCCCATCTTCTGATCCGCCTGTCTGATGTCAGCGTGATATCACCTTAAATCCAAGCAAGTTACATACACATATCGGGGCCATAGCCAGGGCAAACTTTATTGCATTTCGAGTCGTCCACTTTGTTCGACTTGGGAGGTAACGCAGAGCCGCAGTAACAATCTTCGTTGAGGATTGCCATGTACGGCTTGCCAATTGGCACGCAACGAGTCGAGCATGCGGATGCCGCTTGGAACTGTTCATTGAATGTCTTTGTAAAGCCGGGTATCTTGGAGTAGCATCCCGTCTTTCCAACCGCGTAAGCGTCTGCGAGCGACGGGGCGAGTAGCGCGACGGCGGCGGCAAGAAGTGGTGAGAAGAGCATGGTGGATATATGGCCGTGGCCTCGAAGTAGATGGGGAAATCAGCAGTTTTGGTTTGTGTGATGTCGAGATGGACGTCGACCACCTTTAATGACGCTTCGATGGGGTCGAGGTTCGTGACGCTAGTCCCTTTGACAAGTGACGCTCTTTGTTCTGATATCGGCCCTTCTGAAAATACCAGTCGGTGGTAAAAGCAGATGCCGCTTCGATGGATCGATGGCGTTCTTTATTTGTTTCTCTCGTTAGATCTGTCGGATCTATTTCCTTGCTCGCAATGTGTCGAATGACCCGGGGAACCGAGGAATGAATGAGCGGTCGGAAGAATCGACAAAGTGTCGGCGACGGGGTATAAAGCGAATGTCGTGAATCACACAGTCGTGATCAAGTTGGATGGACAGACGAGAGAGTGTGATGATGGATGAAGGAAGGTGAATGTCGTCGATGATGGCGTTTCGTGATGAAGAGAGGAGAGAGAGCGAGACAAGATACAGACAGACCCGAGAGGTGGGTGTGAGTTGGGAGAGAAGAGGCAGGGGGGGTGTGTGGGAGGGAAAGGATGGGGAAGTTTGAGTGGTGGTATAGAAATGGTACTTGTTCAGGTACGTGCAGGAACTGGGAAAGGCACAGGCACAGGGAAGCGGGAGGGGAGGGGAGGGGAAGGGAAGGGAATTAGCAAGCCAACGGGCAAAATATGGCACAGCAGGCACAGCGGGAACAGATAACCGCTGGGATAGTTACAAGCATTACAAGAGGGAGTGTACGGTAAGAGTAAGTAGATTCTCCAGTAGAGTATGTACCATACAGCAACAGGACACAAGCAGGATAACACCCGGACAACACCAGGCCAGCACAAGTTGAAGATCGACAGCATTTCCTGCCGCGGTGTCTGGGGCTGGCGTGTCGCTGGCTTGTCGCTGGCGTGCACTTGTGTCTCGCATTGCCAGCTTGTACCCCTTGGCTGGTCTTCCCAGCATAAGTGTACAAGTGACACGTCTCGGGAATGTTCCGTTTCACCCATCCCATCTCCCAACAACCTCAGGCCTGAAGAGATATCTCCGTCAATTCTCCTTCCCATCATATCATCACCACAAACGATATTTAGTACACACATAGTCCACACATAGTCCACACATACTACAAAGTTAGTACACACGCCGGATACACGACGACACACCACCAAACACCACCAAACACGGCCAAACACCACTAACCCCACCCTAACGCCGCGTCTTGCCTAGCACCACAATTAAGCGAAATGACAGGAAATCTCCCTCTAGCCCCTTCCAGCCCAGATTGGCCGCCCATCTCGCCGTCCATTGGCCGCCCCCTCCGCCCCTCTCCACAATCGTGCGGTGCGAAAAATGGGAGGGTCCGTTGTTCCTGCAGTTCCGCCGTCGCGTCCCTGTCACGCCGGGTACGTACCGTGATGCCGCCCCTGCAAACCTCAGTCCTTTGTAAAAATCCATGAACCACCCGCGAAAAGTATTGTGGCGGAGCTGTGTCTGTGTTCTCTGTCTCATCGAAATTTTTACTATGCATAGCATACATACCCAGGACCGAGAATGTTGATGTAGGGGTTAAATGTCGTATAGCAACAGGCATAGCAACAAGAATAGCAACAGATACCAATAACTGCGTTATTATAATGCAAACGGCTTTACTCTACTTTATGCTCAGCCTCAATTGCATTCGGTGACTTCTTGCGTCAGGTATACAACCAAGTTCATCCGAAAATGACAGAATGATACTCCGTAGATAGGGGAAAGCCGAGCTGGCAAACCAAACCGTGGTACAGCACGTCGCACAACACATGCCATTGCCATCAAACAACTATTTACCGGCGCCGATTCCCGCTCCGCTTCACGTGCCCCATCCAAGCTCTCCACTTCTTTCGTAGCCCTTTGCTCAAATCAACATCCTCCACACAAGCAAAACAGCTCACATTACACATCACACATATTTATGCGTGTGATTGTAGATTATATGTATGGAAGTACTTCACCCAACAAACACAGATAAAAAAACAACAAAACCAAAATGATACGCCACTTCCCTGCCCAACTCCCCGCCACAAATACCCACAACACACCCACCACCAAAAACCCGGGTAAGAAAACAAGTCCCATCACCCACCAGCATCCAGAACTCGCCGGCCCAAGCCTCCAGTCTCCACCGTGGAGCAGAGAGCAAAAAGAGGACTCCAAGAACTCAATAAACAACACCCACACAGTCAATCTCTTACCTGTTTTATATTTAGCCTTCCATCCCTCCCCATCACTCGCCTGCTCGTCCCACCCGCCCTCATACTCCACAGGTAAAGCCAGCACAGGCAAGTGAGGGCGCGAGCTCAGAGACAGTGTCACGTGAGTGGTGAGACAACAAGACGTGCTGTGATTCCAGCGCAGCGCCTAGACTTGCTCGGTGGGGAGGGATGGGATGGGCGGACGCGATAATTCACTTCCCAAGCAAACAGTGAGACGCGTATCGCTCGTCCGCCCCATATGTACGACAGTACAGCAACACAGTCCAGTCCAGATAGTCCAGTCCAATCCACTCCAATCCAGCAGCTCCCAATTCCAACTCCAAAAAACACGATGACCCAACCCCCCGGCGTGCTATACACCCGTACCACATACTTCCTTCCTCCCCCCCCACCCGCCGTTATCAAAATCCCACACCCAAGCATCCAGACCTCTATTCTTAGCCCCCCCTCTGCACCACACCGTCACCGTCTCAGCCTGGGCCGGGCCCGAAAGAACACTCACACACACTCACAGAGACACAGACACACACACACGCAGGTCCATTCCCGGGCGGAGACACGGCGTCTGTGCGGATATTGGACGCCACGCGCTGGGGTTGGGCGGCGGGAGAAGGGGGTGGATTGGATGGAGGGGGTGAGACGGATGGGGGGAGCCGAGGATTTTTTGTTGATGAGTGAGATGGACGCGCGGTGCTGCTGCGTCTGTCTGTCTTGCGAGCGTGCTGGACGGTGCTGTATGTATGTGAGGGATGGCGAGGATGGGGGATTGGGGATGGGGATACGGGCGGTTACGAAAAGGGGAGCGGGCGAGCGAGCGTCAGCGGCTTGGCTTCAGCTTCGTATTTACCTTCCGAGACCTGTACGGAGCTTGAACGAGAATGCCTTGGGGAACATAAAAATAAATAAAATGGGACTGGGGGTATATCCGCTACATCCGTGTTGTCCGGTGGTCGAAGTTTCTCGATAGATACAAAGCGAGTACTCACCATGCAAAGCAAGCAAGTTTTATGTATGTATTGTAGTATGCCCATGTAACGATCCAGACCCTCAGCTCGCTTCACCCCGCTACAGAACCCGACCCGCTGAGGCGCACTAGGCCCGGTTCCCCGCCAAGACCCCACGATTAGGTGTAAGCAAAAAATTGTCAAAAAAAAGGGATTTGTAAAGCTGGGATTCTTGTCCTTTTGCGTTAAAGAAAATTCACAATTAGAGAGAGAGCTTTGTTAGGCGTGTATACACAATATGACAATGAAATAGAGCAAGAAAAAAAATTATAAAATGATGTTTGAAGATTCGAACAAAATTTCACTCCAAGAGGGGCTCGAACCCTCAACCTCAAGATTAACGAGACTAGAATTAGTGCTGAGTAGAAGTCTTGCGCGCTACCATTGCGCCATTGGAGCATTTCAGATTTCCAGGGGTATGGGAAAAGAGAACTTATGAATGTCGCTGGGTTTCTGTTGAGTTTACACAGCTAGACAGGTCGACACGGGTTAGGACAACGGTGTGTATGATCACAAAATAGTTGCAGATTAATTCTAGTTGTTCTATTAATGGTGTTTGTTTAATACTTGGACTTTGCTCACTTGAGGATGAACAATATATTCAATAAGTAAATGTTTGTAATTTTATTCACATGATCATACGCGAAATATAGAATTACTTCAAATTATATTTAGATTCATATTACCATTATATTCAATCAGGATTATATCTCCGTCTAGCCTCCTCAACACCCCTCCTACCATCTCTATACGGCGTATACCTCTCACCCCCCCTCCTCTCCATCCTACTCCTCCCATCCCTCGCACCACCACCATCTCCTTCATCCCGTCCTCCCTCCCCCACCTTCACAGGCACAGCATACTGCACATTCCGATCCCAATCCTCGACCCTCGCATACGGACTCCTCAACCAAGCCCTCACCTCATGCAAAAACAACCTCGCATGTTCCCTCCCCAAAAACTCCCTCAGCAGCTCCTCCGCCTGCCCCCCCGCCCCCTGCACATCCACCGTCTTCAGCACAGCCATGATATACTCCAGCAAGAACTCCGCATTATCCGCCGCCCTCCCCCTCCTCCTCGTCCCCCCCTCTCCCCCACCCTCCTCGTCGTCATCCGTGGGACGCAGAAACGCAAACACCCGCAGCTCCCGCCGGATCCACGTCCGCGCGCGCGACTGCAGCTCGGGCGAGGCGGAGAGGGACTGTGGCGTGAAGTCGCGGAAACGAGAGATGCGGTTCGTGCCTACGTGGAGCGAGTACAGGTTTTGTGCGTAGACTGCTCTGCGGCGGGCGAGGGCGTCGTCAGGGGCTGGGGCGGGTGTGTGTGTATACTGCCGGCGCGGGCGAGGCGGTCGGTGGGGGACGCTGCGTTGTGGTTGCGGGATGGAGGAGGGGGGAAGTTTGGTGGAAGGGACGGCGTAGATTTTGTAGGTTGTGTCGTCGTCGGCTGCGAAGGCGTAGTGGATCTCGGCGACGTCGGCGTTGCAGAGGGGACAGGAGCTGCGCTCTTGAAGCCAGCTGGCTAGGCAGATGAAGTCGAAGCTCGAGTGGCGGCATGGCGCGGCCTGCGCCTTCTCGGTGATGTGGTCAAGGCATATTACACAGCATTCCTCTGCGACGTGGTTTGGATCTGCCTCTGCGTCGGCGCCTGCGCGGGCAGTGATCTCGGCGAGTGTCGTTTGGAGAACCTGCGACTTTGTGGCGTCGTCGTTGTTGTCCATGGGAGATGGGGAATTAGTGGAGGGGGACTGGGATAATTTGGGTTGGGGCGATAACGATAAGAGCGCGGTCTGGGACGCGCTAGTTTAGCCAGTTCACGTTCAGGTCGCGTCGTCCCGTCAGGGCTGAAAGTGCCGTTCTCGAGACGGGATTTCTGCGATAGTATAACACGAATTATGGATGAGGGAGAACGAAATGTTTTGACGGAGCAGTCGGTTGCTTTGAGGCAGGAGTTGAAGGTTTGGGAGAGGGAGTTTGCGGCGGGGAATGATGGTCGGAAGGCTGGGAGGGAGGATATCAAGCAGAACTCTCACATAGGTACGTCGCTGCACTCCCCGAGCACAAAGCACAATTTCTGACACTACTGCGCAGCTCAAAAGTACAAAGACTATAATCGAATTCGAGATATCCTCGCCGGCAAAATACCCGCGAAACCACTCCCAAAACCAAAGCCCAGGGCATCAGAACCCACCGCGCCCCGCTCCTCAAAACGAAAATCCCCTTCCAATACACACGGGACGCCCGCCAAACGACGTGCAGTCGTAGAGTCCCATACCCCGTCCCAGATACACCCCCACCCCTCGACATCCGGACCCTTCGACACACCCTCAGCGAACCGCCTCCTCTTCACTCCCCAAAAGCCCCGTGTCATCGGGCCCACACCGCAGAAGGATGGCAAATTCCTCGGCATCTTCGACGCCATGCCCAGCGGTGACGAAGTCTCTCCCTTGAAGCAGTCGGCCGCCCCTGCAGACGCACCGAGCATCCAGGAGACGCCGCGGAAGTCGAAGAATGTCGATGAAGCGATCATGGCTACGCCGAGCGCGGCGAGGCATGAGAGGACGCCGCAGTCGAGCAGTAAACGCTTTCTGCTGGATACGTTTGTGACGCCACTGAAGCGTAGGCGGGGAAGCAATGAGGGCAGTGCTAAGCGGGCGTCGTCGCTGACGCCGAGTTCGGTGTCGAAGCTGAATCTCTCTACGCCTTCGTTTCTGCGAAGGGATAATAGGATCGGTGCGCTTGCGGCTATAAGTGAGGATGCTGTGGATGCATTGTCCCCGCCTGCACCGAGGATGCCAAAGAGGTCGCTTGTTAGGGGTTTGAGCAGTATGCTGGCGAGTCTGAGGGAGATGCAGGAGGAGGCGCTGGATGATGACCTCGACGCCCTGCGAGAGATGGAAAGTGGCCTTCCACCTCCGAATGCTGGTCCGAAGCAGACATTACCCAAGCCCCAAGCTCCGAAACCGCAAGAGAGTATTCAGGTCGGCGATAGCCAGCAGCTTACGGATTTCCCATTTATCGACTTCCCGGACCTGGATTTCAATAATGATGGCAAGGATGCGGATGATGAGCTGGGGGAGAGGGAGCAGGCGATTGCGGATAGGGATGGCAAACTTCCTGTTTACAAGAAGAAGGGCCAGAAGAGGACGACGAGGAAGGTCAATATTAGACCTGTGAGGACTAAAGCGCCGGTTCAAGAGGCTGCACGTGCAACCTACTCCGACAGCGACAGCGACGGTGACGACTACGGTGCTGGGGAGGATGACATGCAAGTCGGAGATACCCAGAACCCGGATCTCGTCCCAGATACTCAGGAAGGCTTTGAAGCAGCCTCGTTACCTCTTTACAAAGCAGTCCGCAACTTTGACTCGGGCTCGGATAGCGGCACAGAGTACACTGCCTCCGAGGGCGGGACGAGATACAAGAGGAGCAAGCAGAAGGCGACGGGACGCAAGCAGAAGGTTGGGGCACAGGCGCATACGAATTATAAGAGGATGAAGCTGAAGAACTCGGGCGCGAAGGGGGGGAGGGTTGGAGGGAAGTTTGGGCGGAGGAGGTGATTGTGAAGATGGTTGTTTGGCTTCGCTGTGGCTATAGAATGGGTGTACACGAATTATGAAGATTATGATGGTTACCATAGCATGTTGCATTGGAGGGGTAGCGTAGCATACAAAGGTTTAAGAAGCAAGAATACATACTTTCGAGGCATTTTTTGGACGGTGGTCAATCGCATTATATCGCCATTATATTGCCTGTGACACTGTCGCTGGCCATAGGCTGGAGATATCTGTGGCTGCATTTGGTGATTGTTCTGGCCCTCACAAATCCCTGTTCTAGACCCAGCCTTTATGGACCAGACTCGCACAGCAGCAGCCCAAGGTCAGCATCTCTCCAAAAGGTGAATCACGAGTGATTTTCAGCTCGCGGAAAATAAAATATCTCATTCCCCAAAACACCCGGGAGAATTTTCGTCGCAGTATATATAACGGTCTCCGCAATCATGGATGAATGGCTCTGCGGGCCGAATGGACATGCCTGTCAGGGCCATAATAATAGAGTTGGCGATGCCATCATCATTGATCGGGTAGCAATCTTTCCCTCCCATTTGCGCCAAGCCCGTGCTCAGATCATGGAGGGCTAAACATGTGGCGTCGGAGCAGCGTCTGTATGGAACCATGACTTGAGGCTTTTAATTGTATGAAATTCCTCTCACGAACCTTGAATCCCCCGATTTGCCCGGGGTCATTTCTAGAAACTTTTCCCTCTGCTGGTGGCTGGTGCTGTTGCTGAAGTCCCTAGCGGTAATTGGCGGGCTGGTTGGAGAACAAGGGCCAAGTCCAAGTTGGCTCGGCGGGTTAGGCTGCCCCTCCGTCCGTTTTCGATTCCGTGGCTGCGATTGGGGTGATTTGCGGTGCGGGACGAAACTACATCATCATACCCTTTGCGCCGCAACTTGGAACGAACGAAATCTACGAACCAACACAACTTTATAACCTCTACGACGGTATCAAAGCCTACTGTCACTTTATACATATCTGACAGTATTCTAAATAATCGGAGAATCGACTTAAGCTTGGTGACTTGGTGAGGCAATTCGCCGCTCGCTATACTTGTTACCCCGCCAAGTACCTGTCCTGTGCTTCGTTTGCACCTCCACCGAGCGACTGGGCCTGTGTCTGAGCTACACAGGATTTCAACATAGCAGAGCTATCCTGCGCAAGCTACCCAAATAATACACTTCAAAACCCATCAAAATGCGCAGCGCCGTACAGCCCACCAAGGACGGCTCGGGACGCCTTCTCCTCGTCTCCAACCGCTTGCCCATAACCATCAAGCGCTCCGACGATGGAACGTACAGCTTCAGCATGTCCTCTGGCGGCCTGGTCACGGGTCTCAGCGGCTTGGCAAAGACGACCAAGTTTCAATGGTACGGATGGCCTGGGCTGGAGGTTCCAGAGGCAGAGGTTGAGGACTTGACTACTCGTCTGAGAGACGAGTACGGCGCGACGCCCATATTTGTTGATGATGAGCTCGCAGATCGCCACTACAACGGATTTTCGAGTAAGTGCGCTGCCCATATCTTACAGATTATATGCTGATACATCTCTAGATTCCATCCTGTGGCCGCTCTTCCATTACCACCCTGGAGAAATCACATTCGACGAATCCGCCTGGTCAGCATATAAGCAAGTGAACCGCCTCTTTGCCAAGACCATGGCCAAAGACGTACAAGACGGCGACATGATCTGGGTCCACGACTACCATCTCATGCTCCTCCCTGAGATGCTGCGAGAGGAAATCGGCGACACCAGGAAGAACGTGAAGATTGGATTCTTCCTGCACACGCCTTTCCCATCGAGCGAGATATACAGAATTCTGCCAGTGAGAGAGCAGCTGCTTATGGGTGTGCTGCAGTGTGACTTGATTGGCTTCCATACATATGACTACGCCAGGCACTTCCTCAGCAGCTGTGCGAGGATACTGGAAGTGGGCACTACGCCTAATGGAGTTGAGTATGGCGGGAAGTACGTGACCGTAGCTGCGTTCCCGATCGGGATCGACCCGGATAAGTTTGTGGAAGGCTTGAAGAAGCCGAAGGTTATTGACCGAATTAATGCCCTCAAGAAGAAGTTTGATGGAGTGAAGCTCATCGTTGGAGTTGATCGGCTGGATTACATCAAGGGCGTACCGCAGAAACTGCATGCCCTGGAGGTCTTCTTGACTGAGAACCCGGAGTGGGTTGGGAAGGTGGTCCTAATTCAAGTGGCCGTCCCCAGCAGAGAAGACGTGGAGGAATACCAGAATCTCCGTGCTGTTGTCAACGAACTCGTTGGAAGAATTAATGGAAAATTTGGTAAGCAAAACGAATATCACATTTTGCAGCACCCTACTAACATACATTCAAGGCACAATCGAGTTCATGCCCATCCATTTCCTCCATCAATCTGTTGCATTTGATGAACTCACAGCCCTCTACGCCATCTCCGACGTGTGCCTTGTCTCCTCCACCCGCGACGGCATGAACCTCGTCTCCTATGAGTACATCGCCACGCAACGCGAACGCCACGGTGCCCTAATCCTCTCCGAGTTCACCGGTGCCGCGCAGTCCCTGAACGGCGCGCTCGTCGTCAACCCTTGGAACACAGAGGAGCTCGCGAAGGCAATCTACGACTCTGTTACGATGGATGCTGAGCAACGGCTCAGCAACTTCAAGAAGCTCGAATCGTACGTGTTCAAGTATACTAGTGCGTGGTGGGGAGAGAGCTTTGTGGGAGAGCTGAACCGCATCTCGATTGTGGCGGAGAAGAAGAGGGCGAAGGAGCTGGAGGAGGGGAAGGCGCCCGCGGTGCCCTTTAAAGAGAAGCTGGAGAGCGTCGGGAAGGTTGTTAAGGATGTGGTGGTGGGGAAGGAGGGGGAGGAGGATAAGACGGAGGAGAACTGAGGAAAGGGGAGTGAGGTATAGAGACGATTATAGGCGATGACCTGGGTTTGCATTGCATGGATTGCTATATGGATTTTACGAAGATTGGAGGGTGGAGTATATGGACTGGATTTGGGTTGCTTGGGATACTCTGTGTTATGAATCTGCCTGAGCGAAATAAATATGAGTTTAACGGATGCCAATGACTTAACCAGTGCTTCCCATAGTCCAGCCCCTCAGTTCTTCTTCAACTTAAAAGGAGTGGGATTCATGGTCGCTGGCTGGGCTGAGCCTTCCTTCCAATAGCTTCCAGTAAACGAAACCCATGTCCGATTATAAGCGCAGGGCTGCCAAGGACATACCGGAAGCATCTCAAATTCTCAAAATGCATCTCGCTGGTTGGCTCATGGCGAGGAAGATCGATTCTGATTGGACGAGGTCAGTGGCGACTTCTACGTCACATGACCTGTCTTTGTTCTGTGGCGCAAGACCACTCGTTACTAGGGAATCAGCCACAAACATAAAGAATGACGCCTGTTTGTTCCTTTCCCCCAACTCTTAAATCTTGTCCCTGGCGCGCAAACGCAGAAAATACAACACATTTGTCGTAGCCTTTGGCAAGAGACTGGCAAATATTTGTTCTGAGTAGACTTCATATTCACACCCAGAACTTTCAGCTTCTTGCGCCCCATTCTTTGTCAGAATGTTTGTACTTCGGAATGGTACGTTGATCTTAACCCCACCACCATGCCCCTCCTTTGCCTAAATTTCTTGTTTTGAGCGGACGTCACGCCAGCCTGCAGCTCCACAAGCTAACATATTCTACAGTTGGGAAGTTAATCTTTGGCGATACTTCGAAGGAGTCAATAATAGAGCTTCCACAGGGCCAACTTTACCTCGTCCGCCCGCTGTCACCCAAGGGTTATTCCGAACTTATCTTCAAGGACGCCGCCGCTCGCATTCGCAAGACGGGACAGGAGTTCCAATACCAGCTCGTTATCCAGCGCGCCTACGAGGAGGGCGAGGAGGAGCTAGGAGACGAGGACGCCGACGACGAAGAGGACAGCGCCTTATCGGGTGAGCGCGACGAGAAGACCTTCCTCCTGGACGAGGGGCTGCACTTCCGCACGGAGATTCGAGACGGCGAGGAGCACGTCCTAGCGTGGCGCGACCTTTCGGGCGATACAGGGGACCTCTACGAGTTCGTCTGTGATCAATCTGTCGGTGCGGACCTGGTTGAGCAATTCGAGCTTATCGCCCGCCAGTGCCAGTACGAGCGCAAGTGGAGGAGGAGCCATACCCAAGCCACTGAGGAGGACCTGGACAGTTTCTACTTTGAGGAACAGGCCATCCCGAGCGCCAGCCCTATTCACCCTCCCCAAGATTTCGGCGTGGATAACAGCATGCCTCCTCCGTCTGTGCCTAGATCGAGCGCCAATGTGGCCGCAAAGCGTGACCAGACACCTGTGAAACAACGGAAGATATCGCCCCTGGCTCAGGCTCCTCAGACTCCAGTGCCCACGAAGGCACCGCAAGCGTCGCAGCAGAGAGTTGCACTCGAGGTCCTTGCTAAGGAGGGAGCTGAGCTTCATCTTTTCGACTTCACTTCGGGCTCATTCATACTGCAAGATGACGAAGTTACGGCAATTGTTTCCGAGGTTGGCCAATGGGAGTACTGGCTTGAGATCACCGGTAAAGACAAAACCTGGTTGGGCCAGCCAGTCGTTGCCGATATCAACCCAGTCTTCAACTTTGAATACTTGTCGTTCATCTTCAATCATTTCACCGAGGATGGATCTGCATACTCATGGCTTCTTCGATTCAAGAACACCGAAACCATCACCAGATTCCAGGAGGGGCTGATGCAAGCCCTTTGGGAACAGCTGAACGAGTTGAAGTGGAACAGGCAAAAGGAACAGGATCAGGAATACATTACAAGCGCTTTCCAGGATTTGGAGATGACTGATGCGCAGGATGAGGTCGAAGAAGAAGAGGAAGAAGCGCCCGTGGAGGAAGAGGAGGAGGAGGATGTATCCGATGGACAACAGAGCGAGCATTACGACAGCGACGAGGAGAATGACGACGTTGAAACCCATGAGAAGGATGGCAATGTCAACTCCCAGCTTGCCGTTGGGTACAAACACGATCGCTCGTTTGTCGTTCGTGGATCGAAGATTGGTGTTTTCAAGCACACCCCTAATAACCATCTTGAATTCTCCACGAATATCTCGAAGGTTCAGACGCCCAAGGGCAAACTTTTCAGCCCGAAGAAGGTCATGTTGCACTCCGAGGATACGAGCATGATTCTCCAAAACGACACCGACCCTAACTCTCTGTACCGCATGGACCTTGAGTACGGCAAAATTGTCGACGAGTGGAAGGTGCACGACGATATCCCGGTCAACACTTTCGCTCCCGAAAACAAGTTTGCTCAAATGACTGGCCAACAGACATTCCTTGGACTGTCGAAGAATGCCCTTTACCGCATTGATCCCCGCCTGGCAGGCTCAAAACTTGTCGATGACTCGCTGAAGCAGTACGTGTCGAAGAACGACTTCTCTGCCGCGGCGACGACTGAGAAGGGATACATCGCTGTTGCATCCAATAAGGGTGATATCCGCATGTTCGACCGTCTTGGTATCAACGCTAAGACCCACATCCCCGCCCTCGGCGAGCCCATCATTGGACTCGACGTCTCCGCCGATGGTCGCTGGATCCTCGCAACCTGCCGCACATACCTCCTGCTCGTTGACGCTCTCCAAAAAGAAGGCAAGAACGAGGGAAAGCTTGGGTTCGAGAAGGCGTTCGGAAAGGACTCGAAGCCGCAACCGCGCCGCCTAGGTCTCACGCCCAACCACGTCGCGCAGTTCCAGCACGAGACTGGCGCGCCTCTGTCGTTTACTCCCGCCAAGTTCAACACAGGTGAGGGCATCAACGAGACATCCATCATTAGCGCGACGGGCCCATTTATCGTCACCTGGAACATGAAGAGGGTGCTTGCTGGGCGCAAGGACCCGTACACCATCAAGCGCTATGCCGAGGAGGTCAAAGCCGACAACTTCCGCTATGGAAGCGACAAGAATGTGATTGTGGCACTGCCGAACGAGGTGAACATGGTGGCAAAGGGGCAGTTCAAGAAGCCGACTCGGGAGAGCATTATGATGACGCCTGTGAGGGACACGAGGAGAAGCAGTGGCAGGATTCAGGTTCCTGGAAGCGGGAGATACAAGCTCGGCCGGGACGACGTTGTGAATTCGCCGTATTAGTTTTACTCTTTGGTGAATACGGATTGGCGTTGGTGACCCGTTTTGGTGGGCTTGGGGGCGTTTTAATTTTGAAGTGTAGTCACTCGTTTTGCGGGGTGGTGTGTGCGTGTTTTTTTCTCATGATATCCAGCGGAAGGAATAGAAACCAGGAGAGTGTGGTGACACGAGGGGAGGAGAATACGGGAAGCAGCCATTTTTCGGCTTGATGGAAGTTTTTGGCCAATTTCGGGAGGGAAGATAGCGGATGGCTTGCAGATTAGGTAGATATTTATAGCTTAGGAATTAATTCATATTTTCAAATTGATGGATGGCTAGGCTAGATTGTACGCAGTCTCTGGTAACCTCTCGTCCCTCTCTGATTCCAAACCTGCGCGGCCATGTTACCGTTTCGATAAAATGGAAAATAAAATCAATACCATTAATTTCCGCCTCGACCATCATTTGTTTGCCTATTTGCGTAGGTTCAAATGGCCCAGTTCGTTCTCAGATTCCGAACCTAGCTCTGTGTTTCCGCAAGTCTTCTGCGTTTCCCTCAGGGACTCCCTTCACTAGTATTTGCAACTCTTTTCCCGCCGTCCATTCACCATCTTCAATCGCCTTCCCCAATTCTACTTCCCAGGATCCAGCCTTCCGCCCGTATATACTTGCAGGCTTCGCCCATCTCCACAAGGGAATAGGACCACCAGCCAACAAGCCTTCTTCACTGTTACCAAACACGGGAATCGAGAACAGCTGGACTGATAGGCCCTTGTTTTGTGGAAGAGATGAAAGCTGCGCCACGATATGTGGAATAATTTCTGGGTCTGAAGATATCGTCGGACATTCGGTGATTAGAGTTGTTAGACATTGATGGACATTAGAAGGTGCGATTCCCGTAGGTAGCGTAAATGTACTCAATTCCCGAAAGTTTCGCACATGTTGGAAGCTACTGATACCAAGCTGGGAGAAGATGGTGATTGAAGTTGTGGGTGAGCGAGCTGTCCAGTAATGAACCACTGTCGCACCCAAGCCATCGACTGATTTTATAACGCTTATAAGCAATACATGAGGATGAGAGAATGCTGACAGGTCTGGATCTAAAAGTGGCGTCTTTAAGATATATTAGTGAATGCTTGACCAGTCGGCGACGGGGAATTACGGGGTTAATATTTTTGATTTGCGCCTGGGCGTTTAGTCCCGGATATGGAGGCGGAGAGCCGTCCTCCATCGCTCTGTCAAGATTCTGGGAACGCAAAGCCTTCAAATAGCTGGTTGAACAACAACAAATAATGATGTGACAGGGTGGAATTATAGAGGTCAGAAATCCAGGAAGGCGGGGTCGCATCACAACCAACACGATCAAGTCGCTTGAGTGGGCGCCTAGCAAGACATGCGTCTACGAGTGGTTGGACTGTGCAGAGGCAAAATCAAGGATCTCACTAGAGGCCAAGATGTCATACCCACTATTAATAAGACTATAATAAACTACTAATATGTGCAGATCTATGTGATCTGCTATTGTTATGTGATACCCCAGTCAGAGACCTGCCATTAATAGGATATCATAAATAGCTTGCTGCGTTTGATTGCGCCTTTCGGACTATGTATTATGTCAGCTATTATCATCCCTTGAAGATGAAAGTGAACGAGGCTGAAGTATAATGCATGGTGAGCTGTCTCAGCCTTTTAAGGATACAAAGCAAACAAACAAACGGGAGCCTTGTTGTCTGCACGGCAATTACCAACAGCCCAGTAGCGAGACGAGAATGGGCGACTTCTTTGTAGAGACGAGATAGGAGTTATTTCTGGTAAGAACCTACCTTTACCCTTGAAATTCTTCCATGAGAACGAGAAGCTGCCCACAAGTCTCGTCCTTTACATTTGGATTCTAACTCATCTTATTTGTGACTATCTTCGACTCCTGACGATTCTAGCCAATCTCAATACGCACGTCTCAGAATGCCGCAAGTCCCCATACTCTTCTTTTCAGCGATAGCAACCACTAACTTCAAGGGACAATAGACCAGGGATCTGCTTCGACTTTCAACGGGGTCGCTGCCGCCGCACCAACTGCCGATTTCGCCATGACTCTTCAACGACGACTATAAGCTCACCAAGTGCTTCAAACACGCAGCACCGTGAGGAGAGTCAAACTGAAGCAATTTTTCGAAAATGGAAATACATGATTCCTAGACCCAACACAAACCCCCCTCGTTTCGGAACTGCTTTGAACGTCGAAAAGTTCCTCCAGACGGGTTGGAAACTCATTGAGAGCGAAGATGCCGGAGTACGCCAGGATGTCATCACTAAACTTGGCGATGAGGGAGGACTCTCAATCATCAAGAGCATAACGGACAATATGGATGCTAGCCAAACAGATGAAACCTCCATCTCGATATTTAAAGAGAGAACTCTCCCGCTCTACAGGATCATCTCTCACCCAGAAGTGCTATACTCGCTGATTCTGGAGACTCCTGTGGATACTATTTACACCTTTCTCTTTGGCCCTAGTGGTAGGCGTGGGCTTAGTGTGTTTCGTTTTACTGCCACTGCTCTGAGTGGAATGGTGTTGGGAAATCCAAGTGATGAGGATGCCTCCATCATTGCCATATCATCAAGCCTCGCAGTTCTAGACCGGCTGATCGAGATCAACCAGAGTGCCCAAGTCATCGAAGAGTTTTCTGCCATTGTAGAGACAATCTCTGCTTGCATCCAAGAGAATTTTATGGTACCACACGTGCAGCAAAGCCTCACTCGAATCAGACGTCGTCTGAACATCGGATCCTCATTGCCCTTTGCACCAACCCAAGCAGCTCCGCAAAACCTCGTACCTGCAATCTTTGAGCTGAGTCAAGACTTGCCTGGGAATCTCTCCAACTATGGCGCTCGACACGACAACGACCACGCGACTATCGCTGATATCCAGATCCTCCCTACAGCTCAAGAGATTGCCTCACAAAGACAGGAGTATCTCCCATTAATTGATCCCGCACGCCACCACCTGCCAGGTCTTGCAGGGCTTCTGGACAGACAATTCCGACTCCTCCGAGAAGATACAGTCGGACAACTACGGGATGCAGTTCGTGAAGAGATTGTTAGACTAGAACGTCCTTACCGCAACCAATCAACAGCACAGCATGGTCAGCAATCCATTCGAAAGCTCGTCTATCATAACGCCTGCTTTTCTCATATATGTGTTGATCGCAGAAAGGGTCTACAAGTCGTAGTCGATTTCAGCCAACCAACCCAAATAAAAAACAAATCTGCGAAGCATCGAGAAGACTGGTGGAAGGGAAGCAAGCTTTTAGAAGCCGATTCTCTAGTCTGTTTCGTCTCTTCAAGTGGGAGAATCATCTTCCTGTCTGTCTGCAACCCTACATTCCCAGGAAAGGACTCTGATCGAGATGATACGAGGAGACTAGATGATGGTCCTAGCCTTTTCAGACATGCGAATCATGCGTCTGTGCTATTGAGCCTAGCTGAATATAAGCCAGAGGATGTTAATTGGATTACCACTCATATCGGACCTTCCAAAGCGCGACAATCACTTGTTGAGTTTCCAGGGGTGCTTCTCCCTTCTTTTCAACCAACTCTTCGAGCCTTGCAGAAAATGAGCCGAACACTAGACCTTCCATTCGCGGAGATTATTGCACCTAGCACACAGACCTCTTCTGTCGTCATAAAAGCTCCAGCATATTCGACGAAAAGAGGGTTTAGCTTTAATCTCGAAGTTCTCGCCGGGGTGCCACTATTTTTAACCCCTGGTCAACCATTCGATTACACAAAGCTAGACGAAGGGTCTACGCTTGATGAAGCCCAGCAACGCGCCGTCATTCAAGCTCTTAGTTTGGGACTAGCTTGTATCCAAGGCCCTCCTGGTACTGGAAAGAGTTATACTGGTGGAGCACTCATTAAGACTTTACTCAAAAACCGGGCAGCAGCCAAGCTAGGTCCGATCATCTGCGTCTGCTATACAAATCATGCTCTTGATCAGTTGCTAGAGCATCTCGTGAGCGATGGGATAGAGCAAGTCATTCGCCTTGGATCAAGATCAAAATCCGAAATGCTTCAAAACCTTACAATCCGCCATGTAGCGCAAGAAGTTGTGGCAACAAAGGTTGAAAAGCATAATAAATGGCAGCATAATCAGGAAATTGGCGAAACACTACGAGAAATTGAAGATATGTTATCTGGGTTAAATAACCCGAAGTCATGGTCGAACATTCAAACACATCTTATGATAACCCACAAGCGTCACTTCAACGAGTTGTTTGGCAAGGGAGTTGACGAGGAGGGTTTTCAGGAAGTTAAAGGCAAGAAATTTAGGGTTGTGGAGAGTTGGCTTAGAGGAGCGCCAAAGAAATTTGTCTCTAACCGACCTGTTGCTCAGCTTACTGCCGTTTCTTTGAAAGAGATGTCAACGTCAGAGCGTACAGCTCTTCACGAACATTGGATTAACGAGCACATCTCTCAACTTGCGAATACTCTCATCCAAGCGTTGGATTCATATAATGATTCGAAAAGTTCGCTGGACAAATGCCACAGTGAGCTAGATCTTCGATGCCTTCAGGAAGCCCATATTATTGGCGTAACAACCTCTGGGTTAGCAAGAAACATCGAGTTGCTTCAGCGCGTGGGAGCAAAAGTCATGCTTTGTGAAGAAGCAGGGGAAGTTCTTGAGGCACACACACTCACCGCATTCCTTCCTGGAGTTGAGCATGTTATCCTCATCGGCGACCATGAGCAACTCCGGCCGCAGATTAACAATTTCGAGCTTCAACATGATAATCCCCGAGGCAAGAAATACTCACTCGATATTTCGCTGTTCGAGCGTCTCGTGAAGCCGCAGACGGGGAGGTTTGAAGTACCTCTAAGTACATTGAAGACTCAGCGGCGAATGCACCCTTCCATCTCCGAACTAGTTAGAGTCCCGCTATACCCAGACTTGCAAGATCACCCCTCAGTCTCAGAATATCCAGAAGTTGATGGGATGCGGCATCGCCTATACTGGCTTGATCACCAGGAGAACGAAGACCCCCGAAGTGATCAAGCCATCTCATTGTCTAGAACCAACACTTTCGAAGTGGAAATGGTTGCCTCACTCGTATCTCATCTTGTAAGGCAAGGGACATATGGACGTGAAGATATAGCTGTTATCACTCCCTACCTCGGACAACTGCAGAAACTCAAGAAGAGGTTGGCGGACTCCTTTGAGATTATTGTTGGGGATCGAGATCAAGAAGAGCTGGATGCTGAGGGGCTCCAAGATGACCAGGAAACTCCCAAAGATGGCCGAATACAGTTCCAGAAAACAACACTACTAAAATCTCTACGAATTGCTACAGTCGACAATTTTCAGGGTGAAGAAGCCCAAGTCATTATCGTCTCTTTAGTTCGGAGCAACAAGGAGCAGAAATGTGGGTTCTTACGGACCTCTAATCGAATTAATGTGTTGCTAAGTCGTGCACGACATGGCATGTACATTATCGGCAACTCTGATACCTCGAGGCCGGTTCCTATGTGGGCTAAAGTACTTTCCATTTTGGAGCATTCAAACAACATCGGCCCAAGCCTTGCACTCTGCTGTCCTCGACATAAGGAAACACCTATTGACGTCTCAGTACCAGACGATTTTGCTCGGCTCTCCCCCGAAGGTGGCTGTGCAAAGAGATGCTCGTCAAGGTTGCTCTGTGGGCATTCGTGCCCTAACATGTGTCATTCAACATCTTTGCACAATGCAGTTTATTGCCTTGAGCGCTGTCCAAAGACAAAGAAAGGCTGCGAGCATGAGTGTCCCAAAGTTTGCGGAGATCGATGTGACGTAAAATGCCAAGTTATAGTATACAACATTCCTCTACCATGTGGACACATCGCCAGCCAGCTAAAATGTCACGAGGCGCAGGAACCGAAAAAAGTCCACTGCCAGGTCCAGATGGAACAAGTTATGGAGCATTGCAAGCACCGTATACAAGTCCGTTGCCACGAATTGCCTTTAAATGTCGACTACCCCTGTTCGGCAACATGTGGAGCAGCGCTGACTTGTGGGCACAACTGCACGCATGCTTGCAAAGATTGTAATCCTAGAATTGACGGATTAATCGCTACTACGACACATGGAGGTTGTATTACTAAATGTGGACGGCCATACACGACCTGCAGCCATAGTTGCAATGCTCCATGTCATGGCGACATGCCCTGCCCTCTTTGCACAGAAGTATGCGAGGTTAGCTGCAATCATTCAAAATGCAGCAAGCTCTGTCATGAGCCATGCGCACCATGTGCCGAAGATTGTTCCTGGTCTTGCCCACATCGTGGAAGATGTCCATTGCCATGTGCAGTGCCTTGTGATCTTCTACCATGCTCTGAACGCTGTTCAAAGATACTAGCGTGTGGGCACCGATGTCCATCCATTTGTGGGGAGGTATGCCGGGATGTTGCGTATTGCCAGATCTGTGCGCATTCAACAATTAAGGGAATGGTCGTTGACTTCATCATGTCATCTACTTTTGAAGAGATCGATCTTGACGAGGACCCATGTATTATACCACCATGTGGGCATATTCTGACCCTAGAGAGTATGGGCGGACATATGAGCATGTCGGATTTCTACACTTTCGATTCCGAAGGGTTAATTATAGACGTGAAGAACGACGCTGAGCCATTCTCTGCCTCTGAGATGAAAAGTTGCCCAAGTTGCCGTGGTCCCCTACGAAACCTCAATCGCTATAGTCGAATTGTTCGTCGAGCATTAATCGATGAATCGACAAAGAAGTTTATTGTCTGGGCTAACATGGGGTTTATTCCTCTTGTTACAAGGATGCAAGCAATCGAGGCAGAATTCCGCGAAACAGTGAGGGACGACCGCAAGGTATCTGAGAGGACATCGACACAACTCCCTTCCCCGGAACAAGTCCAGTTGAATGGGACTCGCAATAAACAAATCTCCCAAGTCGGAACACGCATGCGAAATGAGAACCGATATAAAGCGATCATTGAGCTTCGATGGGAGATCAGCAGGTTTCTACATCAAGTCAACGAGAAAGAGCAACCTTTCGGCCGCATCTACGACCTAGTTCAAGATGCCCAGAGACATCGTGGGATTAATGTTGATTTGAACCCAAAAATCGATATTCTTCAGGTGCGGAACCGACTTCTCACGACTGTGCTGCTTATTAGATGCGACTATACTATTCTCTTGGCCTTCCTCGATGATCAGAGTCATGAGAAAGGAGAAACATCCCCTAGCGTCATAGTTGATTTCACCATCAATAGAAGGGAATGCGAAGAATTGATAACTGAATCTCACCTAAGAAGCCAACCTGGAAATGTTGTCGAGGGACACCTATATTGGGCACGATTTCTCGCCCTTGAGCGGGGTCTCAAAGAGCCTGGATCAGAGCTTACACAGCTCTTAGATGAGGCACGGGACCATCTTAAACTCGCATACAGATTATGTGATAAATACCCTGGCCAAACAGCAGGCATGAGAAGCGAAGTTGAGGACGCGGAGAAGATGCTGCGCGATTCAACATTCTATATGCCAGTGAGCAACGACGAAAAGGCTGCTGTGTTTGCAGCGATGGCACTAGACTTTAGGGGCACTGGACATTGGTATTACTGTGAGAATGGTCACCCGTTTACTGTTGGAGAGTGCGGCATGCCTATGGAAACCTCGCAATGCCCGCAGTGTGGCTCGCCGGTGGGTGGCCGTCACCACCGGGCTGTTGATGGTGTCAGACCTGCGACGGATTTGGAGCAACAATTTGGTGGAGTAAGGATTTGATATGGATTGCCAGAAAGGATTGGATAGTCGGCTTATGTCTAAAACCAAACAAGTAATTGTTTCCCCTTATGGGAACTGACAGTTATTCGCATAGTTGGTTTTGTTATTAGAGAATTGCCATGGTCTGGTTCTTAATTTTTTTTGTCGCCCATTAAATGACAGTCATTCAGCCGTTTTCTTTTAAAATGTCTGGGATGCGCTTGAATATATGTTATAGGTGTCTCGAAGCTGATTTGTGGCGAAGGTATATATCGTTAACTTAAAAGGGAGATAGCTGTTATAATATCTATTATATTGCGAAAACCCAACAGGAATGGTATTTAACTATTCATCTCAAATGTGCTCTACGCCCTTTAAAACGAAGTAAATTATTTACATGCTCTCTATCCTCTTCGACTCTAACAAATTCACTTCTCTTCTTCTACTTCCACGCAGAAACAATAATATCCGCTGCCATCTCCGCAACTCCATAAACGGCCGTCTGTATATGCGCCCCCGGAATAATTGGGATAATACTTGCATCTACTACTCTTAGTCGACTTGTGCCATATACCCTCAACTTTGGGTCCACAACGCCGCCATCCTTACGAGGAAGCATTGCGCAAGTCCCGACGGGGTGGTAAATACTCAGCGTGTTAGCGCGGGTGTAGGCCTCCCAATCCTCGTCCGTGGCTACCGCACTTCCAGGTTCGTATTCAGTAGTCCAGATGGAGGACATGGGTGCTGTGGAGGCAATGGTACGCATAAACTTTGCTGCGACGATCATGGAGTGGAGGTCGTAGGGGTTGCTGAGGTACATCGGGTCGATAGTGGGCGGCTTGTTGATGTCGGTCGACTTCACATGTACTGAGCCGCGGCCAAAGGGGTGCACGGAAGCGGCAAGGAGCGAGAAAAACTCTGATCCAAACAAGGGGGCATTAGCGGCGGGGTATCCCTTGACGCCTGTGTAGCCATCGGAGAAGATTATTTCGAGCTGCGACATTAGGGGTGTGAGCTTGGGATTGGAGAGGAAGTCGAGCTTTTTGGCATCAATTGGGTTGGAGAGGTCTGCGGACTGGCGCGCGAGGGCAAGTAGGTTGGCATTGGTGGCGGTGGAGACTTGGGACCAGTTGAGATACGAATAGCCGCTGGCAGTGTAGTCGTATGCCGACGTTAGGTGGGAATTGTACAGCGCGAGCTGGATCGCGGCATAGGTGGCGTTGATGCGTAGGCGATCGAAAGAGAGAAAGTTGGGGAGGAGTTTGTACGAGGACTGTATGCGGGTGTGATCCTGGAGATTCTCTCCAACACCAGGGAGGTCGGAAATGACTTTTTTGATTCCAGCGGCGGCGAGAACAGCGCGGTTGCCAACACCGGAGAGCTCGAGGAGGCCAGGGGATTGAAAGGAGCCAGCGGAGAGAACGACTTCTTTGGTAGCGGAGATGATGGTGCCGTCTTCAAGAGTGACGCCGGAGGCAGTTGTGCCGACAAAATTGACTTTCTTGACGCGCTTGTTAAGGAGGAGGACGAGGTTTTTGCCTGCAACGTCTAGGTAAGCCGTGCTGTATGAGCGCGTGTAGTCTTTCAGGCGGACATTTGTGGGCTGTCTCATGACTCCGATGGGGTGCCCATCAAGCGAGGCCAGGTTCTCCTTCACGCCGAGGAAATTCAGGGTCGGGATGAAGGTTAGCTGGTGGGCTGGCAGGATGCGGTTCATTAGAGTCTGGATAAGACCCCGTTTGCCCACTCCACCGCCGACATACTCTGGCGAGGGTACGAAGTTCTCGACCTTGAGCATTGCCGCCTGAATACTCTTCCAGTTCCACCCCGGGTTCCCCAGCTCCTCCCAAGCATCATAGTCCTTGATGCTGCCGCGGTCCCAGGTCATCAGGTTCAACGCCGAAGAGCCGCCTAAGACCTTGCCGCGGGTCATGCCAATGACGCGTCCGTTTGCGTTGGGCTGGGCGACGGTGGTAAGGTTCCAGTCATACTTGGTGCCAATAGTCGAACCTTTCTTGCCTGGAATGAAGATTCCAGGGTCCGATCGGCCATCCTGTCCTGCTTCAATAACGAGAACGCAGGATTTGGGCAGTCTTTGACTAAGACGAGTCGCAACTGCGAGGCCAGCTGTACCGCCGCCTACAATAATCTACGGGCTTCAGTAAAAGCTCAGCTATGGGATTGGAATTGGCGTACAAAATCATAGCTTCTGAGGCCACTGGCACAGGTGTGAGCGGTCTGAGGTGGGACACCAGCTGTCGCGGGAAGAATCTGCAGGAGCACGGCCACCAGGCGAGCGAAGGCTGCGAGATTGAGTTTCGCCATTTGAGTTGATGGCGCTGTGATTGGGACGAAAGACTTCAGCTGCTGGAACACGAGGGGTATAATGCATGTAGATCAAATTTTAAACCATTGACGTGTGGCTTCTGCGAGACAATGTTTGAGAAGATGATGGAAAGAGGGCTCCTGGTGGCCTCTACGACGATGCAAGATGGCTGGCTGGTAATAGCCTATTATGCCATAAAATGGCAATGTTCGGGTCTGTGCGGGGCGGGGTCTTGGATTATCATAGAGTAGAATATATTGGTGAGGATTGGTAAGGGTTGGGGATGTGCATTAGTCTAAGTTGCTCCATTGGGTGTCATCGCTGTAATGCGCAGTACTCTAAGACTACAGCTGTAGTTTGTGCTAGAAATGGTACTGTACTGTACAGTACGTATGGGTGGATGTGTTAGTGTTGGTTCCAAGCCTGACGGACAGAACGGGACACGGGGAGTTGTAGTTGATCTCCTGGTGTCTAGCCGCAAAGCTTATTCACCCTTCTAAGGGGTTAGTGCGAGTTAGCAGTTAGTGCGGCAAGACATGGAGTTGCCTAACAGCACTAGTTCTCACTAGCGACGAGATGAAAGTTGGTCGTAGAACAGACAAGAATTGCTAATAGCGGCAAAATGAAAGTAGCTCCAAGCAGTTGGTAAAACAAGGCTATATGATAAATACGGTGGAAGTTATTTGTGCCGAGTTTCGACTTTATTGGAGTATATTGGTGCAGTGGCGCGCCCAGAGTGCTTTGGCTCCTTTTTAGTGACAGGATAGGGCTGACAGGCGCCACAAGGCCGGAAACGTGGGAGTTACCGCAACACAACTAACGACCTTGCTGTTGGAAGATTGGGCTACGTAAAAGCTACCAGCTGTCCAGGCCCATACATACGGCAGTTCTCGAGGGACCCATCAGTTTCAATTTGGGGCGAGTCCTACAGTACTTCTCGGGGTTCTTGCGATTGGTCGGATAAAATCGCCAGCCTAGCATCAATGCTGGCACCGCCGTATTCTCGCTCAATCCACTTCTAGCAATAGAGGGTTCCTTGCTAATCGGCAACGGGTGTGTGGTTCGTCTTATAAAATCCACACACAGACTCACAACGCCACTCTCGACATGAGGAACCCTCGACATCAAAGGTGTTGAGGGGAGTTGGGCGGGCTGTCGGAAATTCGGTGGGTTATTGGCCCTGTAACCCGAAGGGTTTCTCAGTGACGGCGTCCACAGAAGGCTTTCACAGCAAATACAGTATATAGGAACAATAGAACGATTAGACTGCAGCACTATTCTACAGGGATTTGTACTATATGTAGAGCTCGAGGGGAACCCCGAAACCCTGAGGAGTCGCAAGTTGAACAGCTCAGAGTTCAGCAGTGATTGTAACTGTATATATTAGCCAGCACAACAGCCGCACAGAGCCAACTACGGACATATCACGGTAACCGGAGATTGTCATACAATACTGGCTGTATATCCCCGTACGGCAAAATTGCTCCCAACAAAAGGAAGTAGGTGCGGCCGTGCGCCATATCCAATATGTCTAGGGTTCTGTTGGAGATTCTTCGGCAAATCTCAGAACTTTCCCAAAATCTCCAACAGAACCCTCGACATCAAAGGAAGTAGGTAGGGCCGTGCGTCATATCAAATATGTCTAGTATGGTGGGCAGGGAACTGCCAGCCTTGGCCCAGGGATTGATAAAGACTGGGGGTGCACCTTATGTGGTTTAGTCGTGGCTAGCAGAGTCTAGTCTCACACTTAGTCTATTATCATGGCATCCTCTGCTGGGCCGACGTCTCTCCCCGAGGACGAGAATATGGGAACCGTCCTCCTCGTATTAACCTCCGTCCTGATCTTCTTTACCATCACCACAACAATATTACGTCTATGGGCGCGATACATGCGTGGCCTGGCCGGCTGGGTGCGTGTTTCTCACGCCTCCATACGCGCGCGCGATTCCATTTCTAACATGATTGATCACAGGATGACTACACGATCGGCGTTTGCTGCCTCCTGGCCATAGGACGAACCATCATCCAGATCGTCTCCGTGCACAACGGCAATGGACGGCATCGACCATACATCTCCGAAGACGACTACATATACGTCAACTTTCTGACATGGATGACGCAGATATTTCTCTTCCTCAACATCGGACTACTCAAGTGCTCTATCTGCATTCTCATCTTACGCATCAAGGACACGCCTTGGCTGAACTGGTGTCTGTATGGCATGATGGCGGGCCTCATCCTAACGAATATAGAGTGCGTTCTTGTTCTGCTGGCGGAATGTAGCCCGGTTGAGAAGTATTGGCTTCCAGACGTACCGGGAAAGTGCTGGGACACTAAAGCCCGGATTTACTCCATCTACATCCAAGTTGGTCTGTAACATCTAGCCCCTATCCAACATTGTCGGCTAACGCTCCCACTAGGCTATTCTGTCATCACCGACCTTGCCTGCACGCTTCTTCCGATTGCTGTTCTGTGGAATGTCCAAATGCGGCTGTCTCTAAAACTTGCCGTCTGTGGTCTTATGTCCCTTGGCCTCGTCGCAACCGCCACAGCTATAGTACGCGCCTCCTCGCTTGGTACCAAAACCACAGATCTGTCTTATGATTATTGTATCGCCGCAATATGGGCAAACACCGAGCTACACCTCGGCATCATTGCCACAAACCTTTCTCTCTCGAGGTCAATCTATGGATACTTCATGGGCTGCAATCAGGACGGCGCATCGGGCGCGTCGGGTTCGCTTTTTCCGACTATCGGGTCCAAGGGGTCGCGAGGATTTCCATTGAATAGCGGCAGCAGCCAGCCGGACAGGAGGGGACGAAGGAACAGTGAGGTGGGTAGTGAGTCCAGCCAGATGGAGCTTGGGGACCATGTAATGAAGACGACGGAGTCCCGACTCGAGGAGGAGTTTGTGGGGCGGGGAGGGGGGATGGATAGGGATAAGATTGGTACGCATATGAGCTAGGATCAGAAGCCGAGGCCAAAGAGAGGGTTTCATAGTGAAATTTTGGAGGGTGGGTAGACGGGATAGTGCCTAAAAAGTGATTGTTATTCTGCAGGTGTTTGTTTGTGGGTGGCGGGAATTATAGCGCGGGATGTGTGAGCAGTGGAAAGGTTTTTGGTCTGGGACTGCTTACTTCATAACGAATCGGTGGCTGCGGACTCTTCAGTTGGGCGGTGTGTTATAAAAACCCACGTGGGCAGGCTGCTCACATTTGACGGCAGGCCAAGAGAAGCGCCAGTAGTTTCACTGAACCCAATTAGGTAGGGAGTACGTATATATAAGCTGTCTGATTTCTAGAGGCAGCCTTATGAAAAGTATGGACTGTCTCGTCCCAAAAAATTTATGCCTTGGAGATGGGATTGTCGTTGGCTCTGAATGTGAACGTACCGGCCGCCTTCTTCGTAGCATAGCCCCTTCCAAAAACGAGGGCGATAAGAAAGAATCATTGCCATACAGGGTTTTAGTGAGTTGTACTCTGCGCCACCCTGGTTGGAATTGTTATGGTTACATTTTTACATATTCGCGCTTGGAGTCTAATCAGAGTGGGCTATCGGTGTACGCACACTTTGCTTGATCAGGCAGGCGCCAAATAGAACAGTGCCGATACTGTAGTGGTACATGACTCACACGTCTTCACACTGGCGTATTTTATATTTAAAAACAATCCATAATGCTAACTACAGTTTTATAGTTGTCAATGAAAATATTAGGCACGCAACTTCAACTACGTCTAGTTACAATACACCATGGAGGAAGCTATTTCTAAAGCTAAATACGCAGCTATGCTATGGAACTCGCCACTTGGAGAGCCCCACTCAGACGAGTTACTTGAACACATGAAGTTTTCTGCTGCAACTAGCATCGTCGATCTTGGATGTGGTTGGGGAGAATTGTTGTTGAGGGCGGTAGAAAGAACAGGGGCCAAGGGAACTGGGGTTGATACTGACAGGCTGGCGTTGGATCGCGGGAAACTAGCCGCACAGAAAAAGGGGATAGACGTTGATTTTGTACCTCAATCTGCTGCAGATTGGCAAGGTACAAGAGACCGCGCCATCTGCATTGGGTCGTCTCATACTATCGGAGGAAGTCGAGCCATGCTCCAGCGGCTTGCGGAGATTGTGCCCAAGGGCAGAGTTCTTGTCGGAGACACTTTCTGGGAGCGGCAACCAACCGATATTGCACGACAGATACATGGAGACGGCGTTCCTATGCTCATAGATCTCGTTGCAATGTGCCGAGAGACGGGCTGGGAGATTCTGAATCTGACAACAGCGGATCAGAGGGAGTGGGACAACTTCGAGTCGAGTCACCGAGCCGGACTTCGGCAGTGGATAATTGAGAATCCAGGCTCGCCAAAGGCCCAAGAATTAAGGGAACAGCTAGATGAGAGAGAGCGCGGATATATCATGAGCTACCGTGGCCTTTTAGGATTTGCCTATCTTGTTCTAGGTCGGTAGAAGTCGAATAATTTAGCACACGGAAAGTCTCTATCAAATCGTTTCTCTGTGAGGAAATGTTTTAAGTTCAAAATGACAAAGTTCACTTTATAAACTATAAATATTACAAGCCTTCTTGGTCATACCAACTGCCCCGCAACTGGTTTGTTTCCATCACTGGCCAGTGAGGGCTTTTGCAGCAGTGTCATTGGGTTGCGCATCTCCGAAACCACAGCCACCGTCGCGTTCCTGGGCTACGACTGGGCCAGCACACTTGCCGGAGTTAAAGCCACAGCAGGCCGATGCACAATCAGCATCGGTAGTGCAAGCTCCAGTGATAAACTGGCTTCCAGGAGCTGCGGCGGCGGTGGTGCCAGTAGCAGCATCTTGTCCTGCATCAGCCTGCCCTACGGCAGCATTTACGTTGTTGGCTGGCGCACCGCCAGTAAGAGCCTGCGCCGCAGTATCGTTGGGCTGCGCATCCCCGAAACCACAGCCACCGTCACGCTCCTGGGCGACAACTGGACCAGCGCACTTGCCAGAATTGAAACCGCAACAGGCCGATGCGCAGTCGGCATCGCTCGTGCAAGCTCCGGTAATGAATTGGCTTCCCGCAGCTGGTGCAGCACTGGTGTCGGCGGCGGCAGCTGCTTCTCCAGAAGCGGCACCCGTCGCTGCCACCTGTCCGGTAGCAGCATTTACATTGTTTGCTGGCGCACCGCCAGTAAGAGCCTGCGCCGCGGTATCATTGGGCTGCGCATCCCCAAAACCACAGCCACCATCACGCTCCTGGGCGACGACTGGGCCAGCACACTTGCCAGACTTGAACCCGCAGCAGGCCGATGCGCAATCAGCGTCGGTGGTGCAAGCTCCTGTAATGAATTGTGTGCCTGGGGCGACCTGTCGAAGTGAAATAGCTGGAAGGGCAACGGTCTGGATGGATACTAGCAGGAAGAAACCGTTAGGAGTCTGCTATAGCTAATTGTTTTGGGAAATGTGATAAAACTCACGGTTAAGCAGGAGAAATGCTAGCAAGCAAGTTTTCTTAATACAGCTGGACATCTTGAAAAATAAATGAGGCAAGGCTCGAACTAGGGAGGACTTGTATAAGGAATGGAAGTCGACGAAGGAATGAACTCGCACCAGGCGGAGGAAGAATGGAATTTGAAAAAAGAAAGGAACTCGAACGGATAAAGGCGATGGCAAAGAAAAAATTGTGAAATAAAAGATCTGATGGTTATATATACACCGAACGCCTGAACGCAGCGTCCCATAAACACCACATTATTGACTTTCCTAAACGACGATGACTTTGACGTGAAACTCTTCAAACACTCATGATTCCACCATGTCGATGTCGTTTCAGCCACGCCGAGGATTCATGTTTGGGCGGCAGCACACGGGCCACCACATCTATTCTTACTTCTTGCATGTGACCATACTAAGCCAATACTCCTTACCAAACAAGGCCTGTGATTTCGCGGGTATATGGCGATACTACCTCAGAGCTATTGACTAATTACCGGCGAATATATTTAATTCTGTGGCCCATCTTTTTCTTCACAAAAGTTGCCAAGCTTTGATTTCCCCACAGATGTGCTCGCCTTTCCGTTCCCCTGTATCACGATGCATGGCGATCTCTGATCCCACGTTTCGTCTCGACCTCTTCGGACCAAGCTGAATACTTACGGCCGGAACTTTAAACTCCCGAACTAATTCAAACTAATTCACCTTCCTTAATTGTTTGCCATGCTTCACGATGGAATCTTCAATATGTTAGGGCACAGTTTTCTCCTGTGGTACAGTGTGGTACAGTGACTAAAAACCGAATGGCTATAATTGGAAGAGCCTGTATACACATTCCAACAATTGGAACTCTTAATCCATCTCGCCCCCAAGAAGCCCAGCGTCACTTGCCTCCAATGGATGCTGTAACTCAACCTGCCGGATTAGATGCACGTGCTTCTGGCTTCTCGGCGCGACCTGGAACTGGAATTCAGTTGGATAGCTTAAGATTCCAGGCTTTGGTTTCACATCAACAGCAATTTTCTTTCCATCCCTTCCAGTCGACTTGGTGATGTTAAATGTGGCCAAAGTCTGTACAATATTGATATAGAGGCTCGAATCAGCAAAAAATCGACCGGGGCATCTCCTGCGCCCGTAACCAAACCCCTCGGTATCTGGATCAGGTTCGTTGCGTGGGCCAAGAAAACGTTCCGGGTCGAACGAAGTTGGATTGGCATATACGTCTGGATCGTGCAGAAACCACCAGACGGCCGGGAGAAGTAATGCCCCCTTCAGGATATGGAGGCCGTTGTATTCAATATCACCATCGACTGCGTGCGGGAAGCCCATCGGTGCAATGGGCCACCATCTCAACGTCTCTTTAACTATAGCGCTAACATACGGCAACCTGTCTCGGTCGTCGAAACTTGGTAGGCGATCAGTGCCAATAACACGGTCGATCTCCTCCTGTGCCTTGTGCTGTACGTGAGGGAACATAACCATAGCCAGGGTAAAGATGCTTAGAGTTATTACTGTAGTGTCTGCGGCAGCACCGTAGAGGCTTGCCGCTGTCCATACAATAGCCTCCTCATTTTCCTTGCTTAGACTTGCGGTCTCATTCTCAAGCCCAAATTTCCGAACAAGTTTTGACACGTAGGATTCCTGGTGTCCATATGCAGCTATCTGACGCAGGGTAAACCGATAGGGGGTGTATGCACTTGCGCGAATGCTTTTTCTCCATTTTCGGGCTATCTTCTTAAATTTGACACCTGGGAAGTTCTCAGGAATATGCCGAAGAATAGGAATGAGATCAACTGGCCATGCCATGGGAATAGCGGCAAGTGAAAATTCAGTCATCATTTTCTCGATCAAGTCGACCAGAACGTCAGGTTTGTGTGGCTCAATGGTGTAGCCGTAGGTCATTTTTAAGATGGTTGCAGCAGCAGTGCTGTATACCAGTCAATTTTATCATCCTCATATTTTCAAGTCTACAAACGGCCAAAGATCGTCTGAACTTACGTCTTAAAATGCTCTAAGAATTTCCCAGGCTCGTTAAGTGCCCGTACAAGCTGCCGGTTTACTTCGATTTCCTGGACATCGCGGAACTGTGCTGCTGATGCCTTTGTGCCAAGCTCCTGGTGTAGCAGCTTGCGGTGATGACGAAAGGTGCTGTTATATCCTTGGCAGACCATAATGGTCTCATAGCCACACAATTGATTTGCGAATACCATTGTGGGCCGCCCTGACGTTTTGATTGCATTTTGCTCCAGCAGATCATGGGCTGCCTTTTTGTCATGTATGAGAATGAGAGTCATACCAAGGACAGTTACGGAGCTAATGGGGCCGTACAGGTCCTTATGCTTTAGCCAATGTCGGAATTCAGGAACATCTGCTGGGGGAAAATCGAGAGCATTTCCCACGATCGGGAGCGGTTTTGGGCCTGGAGGGAGATTGCGTCGGCCCGGTCGACCATAGACATATCGATAGGTAAAGTACCCGGTCAGGGCAATGATAACACATTGCAACACTGATGGATACGGCATAATATGTCCTTCTCGGGTCAAAGCTGAGGCAGAACGACAGATGGACACGTTCTTGGCTCAAGAATGCGTCGTCAAAGAAAACAGCAAGAATTATGAAGCTATTGACAAAGCTTTGTCATATAATTTTTGCTAGATCTATAGAGTCATATGAGGGTATCTGTAGGCCTCGGTCGATGGTCTTGAGCGGAGAATAGTGGAACAAAAACTCCACGATGGCCGTGATCACGCGTGTCAGAAGTAAAAAAAGTGACGTCTGGGATGGTGATCCTGGGGGCTGTACTTCCAATATACTTGGACTCGGTTAACGAGGATAGGAACGATCCCCCTACTTTTCCTGGATGGTACAATGGTATCTATTGATGAGGCAGACTTGATTATTTACTTAGATCCACTTAAGCTCCTGCTCATCTTCTGGGGGGTTTCGGTGAATATTACGGAAATAGTACGGAATAACCCTCGTTTAATGGCATTAACCTGGATATCTCAAGGAATTTCAAGGAACGGTGTCTCTACAAAGTCATCAATAAGCATCACATACCATCTCCGCGCTTGTCCGAGGAACCGTGTTGCGACTAAGGATAAATGCACATAATATCCCTGGCTCTAAGCATATTGAACGGCATAATGAGGCCAACTAGTACCAGATGGGCAGTGCGCTCGTCACAGCTGCTCATCATGCCAACTGAGTTGAGCTGATGCCCAAGCTCCTTCTCAACAGCCCGTCGCCACCCCGACCGAGTTGAGCCAACTCTCGAGCTCTTCTTTGGCAGTCTCCTTCTGTGAGTTAGCAAATTCTGTTCTGTTTGTACCTGGGGATATAGATTTGGGGACTTGAATGAGTGTCGTGGCCAGTGGGACACCAAACAAAATGACCATTTTCTGGTCAAGTCCAGGTTTGCCACTAGCCGAATAACTTAAGGTGGTATGGTATATCTGTTGTCGCGGGGTACATTTGATTGAGGCACAGCAGACGGAGCGGCAATGCGTGGAATGGATGCAGGTGCTGATGCCATGCCGTTGTGCGTCATGAGGTGCGGGCTATTAACCAGCTACGCGTCCTATCCCGTCTAACCTGAAAATAAAAGAGTTCTGTTTAGTCAAGAGGGAATCAAACCTAAACTCGTCGGTTCCTTCCAAAGCCGTACTGACAGAACCCCGCGGGTACACAGCAATGTCCCACAGCCACTCCTCATTCCATCGAATCTTCCATTTAATATCATTCACATAGCTGCCATCCCTAACATCAATCATGCAAAAGAGGACAAAGAGGTGATGTTAAGATGTGCTTAGGTGAAATTTATAGTAGATATAGAACGAGGCATCAGTAAGGGCAAACAGCTCACTGTCTTCATATCTATTATGCGGTCCAACTTCATTGCTCGTATGACACTACATGCTTGCCTTTCCTGCATGTAGATATCCACTATCCACTCATGTGGAAAGGGCCATAGATGCTTTTTCACAGATACTTAGGGATGGCCGTGGCCGCCCTGATGGTAACAGCCACATGGCTCGGCGGTGGCGACGAGGGCTCACGAAGATTTCGAGTAATTGCGGAGAGGCGGTTGAACATACCACTTTGTCCGGTACTTCTCAAAAGGTGCTGCCGAGGCCCTGAATGATAACCAAGAACAGAGCGATGACGTTCTGAGATCATACAGCGCACTGCGACCCCCGAATGGCCATATTTGAGCTTGTGGCCGGCACGTTGGCATCGGCAGCTCCCTCGATCGTGGGATCTTGGCTAGTGACCCCCTTTTGAGTAGGGTTAATTGAAACAACTCAGCCGTCAGGCAACGTTTTGTCGAGGGTCATCGCAATAGTCTTTAGGACCGACTAGAGTTTGTTTAGCTACTGCCTGCACGAAGCAACGCGACGCCAGACCCTCTCGGGAATCCTGTGGTTCTCATTGAACGCAACATATCGAGGATGCGCGTGTAGGATGAGTTGACGATGGCGAAGAGGCAGACCGCAGCCTGACCTTTTCCAGATAGCTCATGTGTTAGTTAAGACATAAAAGTCATGTGGCATGCGTACCTATTTGTTTAGAGTTGTAAAAAAAAGAGGCATGGGAATCGAGAACCCTTGCACCTGGCAAATGCTAGCGCTACCAGTACGGCGCAAAATTACCCCGGTAGCTGACGCTTGGCAGGGCCATCAACGCCGAAAAAGAGAAGCCCGCGTGCCCCTAAGTGGGCACAGAATGCCCCGTCTTATCTAAATGGATCCTAATCCCTGGGCGATGCCAGATGTGGGGATGGGCTGAGATAAAGGTGTGGGGAGTGGCTGAGCGAACGGTGTGGGGAAAGGCTGAGAAAAATGTATAAGAGCAGGACGGTGCCCTGGCGATCCCTCCCTTATTATCACAAGCAGCACTCACCGAGCACATCCCCAACCTTTCTAGCTCTAGCCAAAACTGCAATCATGAAGCTCTCCTGCGCCCTCGCCTTAGTCCTCCCAGTTGCTGCTTTGGCCAACCCTCTCCCTGTGTCAGATGCTATCACAGATGCCGAGAGCGCTGGACTGCTTCCGCGCTCAAAACAGGTCTGCAGGATTGTTAACGTGGTTACCACCGTGAACTGCCGCAAGAACAACTATGTCCCGTGGAATGGTAAATAAGTGATTCGAACCTTTTAGCGCGGTTTTGTCTAACATCAGACTATAGCTTTAGATGAAATCGTGACGGAATTCAAGCCAAATACCAAACATGACTTTACCTGCTACACGGAGGGGGAGTGCATTAATGGCAACTGGTGAGTATTGCCGCCGCGGGCACTCGAGTGTTTTGATACAATGGTTAACTGGCGATACAGCACCTGGGACTGGGCCGTTAACTGGGGATGCTGGGTTCCAGGATACTATACTGACGCGAATTGTTCCAAAGGTGGGTTATCAGTCTGTTGTGGCTCTCGTTGCTGGTGGTAACTAACAGGAACTACAGCGAAACTCGGTCACTGCTAGAGTTAGAAGTGCATATCATGGGGAGGCAAATGGTATACACGAATCTAGATTTAAACTAGAGAAGTAATAACGTGAAGTTTTATATACAATTGATAGCTTCGCATACAAAGGAATCCGCTAGCTATGGGGCTGACAAAGTCGTATGTAACCCTGATCAGACCATGTGTCCCCTTGGAATACATCATTTATCACTCACCATCCTGGTAAATGGCGATCTGGGATGGGTATGGTGTAACTACAGCGAAAAAATAGCTGGAATTCCCGACAGCTCATCACTGGAATACACGGTTATGGCCCTCGGATGTAGCATCATATCGAGTGGCGAACATTAGTTGTAACACAGTACCACCAAAAGATGACAGCCTTTTCCTTGCGGTTCATCCGTTAGACATTCACTCCCGCACGTATACGAATAGTGTTTGTCGTCTTTCGTAGGGCAACTCTGTTGTGGTTATCCTCCCTATCACTACTATTGCATGTAAGGCTTAGGCATTTTGTAGATGCATATTCTCGGCATCTACTTCATCTCCACCTCGGCGTCGAGTCCGAGGGGTTGATATCCCCTCTAGAGCAAGAAGTCTCCATTCGCAGGGATATCCAAGGTAGCTGTGTGCTAGCGAAGAGGCCGGAGCCTAGCTAGGTTCAACACCACCCTTGTTTCCAATCCGCAAACTTTTAAAGATCTCGCCGACGTCTGTCTCGGTAAGCCGACCCTTACAATGTAGGTTGACAAGCAGGGCCGGCTCGGTAATGAGATCGTCAGTGAACCCATGAACTCTGTATTCAGCAATGACCTGTTCGAGGGTGCGCTGGGTATCTGGGTTGAAGAGCACTTCTTAGCAATATGCGATTGGCTTTGTCGGGTAACCAGCCGCAAGTGTTAGGATATAAGGTTTTTTGTTTTTGAGACCGCGAGCTTTAAGGAGCGAAATCTTTTCTACGGCAGCTTCCATCCGTAATCTGTAAGGTTCTCCATGTCCGCCTGACAACTTGTACTCAACTTTATCTCCTCCACCCTTCGTAGTGGCTCCGTATTAACCTAACGTGTACTTTCTCCGTTAAGAACAAGCTTATCCCTTCTCCGAACGTGGTCATTAACCAATGAATTGTTAGACCTTCCGTGTCCACTGTATCAATGCTTTTGATCGGGACTACATTTCGGGTAGCTGTATGCATGGATTCTAACCACTTGGAGTTTTTTGTTTTAAATCTGCAAACTGGCCTAAAACAAGGGGTATTATACCTTGCATTGTCTTGCTAGTGGGTTTGAGTTTGCGCCGTGTATAATCGAACTAGGGACATTAAATGTATTTAGGTCCAGTAGGTGATTCCCTAGTCAATCGAGTTCCATCCTCTCAAAAATTAGACGGTTGTGATGTCGGATACCATGCGAGCGCCAATCTGGGCTGTAGAGGAGGTCATCCCCGGAGTTGGAGCCCGAGTCGGAGGAGATCGGCTGGGATTGTTGAAGGAGCCGTAGCGAGGCGTGGTGATGTTGCGGTGGGAGTATCCCGAGCGATCTCCGCTGCAATGTGATGAGTCCCAGCTCTCAGCGGCCCGCCAAGCAACGACTCCAATCAATCCGCAATGTGTCAAGTTGAACTTTCCAATTGCGAGGCGGCCGAGGAGAGCCCCATTTCCATCCGTTATAGTATCCTTGTCCGCAGAACCGTCTGTAGTAGTAGGATGAGCGGGATAGCAGGGGCATTTCGTCCTTCGCGGAAACTAAGCGTCACCACAGCGTAAGCCCAAGGAGTAAGTGCAGCATAGAAGCAGCCGTCACGGTTTGTAATGGTTGTCTCGATGTTGCTCCGTTACGTCGTTGCCATCAGAACTACCACCTTAACTAAACCAGCGTAAATGACTGACCAGCGCGGCCCGCAATGATGCCCAAGCCAAGACCCTTGATTATTGATACATACATGGCCTCATAGGCAGAGGTGGGGATTATCGATCTTCTCCAACATAACGCTAACAACGTGAGTGTTGTATAAGTTGACGTCAATATAGTGTCTATCTCCAAGGTGACGGAGATGACGGGAGCAAGAACGACTAAGTAGGCTGACCCATTCCAAATCAGATTGTCACAGGACGCAGAGATATCTGGCATCGAAGTATTGTTCAGAAGGCAATCTGACGTTCTGGACATGTCTGTTCCATATTCCCACTCGTGCCACTTCTTACGGCCACGGTGATAACCCTTCTGTGATGTGTCAAAGGACGCCGCTAGCATATCGGCCTCGGTCCTTCTATTTATAATCAGTACTTTCTTGCTAATACATAAGAGATGCAACAGGGGGCGACTTCTTACCTACCTTCGGCGCGAATGTTGTGCTTCTCAACCACGATCCGGCAATACCATAGTAGCTCGGCTGCCACCCTCTAGTATAACTGAGTAAAATATTGAGGTAAACTCCCATTGCTGCGTGCATCAACGACGCCATATCGTTGCATTACCCGAATTGTGGGTTGGCGGCGACGGCTCGTTCGATTTTATGGACTCGATGATAGTATCTGTGGCTCTCAAATGGATAGAGAGATGAAACTGCGTCATAGAGCCCAGAGAAAACCTGCGCGTACCTATGCATCACCTCATCTGGGTGATCTGTGAAGTGCTGAGTGGCTTGAAAAGCCTCAGAGGCAGAAGTCGGATCATCAATCTTCTCCAATGTAGCGCTGACAATGCAAGTGTTGTAGAGATGAACGTCGAGACAGTGTCTATCTCCAAGGTGGTAGCATCTCCTGGCACCGGGGCAGAACTGGAGCATACGGACATGGAGATGTCCTCCACGGACGTATGCGCAGTGGCGTGTCTTATTGCAACCTTTCGCAGCTCTGCTTCGGCGAAAGAACCGGCATAAGCATGTCCCATTGGAGTTTCTTTAATCGCAAGTTGACGATGATTCCCCTACCGCTAGGCTCGGAGTTGGGACGTTTATGCGCTGTTCTGTCACCCGTTTCAATCCTCCTCCAGTAGCCTGATCCCAGAGAACATGGGAGAATCCGGCTGGATGTGTTGCGGTCCGTAACACGGAAGTGGAGGCATCCGCGGCGGTCGAACATGGCGGGCGGGAGACGACGACATTGCGAGAGCTTCCCCTGAGCGCCGCGTTGTGGTCCTGTCCCATGTCCCCACGTTGATCTCAACACCCATGACTGGGTTGGCGACGTAATAACTGTCGGAATGTTGATAATTATCTTCGCTTTGGTCAGGTGTCCCAAAAAGATCGTCAGGGCTTCCTCTGCTGTACAACTCGTATAGCTCTTGAAATTTTCTACAAAAAAAGAAAAAGGTATCTTGAAGATTGATGTATATATATATAAATAGAAATATAAAAATGCACAACTGCCCCCGAACGGAAAACCACTGGCTAGTATATATAGCCCACACCACCACCTGCCAGGCACCACCAGCACTAAGAAGCTAGCTCATCCGCTTTGGTGTGGGTTTGGGGCGGATGGGCCCGAACTTGGGTCTGTTTTCGTTGCCCGTTGTGTGGGTGGCTGTCTGTGTGGCGGGGGGAGGCTATAAAAAGAACGTAAGGAAGTGTGATATATATATTTGAGATGTTGATGTTGAGAGAGAGATTTGATGGGTGAGAGAGGATCTTAAGTAGTTGATGAACATGGAAAGCGACCAGCCTCAAAAACGACGGGAGTTTGTAAAAAATGGTCACTTGATATGATAATTGCTTCTTGGAAACAGGTTTTGGCTTGACTGTGACTCAAAAACGAGCGAGGAACATGGACAATTACAAACGGTTTCCCCAAGCCGCAAATAAATAGATATTCAAGCCGCTCAATTGCTGTCTAACTACTGCATCCCGGGTATCAATCCCAGAATGCTTCTCTATAACCCAAAGTTTCTATATGCTATGTCGCTATGCTCTCAAACAACAAACAACAAAAAAAAAACACGACAAATAGACAAAAGTTACCTCCGGTAAGCCAAAGCAAGCCCCCCCCGACAAATCGCTCATGTCGGGGAAGACCCCCTCCTCCTTTCCCCTCCCAAAATGCGCCGCCGAGAGCCCTCCGTTCTATTGTCGTAAAAAAACACCAGATCATAACCGCCATTTTCCCGTCCCGTTCCATCCATAAACTTTTTCGTAATCCATCCTCCATAAATTTTGTTTTGCACAAGCCATTTATCAGGCGTGCTTTCGCTGCTCAGAGCCACCAGGGCTCAGGCAGGGTGTTTCGTTTTGTTTCATTTGTTTTCTTTCTTCTTCTTCAATACCCCATATCCGTGTCCATCTCGTAATACGGCAGCGCCAGCATGAGCATCTCCTCCATATCCGGGATGCGCTCCTGGACGACCTCGTCCTCGCCACTCTCCGGCTCCTCGCACTCGACGATGCGCTGCGGGGGATCATCAAAGATGAGGCTCAGGCGCTCGCCCGTCTTCCTGCGCAGTCTCCGCAGCCCGCTCGCGCTGGCGCCAATCTCATTCGCATCGTAGGGCTTGATATCCTCGTCGTCCGTCTCGCTGCCGATGCTCTGGCTCAGCGTGCGCTTGTGTATGCTCCCCGAGCTGAGCCGCTTCATGCGCTTGAGCAGGCGCTGCTTGCTCACCCAGGCGTCGTGGTCGTCGCGGGGTGCGCAGGCGAGGAGCTCGAACTCGTCGGCGAGGCGGGTGGCTTTTGCGTCGGCGGGGGCGGGGGTTGGGGGGGTGTGCTGGTGGGAGGAGGAGGACGAGTGGGAGGAGGCGGGGCGCGAGGACGCGGCGTCGCTGTAGTGGTCAGGGTGGATGACGGAGAGGTCGTCGGTGTCGGAGTCGCTCGAGTCGGTGTCGTGGAGGGAGGAGAGGATGAAGTTCGCGGGGATCAGGCTGCGCGTGCTGTGGTGCAGCGGGGATTGGATCTCAGAGTGCTGGGTTACGCTCAGGTGCTCGCTGTCGATGGAGCGGGCGGGGCTGTTGGAGCGGGAGGAGCGCGAGGAGGACGAGGTGGAGGAGCGGGGGGAAAGGTCCTCGAGCCGCACTTGCGGGATGTAGGTGAAATTGTGGCCTTGGCCGACGGGGCGGATCTCGTCGTGGGTCGGCGGGAGCGGCCGCGAGAAGTTGCGCATGCCGTTGCGTTGGGCGGGGTGCGGAGGCCCGCCAAGCGGGAAGGACGAGGTGGTGGGTGTCTCGGGCGGTGAGGAGGGCACCGTGGGGCGGCGCGCGAACCGCACGTTCGGGGTCGACGGCTGGGAGTCGTCGGAGGAGTCGGAGTCCCAGTCTGAGGAGTCTGATGAGGACGACATTTTTGGGGGATTTTTTTTTATGTGTAGGCGTCGTCGTCGGCGTTATCGCACGCTGGGTGGTTTGCGGGTTGGGTTGTCAGTACTATCGGTCGTGACGGCGATAGGGTATGAAGGTCTCTCCACAGAGGAGAATCCAGTCGAGGGGAGTTGCAGCTCATGATAAGAAGTAAACGGATAGATGGTGCACGTAAGACGCTCGAGCTCTCTCTAGGGGGCTTCTCGAGGATACTATGAGGTGATCGTCCTTGGATAAGGGAGGATAATCAGGGTGCCGGAATTCCAGGCAGTGCGGTCGGGTATTGTATTTGCAGGTACTGGCTGGCAAAGAGGAGGGGAAAGAGACAATCAGCCAACAGGGCGGATGGGACAAGAAAAGCAGTGGCCACCACTGTTTTGGTCAGATTGATTGCTTTGGTGGTGACGGGGAACGAAGTAGGTTGGCAGTCGACGGCCGGAGGAAAGGTACAGTATATATGAAATATATGTATATGTATATGTATAGGTATATATATATATATATATATATATACGTATATATATATTATCGAGAAGTATAGATGAGGGGGAGGGAGGAGGAACCTTTTTGTAGCGGACGGTTTCAGTCGGGAGGGAAGGAGGAGAGGAGAGGGAGGGGCAGGAATGAGGACGGAGGAAGCACGGAGGGGTTCAAGTTTAAAGTGGGTGGGAGTGAGTTGTGGATAAATATAACGCGCCGCGAAAACCTGTCAGTTGTGGGCAGTGTGCGTGGTTATTATCGTGGAGAGCCGCTGTTGGTATGATTAGGGATATTAGGGATGAATATTTAATCAAAATACCAGGGGTGGTTGGCTTCATTAGTCCAGCATAGGACAGTATCTACGATTAGTTGATAGTTTTAAGAGGGCAAAGAGGGTAAAGAGGGCCGTGATGGAGGCAGTGGAGGCAGTGGAGGGGCAGCAAATGGAGCCAAATGCACAGGTAAATGCAGGAAATGCACGAAATGCACACAAAAGTGCACCAAGCAACGGTATGAAACCGCAGCGTCGGGTTGCAATGCTGAGAAGAGCCAGGAAAAAAGCTTCCATGGGAAATTTGGAGTCGGGCAGCAACACAGTAAGAGCAAATCACACTTTTTTTTTTCTCTTGCTTGCTGCAGCCCAGGTTGCGTACGTTCAGTCAGGTTCCTGGTGGCACCATTAGCCCATCTCTGCCCACAATCTTGGCCGCATGCGGGAGGGAAACACAGCTAAACAGCAAACAGCATAGCATTTTTAATATTTAATACTTAATATCTGATCTGATCCCACTCGTTGACTGTCTGCGTGCGTGCGTGCGTGCTTGCGGGCTGGCAAATCGGACCGCGACGGATGGGATGATGCATAGAGTTGCAAACAGAGTGACAAGGAAAGTAGGGATAGGATAGGGATAGGATAGGGACAGGATAGGGATAGGATAGTCGGGTATATCAAGACCCAGCTATGTCTGAGCGAAAGTGCGTTGTCAGAAGCGCAATTTCGGGCAAGGACATGAGAGGACGAGCGCACATTCGTGACCCGGCGTGACCTAGCGTGATTGAGTAGATTGAGTAGATTGATTTGAGCAAAGAGGAGGAGGCTCTCTCATGCAGCAGAGCCGATGAAATTCACGCATTTCACAGGCACAGGGAATGGAATGGAATGAGATCGTGGGATGGCGTCGATGGAGCTGTGTGTTGTGGGTTTGGTTTTGTGGCCTTTTTCTGCCCAACCGGCGCTTAAAGTGATATAAGTCCGTTAGGAGTCAGCAGCGGCGTGTTCACAGACAGACAGCCTCACAAGGGTCAGAGCAGTCACAGCACTCACAATACCTCGGAGATGGAATCCAACAAATTCTACAAACTCCACAAATTCCACACACATTCCACGCACGCACACAATACGCACACACCCGCTGCGCTGGTCTCATCTCATTCTCATCGTCTCAGCTATGACGTCTCATGGAGATATATATAGACGGGGCATAAACGGGCATGAGCGGGCATAAACGACGAGAGGCATATATAACAAGCATAATCCATATGATATATATGATATATGGTATATGGCATATTTAAGAACTAATAGAAGATAAAAGTAATAGAAATAAGGAAATAACACACAATAATACGATCAATAACGAATCTCAAACTCAATCGAGGCCCGAATATGTGGTTCGGCGGAGTTGATTGGTGCACGTCATGAAACAGTTGTTTTTCTCGTTCACGTTCACAGTTCACAGCATGTTATTGAAGAGTACCGCCGACGGTTGGACAGGGAGAGTTTGTACCCAGTTTCACGAAGGCATGTACTACTCAATACTGTATTGTACTGTAAGGTACATGTTGTGCTCGGGTGTCGCAAACAAAGTTACTCATCACTGAAGTACATGTTCGTTGTACCTTGCCTTGCCTTGCCGATTATCACCGCCGATATCACGATAGGGATACCAAACAAATCGCGTCCCCTGCCCCGCGTCTCTCCTTCCCGCCCGCCTCAGCCTCTCAGGTTTCCTATTATTGACTTCAGGGAACACCCTCTCCACAGCCACGACCGCGACTAGGACCACGTATCACTCTCACTCCCACTCTCACCCTCAACAAACATGTCCTTCCTCGCAAACCACCTCGAGCAAATCTCCCTATCCGCCCAATCCATAGCCTCCCTCCCGTACGTCCCACCCCCCAATCCCAACCCCAACACCTCAGAACCAGCCGCATTAACCACTCCCCCCAGATTCCCCCCCCCCAAGATCTTCACCAACGCGCTCCTCGCCTCCCACGACATCACAGCCCTAATCCGCGACACCGAGCCGCACGAGCGCGCCCTCTTCTCCGTCCCCCCGCCACCCCCGCGCGACTCCTCCATCTACCCCGACCCCGCCGCAGCCAGCAGCACCGCCTCGCGGCGGCAGACCGTCTTCAACGTCGCAGGCGGCGAGGTCGTGTCGAGCGCAGCCACGACGTCGCGCGCTCCGCGCAGGAACACAGCGGTGGCCGCGGTGCTGGGCGCGGACCTGAACTCGGAGATCCGGAAGAGCGAGGGTGTGCAGAAGGGCGACTTGGATATCGAGGTGTTGCTGAGGGGCGCGGAGAAGCTGGGGGAGGTGTATGTGATGGAGGGTGCGAGGGAGCGGATTGCGCAGCTGCGGTCGAGGCATGCGAGGATACAGACGAGTTTACAGCATTATGAGCAGAAGGTTGTGAAACAGACACGGGAGCTGGAGAGGATGAATAGGCAGGGTGATTGGGATGGGGATAGCCCGGATGAGGACGTGGTGGACGAGGAGGAGGAGGGGGATGCGGACGATGCGGTTATTACGGACGAATTGTTGAGGCTGGAGGAGGAGGAGATATTGGAATTGGAGAGGAAGAAGAGGGAGCTGGAGGAGCGGGTGTCGGGGATGGAGAGGGACCTGGGGGGGCTGCTGCGATGATACGTGTCAATGTGCGCGGGTGTGGGTGCACCACGTTCAGCACAACCTCATCAAATGCCCATTTGTTGATGCCCTTTTAATATATACGAATTGATACCCAAGTTATGATCCAATACACATGATATGCACTGCCTGACTGTTGCCGCGGTTGCCATTGTAAATTCATAATCACCGCCAAAGGCGGTGAGTGCGTAAACGCTGTATGTAGTTTAGCTCCATTGAGATACCGCGATGGCCAGGCCGTCAGGCCATCGAACTTCATCGTTCGACCTCAAGACAGTGCTAGAATTCACTCTATCAGTCAGCGAGGATGAACGGCTTTCAGAATCCCCAGGGGCAGCAGCCGCCCCAGCAATCACCCCAGCAGTCCCTCCAACAGCCGCCTCCTCAGGCAGCCCCCCAACAACAGGCGCAACAACCCCGTCCTATGCTCTTCAAGCCAGAGCACATGCGAGCACTTCCGGATAAATTCAGCATGGAAGAGAAGAAGAAGTGGGAGAATGGTCTTGCCATGCTCTACAGGCAAATAGAGGCGAACCCACCCGACACCCAGGCTCACCGAGACGCGGCAAAGAAGATCCGTGACTTCTCTCTCACTCTACACAACAAGATGCAAGCAACTGCAAACCGACCACAGCCCAACGCGAGCCAACAGCGACCTCCTAGCCAGGCTCCATCTCAGCAATCACAGGCTGATGGTTCTGTGCCGACCTCACAGACCCAGCCTCCCGCCCAAGCCGCACCAGCGAGGCCACCCATATCCGAAAACATGCGGAACCATGTGAATTCATTCCCGTACGTTGCGCCAGCGACCCTGAATCCTGCAGAGGCAGCACAGTGGATCCAGGAGATAAAGGCGAAATACACAAAGGCCCTTCTGGCCATGGAGAACACCGCAGGAGGGATCAAACGACTTGATGCCCAGGTTAACGCCAGGACACAGGCGGGAAAGCCCTTGACCCCAGAAGAGCAGAAGGAGTACCAGATGAAAAAGGAAGCATTCTCCAAGAACCACAGCGACGCCAAGCGCTTCGTCGACGGGTTCCGGAGACAGCAATCTGAAGCCGCCGCCGCAGCAGCATCGCAGGCCCAATCCGGTGGCGGCGCCCAGACCCAGCAGCAGCAGCCCTCCCACCCCCCGCAGGGAATCGCCGTGCCCCCGCGCCCAACAATGAGCACGCAGCAGCCCGCCGCACAAAGCCAGGCGATGGCGCAAACGGAGGCAGTGCAGGCCGCGATGCAGGCCGCGCGCAACCAACAGGTCAACGGCGGGCGCCCCAGCGCAGCAACGCCCACGCAGCAGAACGAGCAGCAGCAGCAGCAACAACAGCAAAACCAGAGTCAAGCCGCAGCAAACGCGCCCAGCATTCCCCCAACCCAAACCCAAACCGCACAAGGAGGCGGCACGGCCATAAAATCCGAGAGCGCCGCTGCGGGCGGCCCAGGCGGCCTTCCCCACGTCAACACGGCCCTCGCAACAGCGCCGCACATCCAGCAGATGCAAGCCCGGCAACCCCCCCAGAACTCCCCCCAGTCCGCCGCGCCGCCGCCATCAGCGACGTCCGTCGGCCCGCCCAAGCCGCTCACGCACTCGGACGCCGTCGCGCACGCGGCGCGCACGTACTCGAGCAGCCAGGCGACGGGCCAACCGAGCGTGATGGCGAGCCACTCGCACCCCCCCTCGCTGCCGCGCGACGCGCCGAACATCAAGACGAACCTGATGCCGATCCCCAAGGTGCTGCCGCCGCGGGCGACGGAGTCGCCGCACCCGATGCAGATGCCGCCGAGCCGGCCGACGTACTCGGGCGGGCCGAGCGGGAGCGGGAGCGGGCTCATGCAGCAGCCTGTTATGCAGAAGGCGCCGGGGTTTAATGTTGAGGGGGATGCGGAGAGGGTGCTTAATAAGAGGAAGTTGGATGAGTTGATTAGGCAGGTTACGGGGGGGGGGGAGGGGCTGGATAATTCGGAGGGGTTGACACCGGAGGTTGAGGATGTGAGTTTTTTTTTTTTGCGTTGCCCTGCCCGCCTGGTCTACTTGATACATGAGCTAATACTATACCCCCCCAGTGCGTCCTCTCCGTCGCCGACGAGTTCGTCGACCAGGTCATCACGGCCGCCTGCAAGTGCGCCAAGGCGCGCGGCTCAAAGACCCTCGAGATCCGCGACATCCAGCTCATCCTCGAGCGCAACTACAACATCCGTATCCCCGGCTACGCATCCGATGAGATCAGGACTGTGCGCAAGTTCCTTCCCGCCCAGGGGTGGATCGCGAAGATGAGCGCGGTGCAGGCTAGTAAGGTTACGGGGGGGAAGGCGGATTTGTGAGAGGGGAGGAGATGGGGTGGATAGGGGGGGGGATGGGCGTTTAGAATTTTTTTTTATTGAAATGGATTGTTAGGGGGAGGGGCGTTGAGGGGTGGGAGGTGTAATATCAGGGATGCTTTTCGGGGGGAGAAAGGGCGAGGAGCAAGGTGGTTTGCGGGCTTTTGTGGTTAGTTGGGATAACGTTTAGTTTCAAGCAATGCAGTGGCTTTCTACCAACTCCTTTTTCTAGGCACATCTTCGTGGCGTCCCGTTGACTGACTCTAGATTTCTGGAGATGGTTTTTCACCTGGCCAACCACACCCTGTCATCCATCAAAAGCTCGAGCATGTGGAGATGGGCCATAATAATCCCACAGGAGGGTAAAACAGCAGCAGATAGGTTCAAATCCACGCTGCTCAACAAAACGAACCACCATCCCATAGAGTACTGGAAGCTACCTGAACCCGCCAAAAAGTCCTTGAATCACGAGCCTCGCGTCGTTTACAAAGACCAGAGCAAGAACCAGAATATCTTATTGACCACCAGCGTCGGCCTAAATGGACAGGAGGCAGATGTGAGCATAACTGTCGACTATCCAGCACAATACGACGAGGTTCAGACCCGACGAGTCCTGCAGCATGAGATAGCCCAGAACAAGGATTCCGACGGCAAAAAGGCAGCGACTATGTTTCGAGAGCACTTGCCAACCTGAGGAGAAGGTTCATCGTGGTGACAGTAGAATCTGCCGACAGCGGTGGGTGGAACAACAGCGAGGGTGCGACGGCGGCACTGGAATAGTGGTGACAGTATTTCAAAGGCATTGTGAACGCAGGAAGAACGTAGAGATCTAGTAGGGTTTGGTTTGGCAGAGTCCAAACTTCGCAACGTTCGTCCCCGCGGCACGTATGCTCTTTTCCCTTTGCTCTCTTTGGGGTTTCGTTACGTGAGTTACAGCGCCGTTATTTATTCAGCAGGCGGGACTCGTGCAACATTACTCTGCATGACTCCTGTCAACGCGAATTCAAGATGCATCTAAGTTCTTAATATAATACCCTTCCACTCCAGCACTCTATCCCCATATATAAGCTGTACTGCACCACTGTAAATGCAGGATTCCTCGTACCATACATTCAAGCGCACAGTAGACGCAATAGACGCAGTAGGCGGGGTCATCCGTGGATATACCAGTGTGCCTGGCGGCAAGGCCCACCTACTGCGTCGAGGGCTGCACTCCACTATTGCGATGGGGCCTTTGAGGTTTTAGAAATCCCTCGACCTGTCCCTGGCTCTGACGGCGTCATGTCGTATCATCGTCCATGTCTTGGTTCAGTCTATAAAAATAGCGTGAAGCGCAGCCTAGCTCTGGTCTCCCAGCGGATCCATTAGTGGGGGCCGGGAGCGGGGCCGGGTGCCTACGACGATAACGAGGGGTCAACCGGGGAACAACGATAAGACCAGACCATAGCTCCCCCAAACCTCAAAGGTCAGCCCACGACAACCCAAAGCCACTTAACAACAACACCGCGCAAACATAACACAAACAAATTCTCAACAACACAAAATACCCTCAATCAGACACCACACACAACAAGCTCACCTCTGACCGCCCACAAAACACCACAAACCCTACGATGATCACACAACCACAATGTAAGCCCCCCTCCCCCCCACCGCTCCCTCAAAGCTTCCCCCCTCTCTAACACCCACCCCCCAGGATCGACCCATCCCTCCGCCTCCGCCGGGCAATCCACACTCACTCCCTCCCCCTCGTCCGCCGCATCCTCACCACCCACCCCCACCTCCTCCAGAACCCCGACCACTCCCCCTCCCCCCCCGGCCTCTCCAACACCTCCCTCCACCTCTCCGCCTCCCTCCCCTCCCTCCCCATAACCGCCCTCCTCCTCTCCCTACACCACGAAGCAAGCGGCATCTCCCTAAACACCCTCCACCAAACCCCGCTCATGCTCGCCGCCGCCGCCGGCCACGCCGACATCGTCAACCTCCTCCTCTCCTCCGACCACGCAGGCGGCATCACCCGCCGCGACACCCGCGGCCGCGACGCCCTCATGCTCGCAGCCGCAAACGGGTTCGACACCTGCGTACAACTCCTTCTTACGCACGCCCCCCCGCCCCCCGCGGCAGAGATGGCAGCAGACCCGCGGCTGACGCCCGCGCGGGCGCTGATGCGCGCACAGGACGCGGATGGGAACACGGCGCTGCATTTCGCGAGCGCGAATGGGCAGTTGCTTGTTCTGCGGACGCTGGTGGCGGCGGGGGCGGAGGTGGAGAGGCGGAATGCGTGGAGTTGGGAGGCGGTGAGTTATAGTGCGACGGTTGCTGCGGAGGTGTATTTTAAGGCGTTGGTGGGGGAGAGGGAGGAGAGAGAGAGGGAGGAGAGGGAGGAGGAGGGGGGGTTGGGGATTAAGGGGGTTGGGATGAAGGGGGGGTTGAGGATGGTGGGGGATGAGTAGGGGGGTTGAGTTGTGGGATGAGTGGAGGTGTTGATGGTGGGGAGAGGGGAGATGTCAATATTGCAACTAGCGCTGGAGTCAGGGAGTCATCACGTCTACAGAATACAAGCTTTCGTGTCTTGATCTATATTATGTCTTTTTTATATTATGATTCCCAGCTGCGGAGCATCCATCATACTATACTGCAACTACGCCCGTTCTCGGCATGTGGATCGTGGATCGTAGACACCCCAGGACGTTGGCCTTCAATTGATCATACGTACAGACAGACACTCGCACGCTCACAAGCACCCATCATACACATCAACATAATTTATCATTCACTAATAAATACTCCTCATCGACCCCTTTCATAACATCATACCCGTCGCCACGCGGGTCCGACGGGCACAAATCCCACCTCCCATCCCATAGATCTCATTACACACTACCCCCACCACATCACAGTCTCCCCTCCCCCCGCTTTCCATTCCCCCCTCCCAAAAATTAACGCCCCATGCAGCCCAGCCCAGCCCAGCCCAGCCCAGCCCAGCCCAGCCCAGCCCCCCTAGTCCATAGCCACCCCGCCCAGAGAAAGGGGCAGAGAGCTTGACCACCATAAACGAAAGTAAATGTGGGTATCAACCATCTCCCGACCAATTCGACACCAGCCCAAAGAAAGAACCCAGCCGACCCAGAACCCATATTCCCCCCACCCAACCTAGCCAGTCCTACCCCCTCCCCCGTAGGTCCCCCAGCACCGAAATCCAACAACCTCCCAAAAGGAAAAACACATTTGTCGACGAGCGAGTGTAGTCTGGGGCACCGAAAACCCGTCGAGGTGAGCACTCCAGAGCGGAGTTGGAGGGACCCGTTATATACAGCGCAAAGAAGCGCCTTCCGGAGCCGATGCATCGTGATGTGTCGCGGACCATATTGATTGCCCGTAGTCCCAGGCAAAATCACGCATCGTGATGCGTAAACAAGCCGTGTTGATTGCCTTTCTGTCCCAGGTAAAAGGGCCTCATAATCGGGGAAAGGGTTCGCGCCATCCCAAAGGAAAAAAGTGATGGAGGAAGAAAAAAAAAATACAAGCATGAGAATATCAAGGCCGTTAAAACAATGCCAAGAAAAAGGAAAATGAATGTCGTAAAACCCGGCCGGGATAGTCGACCCCAGTTGTCTTCTTGACCCTTCCAAACACTTTGGTATATTGTGAATTGGCGGCCGGGGCGTGTGTCAAGATCGGATGATGAAAGTCATTTACACTCAGAACCATCCCGGTTCCTTCCTCCCTAGTATCCCTCCTCTTTCTTAACTTTGTTTCATCCGTCTACACAAAATCCTCCCACCCTTCAATTTGGCAGCCCTCTAACAGGGGGACGCACAAGGGATGACTTCGACGAGACGACCAGGCAGGGAGTTGGCGCGGCATGTAGGACAATAGGACGAAACATCCTAATACGCAGCTGCCGCAGTATTCTCCCTCTCCCCAGTCGCCACCGCCACGAGCGCCTCGAGGCGTAACATCCCATCATCAGCCTTCACCGCCTCCGCGGGCGGCGGCAGCGTCACAGCCCCATACGTCGCATAAGCCTGCTCAATCGTCGCTGGAATCCTCCCATTGAACTCCTCGCCCTGCCGCTGCCCCTGATCCGGCCTAGACCCTCCTTCCCTTGCCTGGTCCTGCTGCATCTGCGCCCCCTGCTCCGCCGCTGCCCGCTGGCCCTCGCGATCGCGCTCGTCCCACCCCCCACCGGGTTGCTGGACGATCACGGGTCCGTAGTCTCCGTGGCCCGTCATCCGCGGCGTCCCAGGAATGCCGTTATCAGAACTACTCGATCCACCCTCAGGAGAAGGGCGCTGGCGCGGCGGCAAAGGTCCCGCGTACCATCCCTGCCTCTTCGAGTCGCGCGGCGTCAGGGGCGGGGCACTGATGTGATGGCTCTGGTGGCGGGATGGTGGATCATGGGGTGAGTAGGTCGTGGCGCTGAAGCTTACGCGCGGTTGGGGTCGGGGGGACATCTGCGACTGTTGCGCTGCGCGCTCATGCACGGCACGTGTGGCGTCCGTAGCCCAGGCGCTAGCGTCATCAGGGCGGGAGGTTTGCTGTGCGATCTCGAGGCGCGTGAAGTTGCGCGGGAGGCTGGATTCCCATTGTACGGTAGCGCCAGCGTGGCGCTCATCGGGCCAGACAGAATCATGGCGGGTGGGCGTGTCGACCTCCATTGGTGAGGGGTTGCGGCGGGGTGGGGTCACCGGGCGTGATAGGAAAGACTCGATTCCGGGGAGTGTGATCGAACCACTAGACGGGGGAGCGTTTGTGTGGGGAGCGGAAGGCGGAGGGGGAGGGGCGGGACGGTTGGAGGACATGACACTCTGCAGCCTGCTGGTGAAGCCCTGCTGCAACTCAGGGTGATGCCACGTGCGGCGGCGGAAGTCATCAGCGGCAGCACTGGCGAGAGACTCTCGCCTCGACCATGACGGCGTTATGGGTGAGGTTGGGCTCGCGAGGATGCTCCCTGATGGCGAAAAGGACTCTTGGGTGCCAGATCCCAGTGGAGCCAGCGTTGGCGGTCCATACGACGACGGCGGGCCAAAGCCCTGGGGACCGAAAGGGCTCTCTGACGATGGCACGGATAGGCGACGAGCCGCCATCCGACGATCTGCGTACATGCTGGCTGTTCTGGAGTGGCCGTGGACAGGTGACCCCACGGCTGAGCTCCACTGCGCGCTATCATATCCTCCAGAGTACCTCGACGACGTAGGAGTGTTATAACCGCTATTGCCGGGACCACCCGACGAGACATATTGCCCCTCCGCAGACGTATAGCTATCAAACGAAAACCGGGACCGTGGGTCGCCAGCCATAATGAGAGGTGCCGGCCTGCGACGTGGATCCTCGCGGCCAGCGTAGATGGACCCGATGCTTGACGCTGACAGGGAATTCCTCGTGTGGCTACGAGGCTGCTGACTGCTCGACGTACTCGCCCGCGAGCGGTTACCGGGAGGCCTCACACGGTCGGACCGTATCTGGCGCTGGAATCTGGTGCTGCTGGCTGCGAGCGAGTCGCCGGGGATCTCCTCGTTTACGTGGACGGTCTGGGCATGCTGCCGTAGGTTATCCAGCCGCGAGAAGCGGCGTGAGCAGTGGCACATGAAGGGGCGTTCCCCGGTATGTTTCCTACGCAACGTATTAGACCAGAGGTTCACTAGACAGACCTAAACTAAAGTAAGACGAACCGTATATGTCGAGCCAAATGCTCGCTCCTAGTGAAACTCAAATTGCAGGGAGGGTAGTCCGTACAGAAAAATCGCTGAGATTTCTTCTTTTTCGTCGACCGTGTCCCATCCGCAGCGATGCTATCGTCATCATCCGACCCATCATCATCTCCGTCCGAGTCATCCATATCCACGTCCTCTGCCGAGTCTCGTGACTTGGTCGAGAACTGTGCGCTCTCGCGCTTTGCGGCCCTCTTGGACTCCGATGTTCCAGCCGTCGATGAGGGCTCCCCTCCCTTGGAGTCATTATGTGAGGGTAATGCTGCAAAGCTAGCCTTGGTAGGCGTCTTTGCATCGTCCAGCCTGGATGTTGAGGGTCCAGCCGAACTTGGCCCAGCATTGTGTTGTGTCGTCGCCGACGGCACCTCCTCTTGCTTCAAGAAAGGCCCCGGGGTCAGGACCGTATTGACCGATTGAAACGCGGCCATAACCAGGTGTATGTAATATATCGCCACCCAGTTGGATATGGGCTGCCTCGGATCCGGGACGTGTAGACTATCCCGACTGCGACCGGGCGGTATGAGGCGAGCTTGTGGGACGAGGTCGAGGGCTCGAGAAGCGACTCCTGAGGGGTATAAGACTTGTCGTTCAGTAGGTCAAGAGCTGTGTTGGGCGCCACATGTAGGCTGTCATATCCACAACGCAACCGCGGGACCAGCAGCGGTAGCAACCTAGGCAGGCGCAACCTTGGCTCGATGTTGGAAGGTACAGGGTAGGGTGTTGCTTTGTCAGCGCCCGCCTACTCTGACTGTACTTGAGTGTGACAGGCTCGTCGTGAGGAAATGACGTTCAGCGGAGAGAGTTTTCGACGGCGGTGAGGGGATGCGATGTCGAAGACCGACCTCTTGTCCACGACGCAGTGGGGAAGAGCTATGATGGTATTGTTGGTGTATGTGGGGGGGAGGAGGAGGGGGGGGGGGGCAGTGTCCGAAGAGCCGTCGATAAGGAATGTTCGGATTGTGTGGGGAATGGATGGTGCTGTTTGGTGGATCGTTGTCAGAACACCAACGAGTTTTGGACGTTTCAGGTTGATGCGGCCGAGGGAGTGATGCGCACCTACATTACACAGGAACCGAGGAGGATGGATGGTGTTATGTCGCGAACGGAGCGGCGGGGTGGACGAGAGAGCCAAGTTTCCTAGTCACAAGCGGCAGGTCGCAAGGTGTTCGCGAGGCTGGTGGCAAGGTCGCAAGGCAACGAACGCCGTGATCCCGGGATTGCCGTCGTTTGGGTGTTGTCGACCGTATTGAGGCAGCCAGGATGATGGGCAATGGTGGTTATTGTGGGTAAGATGGGTATTGAAGAATAGTAGTGTATAGTAGTGAATAGTAGTGATGGAGAATGATGGCGGGATAGGTGATATTTGAATAAAGGACAGTAAATGTCGTCAAGTCAAAAAAAGAGACAAGGAAGGGGAAAGGAGGTATGGAGGGCAGACAGCTAGGTAAATAGCCAGGTCGAGAATGGAATGGTTCGTGAGTGAGTAGATGGATGGATTCTAGTCAACAAGCTAGCTGGATGGACCGGCGTGGCACTGAACCGTGGCGCTCGACGGGAGTCTAAAAGAGTACCACTGCAGGGCGGGCGATGCGTTAGGATGTCGTTAGTATGTCGTAAGACACCCTAAGGGAAAAGGGTTGATCGAGGGCGGCGGAGGGGCGGCGAGGGACAAAAGGGGGGAGAGCCGGGAAGAAAGTAGCTGTAGTGATGGTGGTGATGGCGGTGATGGTGATGATAGTGGTAGAGATGGTGGTTGGTGGTAGCAAGGTGGCAAAAGAGTCAGGAGGAAGGAGAAGGGAAGAGGGAAGAAGGGGCAAGGAGCAAGGAAGGAGGGGGGGGAAAGGGCGAGAGCAAGGAGGATGGGGAGGGATGACGGGAGGGAGAGGGGTACGATCGAGAAGGTTGTTGGTACAGTGGTGGTCGGTACTATGGTTGGTTGTTTGTTTGTTGGCAGTTGGTGATGTGTAGTATGGTATAGTTTGTTTGCCGGTAATGGTAAATGTAATGGTGGTAATAATGGTGGTAATGGTGGTAATGGCGGTAATGATGGTAAATGGTGATGGTGGTGGTAACGTTCCAGCCCTATATTCCCCATCCCCAAGAGCGTACAATGTTTAGTGTTCAGTGTTTAGTGTTTAGTGTTCAGTTCAGTATCCAGTGTTTCGTCGCTGCATGTAGGCTCCCTATATTCCCTGGATTCCGCATGTATGTTGTGTGTTCCCTGCCCTTTCTCCGTCCGGGTTATGGGGTTATGGGGTTATGGATTATGGGATTATGGGATTATGGGTTACATGTTCCTACATGTTTCCTCCCAAAGAGAGTGTTGATAGACAGGGCGCCAAGAGCGGCGGAGTGCGGGTGATGGACACGATCTGGGAAAGGAGGCGTGGCAAAGATGAGGGGGAGAAGGGGGAAGGGGGTAGGGGGGGAGGGGAGGAGGGTGGATTGGGAGGAGGGGTGAGAGGGGGATGACGAGGATGAGGGGTGGTTGTGGATGGGAATGGGGATGGTAAGAGCGAACGAGGGGCGGCGGGCGAGGGGTACAAACACTTGACCGACATACCATAATCTACATATCTCATACACACACACTATACACACATACACTCTGACCGCCACGACCGCCACTCCGGGTGGGGATTATTGTCGTATCTGCCAAACAATGCCAGACAACTGCCAGACACTGCCAAACACAGTACGATGTGCATCCAAACTCTGAACGCGGATTGGATTGGATTGGGTTGGACTGGGCTGGATCAGACTGGATCGTACTGGCTTGGACTGGATTGGATTGTTCTGCGGCATAGCGGCGTAATACTCGAGTAATACTCGACTAGAGTACAGTTCTCGAGTTGGATATTCATACGTCGGTAAGTACTCTGCTGTACTGTCTCATCTGGCTGTAGTACACTCGCCACCCGCTCCTGCTGTTTCTCGGTTTCTCTGTTTCTGTTTCTCTGTCCCCTCACTCCAGCTTGTCCTTGCTTTTGCTTTCCCGTTTCCCCTACTGATCTAACTACTGATCTAATCCCCCCTTACTGATCGTCGTCGACAGGGCGTTGTTGTCACGATGACATGCACTCCTTCGGGATGACATTAGATGACATTGGATGACAGCTTGATGACATGAGGGTCCTCTTCTGCACGCAGCCGACGAAGGACCACCAATGTATCAGAACCACACCGGCATGATCTCAGCGACCAGAGAGAGCCTCGTCGCTAACCAACAAAACCATCAAAACCAACAACCAACCTTGCGGCACTCGCTCCCACGAAAAAGAGACGGCGAGATAACAAACCAGTCGAGAAGTTCTACTCGGCTCGACTTGCGGTCTGGACTCGCCTGCCCTGCCTGCCGCGCTCTCGCTGGCTGGGACTGTGGGCAGATGACTCGAAGCGCGGCTGGCGGGTGCATGTACCTTACGCTACCTCCTGTACAACACCACCACAAAAGGTACAGTACAGTGTACATACACAGGCACGCATGGGGATGCTGTGCCGCGAGCGGTACGCACGACGCCGTACCTGGCACAGAGCTTCCCATTCTCTACACCAACGCTGCCGTCGAGGGGGGGAGCTCTGATTTAGCCAGGCCCTGAGCAGTGCGCCGTTCGCATCGTGAGGGCTAACTATGGGCATCGTCAACCCACGATGGGCGTTGTCTAGATCTCGGTGTTGCGATGAGTCCGCTATCGGGTGCCTTTGCGGACTGATCGGTCCGGTTGATCGGACGAGGGGGGCGAGGGGAGGGGCGTGGAATTCGATGACAGGTGAGCGCGGGGTGATATTTGTCCATGTCATCGTGTGAGCATCATAAGCTATTGTACTGTACGTTGCTGAAGCTCTTGTGCGTGGCCGACGAGGCGGCAATGGCGGGCTGACTCAAACAACTACGTACAGTCACTCGAATATCTTCATATTACTCCATTAACTGCATTCTAGATCCTTCGAAACCGAAAAAAAATTATAGCAATCAGGAGTTACCTTCAGCCAAGGAGTCAGAAACTATGCAGGCACCCCACCCCATCTGTCATATCAGAAATCGTCACCGGCCCCTCCCCCCCCCACCTAGCTCTCCAAAACTGACCCCATCAAAAAATAAGCACGCAATCGTCTCTTTGCCTTTAGAAAACAGCAAAATCCGTTCTCCCACTTCTGCACATTCCGGCCGCGAAAAAACCACCACCACCCGCCGCCAAAAAAGGTATTTATATCCTATCCAAAAACCAAAAAAGAAAATCCACCCGATGCAAGGCACCGTGCGCTGCATCACCCCCAATAGCCCCGCATTAGCTTCCACGCACCAGGCCCCCCTCCCCTTCCCCTTCCCCTTCCTCGTGTCGAGCGCGAGGACGAGCGAGCGAGCGACTGCGTGTGTGTGTGTGTGTGTGTACCTACCTCGCCTACGGGTACCCGGGCGGGGCGGCGTGTGTGTCTCTCAAATACGGCCAGATGCGTGTGATGCGTGCATGCGAGGCGATTTTTCGTGCATGTAAAATATGCAGTGGGAAAAAAAACAGAGAAAAGGTCAGGTCAGGTCAGGTCAGGTTCAGCTAGAGAAAACATATACATCGCCCACAGGCCCTGTTTTTTTTTTGTATATTTTTTGGTGTGTGCAATACTGGGACACGTCATCTAATCTAGGGTCTGTCTCTCAGCTTCTTCCCCTTTTTAGAATCATTCCTGGCAAACAGATGTATAAGTCACGTGCCTTAGCCCCCCAACACGTGCCTTTTGTGACTATTGAGAGGGCATGCAGCGCTCTGCTCTAGATTAGAGGTTTGTGACTGTTGATTTGATACATCTTGGGGCGAGTATAGAAAACTGTGCACCACCAGAGCGAACTTTTGTTTTCACGTAAAGCCTAGACCCGCCCTTTCAGCACCTCGCCTGCCTGGTGGGAATGGGGAGCCCATTTTTTTAAAAACGGAGCCAGCTGTGCGTGGCCGGGTGGGGGAGGGGGGGGAGGTTGCGTTGGTTAGGGGTGCAGAGGCACGGAAAATATTTATGGTTTGATGATGGGGCCCGGCTGCGGTTTGACGGCGCGGGGGGGTAATCGATGATGCATAGACTAAGGGGGGGAGAGGTTGTCAGGTCCGGTAGGTGTAGTGCGGTGACTGGGTTGATGGTAATCGATGACTCGTTTGATATTCCAGGAACGCGCGGTGGGTGGAAGTTGGTTGTGGGGGGGGGGGGAGGACGTATGATTCATGGTTACGCGGGGTGGTCTGATGGGATGGGGATGGGGCTCGATGAGGGGGGGGTTATTTTCTTGTGGCTTTTCGGGTTCTGGCTTTCCCTTCATCATCGTAGAGCACAATGAATCTCCAGAGCTTGGCTTGGGGTGCAGATATATCAGTTGTCCGCTGGGGATGTTTGGAGGAGGTAGGTTCTGGGATGCTCGTTTCGCCGTTTCTTTACGTCTCTATCTCATGCTCCGTTTCGTTATAGTATTGCACGGGGTTATAATAAACCTGCTGCGCGTATTGGGACTGCGACTATATGGTAGTAGATGATCGGGGTCTCCTCTGAGGCGAGCGATCCATGACACCCCCGAGTGTTAATCTTCTCTTACAGCCCAGCCAAGAGGGCGAAGGATGTTTCCCCAGTAAAGGAGTCTAGTTCTCCTGCATTTGGCTCTGTAAAGCAAGCCATTCTCTGAAACTATTTGTTGGGGGTTGGTTGTCTGGAACATTTTCGATTTCTAACTGTTGTCGCTTTTTATCATTATTGCCTCCCCACCACGTTTGTTATGGCGGACCGTAGTAGTCATGATGTTGGCATTCATTGGCTTAATGGCATCTAGATGTCGGGCTCCGTTGAAGTTCCTTGGATACGTTTTAATGTATAGCTTGCCTTCTACGGTGTCGGGAAATATATGATGGAGGGGTCGCGCGTTTGAGTATATCTTGGTATATTCCAGTGCCCAGGGTACTGGCCTAAAGTCTCCCAGGCAATGATGGCCTTTATCCGACCATTGTGGTATTGGATTTTGGTCAAGCTGAAGTCAGCGCAGCTAGCTTCTAACCTCGTACGCTTTCTGATCCGCCGTGGACTCCCTTCACAACTGAATCTTTATCCCCCGTTTCAAGAGGAATCCATAGTCGCACATAATCACGGATATCCACCACGTTGTGAAAGATGCCTAGAAGAGGTCCGAATATTTCGGTATGAGGGTAGCGGGCAACCAAGGAAGTAGTGTGGTGCCGGAGGAGGGAATAAAGCCGTAGCTATGTAGGTTATCTGCAGGTCTATCAAAACCCTTCTCTTGTCTTCGTATTTCTGTCCTTTCCTCTACCTCCCTCCACATACACCCATCTCCACCGAAGCAACCGACGGAAAGCACAGCAAGGGAGTGGAGGGGTATAAATTACTCCCCATCTGACTAGCACCACGCATAGCTCAACAACAAGCACCTAGGTTCGTACAGGAGATGATACGCTGTGAGCCGCGACTCTGCTGGTGAGATGGATTCGCGGTTCATGCCATGGGCAGGGCGTGAGGGGGGCGGGGAAGGGTGTAGGCGGCTCTTGTCGCGGGGGAATGTTGCTGTCGACTGGTTCCTGTCGTTAGGGGCTTCCCACCGTCTCCGGGTCTCTCACCGTGGTCTTGTTGTCGTTGTTATCTCGTCAGACCTTCTTGATCAAACGTCTGCTCCTTTCTTTGACGTCCCTCATCACCTATACACGGAATCGGCCACGCTCTCGAAGTTCCATAGATCATCGACAAATCGTACTGTTTTGCTAATCATGTTACATCCAACTCGCGCCACTCTTCCCACTGCCTCTTTATACGCGCCTTGGGGGTGGGGTAGCTCGTGGCGTATTGGAGTTTGAAGACCTCTACGAATGTGACGATCGTCCCACCACAGCATAGCATTACATCTTCAACTATTATCTTGAGTCTATTGTCGTACGTAGTTGTCCTTCGTGTATGGGTCACTATAATGAGCAATTTCTTGCGTGTGGTGATGGAGAGACGGACCAAGTTCCGCGAGTGATGTGATTCCAACGATAAATCTCGCAACGCCAATGATAAGCTCGGTGCAGTTGTATTGTTGATTCTTTTTAATTACAGATAAAGGCAGAGTGCCCTGTGTACATATTGTTTCAACTTCGCTGCAGCAACGACTTTAGACATCTATAATTACAAGAGGGGAATATATAACCGTGGTGAAATCCAACCCCTTTACTTCGCCACTCTATCCAAGCTCTGCGCCTGAACCATCTCCCAGTATCTAGACTTCATCTTCGCCAGCTCATCATGCGTACCCTCCTCCACCACCACCCCACGGTCCAAAACAAAAATCCTGTCCGCATCCCGGATAGTCGACAGCCTATGCGCGACCGCCACCGTCGTCCGCCCCTTCGCAGCCGTCTCCAGCGCCCTCTGCACCACCTCCTCGCTCTCCGTATCGAGCGCGCTCGTCGCCTCGTCCAGGAGAAGCAGCTTCGGGTCGCGGATCAGCGCCCGCGCAACAGCAATGCGCTGCCGCTGGCCGCCGCTCAGAGCGAGGCCGCGGGAGCCGCTGTCCGTGTCGTAGCCTTCGGGGAGCGACATGATGAAGTCGTGGATGTTGGCGTCTTTGCAGGCTTGGATGAGCTTGGACTCGTCGTCGGTCGAGGTGCCGAGGAGGACGTTGTCCTTGATCGAGCCCTGGTACAGCGTCGTGTCTTGGGATACTAGGCCCGTGGTGGCGCGGTGGGCGTGCACGTCGAGGTCGATTAGCCGTTGGCCGTGGATGCGGATGTCGCCGGATTTGATGTCGTAGAATCGCTCGAGGAGGCTGATGACGGTGGTTTTGCCGCATCCTGAAGCACCTACTATGCCGACGAATTGCCCTTGGTTGATCTTCATATTTAACCCGCGAAGGATTGGGAGGTCTGGTCGTGTGGGATACGAGAATCTGACATTGCTGAACTCGATTGCAATTTCGCCGCTGTCCGGATTCGGCGCAGCACCCGTAGAACTGTTGATGGGCGGCTGTTGTGCGCGAAGATGTAAGATTTGATTTGCAGCCGCGTGGGCCTTTGTAGTATCTATCGGAGTTAGAGGCTGCAGCATGAATCGGAACAAAAGTTACTTACTCATAGTAAAACCAAAGAGAAATCCGGCAGCCTGGCCACCAAAAATTATCGCAGTAAATACAACGAAGAATGTTTGAGCATCGTATTCTCTTTCGGACAGAAGCTTGCCACCGTACCAGAATGCTAGCGCCATCGCTATCTTTATGTCAGAATAAAATCGTCGAAGGCTTGGTGGGATCTCTTTATCGACACATACCTATTAGGTCAAGAGACTCTGACAGTCCGAATAGAGCCATGGATATGGCGATATGCTTGTAGGCCTTTTTGACTGTGAAATTGAGCCTATCTGAATAATTATCCAAGACCTTGGCCTCTAATGTTAAAGAAGACACGGTCCGAATGGCTCCGACAGCTTCAGAGGCAAACCTTGCACTCTCTTGATACATCTTTGACGTGTTATCCTGGCTTTGCATTTCCAGTCTCATTCTCATGAAACCGGCGAAGAACAATGCCGGCATGCAGCCAAAGATTGCTACCAATGCAAGCTTCCAGCCAACAACAAGTGCCAAGGTACAAGAGCCGACAAGATTAACAATGACAATGATGATCAAACCCAGGTTCGAAGAAACTGTGTCTTGCAGGCGCTGTGGATCAGTAGACAAACGAGACGTTAGAGCACCCGAGGAGTTGCCCACGACGTCAAAGTAAGCAATGTCCTGCCTCAGCATCGCTTCAAAATACTCGCTCCGATATACCCTCGTTGTCAAAAATGCCGCGACAGTCAAGAAGAATCCAATTGACGCGTAGGAAACCAAGACAGCGAGTGCAAGCACAAAGAATATCAGGGCCCAAAACTCGGCCTCGTCTCGCATCTTTTCGGCAGTATATTGGAAGACGAGGACAGCCCTTGAGAATATAATGGCCTGGGCCGGGAATACTCCACCTCCTGCGACAGAGGCAATGAAACCACCAAGGAATAATGGCCATAATTTGCGTCTTTCGTACAGAATGATGCACAAGCATCTGAAAAGCGAGAACTGCCTCGAGATATCACTTTCCGTAAGAGCTGGTGCAACAGTTCCGATGGACTCAACGGTACGAATCTTTTCAATTTCTGGACCGAGTGGCTCATTCTCACTACTGGCAGGCCTGTCATGGTCATCCTCTTCGCTCCCACCGCTTGCATCAAGGTTCTGGGCGCGCACAAGGCGCGCATATGCGCCGTCAGCAGCGAGTAGTCTGTCGTGAGTACCCTGCTCGATGACCATGCCCTGATTCATTACAATTATCTTATCGGCCTTTTTCACAGTCGAAAGTTTATGTGCAATCATGACGGTCGTTCTGGTCTTGGAAACCTTGTCGAGGGCAGCTTGTACGATACCTTCGGCTTTCGGGTCGAGAGCTGATGTTGCTTCGTCGAGTAAGAGGATCCGAGGGTTCTTGATGATGCTGCGAGCGATGGCGATTCTTTGCTTTTGTCCGCCACTGATAAAACCACCACGCTCACCAACATTGGTGTCATAGCCATCGGGGAGTTCTCGGATGAAAATATCAGCATTAGCTTCGATACAGGCATCCCGGACGAGGTTCCGTTTATCTTCTTCTGGCAAGTCGTTCATTGGGGTACCGTATAGGCCATGGCTAACATTATTGTAGATCGTATCATTGAAAAGGACGGGTTCCTGTTGTACAAGTCCAATCTGGCTCCTTAGCCACCTCACGTTGAGCGTCTTAATGTCATCGCCATCCAGCTCAATAGACCCACTGGCGGGATCGTACCAGCGCTCTGCCAGAGCAATAATAGTAGATTTGCCAGACCCACTAGCTCCAACAATAGCGGTGGTCTTCTGAGCTTCAAACTCCATATTGACATCGTTCAGGACATTCATTGTGGGCCTTGCTGGATATGCGAATACAACCCCTTTGACAGTTATGTTGCCTTGTACTGAGTCGGGCTGGATCCCTCCTAGACCAATAGGGTCAATATGAGGTTCCTGGTTAATAAGTTCAAGAACGGCCTTTGCCGCGGCGGCTGCTTTAGTGAAGTCACCCATGGCGGGCGCAATCATAGTAATAGAGGAGGTTCCAATAATGACAGCAAAGAGAACTGTGACGACTTTCCCTCCATCCTCCATCTCTCCCTGCAAAAAAAGCTTGACACCATACCAGAAGGCAAGAGCATAGGCGCAATACATGGCAAAAAATTCCACGCTGTACTGCACACCCAGAATCGGGCCTTTCTTGACTCCAAAGGCTTTCGCTTGATCAAGATAGACGTCATACTTCTTCCGCAGTTTCACGTTGGCTCCAAGGGCCGTGACATTTCGAATGCTACTAAGAGCTTCCTCGACCAGTCCTGCCGCTTTGGCATAAATGGCCAGAATTTTGGCTTCCTGGCGGGCGTCCAAAGCGACTGTGGTCCCGGCGGCAATTACAGCAGCCGGGAGAGTTGTCGCCGTTACAAGCGTGAGTTTCCAGCCTTGTGTAAAGGCAACGATGAAAGCAGACGTGAGCATGGCAATACTCTGGCAAGCTACCCCAACCTTCTCGCCTAATCCTGTCTGGATCATGTCGGCGTTGTTTGAAATACTTGTTGCCACGGAGCCTGGAGTGCACGTGTCGAAGTATGAAATATCTTGCCGCAATAATGATCGAATGTATGCCAGACGAATCGCTCGAGTGGCTCTGGTTGCTGTGATAGTGAAGCATGACGTGTGGATGTATACAAGGAAGAACTTTGCTATGAACAAGTAGACGAAGTAGAGTGAGTTCTTGTTGACGGCCGACCTCAACTCTTCAGGGGATAGAGTGCCCGCAGCCCATCCGTTGAATTCTTTAACCAGCCGCCCGAATATGACGGTCATTAGTGGAAGTGCCTATATAAATATGAGCCGCGGCCAAATGTAGCAAAAAATGAAAAGCGGGAGACATTTAGTTAGATGGACACTTACCACTCCAGCACCACTCGCCGCGATTGCACCGCAAATCCTCAAGAATATATCGAACGGAGTTGCATAGTGCCATAGCTTCTACAAACTGTTAGAAATGGGCGGCATCGACATGGAATAAGAATTTAACCATAACTTACTATGTATGCGCTAAATCCTCCACCTCCATCTCCCTTTGTTTCTTCTCCGTCAGACCCTGCGATGTTTGCCCCATCCTTAGTGTTGCCCCTGTCAGTTTCCTCGGGCACATCAATGGGTATGGCTAGTGGTAGTGTTCCGCTCTGAGGCGGCTGCTCCTGGCCTTTTTCCCCCTGTATTGGAGAGGCCATGGCCTATCTCACTAATATTTTGGAAACAATTCAAAAACACGAGACATTAAACTTTGAAAGAAATTAGAGGGGAGACTGAAAAAATATACGGACAGTGGTTAGCTGACGCGGTTGCCTTATTTGAACGTGACGTGACAGAGCGTTCGCCAAGAACAGGGATCAGTCTTGGAAACCCTTCGGTTTCCATGCGAGAAAACTTAGCTGCACGTTTATTAGTGCGGGCAAAGGCCTCTAATCAATCAACTTGGAGAGGCAGATCATTGCGAAATTCTACGGTTGGAAGGTGGAATTGGCCACGTTGAAGTAGTATTGCCTCCATGATCTATGTGAGAGTGACATGTAAATTCTAGCGAATCTTCACCTATAAGCTCTCGGTGTGTCACAAAATAAACATATCGGGGAGTAATTCATCCGTGTCTTGGGTCGCGGAAACAACACAACTGTGTTCCGCGCCGGAGCCAGACAACTTCCGTCTTCCATGAGTCGAATTCAATACAACCATGCGAGAGCTATTTCTTGAGCAAAAAATTGCATCCTCTTAAGTTGAGCTTTGAAATAAAATGAAGCCGATGAATCTCCAAATATTCCTGTAAAAGCAGCAGCGACAAGTTGCTGGTTGATCACGTGACGAGCAATCTCTACGTAACATTGGACAAATCTGCGGCCTGGACTCATGCAAAACCCTTTCAGTCTATATTATCCACGACTCTTCAGCAACGTCTGTGGCTGTCCTTTTATTATGCAGGCAAACGAGAGGTTTTGGAGCGGAGATGCCGCTCCCGTACGGTAGGTACATAACGTGATAAGAATAGGAGATGGGGAGTACAAGGGAATCGGTTGGTCCTGCGCCTGTGAGATGGAATTTAATTCCCCTGGTAAAGGGAATTGTTACTAATGAAGGGAAATGTAAGTTATTCGACGCATGGACTATAAACTACTCCCCTGGTCTTATTCTTCATCAATTTTCTAGTTCACTTCCTCTTCTTCCACTAGTCTCATCACAACTCATATATGATATAAATATATCACTTCGTTGTTGAATCAGTACGATAGGCAAATAGACAACGTAATATAGAATGTAGTGCAGGATACCACATACAGCACTACCACCGCCACTAACAGCACAAAAGGCCTGTATTTTGTTTTAAGTGGTGACGTCGGTCGTCCCCGCTGGAGACGAGACGAAGCACAGCTACGACAATACCGAATAGCTTACGCACCGTGGCGGTATCTCCAAAACGGGAAGCGGATTCGCCACTGGTTATGTGAATCGATGATTAAAGCTTTTGCGTCACGGCACTTGTGAGACAATGTAGACAAGGCGTATTGGGTTTCAACGAGTGTTGCGAAAGCAATTAGAGTGCAGTCATAGAAGGTTGTAATTCTGCAAAGTACCATGCATTATACTAGGTTAGTAAACAACTCACCCATCATGTATGTCTTATCATATCAACATATTTTAGTGCTAAACATGGTAGCCCTGAAATTACTTTTTTTTAATCGATGGAGAAGTACGTTAAGACGCAGACATTCATCAAACATCCATTCCCCTTACCCCATTCCTTTTACCCTGATTGCACCGTTGTTGGGAACTTAATAGTGACCAAGGTCTCTTCGTCCATCGCCTGCACATTGAGCCGAACCCCTCCCACACTGAGTTCAACCTTCTTTCTAGCAGTATCATTAGGAACCCCTGCGTGGGCAACACCAAGGGCGTCGATGTCGTCCCCGAAAATAACGTCGGGCTCTTCAACCAGCTCATGGAAGAGTCTTGGATCTGCATGCTGGCGCCTGAGCCTGTGCCTAGATCCGTGAGCTGGCCTCGTCGCATTTCTGGTGACTTTGCGCACAGTCGGCTTTCTTGATCTGGAGATATCTGGAACCCCGGCGTGGGTGACGCCAAGGGCATCGATATCCTCGCCGAAAATAGCATCTGGCTCTTCAACAACCTCATGCATGACGTCGGGGTCCCAGTGAAGGTCACTAGAACTAGGTTCAGCACGCTTGATCCTAAGGCGACGCCTAGCCCTACGCGCGGGGTCAGGGATTCCAGCATGCCTCACGCCGAGAGCATTTATGTCGTCGCCAAATATATACTCTGGCTCCTCGACAACCTCGTGCATAACGTCAGCATCCCAATGTAGGTCATCAGCAGAAGGAACAGTGCGTTTAAATCTGACATATCGCTTTGGATGGCGTGCCGGTTTAGCCGTGTTGCCGGTTGAGCGAGAGGCCTTGCTTCCAGATGGTACACTGTTGGGTTCTCCTGCGTGGTAAACGCCAAGTGCATCTATATCTTCACCAAAGATATACTCTGGCTCCTCGACAACCTCGTGCATAACGTCAGCATCCCAGTGTAGGTCGTCAGCAGAAGGACCGGCGCGTTTAACCCTGACATAGCGCTTTGGCTGGCGTGCCGGTTTAGCGGTGTTGCCGGTTGAGCGGGAGGCCTTGCTTCCAGATGGTACACTGTTGGGTTCTCCTGCGTGGTAAACGCCAAGTGCGTCTATGTCTTCACCAAAGATATACTCTGGCTCCTCGACAACCTCGTGCATAACGTCAGCATCCCAGTGTAGGTCGTCAGCAGAAGGACCGGCACGTTTAACCCTGACGTAGCGCTTTGGCTGGCGTGCCGGTTTAGCGGTGTTGCCGGTTGAGCGAGAGGCCTTGCTTCCAGATGGTAGACTATTGGGTTCTCCTGCGTGGTAAACGCCAAGTGCGTCTATGTCTTCACCAAATATATACTCTGGCTCTTCGACAACCTCGTGAATGAGGCTGTCATCCCAATAAAGATCGTCAGCATTTGGGCGAGCGCGTCTGACTCTGATATAGCGCTTGGCCTTGTTTGCCTGCCTTGTGTTACCGGCGGCTGTACGGAGCTTTCTTGTCAATCGCGGAGGATCTGGTGTCCCAGCGTGAGTCACGCCAAGAGCATCGATGTCGTCGGCGAAGACAAGGTCGGGTTCTTCTACGAGCTCATGGAAGAGTGCGGGGTCGGCGTGGACATCGGAGTCAGTGTTCCCCCTCTGGCCCTTACCTTGACGACCTTGTTTTGCTGCGTTACCCGCCGCTGTGCGGGTAGTTTTCCTCGCCGAGTTTGGGGTGTCGGGTTGGCCCGCGTGGGTAACGCCAAGTGCATCTATATCGTCGCCGAAGACAAGATCTGGCTCCTCAACTAGCTCATGGAAGAGTTCGGGATCGGCGTGTGGGGTAACGTCTTCGTAGATTTCATATTCATGTTGGTCTCGGTTTCTTGACTCTGCGTTTTGAGTCTGGGCATTCTTCGTCTGCGAATTATTGTGTGTCGCTGACTTCTTGCCCAGCGAACCTGGCAATTTGGCGGCTCGGTTTGCCCTATCTGTAGGCTTGAGCGGCATTCGGCGAGCTTCGACACTGGACATTCCGATAAATCTTTTCGATTGAGACTGATATAGTAGCTATGATAAGTGTGATTAGTGTATAATTTACGAATACCGCGCAATGCCAACTGATATATAGGGAATACAGTCACTTCCCGCATGTCGCCACTATACGGGAAACGAGTGGGAGGACCAATGCATAGAACTTGCGCGAAGAAGCTGCTGACGAGTGAGATCGAGATTCCACGTCTAAAAGCTTTCCCCTCGTCAGTCCCGTGGTTTGTGGTAGCAATGGATGGATAGTGTGGCGCCGTGGTTACGTCACACTCAACCACCACCCTCCTTTCGCCTCGTGGTGATATAATCTTGACCGTGTGAGGTGTGAAATGCTGGGAGCGGAAGGGGGTGACGGCTGTAAGTCGACGGATACATCCGGGGGAGAGGCAGAGTGGGGAGGACTGGACTATTGTGTGTATTATTAGCCACGACTACACATCGCTGGTAGATAATCACGAATAGTATTATCAAACTCTACACGCGCCTATCGGAGTATCCTTGAATTCGTATTCCGTGCATTTATTTTTTGCCTATAAATGTGCGAGGATGAGCAAGTATTTATATAGTGTGCAGCGGATATGGGGAGGAAGGGCACGTTTGTTGTCTATCTATGACCCTTTGAGGAATCAAGCCATACGGATCCAACAACACCTTATGCAGTAGGCTGTAGGATTCGTAGCTGTCGCGAATATTCCGCAGGCTTCTGGCCAAACGCTTGGGCCCGATCTGACCTTATTTTGCAGAATCGGCACTATTGCCAGACACGCATTCTATAGGAATATTCATCGCACCATCCGGCCGCTCATACACCATAAATAATTTGGAACACGTATGGGAATGTGGCTACGAAGATATTCCACCGCCCCGCCTCGTTTTGACAACTATTGTGTTTGAGTATCGTTCCAAAAGGGATCCGGATGACTTTTCCCATGCCGCCCCTCTAGTTTTCCCCGTGATAAATAAATATACTGGCTGGCCCAAGGGTCGCCTGGGAGACATTCTGGAAGCCCCAGCGGCAGAAAGTTGAATCAGGACCTGACGCAGCGAAAACGGTGGAAAAATCCTAAAACCTAGTATACATATATGATAATCTCTCTTTATTAGTATTATTTCTAAAACCTAATAAATCACAGTGTTCGGCACGGATACCAAAATACCCGTGGTATCCGGGTATATCCTCGAGTAATTACCTACCCGGCGATAATTTAGGAGTATCTGGCGTATCCGGATACTATTAAGTAGTATCCGGATATATGCCAATAATAGCCAAGCGTAGCCAAGACCTCATTTTTTCCAACGTCGTGAGACCTGTAATTGATGCTATATAAAGTGATAATTGTCCTTAGAATGAGCGACTCGTCGTTATCAGACCTGCCGACTAAGCTTAAGGGCTATATTAGCTATGATTCTCATATTAAACTAAGCCTGCCTACGCTGCCGCCCCCTATTCATATTCAACGTGATAATCCTACACCACTCTAGCTTCAGCCTCTAGGACGAATGCTGCCACTAACGTCGTCGATACTATTTACAAAGCTGTTATACTTACGATTAATTCTTAATAGTAACCCACCTATAGTCAAAGTAACCTGCTTGCAACTAAACTGTAGATATTCGCCTACTCCGTAGCTATTAAATTAGACTTCAACTAGTAATCTTTAGAAGCACTATACGTTAAAGCACCTAACAATAGCATATATAGTAAAAGGTCATCCTGTTATACCGTTAAGCCCATCGAGTAGTGCGTCGTCATTTTTTAAGCTATGGCCGCAGAACCCGCAAGTCTAGCCTACTTAAGCTTAAGCATTAAGTAGTAGAACGAAATACTAAGAGCTATTACTCTCATTCGTTATATTAAATAACCTCTCCTTACGACTAATTAAGAGCTATTCGTTCCATTAATTAGTATAGTTCTTAAGCCTAAGTACTCTATTAATATCGTCGCGAACACTACACTAAGAGTTATAGCGGTAATTCTCATATTACTAAGGATTACTACAATTAGAACTCTAGTCTTATATTACCCATGGCGGCTAGATATCTATTATAACAGATGCGTGGACCGCACGGAACTATACAGAGTACGCTACTGTCATAGGTCATTAGATTAATGAGAAGTGGCAGCACTAATGCGTATTACTTAATGTAATCTACCTTTAAGAGCTAATTCACAGTAGCGAATATCTCGCTCGAGAGTTAGCTACAGTAACAGATAGCTTCGAAATTATAGGTGCTATATTTACTTATACGCGGGATAATGCCTTAGCAAATACTATAATGCTTTCGGAATATGAGAAAATAGCTAGTAAGTAGCACATGACGATTTAACAACCATAGACGTTTACTATAAAGGAAGGTGACGTTTGATGTATTACTCATATTATTAATCTCGTAGTTTAAGCTACTCTAAAGAGCTTAAAAGCCAGCCTAGATATAGAATTAGAAGCGTATTAGTGTTAGCAAGGGCTTGCCTAGATTCCGTAGCGTAATAATAACTCTACTAAAGTATCAGCTACGCTTAAGAAGCTATGACGACATATTTATGTCTTTTGAAACCAAAGAGCGTAGAAGGATGCTTTATAGAAGCAGGTAAAAGCTACTAGCTAGAAGCTACGCTAGTTATCACTTAATATGCCTATACGCTAGAACTTAACGTACTATATGCTTAAAGTAGCTATCAAGCTTCGCATACTAATTACTACAGTATGCTCTACGCAGAAGCTTGATATTAGTATGAAGGATATTGCGTTAACAAGTAACGATTAGGCTATTATTAAAGCTCTCAAACGATTATTCTTAGTATTCCTAAAGCCGTTAAGATAGCTGCAAAGCGATTCATATCTAACGCTTAACTTTACTATTCCTCTTTACCTTAAGATGATAAATAAGGTCACATTGCTATAAGAAGAGCTTAGTATAAGCTCTATAATCGGAGTAGCTTGTGGAGCTACGCTTTAAAAGCTTAATGAGTATTATACTCTTACGACAAATCAGTAGTGTAAGCACTTAGCTGTTACTACGATTTACGACCTACGAATGAATCATATAGTATTTAAAAAGCTATATCTAGAAGCTATAGACGATACACGAAGATTACGAGCAAGAGCGCAGTTCGAGGACGTTTGTAGAACGTACTAACGGCGAGAGTATCACATTAATACAGAGCGAATTACTCAAGAAACAGCTCTCGCAGAAGCAATGGGTGATACTACTACAATAGATCAAGAACCTGATTCTAACGAAGATCTATTTGCGTTAGAAGGTTTAGCTTTTCAAGAGCTAGAATGGAGGCGCTAGATGCTTAAACCACGGCCTAGTAAGCACACTGATATTCTTAAATATTAGTGCGCAAAGTAATACTAATATCCAGTTATCGCCCGTATTGCTCGAGATCATCTGGCAATTCTAGCGACTTCTGCAGCTTCTAAGCGGGTATTTAGTAATGGAAGTGATATTATCACAAAGAAGCAGAACAGGTTATCACCGCCTACTATTAGATATTTACTATGCTTACGGAATTAGGGTAAAATACAGGAAGCTGATAGCGACGGCGACGATGCTGACGATGAAGCACCTAAATAGGGGCTTACGGAAAAAGGGGGGGGGTCTCGCGGAAAGGGGGGGTTTACTATTATCAAAAGCTTCATTTTTTTTTATATACGCTATTCTATTTTTATATACGATATTCAGCCTCATGTATCCGGATACTTACCCTACCCTACCCGTCAGATCGTCGCCGGATATATACCCTACCCGTGAGCTTCACGGATACTACCCGGATACGTATCCGCCGAACACTGATAAATCAATTACTTCTATTCTATGGGAACCGACGATTATTCACATAATTGACTTATATATTACAAAATTGCCAACAGCCATGCCTGTGCCACTTCCTAAAACTCCCCAAAGCAAATTCTCTGAACTGATTAACGTCAAAGTCTTCCGCCCATGGTTGTGGCTTTAGTTTCTGAAACGCTACGACTGCCGCCTTCACCCACGAGATGCAGTTCTCGCATGTGCTAGCCTCTGTAGGCAGAGGGAGCTTCTTTAGAAACTCTTCTATATCATCGTAACCTTGGCCTTTAGGCAATTTCCCGATCATAAGCCTCCCAATAAGCCGCAGGTTTGCAGCGCCATCTTCTCTCTGTGGTTCAAATTTCCATCCCCCTGGAATGGGGCCTGAGGCGCTTTTCATCGGTTCATGTTCTCTCACGTGGAATGATTGTCTCTTCCCCTCGCATTTTTTGGCTCTATCCAGATGCCCCAATGGTACATGGCATATCCATACTGAGGTTCTAGTTCATAGCGAGAAGATAGTCAATCGCGGAAATAGGCTGCAACGTAAATGCGATACTTGTTGCCTTGCATGGGTCCTATCGTTGTTAGATTTCTAAACTACACGTGAGGAAATATAACAGACTAACTTGTAATGGAGGACGGGGGGCTTCCGACGGACTTTCAACTTCTAGACGGACTATATATGTCCATATCTCGTTAACAGTGTGTACCTGTGATTAAATGTTGGGTGCCTCAATGAAGCAGCACAGCACCAGAAGTTTCGGTAGGGCAATGCATGTTTCGCATTAAATCAACGCCCATTCGCTGTAATGTGTGCATAGATATGCATGAACACGCACATGAACTTATCGTGGTGTCTTGCACATTATTCAACATGTCCTCAGGCTACTATCTAGATACAGCTAGACTTATTGCAGCACTTGGCTAGGCGGTACATGAAGTGCCTCTCCCAGAAACAACACTACAGAGATATGCGTTCATTCCTTAAGAGCAAGAAAGACAAAGAGGCTAAGGGCCTCGCTGATGGGGGACATGTTAGCGAAGTCAAAAGGCCGGGTCCTGAGCTACCTGCAACCCAAGCCGTTCCACCTCAGAGCAGCAGACCGCCACAGACGACCGTGCCTAGAGACCTCTGGAGCAAAGCCTTTGCCACCCTGTCCCCAGAGGATCGCAAGTTTCTACGGCCCGCGAGCGGAGATGAGAAGCCTAGTGACGCCAGATCACAACTGACGGCGGTAGAGAATGTTATGACGCGTACGGAGGCTAAGTACGAGGAATACTGCCAGCGAGGCTGGCACATGAAGAAAGGCGACACTACAAAAGAAACAAATATGCGGATCAAGGCAAAGGAGATTATATGCTCAGCGCTGCAGTTTAAGGGAATTGTGGACGCAGGGCTCAAGTTCGACCCGACAGGCTACGGGACGATTGTTTGGGGTGTGGTGTCTAGTCTGTTGACACTGGCGCAGAATGACAAGGAGGGAGTGGAAGCGGTGTTCAGTTCTGCTGCCATGATGGCAAGATTCTTGCCTAAGTATGCCATTATCGAGAACCATTATCGAGATAAGCCGACGCAGGAGCAAGACGCTTTCGAAGATCAGATCGAGGAGGTTTATGTTGCCATCCTTAAATATGCTGCATGTGTGCAGAAGGAGCTCAATAGATCTGTCGCTGGTAATATTTTCTTGGCTTTATCTTCAACATTCTAAGTAATCTAACGTATGTAGATCGGTTGTTAGACAGCTTCTGGACGCTTGATGACCAGAATATCAAGATCCTAGAGGTCGATCTAGAATGCAAGGACAAAATTGTCACCAACCAGTCTCAATTTGTCGCCCATCAATATCGCAAACTGGAGTTCCAGAAGCTAGACGGCAAGGCCTCTGAAGCTCTAGATAAGATCGATATCTCTTACGAGAAACTACTAAACGCTGAAAGACTCCGTACCCTGAAGTGGTTGAGCGACACGAATCTTACGCTTACAGACAGACAGCACCAACTACGAAGTCGAATTGAAAAATCTAACAAGAACTCAGGAAAATGGTTGCTCGAATTAAGCAATTACACGGATTGGCTTGAAGTCTCTCATTCGTTCTTGTGGCTACAGGGTGCTTCGGGCTGTGGAAAATCCAGCCTGTGCTCAACAGTGATTAAGAGCCTAGTAGAGTCCGCTGAGAAGAGCAGCAACATGATAATCGCATACTGGTACTTCGACAATGCTGATCTACTGACGCAGAGCCTCCAACGTCTATTACGTCTCATCCTCCGTAGGATTTCGGCAAAAGCTACACCATTCCCAGACGCTGTGCGCGATCTCGCGAATAATCATGAGCTTCAAGGTTCCTCGCCTAGTACCGCAACGCTCATTGAGACTCTAGAAAAGGCTGCCATTGCTCTTGGGGAGGATGTGTTTCTTATACTAGACGCTATTGATGAGTATCAGGCAGGCAACCAAACTCTCCGCGCGGAATTTCTTGACTTTCTACGCAGGTTAGGGGATTCACAGATACGGAAGTTGCATCTTCTGGTTACGTCGGTCCCTGATACTGATATCAAGGGTGCCTTTATGGGCCATCTGACGCCGCCCATCGAAATTGACATTGAGAAGCTAGTCTCTGTAGATGTGGAAGCCTACTTAGATTCAACAATTAAAGAATACTCGCATATCAAGCACTGGAGCCCTGAAATCACAACTAAAATTCACAGGGTGCTTAAAGATGACGGGTAAGAGATGTTAATAACGCCTAATGTTTTTGTAAACTAACTGTTTGATAGGAGGTTTCGGATAGTATCATTGCAGCTTGAGGACCTGCGCAAGTGTTTCGACGAAGACGAGATAGATGCCGGCCTAAAAATCATTCCGCGCGACATCGAGGATGCATATTTACGCAAGCTACAGAGGGTGGCACCAAAGGATGCTCCTAGGCTTGCCAATATCTTCCACTGGATCTCGGTGGCAGCAAGACAACTAACAACGCTTGAGCTTGCAGCAGCTCCCGGGGTCAATCTGCTTAACCCAGTCGAGCTGCTCAGCATTTGCCCAAGTGGCATGATTCGAATAGAGAAGCAGAGGCCGTCCGATGCGAACGAACCAGACTTGCAGCAACAGGGAGTACGGAAATCGTCAAGCACGGAAACAGATATTATAACGTTTGATCATCCCTCTGTTAGGAGATTTTTGTATTCCCGTGCGCTACAACAGTCTCGCGACGACAAACTCTCGCGATATTTTGTATCTGAGAAGGCCATTAATGCTAAGTTTGTGGGTCCAATGGTTGACTATATGTTTGCGATAAAGCAACCAAGAATCGAGCCCTCGATCCTTATCGAGAACCCATTCCTGCTATATGCAGCGCAGCACTGGTGTGATCATTTCAAGGGGTATGCAAATGACCCTGGCGAGGACGAAGAGTTAAAAGACAAGTTGTTAACGCTCTTTGGGGAACCAATGAACCTGCCCTACCTTAACTGGATACGAGTCTGGAATCCAGAAAGTCAGAAGCAAGATTTTGGGCTCTCGCAAGAGAGTTGCCCGTCGCCGTTATATATTGCTATTTTTTTGAGATTCAAAGGCACCTCGAAACATCTCATTGACAACTGCTCATACATCAATGGCACTGGCGGTCTGATGTGCACCGCTCTTCACTTGGCGTCGCAACAGGGGTGCACTGAGATAACAAAACGGCTCATAGCGGCCGTAGAAGATGTGGATAGGACTGTTGGCAATCAGCCGACAGCACTATATACCGCTGTAGAGAACAGCAATGCGCAGCTCGTGCAAATGCTGCTTGCTGCAGGCGCAAACCCGAATGCCGAACACGCTCTACTTGGTCCAGCACTTCAACTAGCAAGTTTTCGAGGATTTACAACTATTGTCGAGTTACTAGCTGCTTCGGGAGCTGATGTTAACCTTCAAAGTATCCGCTTCGGAACAGCATTACAAGCTGCGGCAGCGGCCGGGCATAGTGACATAGTGGCTATATTACTTAGAAAGGGCTCTAAGCCAGGTGTAGTAGGCGGCTTGCTTGGTACTGCCATCCAGGCCGCTTCGGCTGGAGACCATTCTAAGGTTGTGCAGATGCTCGCTGCCGAGGATATATTATGGGATGAACAGAGAGACTCTATATGGCATGAGGCGTTCGACCTCTGGCTATCTAAGTCATCATGGGCTAAATTTCAACAACATTTCCTTTCGGAGTCCATAATTCCCACGGAACTGCCGGTAGGCTCTAATATACAGCGGATGCTAGCTCTTGTCCTCAAATCATTCACGTCACCGCCTACTATGAGTGACGCTAAAGAAGGTACATCTTTGAAACTCGCAGCTCCGGGGACCAATCCACAGAACACTAGAGCCCTACTAGCTGAGCTATCCCGCAGACGAGGCCAGGAAGGGATGGAAAGCGGACACTATGTCTACAGGGCTTTGTTCTGGTCAATGATATACAGTTGCACAACTATTCTTCAATTCGAAATCGTGGAAGTGCTATATAAGCTTAGCATCATTATTTCTCTACGAGCGCTAGATCAGAAGGCGATAGAGCATGGCACTTCCGATAATTTAGTGGCAGCAAGGCATGGATTGGTAGAGTGCTACACGCTGGCTTTCGAGGTAGTCTCAGGATTCGGAAGGGTGGGTGCCCTCCCCTTTTTGCTTAGATTTATGGTCCCACGTATTATGTCTAAGGTTAGGGGGATGGTCAAGAGGGTTGAACAGCAGAATAAGAGGGTCGAAACCCTTATGAAGGTGATACGCCTCCAGGAGCCATCTGCAGACGTAGTACTCCGTCAAATGCACAGCGAGCTGTTAGCTAAGGTGCAGGAGGAGATGCGTGGGTCCTTTCTCAAACTCGAAGAGAGCATGCAAAAGAATTTAGAGGTAGTGGAGAAGCGAGTCGTGGCGTCCGTCCAAGACATATTACCTGGTATCATTCGTGAGGAGATGCGGAAGTTGCTCGCTGAGCAGAAGTGTTCAGCTGGCCCAGACAACCGTTCTTAATTTACAAGATATCAGATAGGGCTAGATTGCATACACAGTCATAGCATCATATTGATCGTGTAAGCGTCACACCCAGAGCTGGAATATTTTGAAATAAAATGCAAGATACTCTTGAGAATATGTGATTCTAGTTATATATGCCGACGTTTTTAATAACTCTTCCGCGTTTTTCGTTGCGCCAGGTTCTAGCCCACTTCCCGCCGCTAGGCTCTCTCTACAGCGATGAGCTTGCCAGTGACTGTTCTGAGCTGAGATGGGGAGAGAAACTGAGAATGCCAGGCACCTCATTCAGGGTCTGGAGTGGCGCCAGGGGTGATTTGTTTCTGGCTTATAGTCCGGAAGATGCCAGTGCCACCCATAACCAAGCGTCGAGAACGCGCGCGCTTGCTTAAATATAGCGCCGTCTGTCAGTTTGAACATTGCGCATGCACATCTGGAGGGCGCATCACTCACCATCCGGAAATTTGGAGCCTCGCACCTTGTTCTCAGAACCTCACCAAACCGAACCGTCCAATCACCACGTCGCCAGCTGCGACAAGTAAGACGGGGGCCACATTGGACCGCGTCTGACAACATCCTCCGCAGGCTTTAATGTGATGCGCAGCGCTAGTTGGTAGGCGAGTGGATCGGGTGGGCTGCGCAGGGTAGGGCGGGCAGGGGGATGAGGGGGGTAAGGCTTTTTTCGAATCTTTTTTTATCAATTTTCGCGCCAGGCAGAAGAAAGAGTGTGGAGGGTGACTTTTTTGTGCTGTCTACTCCGTACATCGAAAGTGCAGTGCAAAGTGAGCGGTTCGCGGTGACTGGCCAGCAGTATCTTAACCGCTAACCGCGGCCTGGGGGACGGGACCCTGTATGAGCCCATCCTGTGCCGTTCGTTCCTTACTGACAGCCAACAAAGCTCTCCACCCTGTCAGTCATTCAGAAACTTTAATGCGCCATGTGGCCCACCGCGAGTACTGGCTACAGCCACTGTGGCAGTCCTGTACCCGCCCATCAAATCTCCCCATCAGCTCAGCCGCACGCTTCAAGGAAATATAGCGCTTGTTAGAGCATGAAGTGGAGTTCTATATGGAGAACTGTGCAGCACAATGCTTACCTGAAGCCATGCACCCCCATAGTCCACCACTGATTCGCCCGCGAACAGTCATGGATGCAGCCAAGAGTGGCGTGCGAGCCCTTGGCTTGTGTATCGTGTTGGAAAACGGTCGGTTGTTGAGAGAGATCGACTGAACTTTGTACCCACTGGACTACGCTCGGTGTCCACTTAGGGGCTGGCAACTGACAGCCCAGGCAAGATACCAGTGACAGCCCAGGGATGGTGAGAGGTCTCAGGGCCGATCCCAGTGAATATCTTCCCGTATCGTAGGGACTATCCCGTTGAGACAGGGCTGAGACAGCGTGTCGGAAGGGCACTCCCTTTCACGAAATCGCGTAGCTCTTCGCTGACCGATGCTGGGATGCGTGCCTCCTCTCATCTAACTCGAGAATAGCTGCCTCATCTGCCGCCCAGGTCGCAGACGGGTCGCTGTGTCGCGATACCGTAAACCATTCGCTCCAGCTCGCTCCCACTAGCAATGAAATCCTCAATATCCTCTCCCGTGGCGCCATCTGGATGGCAAACAGCAAACACTTCTCGGTGCTCCTAAACTGTATACCGTTCGAGCAAAACTTCTGTGTTGTACGTTCCAGTAAAGACTTTGGCATCCTTCCACGCTCAGCCCTCCCACACACTCCACTTATCCACTCTACCCCTGTCACCCACCCAAATTATGATCCTAACAGCACCCAAAGCACTTCTGACACCACTCCATCACCCAATTTCGCCCAAGGATAGCTTGAAACCCCTGCTAAATACCCTCCCACCACCCCTTTTCCATTTTCCCCAAAGAAGACGCCCATCATTCCTCTTCTCAAATTCATCCACATCAACCCATAAGTAAGCTGTGCTTCTGGTCTCCACCAGCCACAGCATCGCCCACCTTAGCTTGGCCCACCAACAGTCACACAAATCCAGGAGTGATAGACATAGACAGCGCAGATCGTCGCTCAACGCCCTCTCTGCCACATATCAATCCATACATAACTTGGTCGCATTCCGCTCCCCTTCTTTTTCTGTAGTATCTCTCCAATCGACCAACTATCGCACGCCCAACGCCCCTTTCTTTGTTCTATCTTCCGCCTTGATCCTCTCTTAATTTCTTCATTCCCACCTCCCAACCAAAGAACCAAAAGATGGCGGCCAGCCACCCCCAGCCCTTGTGGCTCACTATCGTCCGTGGCATCCAGCTCCTCCTCGCCCTCGTCACTCTCGGTCTCTCAGCCTACGGTATCTCCATAGCCGGCAACTATGCCGGCTACGGCATCAACATCTTCACCACCATTGTGACCTTATTTTACATCGGCTACATCGTAGCATCCACCGTTTTCGTCCCGACCCTCTTCAACATCTGGACCTCCCTCATGTTCCAGGCCCTCCTGTCCATCTTCTGGCTCGCTACCTTCGGCACCCTGGCCGCGCTATCCGTCTCCTATGCCGTCGTCGATGAGTACGATGACTATGATGACGATGATGATTACTACTACACCTATAGAGGTAACCGCTACGACGACATATCCGATTATTTCAGGACCGCCGCAGCCACCACAAAGGCCTCTACCGCCCTCGCAGCAGTCGTCTGGATCCTCTTTGTCGCTACTCTTATCTACACCGGTACGTCCCCAACCCCCACCAAATTATCTGAAAGACCTCATCTAACACCTCCCAGTCATCTCAGCCATCCGCCACCGTGGTGGCGCCAGGACCGCACCCGACGTATCCCAAGAGCACAAGCTCGGCCCCGTCGCCGGCCAGCCAACCCCCACTTCCTACCAGCCCGTCGAGCAATACGTCCAGCAGCCGCAGTATGGCGCTCCCTACGGCGCCCCTGGCGCCGAATACCCCCCGCAGCAGCAGTTCCAGCAGCAACCGACGGGATACCCCCACCAGTTCGAGCAGCCAACGGCCTACCCACAGCAGACTGTTAGCCCCGCGCCGGGAGGTTACGTGCAGCAGACGCCTTACCAGCCAACGCAGTAGAATTTTCAAATACTGATGCGGGTTGTTGAGCGTTGAGATGCCCTGTGTAGAAGGGTTGGTGGGACGATTGAGCGCGTTGATTCGCGTGAAAGTGTGTGCCTGAAGCGATAAGACGGTGGACGAGGAATAGTGGTGCGACGCGATATACCCGGTGCGCGCCGGGCAGAGACTGGCGCGCTCCTTTTGGCCACTTTATGGATGTGGAAACAAAATTATCTCATCTGTTATTATGTTTTAATTTGGATGTCGGGTTTTCAAATTTGGGCTTGCGGCGACGCTTGGACAGATTTTTCAAATCACATTCTATTTTTTAGGTTGGCAGGCGAATTGGGGGTGTATTGTTGCCGTGGTTTACATACGAGATAGCCGGGAACAGATAAACCATATATATAAATACTAATGATCTTCAACGATTTCTGTATTGTATGTCACGATCTAAAGATGAAGGAGTTAAGATCATATATCCGCGATACCGATAACGCGTGGTCACGTGCAGCTCTTTATAGATCCCCAGACCTCATATCCGCAATCTAACTCACCATAAATCACCACCCACAACCCCGTCGCCCACGATGCCTATTATCCGTAAAGCCCTCTACACCGTCATCCTCGGCACGACCGGTGCCACCGGCCTTGCTCTCTTTGCCACCCGCCGCAGCACGATCGTCCCCGTCCCAGCCACAGACCCTATTTACTCTTCTGCGGCCTACCGCGCCCAAAATGTCAATAACAATCCCGTGACACACGATATTGTCCTCCGCCGCCTACCGCTGTCTAGTGTCCGTCCCGAGCTCCTTGAGAAGGAGGGCGCGCTTGTAGAGACTGCCACGGCCGGCGTATTCGGGGGTCTCGGTAAGCTCCCCGTCCTTATTTCTCCCTATCCCGTGACTCGGCCCAGAGTCAGAGGTCGACGAGGATTGATGGATACATGGATATGACTAACTCCGCCTAGCATACGAATTCCAGCGCCGCTACCTCGCGCGCAAATACCGCAACCCCTCCACCGAGTCGGACCTCTGGACGCGCGACGCCATCAACTCATCTGATTTCAAAAACGGCACCATCGTAACCGACCACTTCGAGGTCGTGGACCGGTCGCCAACGGAAGTGACGGTGCGCTGTGGCGGGTCGCCAAGGGAGCAGGGCGTCAGAGAGGGGGATGGGCTGTTCAAGGTGTGGGTGCGTGTTGAGAAGGAGAGGGGGGAGGTGGAGTTGGGCCTGACGAGCGTGTTTTTCCAGGGGAAGGGGGTGGCAGCGGGAGCGCCGATGCCGGCGTTTATTCAGTGGCTGCATGGTGTTTATGGAAAGCTGCTTATGGAGGATGCGGTGAAGAGGGTGCAGGTATAGAGGCTGTTTCGGACGGGGCTGTGAGATAGAGATGGGATGTTTATAGATGCGGTCGCATATAGGTAGGATTTAGAATGTGTTGTATATTGTGTGGAAGGTCGGTGTATATTCACTTAAAGTAGTTCTGCTACCATGATAGCAATTATGAGACTCGCTATTAGTTTCTGAACCTTCATTAACGCAACGGAGTTGGCCTCGAAGCCATTGATTCAGTTTCTACCTGCTCATTAGAAGCCCTCAGGCGGAACTCATTAGTTTGAGCCTCAAGTACTTGACTCTTCGCCTCATGCCCGGCTGTGGCTGATAGCTTCTCCTAATTTAATCCTCTCCTGCCACTGCTATTGAAGCTACTGAAATGTAGATCGCAGGCTAGCATGATAATTGCTGCCTAAATTTGTCAGGGCAGGCGCCGGTGACACTTTGCCTCGTTAGTAAAGTTACCTATAAATTGATCGCTCCTGCTGTAGATGAAGTTATTACTAGCTCATACTAAGTTTCACACTATCGTGCCCTTTCATCGTGGTTTCTTGAGGCACCGTTCCGTTCTACTTCACCTCCAAAGAGTTCCCACAATCATTTGATAGAAAATGCCACTTTTTAGTTGACTCACAGTATTTCCTGATCTATAGCATCGTGAAAACACTGCCCTGACCAGAGGTTTACGTAACACTGTCCCTATAAGTGGCCATGTCTTTGTTAAAGCCGATATGGGCCTCTTGACTCATGCCGACGACTTCAAGACACCAGCCCCGCTAAGAACTCTGCCCCGAAAGAGCCACAATGCAAATAATAGCTTAGGAAGGCAAAGCTGCTGGATTGGCGGAAAATATTGTAGCATCCAGGGGCCAGCTAAGGTATGCAGATACTTTCAAAGTTGGCTATGACGGCAGGGCTTCACAACACCAATACCACGACAGAGAAGCAATCCACGTACTAACAACGGCAAGCAACCACCGTGCTGTAGAGATAGCGGCATATATCCAAGCACACTACATGTACCATATTATACTCGTATCAAGTGCAAACAAGCTATAGTAGCAATGCTACCTTGGCCAGAGATAATCGACTGGTCCGCGTGACGTTCAGCTAAATTACAAACAGTTTCTTCAACCCAAATTCAACAACTCTCAGTCAAAGATGTGGGGTTTGTGTAGGAGAAGTCGAGCGCGATTGTTATTCATGGGATGATGATGACAAGGAGCTCATGACTGAAGACATTAGTTTACGAAAGGGGTGTCGTTGTCACGCAGCGATTGCATACACATCTTTCTTCATCCTGATCAACCTATACTATCTAATTAAGATGTTTTATAGTTGAAGTAGGTTTTTGGGGGACATCCGTAGGTGACCGCGTGGATGTCCAAGGCTTCTCGATGTTCGGATGCGATAAGGATGTGGCTTGCAAGAGAGGGGTAATGCCCGGCTTGGGTCGTGTAAGAACTTCCGCCCCTGGTCCTCTCACGCGTGCTCACTGTTACGACATCTGCCTCCTATCCCTGACTGCAGTAACTCGCATTGACCACGTAGGCTCTGGATATTAATTTGCGCGGATAGAGAGCACTAATATATGCTGTGATACCAGAACGTAAACTTGTATGCTCAAGTGATCAATCTTTTTGTTGGGAAATATAATATTCAGAAACGATAGTCAGCCGCCTTATTGATGGTGATGGCCTCTGACTACATTTATAGCATATAGATAAGTATATACAGGCTTCTAAACTAGAATATTACTGATGCTGTAGAAACGCAGTCCAGGAGAGCATTCCTCTTTGCGACTTCAACCCCAGTCGTGCCTCGGCGACACCGGCGGGTGGATCCGTCTCATCCGGCCCGTTCCCGTCCCATGCGAGGCATTGATGGATGAACGACAAAGCCCATCAGCCTCAGTTGGAGAAGAACCTCTTTACTGCTCCGCATCCAGATCTGGACTAGGTCCAACCAACATCGCTTCTTCCACGCGGCAAGCACAAGAGATATAACTGACCAGGCACAGTGGCCGTCAGATTCCATTGGCTGAATTGTGCTCGGGATGGTAACACCGGCGTCTGTTATTCCATACACGTCAGTGCCACGAACCTTTTGTCTCAGGCTGACGTCTAGAGATCCGTCATGGTTTTTTAAGTGTTTGAGAGAGGCCATTGATGGCCCTTTGTGTCGTGAAATTCGGTTTGAAATACGCAATTTCCCTGTCGATGGGTTCCTCGGCGGCATTGTCGGATGAAGACGTTATTCAAATGTTATGTGTCATAAACTACGACTTACATCATGCCAGTGGGCATCGACAGTTATCTTCCCAGTTGCTGCCGGCCGGCGGATGACCGGAACCTGGTCATTAATTGCCCTATTGTAGCCTATTATATCGGTCGCTTATACGCATCGCTCACACGCACGAACGAAGCAAGGGTACAAATGTGTAGCCTCCTGCATGGTTGATATCGAGTGCATTATCTTTTGACACGGCAAATTTGTGATCCTTCCGAGTCTGGATTCTTACTACTATGTAGTGCCTGAGCCATGACAGATAGAGTTTCGTGCAACCCATTGATTCTTGATCGGTTGAGCAAGCGGCGTCAAAGACGAGGGGGCGGTATGGCGTTAGATGGGTTGGTTGGATGGCGGTTTGTGGGTGGGAGGAAACGTGTCAACGCGCTACCATATATATCAAAAACACCCAGCACATCGGTACCGAAGCAGGGGTAATAGCGATGGGGTTGGTGGAAGTCTGTAAGCGAACAAAGTCGTTGTAATATTTCAAGGTAAAATGCCGCACGCAATACTAACACAAGAGAAACCCAGTAGCCTATCGAAGAAAGAACAATGAGAAGGGACTGTGTGGCTTGGATCTAGCATGGATTAATTTGCTAATCTACCCTGCTTCTCAGAGGGCAAGGTAAATGCTATCAATGAAATTGCAAGATCTCCCAACCCAAGAATGGCTTGTGATTCCTACAGAGCCTTTATATCCCTCTATTCGCTACCCCTCCCCCCCACCCACCCAGCAGCTACTCAGATTCGCTTTAAAGCTCCAAAATGGAGAGATATGTTGAGAAAACACTTGCTTGCCCTCCGGTCAACCTCCTTCTAACAACAGCTACTCGCACTCTCTTCAGTATAGGTGAATATCTCCAGAAACTTCTGGATCGTCCTTCGCCTATTCCACCCTTAACAAATAATCGCACTCTGATCGAAGTGGGCGGAAACTTTGGGCAGATAATCACCAATCCTCGGCCCGCTTATGTTCTAGAGAAATCAACCCGCACTCTTCTTAAAACGGCAAATGATCTTGGGCAAGTACTCGCTTCTAGCTCTTTACAGGTCATTGGTCTGGCTATTATCTTTATAGTAGCTTTAGCTCATCTTCTAGTCGGGTATTTTACTCAAGTTCGCTACCCTCCTAACCTCCCTCGTGTTCGTGAGCCTGCTGGTGCAACCCGATTCAGCCTCAAGACACGCTGGGCGTACTACACCGATTGCAAAGCTCTGTACAAAGAGGCCTACGAGACAGCAAGCCCCCCTTATGACCTCCCGCCTTGTACGCATTAGCTGAACGGTATCATAGTACTCCAAGAACGGAAAGACCTGTCTCCTCCCAGGGCTCGGTTTCCGCAATGATATTATCATTCCTGGGTCCTCGCTACGTTGGTACACATCACAGCCTGACAATGTGCTCAGTTCGTACGAGGCCTTCATTGAGCTTAACCAGGCTGTATACACAACGGGAGATGCGAATGTGATACGAAACCCATGGCAGGCGGGGCTTGTAAAGACCCAAATGCTCTCTTTGATGGAGCCAATTATTGCGGATCTGAATGATGAGCTAAAGATATCAATTGATGATAAATGTGGGATGGACGAGAAAGAATGGAGAGAACTCGATCTGTATGAGATGGTTAGAATTGTTATTGCACAGGGGTCGAGCCGCTTTACCGTCGGGATTCCGCTTTGTATGACCTCCCTCCCATCAGTGTATTCTGGCCCCGGTAACTAACAACTCAGGCCGTGACAAATCTTACCTGAAGCGATCCATCGATTACATCGACAATACCATCCTTGGTGCAGTCCTCATTGGCATCCTCCCGCGCCCTATCAGACCCCTATTTGGCTCTCTCTTTCGCATTCTTACCAACTTCCGCCTCCGCTCCATCCGCAACTCCCTAGCCCCACTCTTCCATACCCGCCTCTCACTTCTAAAAGCACCTCCAGGCCCAGACGAGCCTTGCGACCACCTCCAAATGATGTTCCGCTACGCTGCGGCCCACTTCCCATCCGAGCTGGACCTTCAAAACTTCACCGCTCGCCTCTCGGTCTCAAACACAGGCTCCTTCCACCAAGCCAGTATGGCCATCACAAACACCATCTTCAATATCCTCGATGCCGATGCCAAGCACTCCACCATTGATGCTCTCCGCAAGGAAGCCGCCACTACTCTTGATGACCATAATGACGTATGGACCAAGGCCACTGCCGCCCAGATGATAAAAATGGACAGCGTCTGCCGTGAGACTCTTCGCCTACACGCCTTCCCCAACCGTGCCGTTTTCACAAGAGTTGTCGCCGACGGTCTCGTCACAGAGGACGGCATCCCGCTGCCAAAAGGTGCTATGCTCTCTCTCCTCGCCCAGCCAGCACAGACCGATCCCGAGGTCTTCGAGGCCCCGTTGACTTTTGATCCTTTTCGGTTCTCCCGTGCGAGAGAAGCCGCAGCCACCGCGGGTACGCAGTTGCCTCACTCTTCCGCAGGCCCCGATGGCAACGATGTGTCATCAAATGCACCGCCAACTCACCCACCGGGGAAACTATCTCTCATCTCAACATCTACGATTAACCTCCCCTTTGCGCATGGTCGCCACGCTTGCCCTGGACGCTTCATAGTTGATTTCGAAATGAAGATCATGATCGCGTATCTCCTAATGCACTATGATATTGAGGTTGTTAAGCGGGAGAAGCCGTGGAGAGAGTGGGCTGCTGAGGCGTCTATGCTGGTTAAGGGGGGGAAGGTAAGGCTCCGACGCCGCGCAGAAATGAAGTGATGGGAGGGACCTTTGGACAGAATCTATTTGGATACTCGCGTTTGAATTGGCTTGAGAGTTATATTAGACAAGCGGGAACGACGTTATAAGTGTGATGGTTGTAAATAAGTTAGATTATATAGTGTTAAACCTAGGGTAGTATTTACGTTATTAGGCATATTCCCAAAAAAGATCTATCAATCTCTTTATTCTCAGAATAATAGAAATCACAATATATATGGTATCTATCATCATATCAACCTCCACCTTGGCTCCTTGACGTCGGCTCTTCGTGTTGCAATGGGCAACTTCGGCCATCCAACCCCTCGGTATTCGTCGCTTTTGCATGGCCATGGGCTACGTCAACAGTAGCCGGGTCGTAGATGTAACCTCATGGGCAATGTCCCTTGAATAGCACATCATCATACCTCCCAGCCGCCATAGCCTTCAGCCCAACTGATAGACCTTCACCGAGTTGATACGCCAATAGCTCTCCGTAAACGCCTGCGGATTATTTGCAACATAGCTCTCGCAGCTTCCCCGAGAAGCACAGGCCCCTTGGCCCCATACACTCCCTGCCCAATCTCCGCAGAATGTCGTATCGAAAACTATTTGCATATCCCTGAAATGCTGGTCAATGTTGCAGCCGTTCCCGCCATTGAACGCTACCACCGGTAATCCCCAGTTCTGCGTCCTTGGCGCACCAGAGTTGATATCAGCAGGCACAGCGCCCCGTGGGAAAAACCAAATGTACACGCCAGAGCTCTCCCACTGCATGGCATATACACCGCCACCGACAGAGTTAAACCCAGTTCCATAGCCACGCGTGTCGCTCGTGCTCACCGAGCAGCCGTTGAAACCCGAATTGGCGTTGCAATTTGTCTCAAGTGTCGTAGTGCCAGGGAGCGAGCCTTTATTGTCAACCACACATCCCGCGGACGTGTGCAGAGTCATCGAGTCTGTGGTCTGCAGGTTTACGCCTTCTATGATGTCGATTTCGCCACTGGAAGGCCAGTTGGGTCCAAAGAGCCAGAAGGCAGGCCAGGTGCCGCAGACGCTACCGGGCATGTGTGCAATATCTGCGATGAAGAGGCCGTGATTGTACCTTTTCGCGGAAGTGAGGCGCACGGAGGCACGACCGGAGGGAGCTACGTTTTTATGGTCCACGTGCAGCAATACCTGGGAGTTGGCCGTAGAGATTATCTGTGCATCTGTCGCGGCAGATTTGGAGAGGTATTTGACGAAGCCATGGGTTGGATCGGGACCGGTAAAGAAGGAGAAGGAATTGAAGAAGTTTGAAGGGTCGTAACTATCCCTGAGGCGATATGACAAGGCGGTGGCTGTGGAGTTCGTGGATGGGACAATGACCTTCTGATTGAATTCGATTGGCGGGAACGGTGGGAGGGCGGAAGTGAAGGTACTCATGAAGAGCGTTAGGGCTATTAAAAATAATAATTGGGACGACATCGTGCACAAGTAGTAGCTACAATGTATCCAGGTGGAAATGTTCTGTATTAAATATAAATGGCACGTCGATGGATAGCCAGAAGGCAGCACGGAGATGAGAAGCGTGCACACTGTAGAGCGTCGAAAGGAGCGTGGGTAAAGAAGAATAGAAACCAAACCAAACGAAGGGATTAGCTACCTTAATATATTTGCATGGGAAAAAAAAAGAAGCAAGGTAACTGATGGAAACCAGGGCCTGTGATCTGCTCAGATCCATCTGGTTTCAATGAGCCACGCCAGGACCGCGTGTCACAGTAGCCACATGCTGGATTATCAGGGTAGCTGGGCCAAAACACTGACAGCTCCCAAACCTCCCAGCAAACAAGTGGCTGGGCGGTAGGAAGGGTTAGGATTTGAGACGAAGAGTTGTGCCTTTGGATGCTTCGAGGGTATCGCGCATGATGTGCTATGGGTCGAGGTATTGGTGGCATGTTTGGGTAGTGGGTCTCCTGCCGGCAGCTGTATTTAGACCTCCAACACAGGATGTTCCAGATCTATCGGTATTAAAATTGGCTATGCAAACCAAGTGATACCAGTTGCTGCAGGGTTGGCCTGATTAACTGTATTATTTGACGTTGCCGCCGAACCCTGGAGAGCCTAGACTATTTGGCCGAGACATAGACGACCAGTGATAGGGGTATAGTCGCCAACGAGCTGATGTAGACGCGCCAAGCCCTGGAATAGTTTCAGCGTAATCTCACCATGCGAAGAAGGGTGGGCTATATGCCAAACATCTCTGCGAGTCGCTGATACCTGTGATGGTAATTTACACGCAGGACAAGTCTTATGGCGACCTGACCACGAACGTACATACCGTGATTGTTTACTCGTGGCGACTCGTGACGTCCATGTGCCTGCCCTATTCATGTTTCAGCAGAAGAAAATGATTTAAAGCAGAACTGGCGAACTTGCAGCACTGGAGGATTCCTGACATACCACCTTACTAACCTCAAGAAAGAGGGAACAGATTTGGGTGATGGGCGTGATGGGCGTGGTATGCTTGATGTGCGATAGGCTCATGAGACCAGATCTTGTGGCGCTCGTAGCGTCGCATCGTGACCCGCGCCGACTTGCAGATCCACAAATGTCTTTGCGACCGTATGGAGAAAGATGCCATTCGTCCACATAATATAAACCTTGGCACTGCCATTTGCTGTTGTTTTAGCATTCCATAGTCGTGAGAGTTACACGAGATGCCATGACTATTATGGGGACGGCCTTCTCTTGTAGCCGCCACCCGCACCTTGTTGTCAGTTGAAGCATTGTAGCTTCCGTTCCCAGAGTCCCACCTCGAAGGCGCTAAATCCACCAGTACTTTCACAGAGGCCAGCAAATAATGAGCTATTGGTGTAGAATGAAAAATGAAAAATATGTCTCAAGCAGGTTCCCAGAATCATTCTCTGATCGGGTTCACTCCAGGCAAAAATAAGATCCACTCTTATCAAGCCCCTTGAGTCACCCTCAACAGCCCCTGCGTTCTCCATCTGAACCCAACCCTGTATGAACTCATCTCCAAAGTGGATATAACCCATGCATCCATATTTACATCGACTAGAACATTTGCCGCCTTTGCATCACCCCACACAATTTCAGCTTCATGGGTGCGGTTCGAAGTGCTTGTGACTTGATCAGCCCATCGTTGTCTCGAGGGCTTTGGCGTGTTATCAGAGACAATACCTTCTAGCGTCATATTGTAGCATATTGTTGCAGTCAACATATGATAGAGGCAGTCCGGGGTAGGAAGTGATGTCTTCTCCCTGAACCAGAACGGGAATAAGGAAAGTGTAAACCAGCCCTTATTTTCGCCTCGTTAATTCGTATATCGTCATTGATTCCACGGTGAGCTTCTCGCTCACATCCAGGAGGAAAGACTTCGGGATACTATATCGTCTCCTACTCCAAAAGAACCTTTATCGGATTTTTGGTAGGCGCATCCTTAGAATCTTTATTGCATGTTGAACACATGCTGTTATACACGATTGTTATGCTAGATTCCTTTCTTTCATAACGGGTATAGTGTACAATTACATTGTGGAGACGGGTCTGTACGGACTGTACTAGAAACTGAAAGTGGGGTTAAATCATAAATCTTGCATATGGGTTTGAACTGTTGTTTCTATGTGCGCTGTATCATCACCTACAAGAAATCCAACATTCGCTGGTTTCACTGTCAACATTCTTGAGAGTCTATGTACGCACGGCAGGTGACAGGAATTCACCCCTCTATATTTGAGTTGGATGTGTCTCTATGTCAGATGCCAAACATAGGCTCCAATTCGAACCACTCCTATAAACCCGAATGTGACTCAAAAAATGTCTTAACACTGTGACATAGACAGGGGTGCATGGCATCTTTAGCACAGACTCGACTGTGAAGCAGTTTATATCTTTGTTTGATTGGAAGGTGTTGACCAATATATACAACGTTCACGTCGGTCCTCAGCGTTACAATTTGCTCATCCCGGTCCGATGATCAGGGAACGTAGGAGGGTTTTTATCCAAAGGTTTCTGTAGCCATTCCACCATCCGCCGCGCGCCTCGAAGTGGACTGAGCCCATCCGCTACATAAATATTAGTCAAGTCCGCTTCTAATAGTGACATACATGATGCCACAACAGCTAGTATGACTTACCATATCCAACGAACGGTTGGTGAATTCTATAACCCATCATCTCGACGATTCTTGAATCAATTTCCGGCAACCGCCTCGGATCAACTGCCAAGATCTGATTCTCAAGCGAGCGAATCTGTGATCAGTGTAAGTCAATATACCTATGGCAAAAAATTATCCGAATAGAGATAGATAGCTGTCTTACATATGGTTGGCAATATTGCACTGTAGCACTCATTCTCGATGATGTGGACGTATTCGGTCCCCCACCATGCCAAGTGGTGCCTATGAAGTAGACCACACTCCCAGCCGGGCAAACCATAGGAATCGCCTGTTCTTTCCTTGGTTTCTCAGTGCCCCAGAGATGTGAGCCAGGAATTACGCGGGTGGCACCATTCTCCTAAAATATAATTAGAGTCCCCATCTTTCAGAAGTACTAAGATCGCATCCTTTCAACAAAGCATAAAAGTACTATTAAACTCACGGCTGTAAAATCATCAAATGCCACCATAATGGCTGTTCCTAATGGTCCTCTTGGCCGTGGAAAGTGGCAAAACCCATCATCGTGGTGCAAATCCTGTGGCTGCTCGCCTGGATTAATCTGAATCGTGTGAAATGCTGTGAGCTGGTATCCGGGATCCAGAAAGTAATCATTGAGCGCGAGCACACGAGGCAGCACAACAAGCTTGTCAAAGACCCGCGTCTTGTTGAGCAAGCTGTAGATACGCGTTGTGTCTAGACCCTCGAACGGGACGCGGCCCATGAGAGGCGTAGCGCCAGAGAGGCGAACAATCTCGGCTTTGGCGGCTTGGACTTCTTCAAGGGGTAGGATTGAGGGAAGAATCACATATCCATGGGTTTCTACGTGGGATATGTCGGCGAGGGCTACCGGGTCGGTGGGGAGGCCGCGGGTAGCATTCCGGGACATCACTGAGCGGCTAGCCATGTTCGGTAGGTTTGAGATAGATCGGATTTGCTGAGATGTTGATTGTAATCGAGATATTGAAGTATTATATAAACTAAGTGGTAAAGGGAAAATTTATTTGCAAGGTAAGCTGAGTAATAAGTAGGAAGTGTGGTATGTTTACGGTTCGGGATGTTGGATATATGAGTATTAAATATACTTCCCCGGATATACCCCGCAATATCAGCCTCGGCCCCCCCCGCACTTTCTAAAAGAGGGGCACTGTCGATCACCACCTATGGCTTGGAACAAAACAGCTCTAGAAATAAAGACGACGTAACATTTTATTTTTATGGCCGCTAGATTTTCGCCAGTGGTATATCATTTGCTGCAAGGCCACCATAACCCACTGTTCCACCAACTTTCACATAGGCGATAGGCCTCCTTCCATCGCCCGGCTCCGTAGCCATTCGCAACAACAACAAAGTAAAAATGGCTCAATCCATATTGTTAGACATATATGGAGCGTAGAAATAAGCATACGTCAATTTTATGGCATACTTAGATCGAGTTTGGTGTGCAGCCGCCCTTAATAGCTGATTGGCACGTTGGGCAACTTCGCGTTGTTATTGTTAATGGTCCCAATCGGCGGGGCTGATGGGGAACAAACGTTTGGCGTATTCTCGACGAAAGGCAACCACATCTAGCGGAGATAACCATCCCTTAGTCTAGGTGTTTGTCTCTAGCTGGTAGTGCGAGTGTGGAGGGAGTGGTGCGAGTAAAATGAATGAGTACGAGGTTGAGAGAGAAAAAGGGGGCGGCGCCGCCATTTCCTACCTGTTCGTGCATTTAACGATCACCAAAACCGCCAACCATCCAGTATCCGCTTAAGATGCTTAAGATAAAACTTCACAGATAATTTTTAAGGTTTATTACTAGTTTATAACTAGATTGTAACTAGTTATGCCTCAACGTTAGCAATTTCGCGAGCCGCTCTTTGCAACCTTTATTAGTATAACTAACGAAACCGTCAACCATTTCGTAGTCCCTTATAACAATGAACCCTCATACATTATCTGAATATTTACATAACCAGTTCATAACCAGTTAGGGTCAAATCTATATCTTTTGAGCCGCACTAAGCAAACTTTTTCTGTCGCGTCAAAGACCCACAAACCCAATGCATCAAAACAACACCACCAGGACAGCCTTTTACTATCTACCAACGCTATTAATACAACCTAATATCCCTTTTAACGTAAACATGACTTTACCTTGCCGCCAAGAAGCCCATACATGCAATGTATGATTCTTTCATGTGAGCAGTACTGCCAGTGGTGCCGACATGCAATACAGAAGTATGTATCCCAGTTGGCTGCTAGCTACACCAAAATACTAACTAGCTAGACGCTGGGGGGGCGCTGCCAACCTAAGGAAACATGCAAAGTGCCATCTTCAAAAGGACTCCCAATTCTCCAATCAAGCCGCAGGAAGAGGAGGTCGAGTTCACTTAAGTACTCAAGATAGCCTGGTAGTAAGTTATATATCACTACCAAACACACGTGCTAATTTATTATTTAGAGCTCTATTTCAAATCAATAATTATGGGGCTATCAGGCCGTCGTCTACAGAATCAGTTGCGAATCAGGCCCAGAGACCCAAGAGCCAATAATATACATCATCATAGCATTTCCAATCTATCTGTTAGCAATTGCCCATCTATATGTATCTCCTCGTTGTAAACTAGTCGTGGAGCTCGAGGATAGCTGCCAATCTGAGGAAACAAGCAAAAAGCATCACGGGCCGTGGTGTAGACCATGACTAGAAACGCTTTTATCCTCTTCTTCCTGGAGCCCACACTAGACCAACCCCCTAAACCCACCCTTGGCTGTGATGGCCAAGTTCATGTCCACGTTGTGCTTGTGGGTTATTAGAAACTCTCGGCTCATATCTTAATTAATGTTTTGCGACCTGAACCCTTCGCAAACTATCGCGTGAGGGATGCATCACGTGTAACACTGACTCTCCGACACCATAGGTAGCTTCTAACTATTTTAGAGCCAAACCAGGTCAGCCTAACGCGTCTCCAAACTCATGTCTTGTGAGTCCAGCAGATGGTCTTTGTAAAACCATCTGCTAGACTCAAAACTTGTTTTTAATGTTAACCGCTGTTTTCCGTTGGCCCAAATTCATCTCCTGGAATAATCATGATGGCTAAAACGAAACCAACTTCCAATAACGAACGACATGCTGAGACTAGAGAAACTGGGTCAGACGAAGAGAATGATATGGCATTATCAAACCTTCAAGCAAGACCAGTCCTGTGGTACAAAGTGAGCCATATTTTATTTTTACTTCTATTTCGATATTTAAATTATTTCGTTTTCAATATATATCCCAACCCTTGATACTAACCTACATGTAGATACATGTCCTTCTCTATGACCTCTGTAATATTTCCAAAGATCATGCGGCAGAAGCACGCACCCTATGCACAACTGATGAGCTGTACATCAGCGCCCCCTATTTCACACCCGAGGAGGTTATGCTCATCAAAAATACTGTCGTCTCCCCACCCGTTCTAACGGACATTCCTGAATTTGAAGCTCTCGAGCTCGAGGAAAATATGGATTCTGAAATCGCCCCACCCCCAAAAGAAGTGGCGCCACAGAAGACGCTGACGGTCGAAGAAGCAATCACATCCTGCCTCCAGAATTTCTTTGCGAAACGGCGGGCAAGCGGCGATGCGAGACCCTGTGGCCCACACGATATGGGCCCTATTTACAGAGCTGTCTTTGGAATTACAACAGAGGAGTTAAGGAACGAAAAATTCCTAGAACGCCTGAGACGAACGGGCCTGGGCCAATCAAACGAAATGACTGTGAATGACGAAGGCAATAGCAAACAGAAAAAGAAGGGCAGCAAGGTGTATTGAACATCGCTGTAGTGCCCACTCATTATTGGGCCGACTTCGTCAAGATAACTTTTCCAACTCCGGATAAGCAAGACAGTGCCATAGCCGTAGCAATGACTGTTCCAGCCCCTCGTGAGTGCCATAGTTACCCACGACGCTTTGGGTATTCTAGACCCAAACTCTCAATTGCAGGCCCCGTCTTCGATGCCGATCCGAAGCCCGACGGCGTATAAAACGGAGATGGCGGAGAAATGATGGTGTATGCGCATCACCACGTGTGCTGTGATTTTGGACAGCTGACCGGAAGATTGATGAGAATGATCGGCTATGAGGACAGAGACAGTGAAACTGAGACATAGACATACTGACCATACCGATGTGGTTGATAAATTAATATCCCCCGAAATCGGGATTATGGCTCGGGTAATCGGTTCGTGACATAAATGTGAGAAGTCGGGACAGGTGATAACGGACTCAAATAGATGCATCGTTGGCGCCGAACGAAGAGTCACAGCAGAGCAACGCTAGATATATCCACATAATGGCCTTCGGATCACTCCAAATCTCTAATGTCAGCTATGTCTCACCTGTCGTGCTGTCGACAACACAAGTGACCGTTACATGGTATCATTGACTATACCTTAATTCGACGCTGTGTGACTAGTGTTCTAGAAATCCGGAGAGTCTCTAGGTACCGTAGGAAATATTCTTTGTCATATGTCAAAATACAAACAGAAGCTGATGTAGAAAATGTTCCGCCGTTCCAACCCAACTGCCCCGCACCACATTCTCCTTTGGAAAGAAGGCATTCTTCATCCGCAAGCAGTAGCAAAATAATCACTATAGTGGACGATTTTTGACTATACCATAGGCACCGACATGTTGCTGACTCCCCTTTGCCTCGGAGATCTATGTAATCAAAAATCTCGCCGCCAAGCTCGGACCTGACGCGACACCCAACGGCGCCCTGGCGACTGACCTGAAGACTCCACCTTAAACACCCACCACAATACTAACTAGGCCCTAATCAGGTAGTTAACCGATGTCAGACAGCTTTCGAGCACCGGCCTCCTTTCCGTCGGATTGGGCCCGATGGGCTGATGCAGTAGTAGCTAAGAAAATCTCTCGGATTGCCGCCGATGGTGAGTTTATCCTACGAACAGCCTGTAGCAAAGCTCTTCGTTGAGCCCGTCGCTGCGCGTAAGTCCGGCTAGAGAAACCCAATCAGATATTCGCAGCTATGACGGCGAAACGGCGGTCTAATAGGCGGGTACGGGACCGATCAGGCGATCGCTAGCTTGGAGGGCGGGAATTAGACCTGCCGTCGTGCCAGCCACGGCGACACTCCACCCCTCACGTTGTACTACCTTGCAACTTCGATCTAGGATGGGGAATGGTGGGACGGGATTATGGACAGCATGGGATAGGCGTGGATCACTGGCCGCCACTCGCGTTGAAGCCGACGGTGTGGAAGGTTGTCGAATAGGCCCGATGTTGTATTGCGCCAATAGTGACGCCGTCACTAGCCTCGTTACAGATAGGAGCTTGGTGTGGGTGACGGAGATCCATCGCAAGGTGATAATGTACTGTACTCAGCACGAGACATATATATATACTCGCTGCCACCAACACCCCAGTCGTACCATGCTATCCCATATACAATTACGCTTGCATCTATTGTCAGCCTCTTCTATACCCAACATGGTGCGATCACATCCCATCCCCGAGCGCAAGCACAGCACCTCTATCTCCGCCTCGTCCAACTCAAAACTATCCGACACGGACTTTTATGAGCGATTCACAGCCACCGGCCGCCCCATGCCGATATACAATAACTCTGCCTGGTCATCCGCCTGTGTTTTCGGGCCCACGGCGCCGCATTTCCTCCCTTTCAAATTCACAGACGATAGCATAATCCCGGTCGTGGTGCGGGTGTGCGAAGAGAGCTTCAAGAAGGCCGGGAAGGAAGGGTAAGCCCGCTGTCCTTCTGTTCCATCACAGTGCACCGCGATGTGATCGGCGTAGGGAAGTAGACCGGCACTAACAGAAGCAGCACACCCCGGAAACACCGTCGCTCCTTACGCGACCGGTTTCGTTTTAAAAAGACGAAGGTTGTGGTCGCGATGATGCCGCGGCGTGAGTACCTGCGCCACTTTGCACACGATGAGGAGGGGCGGTATGTCGGGACGGAGAAAGAAGAGAGTTGGAGCGAAGGGGACCTTGAGGAGGAGTTTGGACAATATAGGCTGGTGGAGCCGCGGCAGTGGGTCGTGAGGAATTCGGGGGGTAGGGCTTATATGGAGGAGGAGTGAAGAAAGGCGGGGTGGGCGCAAATGGAATGGGGAAAGGAGTCATATGGAACTTGGAGTTGGCGGGAACAAGATTGCTATTCAGTTGGTGAATAATATGATAGGATGAAGCGGCTGGGTAACGTCCCTCTATATCAAAATTTATATGTAATTATCTCATAAGGGTCTTGACAAATCAGCTTAACTCCTTGCCACCAGTAACTCCAGTCTATGCGAATTATCCCACTGCCAAATTCATACCCCCGTTGTAACCGATTATTCCCGTTGACGTTGCTGGAGACGCAAGGATGCGTTCCTCCAACGTCTTGGTATTGTGATATTGACTGACGAGGAGAGGCCATGCTAAAAATCCTTCGTATCCTGCACCGACATTATCACAAATCGTATCGATCCACCCGCTCATGCGGATGCTGAACATGGTTACGGTATATTGTTTCCTCTCTCGACAGACGATCGGACGGAGAATCAACTGTACGGCGACCATGTGGGCAAGGAGAAGCTGAGAAGTGACGTTTTGGGGATCTATAAGCTGCAAGAGCTCTTCATGGTCCATGGAGACCAAGACAGATTCGATATTAAGGTGGGACATGTAAGCTGTAATTGTAAGCTCCCTGTCCGAGCGTGTTATGATAATTTGACATACCTTCCATGTGCGATTTCGCCAGCGATGCAACGCACTCTTGCAGGCTTGTGAGAAGCTTCCATTGATAACCCTCTTCGCATAATAATCCAACATCGTTGACAGACTGGGAGGCCACGCTCAGAAAATCGAGATCATAGCTCGGGGCCCCGTTGAGCCTTGGGCGCATATTTTCCACACGAGAACAATCGTCTCTAGCAAGTATCGCATCCACTTTCTGGTCCCGAACATGCTTGGTAATAATCTCACAGCTTCGGGTCATGACCAGAAAGGACTCGAGTCCATCATCCATGTACCAGGATTGCATCAGCAATGCAAAACAAGTGGCAATAACGGCATCGCCGTCTGCTGCTGTCTTCAATGGTTTGTCCAGATGACTGTTCAGACCGGTAATGGCAGCCAGGCGGTGGGCTTGAGCGACTTTTGTCAGGCCGCTTTTGGACAGCTTTTCCAGGTGCGATGCTGATAATGCCAAGATTGCGTGCATCAGAAAGTCACACTTGAGTCTGGCGTCAGTACTAAATAAAATTGCTGCAGTGGATGGAAATACCTGGTGACTGATAGGCGTCACGTAGCTAATCCAGATATTGTCATTCCTAACAGGGTAATGAGGATAAGCCGCTACGAAATAGTGGTGAAAGAGCCGCATGTCCGTCAGATTGAAGATCTGCTTCTCATGCAACGTAACTACCTGTCCCGGCGACGGATTGGCGCCATATGGAAGATACCGACAGGACAGTGACAGGCGGATGCAGTTCTCACATGCTGGCTGCGTTTCCTGGCATTTGACTTTGCGCCTTTTACACTCGAAACAGCCCCGGCGGGACTTATAGTGGCGATTTCCTGCTGCTCGGCGTCGTGCAACAGTCTGGTCGGGGTCACTGGAGGACCGATCGCTGGAAGATTGGCTTGGCACGCCTGACGAGGGGTTACCCCTTGGCATGTTTGCCGTTTATAAATCCCCCTGTGGCCTCTCTTTGGAAGGTAAGGCTCTTGCCTAAGGGAAGGATTTACAAGCCCTTGACTTTGAAATAATCAGAGTGCAATACTCATGCTGGCTAAGAGCCTTGCACGTTGCGCGAAGAACTCGCGTTGGGATTTAGTTGATGCAGTCAGTGCAGAACAAATAGTGATAAGGTGCTGGACAGCACGAGTGTTTCTCATCACTCATATGGCAGAATGGAGATGACTGATATGTGACTTTTGGCCGCATCGTTGCCTCCAGACCTCATTGGACCTAGCGCAAACATGTGGGGTTCTGGGATCTTTTATGGGTCGTTCCTTTTCTCCACGGTTTAGCCGTGACCCTTGTGTGAAAACGGGAAATTAGGCGACCTCCGTCCTTACATAAGCATCCCGACTCCAAAGGTGCGGAATTGTCCTTGACGATAACCGAAAGTCGATTACGCACTGTTGGGAATCTGAAGAATCATACTCCGTAAATGAAAGGTGATACTTAAGCGGAGCAATGGCTTTCAAATTTCTCGTTTTTACTGCCGTTAAACGCCTTGGTAAATTCCCACCTACATATCAGCCCAATTAGTAAAAAAAACCTTGAATATATGGTATTTATATGAATAGAAAGGTGCAGATCGTCTTGCGGCTATGTTTACTCGATAGCCTTACTCGAGGGTTACTCGATCGAAACCTGTGAGTGGCGGCAACGCCCCAGACCCCAGATAAGCTTCTCCCTAGACATCTTATACCTTGCAACAAGCCCACTCCGCGACCCCTCCCGGCGAGAACTAGGCATTCCGTATAAAAGACACCATATCTTTCTGTCGGGTTAGAAACTGCGGTAGCTGTAGAGCTCTTTTTAAGTATCCGCTGTCCCCGATTGTCGACCTGTGTTTTCCATCTTTTTTTATATCTCAACCACCTTGTCTTCTTAACCCTTCACTCCTACCGCGTTTCATACGTTAAAAATAGCAACGAAAGCACAAGTCCTTGGTTTGCATCGGATTAAAGTCCAGATATGGTGCCCACTACGCGCTCCAGCACACATGAGGTTGCGCAGACTGTCCTTGTCTCCACCAGAGCCGTCATACCTGACGCACAGAAAAACCTTGTTGTCTCACCTGCAACGATAACTATATCTCCAGCAACGGGGAAGATCCTCTCTGTGCGCCCCGAGGTTGTGCCACAGTCGGAATTTCCCACAGACACAGTGTACATTGACCACTCGCCGAATATCATCCTGCCAGGACTCGTGGATGCTCACGTGCACTTGAACGAGCCAGGTCGGACGGAATGGGAGGGCTTCTGGACGGGAACTCGGGCAGCGGCTAGTGGGGGTGTCACGACGGTGATTGATATGCCTCTCAATGCCATCCCACCAACGACGACTGTGGCTGGACTCAAGGAGAAGGTCAAGGCAGCGCAGGGCCAGTGTTGGGTGGATGTAGGGTTCTATGGGGGCATTATCCCTGGCAATGCCGACGAGCTTGTGCCGCTGGTTGAAGCTGGAGTCAGAGGTTTCAAGGGCTTCTTGATCGAGAGTGGTGTAAGTACGCCCACCGAAACGGTGGAAAGTCACACTGACAAGATTAATAGGTTGATGAGTTCCCAGCCGTATCTTCAGAGGATGTGGCATTGGTCTTGAAGACATTGGCAACCCAACCCACTACTGTGCTCTTCCATGCTGAGATGACCCCGCCCATCACTGACTCCGTCGGTTATGACGTCCAAGCTTCGGAACCACCAGCGCATCCCCACGGCCCACTTGATGCCTACTCCTCCTTCCTAGCCTCTCGCCCGCCGTCTTTCGAGACCTACGCTATTGAGGAGGTTATATCGCTGGCTCACCTCGCACCCTCCCTACCACTTCACATTGTGCATCTCAGCGCTACCCAGGCAATTCCTCTCCTACGCGAAGCGCGTCAAAAAGGAATCAAGATCACAGCCGAGACCTGCTTCCACTACCTCTCCCTTGCATCAGAGGATGTTGCTACAGGAGACACTCGCCACAAGTGCTGCCCGCCCATCCGCGAAGCCTCCAACCGCGATGGTCTGTGGGCCGAACTCAATGAGCCAAACTCCGTCATCCAAACCATCGTCTCGGACCACTCACCCTGCACCCCCGAGCTGAAGCTCCTACCCGATCACCTCAGCGTCTCGGAGTCAGGTGCCGCTGATGACGGCAAGGCGAAGGGTGATTTCTTCGCTAGCTGGGGGGGAATCTCCAGTGTTGGTCTCGGTCTACCTATTCTCTGGACCTCAGCCCATACCCAGACTGCGCCGCAGAAGCCGGCTTTGAGCATCATCGACGTCGTGCGCCTGTGCTGTGTCAACACCACCAAGCAGGTCGGGCTTGAACATCTCAAGGGTGCACTGAAGGAGGGACTCGATGCAGATATCTGTGTCTTCGATGACGAGGGGAGCTTCATAGTAGAGAAGACCGATATGCTATTCCGCAACAAGGTCACCCCATATCAAGGAAAGAGGCTGAAGGGGGTAGTTAGAGAGACCTATCTGCGCGGAACGAAGATTTATGGAAGAGAGGAAGGTGTGGTTGGCAAGGCACAGAAGCCAAGCGGATTACTACTATTAGAGAAGAGGCAGGCATAGATTAGTATAATAATATTTGTTTGCTGTTCAGATGATATGTTTTGAGAGGGGTGGAAATATAATCGTCGCCGCACGAGCGGAACTGTCCGCACTCAAAAATCCACAAATACGCACGTTGGTGGATGGCCCGGATGAAATGTGACTTAAATCGATAATTCATAAACAACTTCCGTTGCACATGTGGAGCATTTTTCAATCATAAAACCAAGCCAGCGATATGCGACTGTGCGATCTGCTTCGGAATCGTGGTTTTGTTCCATCGCATCGCCTCGGCGGGGATCACAAACCTGTCCCGATCGGGAATGCGTATCCGAGCAGCGAATCAAGCTACCAACGCGGGGTCAAGTGGGGGAAATCGAGTAATATACGACTCCGATAAGAAAGTAGCCCATAGAAATAGCTGTATAAGAAATAGACTTTCCTTTTGTTTAGACGGATATATAAGACCAATTCCAGACCTCCCCTCTCTTCTTTTCTTTTCCTACGTCTTATTCTCTTTCTCATACATAATTGTCTCACTGGGATCGCCAATCTCGTTGAGTTCCTTGTTGTGTAACCTCTTCATTTCGTCACCTGTCCACATTCTCGCGGTCGGCAATACCGGTCGTCATCATCATGGATAAAATCCCCACCACCCTGCCGTTCATAGGAGGCGCAAAGGAGGATGTTGTGCAGCATCCAATCGGGCCTCTGACGGCGAGCGAGATCACCCGCGGCGCGAGCATACTGAGGGCTTCCTGGCCGGCGAACACGGATTTCCATTTCAAGGCGGTCACGTTACTGGAGCCACTCAAGGCAGAGCTGCTTCCATATCTCCAAGCTGAGCGCAGCGGTTCTACCCCGGCTAAGATTGACCGGAAGGCTTTCGTTCTTTACTACATCCGCAACACTGTAAGAATCCTAGGGAAACCGAGATTCATGAGATAGGTGATACTAATTTCTGGTAGGATAAACTCCATGAGGCAGTTGTAAACTTGTCTGAGGGCAAGGTCGAGAGCAATGTCCGCCTCGGGGCTAACGTCCACAGCAACGCTGATGGCGACGAGATTATCGCGACCGAGAAGGCTGCGTTGGAGGACGAGGGAGTGAAGGCTGCCATTGCAAAGTTGCAGCTTCCCGAGGGCTCCGTCGTTATTGTCGACCCATGGATCTATGGTATTTCATCAAGTGTCCCATTATTGAGTGCTGTCGCTAACATACCTAGGATCCGATGGCGTCCATGATGATGCGCGCATGTTCCAATGCTTCCTCTACATGAAAGATCCACAGAACGCGAACGAGCCGGACGCTAACCACTATGCCATGCCACTCCCTTTCTCGCCTGTCGTCTCTGCTGAGACAATGAAGGTTATCAGAATCGATACCCTTCCCACTGGAGCGGATGCTACCATCAAGGAGCTCGGCCCGTACAAGGTTCAGCCAGCAAATGAGTATATTCCGGAGGCTCAGACTCTCCGTACAGATCTCAAGCCATTGAACATTGTGCAGCCAGAGGGGGCCTCATTCACCGTCAGCAACTTCTCTGATCTCGGCCGCGCCGTTGACTGGCAGAAGTGGAACTTCAAGATCGGCTTCAACCTGAGAGAGGGCATGGTTCTCTATGATGTCCACTATGATGGCCGCCCCCTCTTCTACAGACTGTCTCTCTCCGACATGAACATCCCCTACGCCGACCCCCGCCACCCCTATCACAAGAAGGCGGCCTTTGATCTCGGCGACGCCGGCGCCGGCATCATGGCCAACAACCTCAAACTCGGATGTGACTGCCTAGGCTCCATCCACTACGTCAGCGCGGTTCTGAACAACTCCGCCGGCGAGCCCCTCCCCATGGACAACGTAGTCTGCATCCACGAGCAGGACAGCGGTATCGGCTGGAAGCACACCAACTACCGCACCGGGCGCGCAGCCATCGTCCGCAACCGCGAGCTCGTCATCCAATCCATCATCACCGTAGCCAACTACGAGTACATCCTCGCATTCGTCTTCAACCAGGCTGGCGAGATGGCCTACGAAGTCCGCGCCACCGGCATCCTCTCGACACAACCCATCGACGAGGGTCTCACCGTCCCCTTCGGCACTGTCGTCCACCCTGGCGTCCTTGCTTCGCACCACCAGCACATCATGTCCCTACGCATCGACCCCATGCTCGACGGCCCCCTCAACCGCCTCGTCTACGACGAAGCGCACCCCATGCCCATCTCCGCCTCCAACCCCCACGGCGTCGGCTACACCGTCGCCGAGACCCTCGTCTCCTCCTCCTCTGGCCTCGACCTCGACAGCTCCACCAACCGCACCTTCCGCATCGCCAACGCCGCCGTCCGCAACCCCGTCAACGGCGCCGCAGTCTCCTACAAGATCCACGCACCCCCCTTCCAGAAGATGCTCGCCTCCCCCACCTCCTTCCACCACCGCCGCGCCGAGTTCGCAGACCACAACCTCTACGTCACCGCCCACCGCGACGACGAGCTGTACGCGGGAGGTCGCTATACGAACCAGTCCCGCGGCGGCACGGGCGTGCGTAGCTGGGCGGAGCGCGCGGATAGTGTCGAGGATAAGGATATTGTGGTTTGGGTCCAGTTTGGCATCAACCATGTGCCGCGCGCGGAGGACTTCCCGGTCATGCCGTGCGAGACGATGAGGGTGGCGCTGAAGCCGGTGAATTTCTTTAGCAGGAACCCCGCTATTGATGTCCCGCCGAGTACGCAGGCGACTAACAAGAGTGTGTTGGTTGCGGCGGAGGGGGTGAAGGCGGAGGCGACGGTTGGGGGGGAGGGGAAGGTTTGTTGTGTGAAGGAGGTTAAGTAGGGAGTTATTGAAGCCGTTACCGTGGTCGTTGCTTAGTGTTGGGAAGAGGAGGGAAGAGGAAATGCCTTGTGGTCATGAGACAGGTCTCTAGGAGCTATAATGGGGGGAGGATGCATTTGAGTGGCTCGTGGTTGTGATATGTGATAGGCGTTTGTCCTCATGCAGATTGCGGAGAGTGATTGGATATAGGCTTTGACTAGTGCTGCCAATGGAGCAGAACTTCTGGAGAGACATCAGAATGTTTTAACGAATATAACAAATATCTATATTTATAGAGTGTGTTTGACCCGTTGCTGATATCTGGCAGCCGATGAAAGAAATATTAAGTAATGTTTGTTGGCATCCAAATTTGACGCTTGTGGGACATCCATTGGAATAAAAAACATAAGAAAATAAAACCCACTGGATAGATAATGGAATATTTTCACAGTTATAAATGGACAAACATATAACAACGTATATCTCTGTATTGCCTTGAGTACAACAATGAAAATTACTCCTCTAGCATCCATGTAGTTGCATCGGATCAAACCGCAATGATTTTATCCCCCCCCAATGCGTCTCTAAGGGATCGTACACCCATACGCCAAACCCCGGCAAGCCATCCATCCATCCATCATCTTTATTCCTCCCCGACTCTCCAATTATAACACCCCATCTAAACAATCGTCTCCAACTCCCTTGCATAACCCAGCGTATTCTCAATCGCCGCATGGCTAATCTCCCTCTCCTCGCCCTCAGCCTTCACCACTGCCTGTGCAGGGAAGTAAATCCGGCCATCCCGTACCACCCACCCCCTGCTCTGTGCAAACTGCACCACTGCGCCCTCAGAGTCAAGGAAGAGGAGGTCCTTCGTGCTCGAGACGGGGAGGGAAGGGTATGCACGCTCGGAGCACGATGCGATTTCGGCACGGATGCGTGGGATCAGAATCTATTTGCCAAACGTCAGCTTGCTGCTCTCTCAAACGGAAAAATTGGAGGAAATGGTTGGGGGGGGGTTGCATACCTCTGAAAAGATGCCAAACTCCTCACTCGGCACCTCCCTGCTCCTCATCGCCTTCCACACCTGATCATAGCTCCCCTCCATCAGCCACCTCTCCAACCTAACCGGGTACCCCAAGAACGCATCGCCCTCCACATCCGCGCCCTGGATCTCCAGCGCCTCGAGCTCCGTGTGGAACCCCGCGTAATCGCCCTTGACGAGCAGCAGCAGCAGGAACAGGCCCGTGATCTTGGCCCTCTGCGAATCGGCAGGCGACAGCACGGTGGTGGGCAAGTTGTAGAAGGGCGAGAGGAGGTGCACGTAGCGCGTGAAGGCCTCGGGGTCTTTGGCGCGGATGGCGGTTAGGGCGGCGGTTTCGAAGAGGGCGCGGGAGGCGAGGAGGAGGGCCGGGGGGGTGGTGGGGAGGGGGGTGAGGGCGTTGAGTTTGAGGAGGAGGAGCTTGGCGCGGGAGAGGAGGGCGGATGAGGCGCGGTAGTCGGAGGTGGAGGTTTGGAGGGTTTGGAGGATGGTGTGGAGTTCGCGTTCGGCCATGGTGGTGGTGGTGGTGGAGTTGATGGCAATGCGAGGTTGGAGGTGAGGTGAGGTGAGATTAGATGGTGAGGTAGGTCGTTGGGTGGGTTGAGATGAACGACGGCAAAGTGTTGTTTGTGGGTGAGGTCGTGGCGTGGAGGTAGAGCTTTGGCTTGTCTTGCTTGTTGAGGTAGCTTACGGCAGACAGGCAGGCTCCAGAGCCGCGCGGTACTTCTACTCGCCTCCACAGTTATTCCGCCCGCGCGCCCGCCGCGTCTATGAACATGGAAACATCAACCCACTAACACAAACCACGTACGAGGGAAAGCACGACACAGTCGTACGTGAGCCTATCATGGCTACCATACTTAAATCTCGCAATGTCCCGATTTATACGCCACACTTCCACCCAAAACCGCCTTGAGGAACCAGCACATTCAAACCGCATTCTCATAATTGAAGACCAACAGCTATCACCTGGCAGACGCAATACAACCAGATCGCAAAACCACGCAATCCTCGCAGGCAAAGATGTCCGATAAAGCCAATCCCAGCAGCGACTCCACCGCCGCATCTGGCTCCACCTCCTCCAACGGCTTCACTCCCTACACCATCACCAGCAGCGGCACAAACAGCCAGGTACGCCCTGCCTGTCCTTTCACACAAGCCAATCCCCCTAACCATCTCCAGGGAAATCACTACGACACTCGCATCCAACCCGGTGGTTATGCATACCACTACAGCAACACAGTAAGTAACAGCTGCACTGCACGGCAATGGGGAATAGAGCTAACGGGGCTAGGACAAGAGCTATTACTACAAGAACGCGGATAATTCGACCTACCATAACAACGGGAAGGGAAGCTCGACCTACACGGACCCATATGGGGGTGTCCATCGGAAGTGATGGATGAGCTAAGGTGGATGGGCGGGGGGGTGGTGAAGTCGAAAGCAAAAACGAATGGAAGACTGGTTTTATAAGAAGTGTCGTGTATGTTATTCTGGTGGGATGGGGTGTTGTTGGACTCGCTGTGTAAGCGTCTATGCTGGTATTCCTACTATTACTACTGCACCCTAGCTACTACACACGTTAAATGGCACAAGGTTATGTGCGTAATACATATTCATAACTTGTGCCAATCGCCAGTGAGAGCACACCCACAACCGCAACCCACCATCATAAGAATATTCTTGTATAGTAGTAGTACTAGAAGATATAAAACCAAAAAACGCATATATGCGGGAGCGTAGCTTCTAGGGTAAATGCAATCCGCGCCACCTGTCTAATTGCAGAGTCCTTCCTCCCATACCCCAGAAAAATCCGTCCCAAAAACTCCCAAATCACAACAAAACAAATCTACAACAAGCTCTCCCCCAACCCGCACCTCACGACCGAGCACCCCGCCCGAACCGTCTCGAACGCGCCAATACCCTCCAACCCGGGCTCGAGAGACGGGTTCACCTCAACCAGGTCCATCGCGACCAGGCTCCCCGTCTCGTGCACGCACTCGGCGATGAAGTCGCCCTCGCGCAGGGTGAGGCCGCCGCGCACGGGGGTGCCGGTGCTAGGTGCCCATTGGGGGTCGAGCGCGTCGACGTCGAAGGAGAGGTGGATGGGGGTGTCGGTGCCGATGTGGGCGAGTGCCATTTCCATGACCTTGCCGATGCCGTATCTGTGGGGGCGGAGTTGTTAGCGGGGGGGTTCTTGTCTAAGGTGTTACGTAGGGAGGTGGGGGAAAGGTGGGGGAGAAGGGAGAGAGGGGGAGGGGGGTGGCTTACTTGTCGATATCGTGCATGCTGAACGCCTTGACGCCGTGCTCCCTCAGGAGCACCTTCTCCGCCCTGTCTACGTCGCGGAGGCCAATGTAGACCAGCTTCTTCAAGCTAACCTTCATGTCATCCTTGACCCATCCAAACATGCTCTCGTCATCATCCTTAGCCAAGCCCGTCAGGAACGCCACCGGCATCCCGTGGATGTTTCCCGAATCCGACATCTCAGGCGTATTAATATCCGCATGCGCATCCACCCAGATGAGCGCCATCTCGCGCCCCAGCCTCTCGCGGATGGCCTTGGCCGTGCCAGCAACAGAGCCAATGGCAATGCTGTGGTCCCCGCCGAGGGTGAGCACGCAGCGCCCCGTGATGGCTTGCGCGTAGACTTGGTCGCAGAGGGCGCGGGTGACGGCGGACACGGCGCGCGGCTGCTTCATGTTGCGGTGGTCGGGGTCGGCGGAGGGGGAGGGGATCACGTCAGCGTAGGTGTGCACTTTGCCGTCGTGGTGGATGTCGTAGCCTAGGTCCTCGTGGAGCTGGGTGAGGAGGCCGTTCTTGATCATCTCGGCGGGGCCGGCGTCAACGCCTGCTTTGGTCTGGAGAGTTGTTAGATGGGTGAGAGTGGGGGAAGAGGGAGAGATGCGTACCTGGCCACCTGAGAAGCCGACTGCGACTACGCCGAGCTCGTTGCCTCGCGTGAGGAACTTGGGCTTGACCATGCTGGTGGTGGTCATCGTTGCGATTGCGGGGGAAGATCGGACACCACAAAGATTATCGTCGTCGGGATGATTGCTTTTTGAGTATACTATTTGCTTTCGAGTATTATCTATTCGAGAATCTCACTATTATTGGCTGAAAGTGGTGGTGGGGCAGGTAAAAATGCGCGGCGTTGGTGGGGGAAAAGGGTATGACGACGACGGCGATTTGGAGTAAGCACGATAGGTGATGGAGGGGTAAGAAAATGAAAAGGGAAGCATGAGAGCGGTGGGAGAAAGACCCTTCTAATATATGCGGGATTTGAACAATTAGACTAGACCCCTAAGTGCAGGTGCGTATCTGAAGGATTTGCGCACATGATTGCAGAGGGCGGGTTGCTGATGCAAGTTGTTTGTCAAAGAATTGTTATTCCTGCCTTTAGGGAATTATCACGATGGGAGCATGAACCACAGTTGGAGAGGGATGGAGAAATGTCGAGTAGACCTGCACTTAGGGGAATTGGAAGTGGCAGAATGGCTGGAAGGGGGATGGTGTCGGCGAAGGCGGCGAGAGGGCGGAGAGTGGACAAGAGTGGGCGAGAGTGGGCGATAGGAAAAACGGCGAGATTGCGGGTACAAACGGATCTGATAACAAATACTAGTACGTACTAGTTTGTTATCAGATCCGTATGTACCCGCAATTGAGACCAGAGTGAAGCCATACAGTGGGATCAGTGAAACAGAAGGAAATCTGCGCGGTGGGGGTGGTGGAGGGTGGTGGTGCACGTGATGGTGTTAAATGGCTCAACGGTAAGAAGAAAGAAGAGAAGCATTGTGAGACTGGTGAGAGTTGACGTGGTGGGATAAATTGAAGGAGAGGAAGCTTGCGTATACGTGGCGCACGTGATTAGTTTAATCACGTGACTATGTGTTGCACAAAGAGAAGGTGCGATGATGAGAAGGGAAGAGATGGAACTAAGGGAAGAGACGAAGGGAAGAAGCGGAAGGAAGGGGCAAATAGGAGAAGCGGAAGGAAAGAGCGAAGGGTAGGAGCAGAGTATGGAAGGAACGATGGACGGGCAGCGGTAAGAGGCTTATACGATTAACAAGAGCGATAGAGGAGCGGAGAGATGGAGTAAAAGGAAGGAGCGACGAGAAGAAACAAATTAGAGAAAGAACGACGGATATGGCAACAATATGAGATCTATATATTATATAGTGCCACTGGTACACACCCCAGACACTCCATCCTCTACTCCATACATACACGCAATGTGAGTATGCCACTCTCAGTCACGTGCATCAACCACCACTCCCGTGACCTCTCCTTCCTTTCTCGCTCCTCGCACAATCCCCCCCAATGAGGAAATTTCACTCGCTGCCACAGCTATAGCTCTTCCCAGCTAATCCACAGCCTACCCATGCTACGCCCTCCCATCACCCAAAGCACCATCATAACGCGAGAAAACAATTCAGCCTTCCCCTACTAACCACCCCCCAAGCCACCATCTCCCCATCAAAAATGCTTAATCCACGCGTCAACCCCCCCTCTTCATCTTAATTCCCCCAAGTGGTAAGTTCTGTCGCGTTTTGTGGCCATAAAGGGCCATCACGGCGCCAGACCCCGCCGTGTGGACACTCAGCCATACTTCTCGCGAAGCGATACGATTGGCCGGCATCCCGATCGGGAGCGTTGAACGAGGAAGCGACGGCGAGGCTGTGGGTGAGGCGCCGTGGTTTTTTGCACTGCCATGCTCGCGCTTGACGTATCTCAACGGTGTTTTGAGGGGTTTGGCATGGATGGAGGGAGAGGGAGGGTTGTATAAGTAGATGGGAGTGTCCCCGTTTGATGAGGTTGTGTAGAATAACACATACAATACAACACTCTTATAACCAGGTTTATAACCGGTTCTGCTGACGCCTTTCCTTTACCTGCCAGATCTTTCGTTTGCTTCTACTATCCACAGTTTGCGACTGCATTTTATCGCTGAAGAAAAGTCTCGAAAGAGCACCTTTTCCACAATGGAAGACGGAAAATATGGTGAGCAGCGCCCCTTTACTCTCCTCACAATCACCAATCTAACCACCCTCAGTCGACGGCAGCATCTGGTATTACGCCCCCAACAAGCCCGCCCCCATCGTCTTCACGATCCTCTTCACCATCTCCGGCGTCTTCCACTTCTACCAATCCTCGCTCTACAATTCATGGAGAGTCACCTGGATCTACTCCTGGTCATCCATCGTCTTCATCGCCGGCTACGCCCTGCGCGCCTACGCCGCCTACCACTATGACAACGTCGACATCTTCATCGCCGCCATCGTCCTCCTCTACGCCGCACCCCCCCTCTACGAACTAGGCAATTACCTCGTCCTCTCCCGCTGCCTATTCTACATGCCTCACCTCTCCCCCCTCCACCCCCACCGCACCTTAACCCTCTTCCTCGGCCTCTCCGTCGCCGTCGAAGTCCTCACCGCCAACGGCGCCGCGCAATCCATCACCGGCAAAACCCAAGCAAAGCAGGACCTCGGCAAGGGCCTCCTCAAAGCCGCGCTCGTGCTCCAGCTCGCCGTCATGGGCCTCCTCCTCGCCGTGGCAGGCGTGTATCAGCGCCGCGCCTCCAAGGCCGGCATCCTCACCAACCACTCCGGCAAGGCAGACATCAAGAACGTGCTCATCACGCTCTACGGCTCCTGCGGCCTCATCACCATCCGCACCATCTTCCGCACCATCGAGTATTTCTTCGCCGCCGCCCTGCACCCGCCTTACACGGCCGAGGAGTCCATCTCCCCGCTGATCAGGTACGAGTGGTACTTCTGGGTCTTCGAGGGCATGCTCATGGTAGTCAACTCGTACATGCTGAACTGGCGCCACCCGGGCAAGTACCTGCCGAAGCGGAATAACGTCTTCCTCCGCCCCGACGGCACGGAGAGGGTCGGCGAGTCGTTCAAGGATAAGAGGCCGTTTTTGCTGGTGATGTTTGATCCGCTGGATATTTTGGGACTTGTGTTGGGGACGGATAAGAAGTGGTGGGAGGATGAGAATTTGCCGACGCCTGCGGAAGCGGAGGCGAGGAGGGCCGAGGAGCAGAGGGAGGGAGGCCTGAAGGAGAGTAGTTCGACGCGGAGTTGAGGGGGTCTGAGAGTTTGTTTTTGGGAGTGGAGTGTCTCTTTTGGGATTTGGGGAATTTCGTTTGTTATTTGCGCGGCGGTTGAAGCGTGTCAGGGGCGCGGTAGGGGGTGTTTCATTTGATTTGACAGTCTTGAATTAGAGGTATATATAGATGGTAATACGCAGGAGATCTTGGATAAATGTAGGATAGGATGGGTCGTGCAGTTATAGAACTGTACGGATTGGACAGAAGATACCATATCATATGATACAATACCAATACAATCACTATACATACACATGCAAATACCCCAAAAAGATGTTACTGACCCAGAAAAAGGAGTTCGTCACAAGTCATCTCATCTCATCACACCTCACCCCCTGCGCCCTCGTCCCATCCCTGAGCTCCATCCCCGAAGGATTCACTAACAAAGTCTTTACAGCGGGCCCCTTGACACCCAAAATAGCGACTTTTGCCTCTGTTCCTGATCTCGTGGAAGCTGGGTAGAAGGAACCGAGCGGCCAAGTGACCTGGTAGCTTACTGTCTGACCGCTGACTGGAGAGATCCGTGATAGTGGGCTCGCTGACGTTTTTGAAGGATTCGGAAGTGGCGGGAGGGGAGGGAGATTTGGCTTTATTGCGGCGACATTGCGGAGATGAGATGGTGTGCGTGGGGTGGATGGTTACATTACTTTGACATTACTTTGACATTACCCTCAACTGTGGCAACTCAGTAAAGGGGAGGAGCGAGGGAGCATGCACGTCGAGCAGAGATGAGTTGTGTTTACTGTACGAGAGAGAGGAGGAGACGGTGCTCCGGTTGCCGCTGTCTGACATGCTCGTGTGCTCGGTATGCCTCGTCCGTGCCGTGTTTATTGTTTATGTTGATGCTTAGTGAGTGATTCCGCCGTCAAAAAAGTTATATATAGCCGGTGGCAATCTCTCACATCATCCCGTGCTGTTGATGTTTTGAATGCACCGCCTGCAACGTCGCCACCACCAAACTTATCCACTAAAGTCAGGGTTTAGGATCCTTGCCAAGGGCAAATCGTCATCCCTTGTCCACTCCCCCACTGTTCCTGTCCCATACCACGGCGTAACTCTCAAAAATTTCCCAAGAAATACCGCCTTTGTCCATCAAACATCGGCGATCAACCCCCATCGGGTCCCGCGACGCGCTCGTCAACACCACAACTGTCGGACATGAGAGCGTCTGATCCCATCAGGGAAGCTTCTCCGCTTCTTCTCGTGCGCATTTGTGTACCGACAAAGCCCTGCTAATAGCGCGGTGGCGCTTGACTGACAGGGCGCAGTCGGTACCCGGTACGGCGGTGTTCGCGGGGAACGCCCTGGCAATAAGATCACTGGCTGTGTATTAGATACAACCTCCTCCTTCTGTCTAGTGCTCCGCCATACCTTGTCTATAGATCTACATTTCAATCTCTTCATCCCGTCTTTCAAGAACCGTTTCAAACCTCCTCCCATGCATCGTCTTCACTTTAACCTCTTCACCTCCTCACCGCCGCGCTAGAAACATGGCGACAATAACAGCACCACCACCGCACCCCCCCCCGACCTGGCCAACTCCAAACCAACAACCCAACCCAACAACCTCCTGGCCACCGCCGGCACTCTTCATGAAGATGGAATTCGGCATCTCCCTCGCGCCAACCTCAGCGCACAACGTCTCCCTCTCCTACGCCTCCCGCCCCATCACCACCTCGCGCCTCGCAAAAACCATCCCGACCTTCCTCCTCCCCGCCTCCGCGCGCCGCGGCCGCGCCTCAAAGCAAGACTCCCGCCCCTCCCCGCGCTCCAGGTCCGAGATCCTCATGCGCCCTTCCGCCATAACACCCGCACACCAGCAATACACCACGCCGCAACCCGCCTACCCCCACCCCGAGCGGCCGTCCCACCCGCAACGCACATCCTCCCTCACGCCGAACTACGCGCCTCCCCTCCGCTGGGGCCCAACCCGGCACTTCCTCGAACACAAGCCCCTCCCCGAACTCCCCTCGCGCTTCCGCCTCGGCGAACCAGACCTCCCCTGGACCTCCCCCGCGCCCTCAATCCGCAGCACCACAACAGTGCAAACAACCTCTACCCCCGCCGCCGGCCCGCCCTCCGACCCCGTCTGGTCCGCCGTCTCCCCGCCATCCACAACATGGGCCGCGCCCCGCAGCATCTCCAACCCCTCCTCCCCAATCGTCAGCCCCGAAATCTCCGCCGCCTCCCCACACCACCACAACCACAGCGGCAGCGTCTCCTCCCCCGCCTCGCCCGCAGACGCAAACACACTGCCCAAACCCTGGCGCGACACCAGCTTCTACACCTCCATCCCCGGTCCGCGGTCCATAACCCCACCGCCGAACCAGCGCGCGCGCGCGGTGTCGGCCTCGGATCAGGGAGCTAGCCGCGGGAGTGTGAGTGAAGGCGGATCGCGCTCGAGCGTGCGCGATTACGAAGCGGAGATGCGCGCGAGGGATGAGAGGAGGACGGCTATTGACCCGCTGCGAGAGCGGGAGATGCACAGTCTACAGGCGGCGATGATGAGTTTTGACGCGCTGGGGGAGTGGGACGAGACGACTGCGAGTATGGGGATGAATGCCGCGCCTGGGCCTGGGGTGGGCTATCCGCACCACACGTATATGGATCAGTGGAATAGCGGGGCCCGCGCTGCGAAGACGGTGGGGTGGGCGGTTGGCGTTGGCGAGGATGGGAGGAGGGGGGTTGTGAGGGATGATGAGGCGGGGTGGCAGAGGTATAATTTTGAGGAGTGGGATCGCGCGGGGAAGGGGTGGTCGTATAGGGATGTTAATGGGTTTACGAGTTATTGGCCTGATGGGATGAGGCGGCGGAGCTGGAATGGAGGGGAGACGCCGGATTGGGCGGCGATGCGGTAGGGGGTGGTGTGTAGGCGTTTTTGGCTTTGGGGGGTGGGAATTGGAGTTTTGGGAGTACATACTCGATGGATATATTGAATGGCATTTTGGGGGAGACGGGGGATGTTACATATTTACGAGCTGTAAGTTGTTACGGTACCTCGTCACTAGCGACGATTTGAGCTCCTTCGCAGCGGTCTTGGGTTTCGTCGCTGCATGCGAGGGAATCCATGGCGACTGTAAAGCAGCTCAGATCACTGCTGGTGAGGAAATACTGCAGTGATTTACGCTCTGAATGGAATATACGGATCGATAAAGGGTACATAGCTGGGATACATACATATCTAATGGCTGCAAGATGTTGCAGTATTTCCTGATCTGAGTTTCACTTCTCTAGTTGCATCATGGCAGGCGTGAGTTTCGACGCCGAGTGCGGGAGAATCCATATATATATATATAGTCATCAAGGAGACGCCCTGAGGCCATGCATCGTCTAAGACTGTCCTGCACGAAGATTATTGGGTCGGTTCCTGTGTTCAAATGAAGTCCTCTGCTTGGGTTTAGTTATTTCATCCATGGCCTCCACGGAAGAAGCTGGATAACAAGGAATAGCTGTGAGCGACAAGAAGCTACGGTGACAGGAAGAGGTCAGTGACGGCAAGAAACTATAGCGGTATGAAGAAGTATGGCAGTGAGAAACTGCAGTTGCAATCATCCGTCGCACGCGAATCCCCTCTTCTCAACGATCACCTTGGATAACTCGAATAGGGTGCCACTTTTCGCGAGATAGTTAGCTACGTTTTTTCTCGCGGGTTGAAAGTTAGCATAGATTTACATCTTAGCCGCGAAGTTGGCGTGGATTTACAAAGTAAGTGGAAGTTTGAAGTCAGCGGGGATCTGAGAGTCAGCGGGAGATTCAGAGTTAAGTGAGAATTTGAGAGGTTAGCGATAATTCTACTTTCCTCATTTCACTTTGACAAGTGTCCTTGTGCAGGGAGTAGCGCAGCAAAATCGCTATTATAGTTCCTAGCTCATACGGCCTGCATAGATACAGATATGTGGTGGTAGAACTCAATAAACCACTATCTTGCACCTTTACCCCAAATCCCGTCCCATAAGTGACAACCAAAACGCCAGCAAATTTCCCTCCCAACCATATCGCACCAAAATACCCCCCACCGCGAGACCAGCTCGACAACGCACCACCCCCTAAATAACCTCATTCATAAACCCACCCCCCCTCGCAAACCTCGACTGATACTCCCTCAAATCTGCCCAATTCCTCAGGTCACTCTCGCCCTCGTCCTCCTCCCCGTTCGCCTTCCCTCCCTCAAACTTCATCAGCACATCCAGAAACCTTCCTAAGTACTCCTCTGCCCGCCTCGCGAGCGGGCCCTTGTGGTTCCGCGGCGTATCTAACAGCGTCGCTGCGATCTGCCTGATTTTATTCAGGAATGAACCCCCGTTCGGCTCCATGTTCACTTGGCTGATACTACTCAGCACCTTCAGCAGGTCCTGCACGATCGTCTCCCTCTCGGCAGCCATGCGCGTCGCGATGGCGTCGGAGATTGCGTCGGCACCCATCTCCTGCGGCGCAGGGACAGGCTGCAGGAACGTGCCCGTGGGGCTGATCACCCGTCCGCTGTCGTGGGGGATGCTCTCGCGTCGCTGTGGTGGGGCTTGTTGGCCAGCCGAAGCAGAAGCAGCAGCGACGCTAGCCTCATGCGCATCGAGGAGGTTAAAGTATTTCTCGACAAGGTAGCTGCGCGTCCCTAGTTGCGAGGCGTAGATATTGGCTTTCTGGATCTCGTACTGTAGTTGGCGCTTCTGGTCTACAGGCGGCTCGTTGGCTGCGTGGCGTGGCGGCGGAGGTGGTGGGGGGTAGATCTGCCCAAAGCCTTGGGGCTGGGCGTGTGGGTAGTAGAGCGGTTTTGAGGTGTCTTCGCGGAGGGGAGGGGAGTGGATCGTGCTGTGGTGCGGGTCGTTGGTGGAGCTGGTGCCATGGGGTGGCTCGTGGCCGAAGCGGCCAGGCTCGTTGCCGGCTTCGAGGCGGAGCTCGGAGGGGATGTTTTCAAGAGTGCGCTTGACGTTCTCGACGCATTCTTCGAGGACGCGCTTCTGTCGGGGCCAGTCGAAGAGCTGGTCGATACCGTATGCGAGCTCCATTGTTGCTAAAGGCGTGCAGGTCATGTAGATCTGGATGCCGAGGTTGAAGCCGGCGAGTTTGGAGACGGCGCCGGGGGGTTGGGCGACGATGTGGGTGGCGAAGATGTATTGGTCATCGATGGGGAGGGGTAGGGGAGGATAGGGGTTAGAGGGAGTCGGAGGAGGGATAGTAAGTTCGGCAAAGTAGGCACCGAGTTGTTGCATCGAACTGGTGGGGTTAGATGGGTGATTTGGGAATGAAGAGATAGCATGAAGACTTACCGAACACCTACAATCATGACCCAGAATATCCTCCTCCCTATCTCCTGCTTGATATAGTCCACCTTATTATCCCCCGACTTCGCATTCTCATTCGCGCGCTGCACACCCACCGCACGACTAATCGTGAACGTCTCCCCAAAGTATAACCTGCACTGGTGCCAGTTAATCGTATACGCGCCCGCCAGCCCCAAAAAGTAGCTCGTCACTGCATCATACACCGTCAAGTCGCGATCCAGGTATCCTGCCCCTCTCGCCTCCACCGCGACCTTGTGGCACCGCTCAACCAGAGAAATCGAGTTCGGGAACAGCTTCTCCTGGTGCTGCGCTTTGAGATGCATTATCGGCTTGCGCGGGAACGACGCCACCAGCATGCCAATCATGCTTGCCAGCAGCGCCAGGAATTGCGGATTCGAAAGGTCCTCGCGCTGCTTGAAGGCCGCGCGGAAGCTTGGCTCGTGTGGGAACGGCGCAAGAGGGTGGATGTATGTGAAGAAGTCGTCGACGAGCAGCTCGAGGATCGAGAAGGGGCAGATGGATTCGGCACTCAGCACGGCATGTGAGGAGAAGGACGCGAGTGTCGCGGCGACGTTTGAGGGGCTCGTGGGGGATGGCGTCGCGAACTGGTGCGAGGGCGACCCCTCTTCTAGACGGCGCCGCTTGATGTTCTCAGCGTGTCGGTTTGGGGGGCCGCGGCGTCGCGAGGGGCGCTCGAATGTGCATGGTATCTCGAGGGCAGAGCAGGCGCGGCAGGGTGGGCCTTCTTCGTCACACTGGGTTGGAGTTAGCTTGTTGTCGATGGTGGGGTTGGAGGGGGTAGCCACGTACTTTCACCTTCCTGATACTACAAGAGTCGCATGCTTTGCGCAGGCGATTCCCTTTCTGCGCTTCTAGCTGGGCGGCAGTGGGGGTGGCGTGCTGCTGGCCATTGCCTATGTGCTGTTGCTGCGCGTTGGCGTTGGGGATGGAGCCGTCGCTGTTGAACTGAAGAGGCCGCGTGTTAGCATCGTAGCTGTAGCTCTGCGAGGACGCGGTGTGGAGCTGGTTGAGGAGGTCGTGTTTGTTGTCGTTGGCGCTTTGTTCGGGGTGGGAGAGGGAGGAGGTCGAGTATGCTGCTGGAGGAGGGGGATAGGACGACATGTGGGCGTTTGGGTGAACGTCGGCGATGGGTGGGTGTGTTGACGGATGAAGTTCGGGAGAACTGTGGGCGTTGAGGCGAGACAGGTGGTTGATGGGAGGACTTCGGCTCATTGGTTTGGGTGGCTTTGATTGGCTAGGTCACAGTACTCTAAAGTGAACAACGGATCCCTGCCTCTGTGCATTATCTATATAGCTTCGAACAAAGGCACTGGGAACTCAAAGTTTGAGTATTTTTTTGTTATTAACGCTAATACGTCTATTGTATTATATATCTATTACCATTCTCTTTCTTATATGCCTTCTTTGCAAATCCAGGCTCCCAACAGACACAGCTATGCAGCGCATAAAATTTCGTCAAACCAAAGCGCCACCCATGCTGCATGTCCCATCCGCAAATATGCCCAAAACGCCACGCCATGAATCGTAACCCCGCAAAGCACGGGTATCAATCAGTCTCAGAAACCTCACCCCTAGCACCCTAAATCCTTACTTTGATCGTCGTCCCCGTCGTCGCGAACCGCGCGCCACACATCAGCCCGCAGCCGAGCAATATCGACGACGCTGTGAAGAGCTGCGGGCCCAGGTAGCTGCCATTGCCCGCCGTGATGAGTGCGCCGCAGATTGGTGGACCGGAGAGCACCGCGAAACTGACCATTGTGAAGATCATACCAATGCGTACACCAGCCTTGCTCAGATCCTTCGCCGTTAGGGAGCCCAGAACGGCGGGGAAGAGCGATTGCACGCCGGCACCGGGCATCCCGTAGATTACGGTCCAGGCGTACAGGCCGGCGGTGTCATGGATTGCAATCATCGTGAACATGACGATTGAACCACCCAGCGCTGCGAAGAGCATGAGGTTCAGCGGCCCAGTCCAGGTGTCCGCGACGTAGTTGGCAAAAATGCGAGCTGGGATGCCGACACCGTTAAGGAGGAGGACAAGGTTGATCGACTTGGTCTGCTCGAAGCCGATGTTGTCGCGCGCAAACGCCGACAGGTAGAAGAAAGGGAAGTAAAGGCCCCAGAAGGTGAAGAACATGCCAACACCGTAGAGAGTGTACGTCATGTCGCGGAAGGACTCTAGGTCGAGGAACTGGCCCGAGCGGCGGGGCGGCACACGCTGCTTCGCGAAGAGGTTGACGCAGAGCAGGAAGAAGGCGTCGACTAGGCCGAGCGAGCGCATGGTCCAGGCGAACCCGATTTTGGGGAGCAGGTTCTGCACCATGGAGGGGAAGATGAGACCACCAATGGCGCCACCGGAGGCGGAGATGCCGATCGCGAGAGACTTCTTTTTCGAGAAGTAGGTGGAGACAAGGGCGACGCTGGGGGCGAAGATGCAGCCGTTGCCGAGTCCGACGCAGATGCCGTGCGAGAGGATCAGCTGCCAGTACTGCGTTGATATTGAGGCCATGAAGATTCCGAGCAGCTGCAGGAAGCCACCGACAAAGATGACCTGTTTGAAGTAGCCGGCATCGGCGAGGCGGCCGCTGAAGGTGCCCACGAAGAAGAGGAAGAAGACTTGGAAACCACCGATCCAGGCAATGTCGGACGGCGGGCGGTCGAGGAAGCCGACGTAGAAGGATTGGAACATGCCAAAGGAATTGACGAAGCCCCAAGTTGTCGTGACCGTCATACATGCCATGGCGCACTGAAGCCATGCGTGGAATCCTCCATCCGGCGGCGGGCCTATGCTAACAGTCGAGGTTCTAGCAGATAGATGAGTCAAAACCCGCCGTACAACATTCGACTCTGTTTTCGCTATAGAGGGCGCGCCTGTGTATGTCTCGCCATCCTGTTTTCCAAACGACGACGAGTCGTTATCGGGCGAGGTATCGCTGCTGTGAATGGAGAGAGTCTCGCCCTTCTCTTTATCTATGACTTTGCGATCAACCTCCCGAGCATCTTGGGAGATGTCGTGCATGCTTGGATCGGTGTAATATTCCGGGTATCTGTATATCTGCTCCAAGTCAGCTTTGGATCACCGCATCGGGTGTCTTAGACAACCCCGCCATCACATCGGCTCTGTATGCAGGATGTGGAACGTACAAACTATAATAAGCGGCCTATATGGTATTCCTGTATATCGAGTGCATCTGAAGCATGTCAATTAAGCTATGCTATATGTAAAGAATGTTATTTCCAAAACACAATGGTAGTGTATGAGTAATTCGAGTCAAGACGGAAAAACTAGAGGCGAAGTGACTCTTTTTACATTTTAGATCCAGAAGCTTTTAGTAGATTTTATGGCGGCTTTAGCGCGGGAATTGATGAAAAAAAGTGGGCAACTTGGTGATTACTATACAACCCAGGCCGACTTAGTGTGGAGTTAGTGGTTGAAGGACGGAATCAGAGCGGACGGCACGCCTGTCGGGTAAGTAGGTTTTCTTGGGCCGATCTTGCCGACTCTGGCCTACGAAGCCTATGGTTTCTAATTCTCCGTCAACTTAACTCGCAAAGATGTAACCGGGCTGTGATGCCAATCAGTTTTGTGATAGGTAAGCATGAAGAGCTGCAAGGAGAGCACTGCAGCAAGCTACTGGGTGGACTGCAGCTGTATGCGGACGTCTGCAGGCGCTATTCGTGGTCTTTGTTCTTTGTTCTTTGTTCGGGATTTGCACCCCGAGGCTATTGCGGAAGGTTATTGCGGAAGGATATTGCGGAAAGCAATGGGCGTGCGTAAGGGATGTCCGCAATAGCCACTGAGCTGCGGACGGATATACGACAAGAGCATAGTCCACCACAGTATATTGTGAGTGATAGGCCGGGGGAACAAAGGGGGGTAGGGGGGAGGTAAGGAGAGTGGAGGGAGCGAGGGGGTTGATGGGTTGATGGATATAACGGCACGTCGTTAGCCTTAGCATAGGCTGGGCATGTTGTAATTGAAAGGGCTCAAAGTAATTGGTGGAAGCGGCCGGCAGTGTTGGACTTTCTGTTTTGGGTGCAGATCTAGGGTGGGATGGGAATTTACTGGGGTAATGGAAATTTGGAGATGTGACGCGGAGTTGTGGGGACCGAGCGGGGCGGCCAAGATAGTGAGAGGTGAGGGGCAGCGGCAGAGGAAGTTGGGGATTTGGAGATTGGGGACGACCGAGAGGGACTGACTGCACGTGATAAGAAGCACTGATGGAGCTCGAGTATATAAGCCTTGTTGGCGCCGGCATAATAAATTACAGCCTGTTGTATATATATATATATATATATATCAGTCAAAATGGGAAACTGCGACGGTCAGGTTGTGATATCTTGTGATAGTCGCACAAATACATGTGAAACGCTGATCACAAAGAATACCCGTGACTGCCCCTACGTCGGCTCGGCGACAAACCGGAGGCAGCAGGATAATACTAGTTGTTTGTTTTCTCATCTTTCGTCTTAAACAATCATATAAAAAATCAAATACACCCGCATCCCTCTAACTCTTGAGCACTCGCGCAAAAGAAATACATACATACCCCCCTTCCACTACCCTCCACCCCTTCCCACTGCCAAAATGACAGACCAACCCCACCTCCTCAGCGCAACTTCCGCCCTCCATCTTCTCCAAACGGGCGCTCTCACTGTCGAAGCCTACGCCACCGCACTTCTCACCCACATCCGCACCAGCGAGCCTACCATCAAAGCCTGGGCCCACCTCAACCCCGACCTCGTCCTCTCCCAAGCCCGCCGCCTCGACCAGCTGCCCTTTTCCCAGCGCGGCCCCCTTTTCGGCCTCCCTATAGGCATCAAAGATATCATCCACACCAAGCGTACTACCTCCCTTTCCACCCCCCCTTCTCCTATCCAATCCCCGCTAACTCCCGTAGACATGCCAACCTCCCACAACTCCCCGCTCTTCCCCTCTCCCCCCTCCACGCAAGACGCCCCCTCCCTCCTCGTCCTGTCAAATCTCAGTGGCCTACTCCTGGGTAAAACCAATACCACCGAGTTCGCGGTCTCCACCCGCGGGCCTCCCACCACAAACCCGCGTAATGCAGCCCACACCCCCGGAGGCTCATCCTCTGGCTCCGCAGCCGCCGTGGCAGCTTTCCATGTCCCCCTGGCTGTAGGCACGCAGACAGGAGGGAGCATTATCCGCCCAGCGGCCTTTACTGGGGTTTATGGGTATAAACCCACCTGGGGCGCTGTGAGTCTCGCGGGGGTGAGCTCAGTCTCGCCGACCTGCGATACGATTGGCTTCTTTGCGCGAAGTGTCGAGGACCTGCAATTGCTTGCTACAGCATACAGAATTGAGGATCTTGAGCCAGTAGTGGAAACACCATTGGAGTTGAAGGGTGCGAGGATTGCGTTCTGCAAGACCCCAGTGTGGTCGAAAGCAGAGAAAGGTACCATCGACGCCTTCTCAAAAGCGAAAGAACTTCTCCGTGCCCGCGGCGCAGAGGTGGTAGACCTCGATCTCCCTCCCGCCTTCGCCGAAGTCGGCGAATGGGCGCGAACCATACACGCCGGAGAGGGGCGGGCGTCGTTCCTAGGCTACTATCTCCAGGATAAGGAGAAGTTGGATTCGGTGATTCAAGAGCAGGTAGAGAATGTGAAGGGGGTGTCGAGGGCGGGGCTGATGGCTGCGTATGATGGGTGTGCGGCGCTGAGGCCGGTGTGGGATGGGATTGCGGGGGGATTCGATGCGGTGGTTGTGCCGAGTGTACCAGGGGAGGCGCCGGAGGGGTTGGGGTATACCGGGGATGCGGTGAGTTCCCTTTCTTGACATTTCCTTGCTTTTTTATCCTTCTTTTTTGGGACCACGGCCCTTCTAGGTCGGCACTGACGACGAATGAAAATAGTCTTTCTGCGCAATCTGGACGGTGCTACATGCGCCAGCGCTGAATGTGCCGGGCTTTGTGGGCGAGAAGGGGTTGCCCGTCGGCTTGACGGTTGTAGGTGGTAGATGCACTGATTTGCGTGTTTTGTGTGCTGGAAAGGCGATTGGGGAGGTGTTTGAGGTCGAGGGGGGTTGGAAGGATAGGTCGTAGGCATGTGAGTTTCATGGACGATAGCGGGTAAGATATGTCATGGCTGGGCTATGGCGGGGGGGTGGGTATTGAATATATATACATATATATTTCTTTAAATTGGGATATCTGTGGTTTTTATTATAATCTTCAATATTAATACCTAATTCTTCGTTGGTAAAATCCAGTTATTTTATTAATTTCCTACAATCTACATTATAAACATACTCCCTTGGTTGCCAAATTTAATTTCTCCATCAGTGTTAGATCTTCCCTGTTGAGTATTCCCTCTTGAGTATTCCCTCTTACATCTTCATTCCTCTTCCTTCAACCTGTCTCCTTTAACCTCTGCCCTTCAACCTCTGCCCTTCAACCTCTGCCCTTCAACCTCTGCCCTTCAACTTGTCCTCTCTCAACAACTCTCCTTCAACAACTCTCCTTCAACAACTCTCCTTCAACAACCCTTCTTTAACAAACCTTTCTGCCTTTAACAACCTTTCTATCTTCAACAACTCCTCTTTTTCAAGGAACGGAGGACCCCACCATTCAAGTACCTATATCTCTCGCAAGGCGCATGTCCTATTGACAAAGCAATACATCCGATCTTCTCGATACAGGTCACTGTGAGTTCACCTGTTATCCTCGCAATCATCCAATTTTCACAGCTGTATCTAACATATGTGCCAGATCGAAACTACCAACCATTTTCTGATTGCCACATCAACCTCACATCAAACTTAACATGGAGGAACCCAACCCCAACCAAGACCGAAGACGTGGTCATCGGTCGCCTACCGGAGAGGAACAAGGCATAGAATCTGAGAGTCATACCCGCCGTCGTGAACATGATAGGCATCGCCGCCGGAGAGATGTCTTTCGGTCGCAACTGGACCAAACGACACATCGGACGCCCATTCCCGTAGCGTACTGCATTTCGCCCACACCAAGTAGACTCGAAGACAGCTCTGAGGATGGAACCGTAGGGAATTCCGCTCTCGCACCGCCCCCAAGCGAAAATCGCATATCACTACCAGGCTCTTTTCTCACGGCTCCAATTTGGATAGTTGATAACTCAGTGGGCGAGGTATTGGGGGATTTGCCTGTCGTGTCATCTCTAACGGACTGTCCCGTACCTCCAGGTCTTCGCCCTGTTCCGCCTCTCTCCCCGAGAGACGGCTCCGAGACGATAACGCCCATCCAATCCTCAAAGCAAACGACGAGCCGATCTGATACACTTGAAAGCGAAGATGTTCGTCCTGCCCTATTTCCACACACCATGGTATCGTCAAGGCAACTGCCGCTCCCAACAACGACGACCGACGTTAGCATTTCAGATACTGCATGCATGGAGGAGATTTTGGGAGGTGCAAATAGACTCAGAGGATCACCTTTGCCTGGCGGGGCGCAGACATTTAGGGACTATACACAATGGGGGTGTCAGCTGGCAGGTTCCTTCAAATACGAAACTGTCGTTAAAAATGTGAAAGGAATAATCTCTCGTGCCGATCTCCAACAAATGACAACAGACTTTGATGAGCGGGCCCAGAATTCCAATATTTCTGCAGATGTCTACTGGCTACTGCAAGAGACAAATCATGATGTGGCTAGAACAACGCCATCTAAGTGTATAAAAGCATTTAGGTTCTGGCAGCTAAATCGGTATTTTACCGCTGAGACATCTCGCCGTCTCTCACTTCTTTCCCATGAGCAGGGAGTCCATACAAACAGCGTACTTGGTGGAATCAAGTTGGACTTTGCGTGTGTACACTCGGGGTTGAGCAGAGAGGGTCTATTGACGTTGAGAGAAACTAATCGGCGAGACTACGTGCGTACATACCATCGAGATAGTAGATATCTTGCTAACAATACCACAGGAAACACTGATGGGGCCAATTAATAGGCTGCACGACGGTGGCGGTGTCATTGGCAGTTACGTTGAGACAATGGGGACGCCCGCTGCCTTGCTAATCTGGCCATGGAAAAAAGCACAACAAACGACAGATTTGGCCCTACACCAGCATGATATTAATTTTGTTTCTGCGATGACTGAGTTCATTAAAGGCTCCCATGAATTTTGCGCTGTACAGGAGCTACTTAAACACATGTCTATATGGCTTGAAGCCTGGCCGAAAGGAGAGATATCATCAAATTTGGCCCTTGGTTATCTCAACCGCTTCTTGGATGGTAGCTCCAGTAACGCTGAGATCTTATCCAACGAGATCTTGAGTGAAAACCTCAAGCGCCAGCGCTGCCGAGAGGCCACATATATCATGCAGCGAATTGGAAGCAGCTATAGGGGAACGTGGAGCCAAGGGAGTCTTGCAATGCTCACACTAGGAAAGCTTGGTAACCAAATAAGCCTTCCTCCTCCATTTATTTCATCTTTGGGCCCTACACGTCAACTCGGAGAGAATGCCATTGCCGCTGTACTCGTTACGTCAGATGTACCTTCAAATGTGACTTACTGTCGAGCCTTTCTCTACGGCAACTACTACAATGACAGAAGTTATACTAACAACTGGGCAGTGCAAATTGGTGCGGAGGCCACGACTATTTTATGTCCTGTTTATACTGGAATAAGTGGGCATTGGGTCGGCGTAGTTGTCCGGCTGAGTCGCAGGGACGCGAAGCACCGTGTCATGACATTAGAACTTGTGAACTCACATATGCATGATGCTGACGTTTCAATATACGACGAGCATACTGTCATGGAGATGATACTTACTTGGCTACGCGATCGGTTACCAGATTACGATAGTTTTGAAGCTCCAAGCTCTATGGTGCACGGGCGAGTTGCTCAGGAAACCTCCAAAAATTCATGTGGTGTGCACACTCTGGCAAATCTCATTGCGGCAGGGAGATCCTTGGATTACCCCACGTATTCGTCTGAGGAATGGGTAGATGCCCAAAGAAAGCGGTATCTCGTCCAGATCCTCCGTAGTGCGGCAAGCAATTTGAGAGGAGAACCGGGGCGGAACCTCATCGAGATAAGTCTCCTCGAAATTATTGAAGATCTCGAGGAATGTGATGAATGGGGGCTCAAGGCGAGGCGTCGACGGATGGGAGACTGTAAATGCTCGTTTTTTAGAAAATGCTGCAACAGCGGCTGAACAAATCTCAATCCGTGAGTTTATCTCTCATCGCTTTCTTGGAATCCGATGTCTATATAACTCATTGCGTCTTAACTTGGTCTGGGCGGCGGGAAGACACCTCTACTCCTTGCACATGGTAGTATAACTTTCCCACTAGATCACCGAGCCATGTAAATGATAACTTGATGCTTGGTACACCATTTATTTCTCCTTCCCAAGACACTACAACCAAACATCCCACGCACCCTCGATCAACGCCCTCCCTTCTTTCACTGGCGCTGGCCCTGAAGCTGCAAACGTTAGATCGGACACATGCACCGCGCCTTCATAGACAACCCCAACACCCCATCCCTAGACGTCGGAATACCACACGGCGGCACGGTCTGCGTGCTCTTCCTATCCAGCGCCTCAAGGGGTCTATCTCTTTTTCTGCTTGCATACATATGCTCCTCAGCGGACCAAGCTCGCTATCTGTCAATACGACATTACTCGGCTGCATCCCCCAGCTACCGTATTTTCGATAGCGGCATATACATTTGGGGCTGCTGGCGCGTCGTACGGGAACGGGTCGGGGCAGAACGATACTATGGTACCTACAACGTTGTAATGCTCTGTGACGATGTTGGTCTCTGGGCTCGAGTGGGGCCTGCGTCATTTGAAATTCTCCAAATTCGCTGTAGTGCTGACATTTTTACAACATATAAAGCCATGTTTTATTTTGATATTATCGTTGCTAGAAACTGCTGGAACTACTGTCGATAGTGACTGAAAGCATGGTCATTGGACATAATTTTGGGTGGCAGGAGTAGCTCGTCGAGGCCCTAAAATTGCTGGTAAACAATTTCGACTAGCTGTTCATATTTTGTATACCGCTGTCACTCATCCAGCATGTGAAATATTGAGATTCGAAAATGCCACGCATCTGTTGAGGTTCGCATCCTTTGAGGCTACGGCTGTGCCAACCGAGCTCCCGCTCGGGGTAACCTTCGTCCGTCGGCAGAGTCCCTTGCGTTTAAATAAGAGAATGGTGCACGACCCATACAAAGAAATGCGGACCAACTTTTTACCTCGAAGGATCTCACTACATTCGGCTTTGGTTTACGTGGGATGAAAGTGGGTTTGGACCTGGACAAAGGTCTCCAATCTTCTAAACTATGTCACAATGGATGGTGCAAAGCCTACTTAATATGGCACGCGTCCGCTCCGTGCTACCTAGATTCCAAATCGCTGGAAAACAAAGAAAGAGCTAGCATGAATTAAACACGCAGAGCACTAATTTGACCATCTTGTGCCGAGCAGCTATATCAGGGAGCAGATGCTATAACGATGGAGTCGTTTCGCCAGCTCCGCACTCAGTTTTTTCCTCCAAAGCCAACATTCACTGATAAAGATGTCCCCTCACAAAAAGGTAAGGTATTTATTGTGACCGGCGGAAATTCTGGTGTTGGATTCGAGCTGTGCAAGATGCTTTACGGCACTGGAGCAACCATCTACATGGCAGCTCGGTCAAAGGTGAGTCCAGACGACCTACAATCCTTTCCCATAGCATGTCTAACAGCCTCAAGGAGCGAGCTTCACAGGCCATTAAAAGCATTACCGATGTATCTCCAGCCCCAAAATCTCCCGGGACGATAAACTTCCTCCTTCTAGATCTCAATGACCTCTCCTCAGTCAAATCCGCTGCGGCAACATTTGCCCAAACAGAAGATAAACTCGATATCCTCTGGAACAACGCCGGTACAGGCGCAAACTGTGTAGAGCCTGGCGCGCGCACTGCACAGGGCTTTGAGGCCATGGTCGGAATGCACTGCATTGCAACGCTACTATTCACGCAGCTCCTCCTTCCTCAACTCCGCGCTGCCGTTTCAGCTTCGCCAAACACTCCCGGCTCCGTCCGCGTGGTGTGGACATCGAGCCTTTTAGCGGAGACCCACGCATCACCGAATGGGGTCGAGTTTGATAATCTAACAACGGGAAACCCGGATCGGGTGCGCAACTATTCCGTCAGCAAGCTGGGGAGCTGGATGCTGGGGAGAGTTGGGAATCATAAGCGTGGCGCAAAATCCGGGGAATCTACACGCACATTCGTACGATGGGACACCCGCGTTTACGATGCTCTTTATCAAGCCTATGTTGTATGACCCGCAGTTTGGGGGTTATACAGAGCTCTTTGCTGGGCTGTCGCCTGAGGTGACGTTGGGGCAGAATGGGGCATATATCATTCCATGGGGTAGGATACGTGAAGATCGGGATTGCTCAAGAAAAGATATTGTGAAGGCTCTGACGCCGAAGGAGGAGGGGGGGCTGGGGTATGATTGCAGGTTCTGGGAGTGGTGCGAGGAGCAATGGAGGCCATTTGTATAGAGCGCCACGCCCATGGACCGCTGTCTTTAAAAATATACTTTATTAGTTGTATTTAATTACAAGCCTAGAAATTCTATCCATGCAGCTAAATCCAACCCTGGCTACCATATGGTGCTGACTATGTGCCAAAAAGAAAAAATGTACATCAGATTAGACATAAGGCTCCATTTTTTATTCCCACCAACGTAAATATTTCCGTATGCTATTCCTACCTGGGTCTTCTCTATTATTTACCCCCCTATATGATTGTAATGATCCACTGTTCTTATATCCTCACTGCACCCAAGTTAGGCAAAATTGTGCTTCGTTTTTAGTAAGCAATCATGCCAAGGTCTGACAATACTTTTGCGGGTCCTTACAAACAAGCAGGGGCGTAGTGCCTCTGGTGTCTATGTCGTGCCTGATTCAAGATCCGATAACCGAGTAGCGGATGTTTCGGAATGTAGAATGTCGCCAGCGGTGATTATTTGGTCGCCGAACTTGCCGATTCGGAGGCATACTAGTAGTGTTTACGGGAACACATTATTCTCATGGATCACACATTCTGTGCCTCATCCTTAACCTCTTTATCTGTATTTGGAATGTCTTCAAATTACAGGCCATACCGAATTCGTGCTGTGGGTGATATTGTATAATAATCGATTGCTTTCGTATATATATTTGTTTGTTCCTTAACTTTGCATCAGTAATTAATTCATAATCGTCTCCCTCCAAGTCGTCACAATGAAAATTATTCTCACCGGCTCCACCGGCGTCATTGGCAGTGCAGTGCTCCAGCAGTGCCTCCAAAATCCCTCCATAACATCCATTATCGTCCTCTCACGGCGCCCACTTTCCTCTCATCCCTCATCTCCAAAGCTAAAAGTGATAATTCTCGCCGATTTTATTACCTACCCTGACGATGTCCTCGCACAGCTTGATGGCGCCCAAGCATGTATCTGGTACTGCCCCATCTCTAACCTCATGTTAAGATAGACTAACACGCCAACAGGGCCCTAGGAGGAACGGCGGGCAAATACCCGGATGTCGAGGCGGCGCGAGAAGTCAATATTGAGTATCCCCTCGCAGCGGCCGCAGCAATAATTGTGCGCCTTCGGGCCCAAAGGCACAATAGCCAAAGTTTCCGTTTCCTCAGCGTGAGTGGGATGGCGGCAGTGAGAGATATGAGTAAGAAGTTATATATATTCAAAGACAGTCGGCAGATCAAGGTATGCTTTTCCTCGCCCCCCGCAATCCATTCTACAATATTACTGAGGAGGAACTGAGACCTGATAAGGGCGAGCTCGAGAACCGTATGATTGATCTTGCGGAGAGAAATCCGGACAGCTTTGAAGTATACTTAGCGAGAGTGGGAAGTGTGATTCCGAAGGGGGATTGCACACTCTCAATTATTGGGCCACTGACGGCGGGGATTCAGCCGATTACCGATGAGCTGGCGGTTGCAATGGTGGATATTGCGCTCAATGGAGCTGAGACTGAGCTGGTTTCGCATGAGGAGTTGGTGGCTCGAGGGAAACTATCGGTGAAGGGCAATAGCTAATTGCTTCGTGCAGATGGATAAGAGAACGAGGTGTAACTGGGCCAGATATAATCTAGTACAGTCAAAAGCTGGCCCCACAGCTATACTACCGCCAACCCCAAAATCCCATGGCTGCCACGTATTGCTGTATCCGCAAATCCTATTCCCAAGCTCGCCCTTATTCGAGACTCCATGCCAGTTGAGAAGCGGCGGCCGCAGCGGCCGCATCCCCGCGCCTTTTTTGGCTGGGTTAATATCCCTACTTGGGATTTTGAGTCATACTTACCTATTCCGTATACAATCGGGTTAATATTGGCCCGGACTGGACGTCTTTCTGACAACTCAAGGGCCTCCAACCCCCTCGAAACGGCCCAAATAATGAAAAAAATCAGATTCTGACAAGAAATCGGGCGCTGAACTTCTCAAATACCCCTGTAGGTTTATAGAAACTGAAAGTGGAGCTCGCATCAGTCATCGCGTCTCAAAATCCGATTGGCTGGCCTCAACGTCACTCCTGTCAGGCTCACTACTGCGCTTGGTATGGTATGGATTGAAGGTATGGTTTGGTTTGCATGGTAGTATTAAACCCTTTCAGGCTTTGACATGCGGCCGCAAGCCAAGGTGCGGCCGCAGAAAATGAAGCGGCCGCAAGCCAAGACGCGGCCGCAGCTTTCCAAATAGTTGAGGATGGTCTCGCTCTGGAAGATCTCAGTATGATTCAATTGAGGCATGGACCTCTAGGCGCCATGTCATTGCATAGATTTTCCGTGCTAGAGAATTATAAATGGTGGCCACCCTGAGGAGAGGAAGCCTATAAAATCTGCATCTTCCTCTTCCTCTTCCCCGAGTCGCATCGAACTTGAATATCCACCAGACAAACCTTCACCTTCCTGATTTTCCAATATACACAAACAATACTCCAGCTCATCGACGTTTTTAACCTCATAATGCCTGATATCACCACCCCAGAATTGAAGAGCTCGTTGGGAATCTACCGACTGCTCTCACCAAGTGCGGCAGTGCGGGTCAGTCCACTGTGTCTCGGAGGCATGAACTTCGGCGAGGGATGGTACGCATCCCTTCATCATGCCACAACAAAATTAGATGTCTAACTGCTGAACGTATGAAATAGGAAGGATTTCATGGGCGAATGCACCAAGGAGACCGCTGAGAAAATTCTTGACTACTACTACGAGAACAACGGGAACTTCATTGACACGTAAGTCCCCCTTATCTCTCATGGCTACCATGATTAACAACACTCCAGCGCAAACCACTACCAGAATAGCGACTCAGAGAAGTGGATCGGGGACTGGATGCACTCACGCCAAAACCGTGACCAGCTCGTCATAGCAACCAAATATACAACCGCGATCCGTATCCCGCACCCTTACGAGATCCGTGCAAATGGGATGGGCAATGGCGCCAAGTCGTTACACACCTCCTTCGCTGCCTCTCTCCGCAACCTGCAAACCTCCTACGTCGACATCCTGTATGTGCACTGGTGGGACTTTAGCACCGGCGTCGAGGAAATCATGCAATCGCTCAACGCCCTCGTCGTCATGGGGAAGGTCCTCTATCTCGGCATCTCAAATACTCCCGCATGGATTGTCGTCAAGGCAAATGCCTACGCCCGCGCCCATGGGTTCCGCACCTTCAGCGTATACCAGGGTCGTTGGAGCGCGGAGCACCGCGATGTTGAGCGCGAGATCTTCCCGATGTGCCAGGATGAGGGGATGGCGTTTGTGGCATGGGGCGCGCTGGGCGGAGGGAACTTCAGAACGGAAGCGCAGTTTGCGGAGATGCGGGGGAAGTCAAAGGAGGGGCGTGGGGGCGAGCCAAGCGAGGATGCTGTGAATGTGTCGAAGGCGTTGGAGGCAGTTGCGCAGCGGAAGGGGACGACGATTCCAGCTGTTGCGCTCGCATATTTGCTGGTCAAGGCGCCATATGTATTCCCGATTATTGGATGTCGGACGCTGGCGCACTTGAAGGGGAATATGGAGGCGTTGGGAGTGGAGCTTGGAGAGCAAGATGTTAATGAGATCGAGGCGGCTAAAGTATTCGATGTTGGGTATCCGGGAACTGTTTTTGGCAAAGACCTAGAGAGTCAGTGGTTGCCAGGGATGGCAGGAAAATTTGAGTATGTGAAGAAGGCAGGGGCTATTCGGTTGGGGAAGACCGAGTAGTGGATTACACATGTACGATGTCGAACCTAGGTCTCTTACGCAAACTTATTCTTCAGAATGATTTTCTATCCTGGAGCCTGTGGGCTTCGTATGTGACGACAGATACTCGCTTGACTCAACCAGTCCGTAGGAACTTGCAGAGTAATTAACTATAACCGTTTCGTGGCCCTATACTACTGGCGTCTTACGCCGGACTAATAAATCTCCTAATATGAAGCACTAACGACCAACTATCACCAGATCCAACGGTAGCACGCCGGGTACCCCTAAGCGACGGAATTTAGTGAAACTACGCTATCAGGCCCGAATGTTAGTTCATCAGACCACAATCAGAGTCATCGATTTTGAACTAGACTACCCTGCATGTGACACTACATAAGGTCACCCTTATATAAAGAGGGGCAGTACGACCTAAAGCCATCACCGTCACCACACCCCATTACAAGCCACAGGAGAGACTGGGCATTAGTGAGACTCAGCAGTGAAAGGCTTTAAACACTGCCAGCGAATGTCGTAAGTTGTTTCCGTTAGCTTGCGTAGAGTCTACTAACTTCTGATATAGCTTCCCCCAACGCACTTTTCAGTTATAGGGGAACATACAATAAGAAATCTCTACAGCAGGAGCATTGGCAGGCCTAATCTCTACAGCAGGAGCATTGGTAGGCCCAATCTCATGTACTATGATGCTGTGGCTACAACCACAATTCTGCCTCTAAAAGAATTAAACCGTATTCTCAAAGGATCAAGATCCTTAGAAAATCAAGGCTACGAGAGCCTCCAGGTGTTTAAATATGGATGTACGAGCGGATGGACGATTGGATCCCTTAATGAAATTAGGTCTGACTGCAGTTTTGATGGTGGAGAAACTATGGAGTATTGTGTTGTCAATACACCACGTCAAAGTTATTTCTCACATCAGGGTGATTCTGGGGCATGTGTACTTGATATCGACGGAAGAATTATCGGAATGCTTCATAGCGGCAATGGGGAGAATGTACCATTTGGAGCTGAGATAACTTATTTGACCCCGATGGAATGGATCATACAGGATACAACGGACACACTCGAGACGGACGATGTTGTAATAGAGCAGCACGTTGGAGAGTAAGATTAGATCATATACTTCAGAGAGGATTTAGCAAATACATGCATTTGAGTCTATCGATAGGTATACTTCGCGTTAACGGGCGTTGAAATTATAATCGACATGCAGGGACTAAGATAAGAAAAGAGGAAACTGGGACTTGGAAATGGAAAGGGTTCGTGTTGGTATAGCTCTGGATGTCGCGACATGATAGTCACCGAGGGATTTATAGGGACCTATCGGCCTCCCTCGCTAATGTAGACCAGCATAGGATTTTATCCAAGGTACTTACATATGTGGCGTCGTAATCAATTAAAATTTATGATCTTCGATGAAAATTAAACATCTCTCTGAGAGTATATTCGCTTTGGGGATTCCAAATATGATCTAAGATTAGGTTTCAACCTATTTTCTTACCCACTCCCCTTCCGGCCGCCCCACCCCCGCCGCTGAATAACTACAACAACCCACTATAATTGGTAGGTCCTAGCGAGGTCGTTCATCAGCACTATCTGCAATTCCGCCCAGCCCAAGTTCTTCTCCTTGACTCACGCCTATTTCGTGTCGTTTGCGACGTCTCTATTTCTTTATCAACTCAAAGATTATAGATTGTCATCCCCAAACCCCTTTTAGAAACATTGCAGCATGGTAGATATAGTGCCTGCTAAGGGTAATACGCAGCAAGATTCGTCGATAGAAGAATGGAGGGGTCCCAACGATCCGGACTGTCCCTACAACTGGCCAATGTGGAAACGCATATATACGACCAGCATTCCAGCATTTCTTTGTGTAAACGTGTAAGCGGATTTCCTCTATCAAACGTAATCTCTAACTCGTATAGGTCCTTCGCCTCCTCCGTTTATACATCCGGAGCTAGCGACGTTTCAGAGCACTTCGGGGTATCTCACACAATATCTCTGCTCGGCCTCTCTCTCTTTCTTTGGGGACTTGGCCTCGGAGCCATCATTGCGGCACCGGTTAGTGAGTATTATGGTCGCAAGATTGTGTACCTAACAACGGTGCCCATCTTCGGATTGTTTATTCTAGCCTCAGGGCTGGCACAGAACTTCACCACTTTGGCCGTTTGCCGTTTCTTTAGTGGCTTCTTTGGGAGTGCGGTGGTGTCAGTGGGTGGAGGCACAAACGCCGATATCTGGCAACCGGCTCTTGCGGGATTCGTCTACCCGTTCTACTTCGTGTCTCCCTTTCTCGGTCCGGCCCTTGGTGAGATATGCTGTACCTGGCCTGCGGTTGTCCCTGCTGACTTCTTCAGGACCTGTCATCGGCGGCTTCGTCAGTGAAAAGAAGGACTTCCGTTGGCTAGAATGGGTAATTCTCTTCATGGTCGCCTTCAATTACCTCTACTCTATTCCTCAGTCGGAAACCTACAAGAAGACTATCCTCCAAAAGCGATCACGCAAGGAGAAGCAAACCAATGTACTCCTACCGCACACTGCCGCCCTCCCCTTGGGAAGTGTTATCCAGCGCATTGTCCTCAAGCCGTTCAAGATGCTCTTTGTCGAATCCATCGTGCTCTTCATGACCATCTACATGGCGTTCAACTTCGCCGTGTTTTACAGCTTCTTTGCCGCCTTTCCATACATATTTGGCGGCCAGTACGGCTTCACACCTAGCCAGCAGGGTCTCACCTTTATTTCCATTGCATTAGGCTGCGTTGTCGGTTTTCTTGCCGTGGTTTATATAGACCAGCGAACATACCCCAAGCTAGAGTCCAAGTATGGTGTAGGCTCCGTACCGCCCGAGTACCGCCTCTATGGTGCTATGGTAGGCTGCGCCCTGAATCCAATATCTCTTTTTTGGTTCGGCTGGACCGCTGATGTAGGCGTACACTGGTCAAGCCCTGTCGTTGCAGCTGTGCCATTTGCAATTGGCAACATCATGGTTTACAGCAGTGGCGCGCTATACATCATGGACTCATACGGATCACTGCACGGTGCTAGCGCCCTCAGTGCCAATAGCCTCCTTCGATATGCATTCGGGGGTGCGTTCCCACTGTTTACTGTACAGATGTTCTCTAATTTGGGCATCGGCTGGGCGAGTAGTCTTCTGGGCTTCGTGTCAGTGGCATTAGTGCCTGTGCCGTGGGTATTGTATAGGTATGGAAAGAGGATCAGGGCTCATAGCCAGTATATTACCATGAAATAGTCAATTATAATTCAACAGATAGAGTAAATCATAGTTTAGATGGAGATGAGACATATCCCGCCACGGCAATTACAAGGGCTAATGCTCATTATATTCTATGGAGGGGATATGCCACAATGTGTACTTTATTTGCTGGAAATTGCCGAAAATTCGTCCTGCGTGAAAGGCTCTCATATTTTCCTTGACGCCGACGTATCTATGAGCGTTTATAAGTCAAACTTCTCTCCAACAAGTTCTTCAGAGAGCGTCCATAGCTTCTTTGCAGCTTCTGGATCTGAAGCCCATAACTGTAGCGTCTTAAATACCGTGCAATCCTCCAGATACAAACCATTGTATTCTGCAGTCACATTAGAGAAGTGGTCGCTCATAACGGTCAATATAAAGAGACATACCACTAATTGTTGGATCAAATGCAGCAACTATATGGGTTGCGCAACCTTGTGAAAGAGTCTTGTATCTAAATTCCCATCCACCGTAGCCGACCTTATTATCTTGGGCTTGTAGGGCAGCAAGACTATCTTCATCCCAGTGGCGTGCGAGATTCGTGTTCATGACGCCGGGGTGTAGGCTGAAGCTCAGTATGTTTTTGGCCTTCAGACGGCGGGCAAGCTCGAGAGAGAAGAGGACATTAGCAGTTTTTCCTTGGCCATACGCTTCCCAGCCATTGTATTCTGCGCCATTCTATATTAGTGTGTATATATTAGTAAGAACTTTACATTAATTCAACTCAATGAATAGGAGTGGAAAACTCACGTTGAATCCAGGATCATTCCACCGAATATCACTCAGTCGATGTCCATCACTACTAACATTAACAACTCTCCCTCCCTCCTTGATCTTTCCCTCTCTCAGCAGCGTATTTGTAAATACGAAAGGACCTAAGTGATTGATCCCAAATTGCGACTCAAATCCATCCTCCGTCTTCCCGTATGGCGTTGCCATCACACCCGCATTATTGATGAGGACGTCAATACCTCCTTCCACTTCCTTCGCCGCCTTTCGCACGGAAGCCAATGAGCCGAGATCTATCTCTAGAATGGTGGCTTTCACTGATGGATATGATGATGCGATCTGAGATGAGATTGGCATGGCGCGTGATGCTGAGCGTGCGGCGAGGATGAGTCGTGCTGGTAAAGCAGCAGCTAACGCTATGGAGGTCTCACCGCCGAGACCGCCCAATGCGACGCCTGTGATGAGGACTGTGGCATTGTTAGATTATGAAATACATTATTAACAAGGAAGATTTACTTGTTTTGCGGGCAATTAGAGACGCGAACTTGCTCACCACCTCCTTCGCATCTGTCTCATGGCCGAAGCCATGTGGGCTTTCGATGATTGCCCGGTTAGTCGCCTGGGTCATATTTGGAATTTTATTTGAAGCCATTTTGAAATATTGGTGGTCGAATAAACTCAATTTGAATAAATATGACGCTTGTGTTGGTTGAGTTTAATCCTTTTATGTCTGTTATCTGCGGCCCCAGCTCTGCCTCTCGGTTCCTCGACCTGTGGTTGCTATTTTAGAACCACAAATGTAAAATTGTATGCATTTATATTATCTGTCACTTTCAGTAGATATGTATGAGCTTACAAACAAAATTTTAATGTGCCAAGGAATATTCTAAGAGAAAGACAATAATGATGTCAAAAAGGCGTTGATGTCGGACTTAACAGCGCTATGTCCGCACCCACATACTATAATCGAACGGCACAACTCTTAGAGCCGTCTCATAGTCGCCCTATGTCCGGTGCGTTGGGAACGAACATTCCCTGTCTCTCCTCACACTTCACAGTAATTCTGCCTGCCCCAAGCTACACCAGCCACCATGGTTATGAGGGCTACTGCAGATGGGGCCACCAGTCGCTCACCACACCTAGCTATCAAGATTCGGCTGACCCTTTTCCACGTCCATTCTGCCACTTCCATTGTAGATTTTCCTCTTTTCTAAATCCTTCTTTGGAGATTTACTAGATCCTCTCGACATGACATAGAAAATTAGAGCCATCAGTCCAGCCAATGGGAGGCTGATAGCCCAATAATACCGGAACTTGCTCTGTCCAGGCATCCAGTCATCGGCCATACTAAACAAACTCGATATATAAGCCAGGGGGACAAATATCAATGCCAAAAAGGTGAGTATGGAAGCCTTCTTAGCCTCGTCCAAAGATTTCATTTGTTCCTCGTGTGAGCGTTTCGCGTCATTTTCGTTTTTGATAGCAGCCTCCTTGTTTGCCGCAATCGCATTCAAACTAGTGGCGGAACTAATAAGTAACTCGAGTTGGTCTTTCCTCCAGAGCAGCTTCTTATATATTACGGCAAAATCTTCGGAGCTGGTCAAGTAATTCCTGGAGTCAAACTCCTGGGCTGGTTGGTCGAAAGGAATACGGAGCGATTCCAGGATAGCTGCCACGTCTTCGCAGGCCAGCATGCATACACGATGGGCATCGTGGAGGTCGGCCCACCATTTTTCTGTTGTGGCAATGGTGTATTTTTCAAATGCTTCAGTGCGGGACATGTGGTAAATTGAACTATGCGCACTGTTGCTGATATATTCCGCGTAGTGCATCCAGTGGCTTGCGATGATCTTCTTGAGGAATATCGTGGTTATAGAAGGGTCGGAGCCTATGGGTACAAGATCCGCATGGTTCATCCAGTAGAAGCAAATGTCCTCCAAGGCGGACGTACGTGGCGGACCCTGTTTCTTTAGAAATTTGGTTGCTGTGGATGTCCCTTCTTCTGGGTATTCGATGAAGTCTAGATAGCCACCCTGAAATGGGACGTGGTGTAGTGGCTTTCCGTCAATTCTGTGGCCGTCACGATCGACCTTGACAATTTCGTTTAGCGGAGGGTCGAGCAGGAGGATTGCTGTAAATTCGGTCATTAGCTGATCATCAGAAGTCGAAGATGAGGCGTATACCATCCCAACCATCATTTGCATGAGTCTTTCCCCAATAGGATGCACATCTTGAGACTTTACCAACGTTGTCAAATTCGCCGTATATATCTTTCTCGGAGTCAACAGGCCTTTTCTTTCTAGAAACATTTATGTTTCGCTTTCCAATCACGTCCGCTAGGTTGGAATAATCGATCTGGGGTACTAAAGGCTTCGGTTCTTGACGAGATGTTTCATCTGGAACAAGAGGAAAGTAACGCAGCTCGAGATACTTTATCATGAATGACCTTTTAGGGTTCTTCAACGAAGGTAAGCTCGGTGTCTTTCCTCCAGCGTGAGCTACTTGCCAGATCCGCGTCCTTTTCTGCCTGGCAAAAAATTCCGGATCCATGCCGAAGTGAGAGCCAAATACTTGAACAAAGCTTTTCGCTACTCCTTCGAGCATGAATAATCGGCGATGAGGATGCTCCCGTGACGTGCTGTTTAGGTAGTCTTTGAGCATTTCCGAGCCCTTCAGATCAATGCGAGATACCCGCTGATTCTCATGGAATTCCAGCACCGTCAGAGCTCCGTAGTCTGGGTCAGACCCCATCCATTTGCCATCTCCGTATCTTAATATCGGGTTCCGCGTGCACATTGAGGTAATTGTCTTTCCGTAGGGGCCAGGGCTCCTGAGATGCAGGCCGCCCACATGATTCCCGTTGTCGCTCTGCCGACGGACTGCAACACCAACGTGATCCGTACTGGTACTTCTCATAGAGGACGCCATCACCAACAATTTAAGGGATAGCGAAACCTAAACGCCAGAGAGCTACACGAAGTGCCGAAAGTGGTTCTATGTGAGGTAAATCTCACCGAGGAGTCTAATTAATGCCTGCTTACGTTGAGGACTGGGATCAATTGCATGAAGCTATACCCGATAAGGAAAATCGCTGAGGTGGCATAGGGAGACCATAATTGAGGATCACAGAAGACCGATTTCACGTCGAAACCGTTTTATAGAACTCGAAAGCAGCGGCAGGCCTATACCCGCTCATTTTCCGGTCGGGCAGGCGCCAAACTCGTGTGACATACCTCGCGACTGAGATTATAACTTCTTCAAACATATATTTTTTTATGTACTGTAGAAATATAATACTACTCGGACATTCACAACACTTCTCCAGAAACTAACTTTCATAAGCGCGCCGCGACTAATCCACCGCTCACAAGTCTTTGTCAGTCACCAAACCCAACCCGTTCACAGCCGCCCAATTGAACCCTCTCAGGTTCTGCCACAGAGGCTCAACGCCCCGTTCCCGCTCGCGGGAGTGCCCGTCCACATGCCGGACAGGGGCCCTCCCCATTCGACAGGACTGCCGTGCTGCACCTCCTTCCCTTGAGATACGTGTACGGATACGGTTATCGGGGCGATCTATGCTGTATTGAAAGTAGTGTACCGTTGTATCTGTTTGATGGGCGGATGGGGGGGACGAAAGTGCAAGGTTGAACCGTTTCCACTCCTCCTCGTGGCCGTTTTCCACTAATTGGAAGACGGGGGTGGATGTGAGGTGAGATGAGGTGGGATCACGACATCGGCAACTGGGGTGAGGAGATAAGGGAAGTTAGGCTTGGGAGTGAGTGCTGGGCGGCGGAGGAATGATCTTACAGAGCGAGCGCAGAATTATACAAAGCCTAGGGGTTGAGAAACCATGCACAATGGCCATCAATCAACCATGCAGCTGGCGGGATGAGGAAGATCTCGGAGGTCTCGGTGGTACGTTGCGTCACCCTGAAGGATTTTCTCACATCCCAACACCCTCCGCCGTTTCGAGGCACCCACCAGCGCAATCCACTGCATCGTAACCTGCCTGACCACTCCTCTTCCAAGCCAGCCCAGCACCCAGGATCCAAAGCGCATACGCACCTGCAGAGACCGACATGAGCTGAGCCAGCGCCACCAACACGACATGTCTATATCTGCAACCAACACTTCGCTTGCAACGACCAAACACGCGATGTATCACGCACGCAACTACGCCACGGCGCACGCAAACGCCATGGCGCGGTCTCGATCGGCCCTTGTGGCGGCGCGGTGTGCGGGGAAAGCCAAAGGGGGCGGCGAAGGATGCGAGGAGGCGGCCAACCACGTGGGGGGGGATACGGTGGGGTGCGTGCAAGCGTGGTGTGCATGGGTGAGCGTGGGTGTTCTTTCCTTTGCGGTGGAGTGGACGGTCTGGGACGGGGTCGGGGGGAATAGGGGCCCGCTTACAACGGTGATTTCACGAGCTGGGTTGCGCTGCGGTGTGGACGGTGGAATGACATGGCCGGCGGTCCCGCTCGTCGGCGTGGTATTGCTGGCCGTGGAGGGGGTTTATTAATAGATAAGATAGGATGAGAGATGGTAGTCTACGGCGGTGAGGTCCTCGGCTTGGTACAGTCAGCTCCCTGACCAACCCTCTCCTATCAGCGCCGACCCCGTTCGTTCTCTTCATCTCTTCTCCGCCCCGCTCCGGCCACGTTCGAGGGTAGTGGGAGTTGCGTGGGAGTAATCTTGGCAGATAGGGGGACGGGACGCGAAGGGCATTGAGAGGTCTGTGCGGTGAAGATGCGGCAGGGGAAATTGGTTTTTTTGTTGGTCAGTCGTTGGGCTGGTTGGTTCGGTTTGGATTTACGTCCGCAGTTCTTCATACTACATCGTTCCCCTCATAGGCTGAGTGGTTGTCGGTGGCTGTAGTGTGGGTGGGAGAGTGAGCATGATAATGATGGGTTTGCTGAGATTGGGAGGATGATCGAATCGGGTTATAGTTTGAGGAGCTAAGCAACCATACTCTTTCAAAAGTTAGCTGGGGGGCTTTTGATACTTGTTTCCATATACCCCGTCTCACCTAAGAATTATTACCCTAACCCCCCCCACCGTCCCCGCATTCAAACGGCGGTGGATGACCAATCCATAGGGAGACATCTCTGATCCCTCTCTCGTACCTTACAGCACCCTTACAGCATCTCACCTCACTCCGTATCCTCCAGCGTCCGCTGACCGAGCATCCCCAAACTTGCGCCGTCAGGTCCTCTGCCCCGCCCTTGCATTCACTCCTGTCCGTCCCCAAGCAACCAAGCATTGCTGCATATCTATAGTGCCCGCACTATAAAGTGCACCGGAACGCATGCTGGCCTCCCCGATCGGCCCGTGTCTTTATGTCATCGCAGCGCATACAGGAGCGTGCGCGATGCTGGGTAATATCGCAGGACGCTGCTGCTGTTACGGCGCCGTAGATATATGCACAAAACGTACAGAGCGCATGGGAGACACGGTGCTTGAAGCGGGCTTTGCGACCAGCTCAGGCTTGCACATGCAAACGTCTGTGTGCGCGCGCGCCCATAGGATACTGTCCTCAAAAGTCTAGGCGCATGTCTGCCTACCTATCTCTCGCCTCCCTAGCATCACCAGATCACACATAGATGCGGCCACTAAGCATAACTCCCTTTCCTCACTCGTGCGCCGCGCATCCGGCGTGCTCTCTGGTCTGGCCTTGATCAGCCGCCGCCAACCGATTACTGATCAGCATGTGGAGACGCGGATGCGTTTCGTGGCCGGACGATGTGACAATACTGCGAGGGCTTGGTGATGGGCCGGGGGATGGAGATACGGGAGTTAAGGGAGGATACGCGAATTGCCCAATGGGGATTGTGAGGCGTTGATGGCGAGAGACAAGAAAGACTAGGATTTTCCGTGGTGGATGAGGGAGAGAGACATGAAAGACTAGGAATTTTTTTTTTTTTTGGAAAGAAGAGTCCATGGAGAGTCGTGCACCCACCACCCGCTCTCTTCGTAAAGTACTCTGCCGTCGTGACTTCTCCAAACCAAACCCCCTCATCCCAGCCGTCCATCCAATGCCCTCTTCCCCCCTCGCCCCAACAAAGCAATGCTAGGATGCTCTTCATGCAGGCCGCCCGTTCCAGCGACGCGATAGTCCTTGCTCCAGGCGCAGTCTGGGCGCCCAGCCGTCGAATACAGGGTCCTTCCTCGAACCATCTTACCATTCTAGGACTATAATGTCCCGTTTCGGTGACGGGCTGGCCGGTCCATGATGATGATGATGATGATGATGAGACGTGAGCTGCGGTCCAGTCCGCGCCGGAGAATATCCGACACTATTCGCGGCTGGAGGGACGGGTCGTGGTGGGGACGAAGCAGTGGATACTGATAGAAGGGCGATTGGGGAGGGAAGGGAAGGGGGAAGGAGAGTTTAGTGGGTCTCAGCGGGACGGCGGGTGGACAGAGCGGAGGGAGAGAGTTTGGTGGTGAGATTGGATGGTGGGGAGCGGCGGGATTGGAGGATTTTGGTGATTTTTGTGGTGTGGATGGGGGATGTTGGCAGACATTAGCAGCGTATAGTAGAGAACGGCATGGTATGTATGATACTGCATTCTGCAGGATGGGGATTTTTCTCCAACAACGAGATGCCGATAGATTATTGGGGTGAAGATGGAGGGTGGAGTGAGACATGGCGCGGGGGCGCTGGTTAGATCGGCGCTGAGGGAGGAGCGATGGGTGTCCGAGATGCGCGTCGTGGTGGAAAGGATGAGGGATGATGAGAGGATGAAGTGCGCAAGTATGCTTTTTGTACAGTTCCATTTATTGTATGGGTAGGGAAAGGATAACTCCGAAGGATTGCGACATTCTTCAGTCCGACTGACTCGCCGGTCTTGGTTTTGTTTGCTTACTTGATTGTCTACCTTGTCCCATTGTGATTTCAAGTCCACATATAGAGAATCGAAGGGTATAGGGAATAGTCTAGTATAGCATGCGATGGTACAGTACCATCGGCGATGCACATCAAGCTTCCCTCCCTAGTTGTTTTCCTGGTGCATGCCACTCTCCTTGCCCCGTTCCCATCCCCATCCTCTCCACCCGCAACGCCTGTCTCACAGATATTATTCTCACATGCATTATGCGCAACGGGCCTGCACCAACCTCATGATGCTCGTGCCCGTCCGCTCGCTCTGCCCGCTCTGCCCGCGCTGCCATTTCGTCCCATGTAATCTTAGCCGACATGGCTTCGCGAATATAGGGGGCCAAGATATGAGGAAAGTGCGCTGCACGGCGCTCGCTGCACGGATTATGGAGCGACCCGGACAGAGAGACAAGCGGCTTGGGGCTCGGTTTATCGGCCTGTGCTAGGACCCAACCGCGGCGACGGGTGAACTGACACTGCACGAAGAAGATAGTATAGAGTGAATGGTACATTCATACTCTAATATAACGCCCGTTCCACTTTACTCCAGCCCCTTGCTCCTCCATCCCTCGGCCCTTTCTTCTTCACTTCTACGTTCGACTCTCTCCTGTCTGTATCACTCAAGGACCCTGCCCCTGATCCCCTAGCAAATCCCCTAATCCCCTACGCTTGCGGCAAATCCCATAAATACTTCGCCAATACTTTGTCAGACGGCGAAAGCCCGTTCTTTAGCATAAATTTCGTTATAGATAACGCCCCGCGCCCATCCTCTTCGTCGAGGTACTCTATTACACCTAGTACACCTAGTACTCCACTAAATGCCAACCCCTGCAAATTATTCTCAGGCAGCCCACAGGCGAACATCCTGCACCCTTGCATCTGTCGACACCAAGTACTCAACTAATACTCAACTAACCCACTTCTGCCTCTGAAGCCCTTCCTTTCCCTTCCCCATCCCTGCCCGTTGTATTTTGAGCGGAAAACGAAAGCGAAAGTACCGTACTTGGAGCCAGCACCAAGCCATCACCCAGGAGCTAAATATTACGCTATCTATCTCCACTCGCTCGCTCCTCCGCTCGTATCTCTAATGGATGGAGCTTCCTCAACTTCGTGTACGACCGCCATTACCATTTGCGTGTTTGCGTTGTGTTGTGTCGTTGTTGCTTGTTCTGGGACCAAGATATCGACGTCGAAGAGTACAGAATAGACCAGAGAGCGAGTAGGACGCCGGACCGCCTCCCGATCCGAACAGCCAACCACTACCGCCGCGACCTCGGGGCTGCACCACCACCCATCACCCAACGAGCCCAGCACCACGACCCTCCCGCGCTCCAGCTCCCGACCACCCAACCGATGCCCACAACCCCGCGCCCCTAAGCCTCGGCCGCGCTACGGGGAAGAAGGAAGCAGAGCATGGACGCGCGAGCACCATTGTCGCAAATCACGAGCGGGACAATCGAGTACGCGGCGCCGCTGGTGGCGGACGACGAGGGGGATTCGCAGCGGGTGCTGCAGAAAGGAGACGTACGGCGGGTTGGCGATAGCAAGGTTTCGACGCATCAGGCGAGGATTAGAAGGACAGTTTTGCTGAGGAAGAGGACGCTGGGTATGGTGAAGGAGGGGGTTATCACGACGAGTGCGGGGAGGGTGGAGAGGGTGGTGGATAATAGACATGGGGAAGATGGGATGCGGAGGGAAGAGGGGAGTTCTGCGGCGCCTACGAGCTCGTCGTGGGAGGAACAGAGGGGACTAAAGAGGAAGGTCGATGCGTGTGGACATATTATACCCGAGGAGGAGTTTGACGAGATAATCGAGCCGAAGGTCGAGTCTCCAGGAGATGATGCGGCATTGGCGCTAATTGAGAGTCATCGGCGGTCGATGGACTTTATCTCGCCCATGACGGCGAAGAGGCCTAGAGGAAGGCCGCGGAAACATCCGATTGTGCCGGAGTCGATCAATAAGGTTACGAAAGGAAGGTCGAAGACGGGGTGTATTACGTGCCGGAAACGGAAGAAGAAGTGTGATGAGGCGAAGCCGAGATGTATGTTGTCCCCTGGTGGTTGGCGTGGCGTTGCCAGCTACCTAAGTTTTTGAGCGTGGCTAACACCCTACAGGTAATAACTGTGAGAAGAACGCCGTGGTGTGCGAAGGTTATCCAGAGCGGGCCATCTGGAAGTCGGGCAAGGAGAAGGCAGAGGAAGGAACGGCGGTCTGGGCAAAGGATATCCCGACATCCATGCTGAATGTGTCGACTGCGCAGCTTAGCCGTGTGTGCATCCCTAACATCCAACTCCAACCCGTGATCCACGGCGTCGAAACAGCCGGCGACCGCATCTTCTTCGAGCACTACGTGTTTCGGCTGAGCGCGGTGCTGACGGTAGAGGGCCCGCAAAAGAACGCCTTCAAGGACATGCTGCTGCCGATGGCCGTCAAGCACCTCGGTCTGATGCACTCGATCCTGGCGCTGTCGAGTAGCAACCTCGACTACCAGAGCGACTACGGGCTCTCGATCCTGGCCAAGCACCCGGAAGTCACGGAGAATAGCCTCTGCGAGCGCGCATTATTCCACCAGGACGAGGCCGTTAAGGAGTTCGTTCTCGACATCGAGCGTCAGAACTCTGGCACGACGGAGAATGCCGTCCTATCCGTGAGGTACGGGCAGATGCTCTGCTTCGTTGTCAAGAGCTTGACGGAGGGCAAGGCGACAGGAGAGCATCGCATGCATCTACAAGCCTACCAGAAGCTCATCCGCGAGACACCCCCTGAAGATTCCCCTTTCATGGATTTCATCAAGGAGTACTTCCAATTCCACATCTCGGTCGACGAGCTCGTCCACCGTCCCGCCTCTCCACCCCCCTCCTCCACCTCCAGCCCAACCCCCGATGACGACGACTCCCCCCTCTCCCTCCCACGCGCCCTCTTCCAACCCGAAGCTGAGTGTCTCATGGGCGTCCAGGACAACCTCTTCTACTTCATGTCCTCCATCACGCGCCTCCGCAACAAAATCCGCGTCAACATCGAAAACGACATCGATCCCATCGTCGACTACAACGCCCTCTACCGCGCATCCCAGATCGACGCCTCCATCCGCGCCTGGCAGTCCGCCTGGCCCTCTGGTGAGATCCGCCATGTCGCAGGTCTGCTGTATAAGCAGATGCTCTGGGTGTACCTGTGGCGCAGCATCTACCCCCCAAAAGCGACGCGCTGGGCGCCCGACACTAAGATCACTGCTGCTGTCAACGGCGCACTGGAACTGATGCAGCTGATCCCCGCAAGCGACCCGTGCCAGACTGTGCTGTTGACACCGACGTTCATTATTGGATGTGCAGCGTTTGAACCAGAGCAGAGGATACCAATTAGGGAGAGCATCAAGCGGATTAAGGCATATACGACGTTGCGGAATGCGGATCGGGCCCTGGAGGTTCTGGAGGAGGTGTGGAGGTACATGGATAAGAGGGATGAGAGGAGTTGGGATTGGCAGGGCATTGCGAGTGATATGGGGATGGACTTTTTGGCTACGTGAGGGGAGGAATATTTTAGAGGCGTGGCCGCGCGAGATTGACAGCCTGGAGGACTCTGGAGCTACGAACGCCCTGGTTGGAGATTTACACCCTTCTTCACAGACTTGGAGCATATGGCGAAGCCCCATCTCCCTTTCGCAAACGCCCTGTTCTGTCCGCACCTAGATCGCTGTACTCGAACGCGCTGCACAGGACGACAGCG